>CM024336.1:4446995-5046995 GCA_014170255.2 Drosophila triauraria | reverse complement strand
CGGCGATCTCCGGGACATTGGCGCCGGCAAGGGCAAGTATTATGCCGTGAACATACCTCTGCGCGATGGCATGGACGATGATGCCTATGAGAGCATCTTCGTGCCCATTATCAGCAAGGTGATGGAGACATTCCAGCCGGCGGCCGTGGTGCTGCAGTGTGGCGCCGATTCCCTCACCGGCGATCGTCTGGGCTGCTTCAATCTCACCGTCAAGGGCCACGGCAAGTGCGTGGAGTTCGTGAAGAAGTATAATCTGCCATTCCTGATGGTCGGCGGTGGCGGCTATACCATCCGCAACGTCTCCCGCTGCTGGACGTACGAGACATCGGTGGCCCTGGCCGTGGAAATTGCCAACGAACTGCCCTACAACGACTATTTCGAGTACTTTGGCCCCGATTTTAAGCTGCACATCAGTCCCAGTAATATGACGAATCAGAATACGTCCGAGTACCTGGAGAAGATCAAGAACCGCCTGTTCGAGAACCTGCGAATGCTGCCCCACGCCCCGGGCGTTCAGATCCAAGCGATCCCCGAGGACGCGATCAACGATGAGTCCGAGGACGAGGATAAGGTCGACAAGGACGAGCGACTGCCGCAGAGCGACAAGGACAAGCGGATTGTCCCGGAGAACGAGTACTCGGACTCCGAGGATGAGGGCGAGGGCGGACGCCGGGACAACAGAACGTACAAGGGCCAGAGGAAGCGACCGCGATTGGACAAGGATACTAACAGCAACAAGGCTTCCTCGGAGACGTCTAGCGAAATCAAGGACGAGAAGGAGAAGGGTAAGTGAATTCAAATAGATATTAAGAAGTACAGGTTTTAATCGCTATGCTTTCCAGCAGACGGAGCTGATGGCGAGGAATCCACTGCCTCCAATACGAACAGCAACAGCAACAACAACAGCAACAACAAGAGCGACAACGATGCGGGAGCGACACCCAATGCGGGATCCGGCACCGGTTCGAATTCCGGATCCGGGGCCAAGGGCGCCAAGGAGAACAACATATGACGTGGCGGCCGCAATTGGTTATAGAAGCCAATTAAGCGACCGCCGAAGTACAAGCCGCCGGATTTTACCTAGCGACCCGTCAACTCCCCTTCACCGCCACCTCCATCGTCCCTCGACCACGTCTCCTGAGCCGCGGCCCATCGCTCCCGTCAATCTATCATCTCAGTTAGCATGTGACCTCAGCCCCGCCATCCACTCATCCCCGCGCGACCGATCGAGAGCCGTATTCCATCGATTTTTCCGGGGAAAAATCAGTAATCAGTGGGCGGGACTTGAACTCATCGTAAGCTAAAATACAATTTATTGTAATTGTGTAAGTTAAGAAAAAAGTAAAAGCAGAAAGAATGATATAAATACGTCTAAGCGATCCAATGTGGCGAATCACGCAGAAACTAATCTAATCCAATAAATATTTATACCATACTTAAGGACGTGTATTTTCTGGGGAACTTATGCTCAAACTGAGAGATATTTTAGCTATTTTAACTTAGCATTAGGAATAGGAAGAATTAGAATAGGAAGAATAAATAAGAGTCCAGAAATTTACCCAGATCACAACCACAAGCTGGAGCATCGGCTATAAATAGGTTTTAGTTTCGAACTTTGTAAGCTCCAGATGTACGGTTTGAAGTCTCGCAGGCCTCGTGAAGTCCTGTGTCTTAGTCTTCAGCTAGTAGAGACCAGTTCCAGACCGGCTAGGGACACGTCTTTCGGCTGACTCATGTAAAGCGGTCTGTTTGGTGTATACGGAACTTATTACCTTACCTTGAACTTATTTACCCATTGGACTTTAAGGTAAATGGAATATTAGTGTTGCGTTAACAGAAGGGTTAATATCATTTGAGCAAACTAGTTCCTTTAGCTTGCCACTAGTTAATTTATCCATTCTTTAGGTTAGTATTTCTCTAAGATCTGTCTATATATCGATGGGACTCATTATGGGGTCCTGCTACTGAAGTGGTCAGAAAAATAAGCACTTAAGTAAAACTGTGTCCTTATTTGATAATTAAGCATTAAAAATCTTTATTACAATACATTATGCATAGATTTGCTGATAAATGATTGGTTTAGACTAATTAATAAAGTATCTGAGTCGTTACTGACTCATGTAATACATGCATCCAGAAATTTGATACCGTATATTCTACATTCTATAGGGTATAAGATTATAACTTAGTACCAACCGAGAATGCAAGTAACAGGCAGAAGGAGGCATCTTCGACCCCATAAAGTATATATATTCTTTATCAGTATCACCATGTCCGTACAACACAACAGATCTTATTAAATTCGTTTTATTAAGTTAAATACATATATACGTAAGTATGTATATGTATATATTTGTTTAATATTATTAATCAAACATGTATTGATAAAATTCCTCACCGTTTTTTAAATGGAATTATATATCATAAACAATAGTTCTTAATATATAGGAGGAACTTATTTCTCTTAAACTTTTCTTAGGTAGGAAGTTGCGTTTTTAAATTTTCCGATCAGATTTAGTTTAGACCTCAAACATTCGTCTGATACATTCGGTTTTTCTCCAAAGATCTCACAAAAGGAATCTTAAAGAGGCGTTGTCTTGTTTCTTTTTAATTATATTTGGAGAGAAACAATTTTAAGCTCTCTAAAATGCACATAAAAAGAAACTCTCTCGTTTGCTATGGCTTGTACATTGCTGGCAAAGCGCGGAAGACAAAGCAAGAGAGAGAGACAGGGATTTAGCGCCTACATAAAGATCTATCCAGACTTTAGCTTTCTTGTTTATTATATACTTAAGCTAATAATTTAAAATCTACATAAAAATCAATCTTACTTACCGATAAATTTGTAAATCTTTTAAACAAAATACCAAAACAAAATTCACGCTTAACAATTTGGATTTTTATTTTTCAACTTTGTCTATCTAACTTTGGTTTCAACTTTCTAACTGGAACTAGACTTCATAGCTTGAGGTTGTGGCAAACAGGAACAGAATCCACTGAGGGGGGCTTTCCACATTTCCCATTTTCCCATTTTCCACCCGCTAGTTGACGGCTTGTGACTTGTCTGCGAGGATTGGGCGGCTGGGGTGGATGGGAAACTGGCTGTGCCGCTAATCCAGCGATAATATCGAGTCGATGCTGGTGCGATTACTGCGCGGCTGCAGTCGCGGTCCGCCCAAGTAACTAATTGGATTCGCGAACTGCCGCTGCTGCAGCGAGTTTTCCAGGAAAATCGGTGGCGGCAGCGGCATCGCAGGGCAGGGCCGACGTCGCGGAGGCACCAAAGGGGCTTCCACTACCAGGGAGCTTGGGGGTGTTCGAGGCAGGGTGGACCCTGTTCGCGCATCGGCATTTGCGGCTACATCAAAGGGCTGACGCTCTCCTTGCTTTGGATCCTCTGTGTCATCGGGCGCTTTGTGGCGGGATTTGTGTCGCTGCTGCGGCTGCTGATGCTGCTGCGCTTTCTGGGGGAGATTGGGCATGAAAATGGCAACGGGACATGGAGTTTGGAGGAGCGTGGAGCGTGGAGCGTGGAAGGGTCCGGGAATTTAGATCAAATATTTTTCAGGGTTTAATTCTATTTGGCTTTAGTCAAAGTGACGTTCAATGGACAGTGAGAGGTGGTGTGTGGGGCGGGTGGGTTCGTGTCCAGAGAAGAGATAAAGTTTTATAATTATTTAAAGGCTTTGAGAGAGACAGACAGCAGGGGGACAAAAGGGTGTCGGGTTATACAAGCTGCGTATGGTCCTGGGAAAAGTTTTTTCGGTTCGCACTGTTTTTTGTTTTTATTTATTTTTTTGTGCTGGATTTTGGCACCTGTCGTGACTTGGCACTTTATGTTGTTAATATAAATGCACAGGTCCTGACATGAGCGTGTACGTACACCTATAAAATTTCAGCAATATTCTCAGAAATAATGCACTTTCTAAAAGGCGAAGCAAGTGGAGTGCTTAGTTTATTATACTTATAAATTTTTATATTAGCAGAAATTGCTTTTATTTTGAAAATGTTGAAGTAGTCATATTTTTTTATTTCGTAATATAAAATGGATATTAAAACTATGCTTCTAAAAATATTTGCTAAAGATTTATTAGTATTTGTGTATCCTTGCTCATCCGAAAAGTCTAACAACTACAGTTAAAATTCCCAAAATAAAATTAAAGTTACTAAAAGAATTAAAACTATTAAATTTCAAACCCAAAAACCTTAAATTAAATGTTTACTTTATAAAACTCATAGACTAGCATTTCAAATTAATAAATTACACTATATTTTAAACAAATAAAATATTCTTTATTAAATTAAAAAAAATTATCCATAAAATTACTTGCTTTTTGTCAATTTTCGAGGCAAGTACAGGGTAACTTTGCAAGTGTATCTGCCATGTGAGTGCTTTGTGTGCATGTGCATTGCATTCTGGATTCTGGAGCATGTCCTGCCTGGACTCGGTCCAAAATCCATTTTGCTGCCCGTTAAGCTTGGCCCCAAGGTCTCCTGGCCAACAATGACGCACCGCCAGTCCCCGGATGGTGTCTTGGTTACACGAAACCCGCCAGTCACTTCACAGCATTTTGTGTGGCAGGCGCATGGCTCTCGTGCCTCTTGTACCTCGTACGAAAATCCAAAATCCTTAGTCCCCGATCCCCAATACCGCCCCCTATTCCCCCGAGCTGGGGGCGTGGCAACAGCCCAAAAATCAACTACAAGGAAGGCAGCTAACGCGTTTCAGTCAAGTGCAAATGTATGTTGGCCAAGCGAGTGCGATGCATTTACATACTCCCATCTGGAGAATAGAAACGAGAGGAGGTTATGGCTCACGACTGGGGAATACCCTTGAGCTCAAGGAAAATAGGGAAAAGCAGGGAGTGCTTATAATATAATTATATAAAAGTAGGGCTTTGGGAGCTTGATATTTAAATTACAAATTCCCTGGCAAAATTTCCTAATGAGGGTTTATACATGCTTAAAATCATAAATAATTTATTGAATTTATTTATAGCAAAGCAACGTTTTATTAAGAATTGATTTATTATCAAATTTATTAAAATTCCCTAAAATAAAGGCACCTCTAAGACATTAAAGTAAATCGAGATCACACCTTATCGAAAGGCTGTCAAACTTATTACCGTTTTGGGTATGAAGAACGCATTTAAAGTGTTATTTCTCCCTGGCATTCGCTGCTGCCATCGCCTTTCATAGTTTTCCATTTGCAAGGGACCCATTTCAGTTTCATCTATATGTTTTTTTTTTTGCTCAATTTTATTGTTCTTGGCTGAAGGTTACTGGCGGAGCAGCAGCGGCAGCAGCAGAAACAATAAGCAAAACTTGCACTTTCATGCAGCGGACACACTGACACACTTCGGTGGCGCCCTCGACGTGCCACGCCCCCATTTAAGTACGCCCCCCAAGCTCCCTTGAATCCTTTGGCAGCCATATTAACATTGTTGTTCTGGCATTTTTTACTGCATACGCCGCGGCGCTTGCATTTCAAATATGTTTGCATTCCGTACTTTGCCAAGTCATCATCATCCCTAGCGGGAATATTACAATTTATTACCTGGTGGTGGCACACGGTAAAAAGGGAAAAATTATCATAAATTGCATGTTTATGCTCGGAAAATCGAACCCAATCGATCACAGTAGCTGAAATGGATCTTAGCCGGGAATATCTATATTTTTTAATGAATTAATTTGAAATTGGGACTCGAACCCACGACTCGAGGGCACTTAATTGAGGGTAAGTGCGAGTGAAATTGATAGAAGATTGCAACATTAATATCTTATAACTCTCATGTGATTTTTCCGATTTTTAGATAAACGTCATAATTTTTTTAGATAACCGTCCTACTGGAATAAAATTATTATATATATTTATTTTAGCTTTTGCCAAATTTAAAGGCTACAGAGAACCAGAGTCTCATACAGACAGATTCACGGACGGACAGACGGATTGACAGACAGACGGGCAGACAGACGGGCAGACAGACGGACAGACAGACGGACAGACAAAGGGACAGACAAACGGACAGACAGACGAATAGACAGACGGACAGACAGACGGACAGACAGACGGACAGACAGACGGACAGACAGACGGACAGACAGACGGACAGACAGACGGACAGACAGACGGACAGACTGAAAGACGAAAAGACGGACAGACAGACGGACAGACGGACGGACAGACAGACGGACAGATGGACGGACAGATGGACAGAAGGACATACGGACATATCATATTCGTTAGCCACTAAAAAAAAACAAAATATTAAAGTTTAATCAAAGACCCTAAAAATATTAATAATAATAATTAATAAAAATAAATATTATTTGAATTTTTTCCCCTGGTACTTTAAATTGAACGTATTTTTAAAAACATACAATTTTGTTTTCTGTGCAACAACTCCGAACATAAACACACAAGATACGCACTTTCGGAAGAGTGGCGACGGCGGAGCGCGGTGAAAATATATTTATTACACATGTTGAACAATGTAAGCACAAGTTTTGCTGCTCATTTGGGCGATGGTCAACAAGCAAATGCCTTGTTAACCATTATGGGCCATGTTTTAATGTGGCAACACACAAAATGACAACAACAACAGCAACATGAAGAAGAACAGCAGCGAAAAAAAAACGACAATAACTTTTCGCATTAAATGAATGCCAAGTGGCATTGAGACAGCGAGAGGTAAAGGAAAAGCTGCGTAACGAGAGGGGGAAAATGCGAAAAAGAGCCGAAACAAAAGAAGGAAAAAGTTCGCTTTTTTCAACTTTTCAACGCGGAAATTAATAACAAATTGCTTTAAGCCACCATGACGATTACGTTCTGCTCTGCCTACATTTAATGGTACTGACATTTTGGCTTTTATGCCGAATTTTGGCTATTTTAACTTGAAGGTATATAAATTTTATATTAATTTAGATTCTAATAAGTTCAAGGTGTTTTTAAATTTAATTTAAAGTATTTATAAGTTAGTTATATTTGTAGAACCATTTCTCAAATGTGTTTAAATCTGATAAAAAGAGACATCTTTATTTAGAATTCAAGTAATGTGATTTAAAAGAGCAAAATAAATAGAATAAATTTGAAGTATTTTGATTAATATTTAATTATAATTGCCAGCTCTGACTGCTCCGTGACAGCCAAATCCAAAGTATAAACACACATCTCCTTCCGTCTGTTTTTCCTTTCCTGGCAACGCCTCAAGTTAAGCGTGGAGGCCGAAAAAACTTTTATCCAGCACAATAAACACTTCATTCAGCACTTGAGTTAATTTATCAAGAAAGCCCTACCAACGCATACGTATGTTAAAATTATTGAAAAAGTTTCAAGTGCCAAATGGCAGCAGCGAGAGATGATGTTGGCCATCATGATGGCTTTTCATTAAGCTCAGGGAACGGCAAGGGGATTTTCCTACAGCCCTTGACACTGCCCGTTGCTGGACCAAAGCAATTGTTGTAGAACATGAATAATGCATGCTGTAAAAGTTGTATGAAGGAAATGCACGAAAAGGGAAAATGCCACCACTGGAAACAAACAAACTGAACTAGGAACGCAACAAAAAAAAATCTAGAAAAGTTGAAAAAATCAGAAAAAAAATAATTAGGCCAAGCTGCTAAACCAACCACGGCAATTGGCTCCTGACTTTGAATTTTTGGTAATTTGATTTTCAATGATAGGATGAAATTATGTTCAATAATAAATTTATATTTCATGAAAGCACTGAAAGGACAATTAATATATATGAGATAGTATTTTATAATATTATCATAGGCAGCATTTAATTAAATTTGAACTGACCAGCATGGGAAGTAGAGGAAGATATTCCTGGCATAAAAATGTGTACTTTCCAAGCCATTATTTTTTGGTTTGTATAAATTTCCTATCTAAACTGAAAGTGTCCTTAAACTTCTCACCACGAATATTTCTTTCAAATATATTTTATATTCGTAAAAAAAAGGGGTTTTTGTTTTAAATTTTCGAGAATATCAGACCAAAGTATTCTTAGATAAGTGCTACTAAAATTTTAGAAATTCCCAGCTGTGAGTTGCCATCTCTGCTCCTTGGTGTCCTGTTTTGTTTCTGAGCTTCGCTCTAGATGAGCTTCACTCCACTCCCTTATTTTGTGGCCTTTATCCTTGCTCCTGCTATTGCTCCTGCTGCTGCTGTTCAATAAACTGTAATTCGTGCGCCACTTCCAAGTGCATTCATTTGTCGCCTGCTCCCTCCTCAGACACTCTCTCACACACACTCATACCCTGGCTTCAGCACTCAAATGCACGCACACTCGCACGCAGTCTCTGTGCTCGGCGTACATGGCGTATGAGTGACATTTAATTAAAATTTATGTAGTCCAAAAAGGCAGAAATTTTTCTACAACGAGCGACGACAACGCCGCTGCTGCTGCTTCGGCTGCTGCTTCTGCTGCCTGTTCAAATTTATGCAACGCACCATTTTGTTTGAGTTGTATTAAATGTTCGCAGTTTTGCCGACCGGGTTTTCTGGTAATCATGTGTAAATTTGTTTTTACACCCATTACAAGTGCAGGTCGCCCGCTGTCGGGGACTAAGGACAACGGACACAAAATCAAATATTTAAATGGAAAATTGCACTTTTGCCGGGGCAAGATAAGATGTGAAAGTGAGTGGAAATTTGCGTTTTCGTTTTTGCTGTGCCATTACAAATGACTGAAGTTTAATTTAAGTTTCAGTTTTGGCTTAAACACAATCTTCAGTTAGATCGCAGATATTTTATTCGAAAGCATTGCGGATAAGTGGTAGTTTATTTGAGCTCGTTACGACTCTATTTTCGATTTTCTATTTCAGTTCATTCTCTTTTTGTCTGTCAAATATGTACAGAAATATTCATAATATATATTATTATGTGTCAGATTGGGGAAATGATTTGAATTTAGAGGAAAAAGAAATTGCTTTCAGTTGGATTTATATTACGATTGGAATAAGTATAGATTTTTCACAAAAACTCGTTTACTCTCGACTAAAATATTCAAATATTTATTTTAAATGTTCCTAAATATATTTCTTATATATTTTTTTACCTTATTTTATTTCTTTTTTGCTTTTATTAAATTAATAAGCTCCTTTTCCCGTCCCTCACTTGTGTCAGATTGGGAAAATGGTTAAAATTAAGAGGAATACGAAACTGATTTCAGTTGAATTTATATTACGATTGGAATGACTATATACTTTTCACAAGAACTCGTTTACTCTCGACTAAAATATTCAAATATTTATTTTAAATGTTCGTTATATATTTTTAAACATTATTTTATCTCTTTTTTTATTAATAAAATCCTTTTCCCGTCCCTCACTTGTGTCAGATTGGGAAATGGTTAAAGGTTAGCGAAATACGAAATTGATTTCAGTTGAATTTATATTACGATTGGAATGGCTTATTATTATTCACAAAAAATTGTTTATTCTCAACTTAAATATTTATAAATTTATTTTTAAAATTTCTTAATTAATGTGTTATTTATAATCAACCTTATTTAATCACTTCTTCCGCTGTTCTTAATTTAAAAAACTGCTGTTCCCTTCCCTCATGTGGTTTTCTTGGAGGCAGCCTGCTTCTTTCTGTTCATCATCCACTGCTGAAATTGCATTTTCCGGTAATGCAAATGGCGCTGCAGATTCTTCTTGAAGAGCGTCTCTCGAGCCAGGATCTCCAGATCCTCGAAGCTGCACTGCCGGATATTCTGTTTGGTTTTTGCGATCAACTCGCTGGTCAGATGAATTTTGGTCACCGATACACGGGAACCGTTGATTTTTCGGCGTCTCAACTCCTCGCGGTGCAGGAACATCGCATATGCAGCGGTGGGAGAGCGCGGCGGTGATTCCCCTGAATTTTGAGCTGAGTCCTTGGCTGGCTGGGACTCGCTTTTCTGCTGGATTAGGCACATCTTGGCTGTTGGATTGCTAAACTGCGTTTGCTGGTTGCATCAGAGACTCGGCTCTATTTTATACCCATCTTATTTTTTGACCTGCCCATTCATGAGACCCATATGTGGGTATTCGCAGGTCAATAGGTCTGGAAACTGACCTGAATGCCGATTTTTTCTCGCTTAGATTTTTTATAGCTCGCGGCTGGCAGTGGATTAAAAAAATGTAATCCCATTCATTACCTAAAAAGTGCGGTAACGTTGTAAAAATAGCTCGCGTTCTCGCTCGTTAATCCGGATATACAGCCGGATTAAGCGCTAACTAAACTGTTTATGGGTCAAGTGACCGATGGTCCTGCTTTCGCATGTTCCTGCTTGTCCTGCTCGTCCTGATTCTGCGGTCTCATCGATTCCCTTCTCACTTTGCATGACGATGCTAATCCTTTTGCCATCGCCCTTTGGTCAACGATGCCAGCAATTAGCGTCATAATGAAGCGACAGCTGATAGCATTCCCCGAGACCCGCCACGGTTCTCACTCTATTTCGGGAAATTCACATATTTTGAGGAGGGGTTGAAAAACAGCAGCCAGGGGCGGCCAAGAGGGGGGTCCGTAGTATAGCCTACGGCCAGCACAAATGACCAGCTGACCCAATTTGTAAACAGCCAAGCCAAATATTTGACTTTGATCGCCGGCCGCAACCGCAACTTCTTTATTATTCGGCTGAAGTACAGTGGATCGGAAGAGATTTTATCACATCTAACAGTTTTTAAAGGTTTTTTAATTAAGAATTTTGTTTAAAAAAGTCAATAAAAACCTTACAGCCTATGGAAAAGTATCAATAAAATTGTTTCTGTATGATACATGCTGTTAAAAAATATATTTATTTGATATTTGACTTGTTTACTCCTTTTAAATTTAAAAATATACAAAACAAAATTAGTATGAAAGAAAAACCAAGATAAATAGTACTTAAAATCTTGATATTCAGTAGGAAACTCCCATCCCAATTTAAATAATCTCATCTCAGGATTTATGCCACTGTGCCACGCCCAATGTTGTTTTTTCATAAATTTATGCTTGAGGGCAAAAGGGCGATATAAACTCATTACATTGGCCTGACTGCTGTTGATGTTGTTGCCACTTTTAATGGGACTCTACGGCTACCATTGCTTATTCCCGGGCATTTTCCATCCGGAATATTTGGCGTTCGCTTTTGGGTTTCATTATGAAAAGGGTTGTGTCCTGGCTCCGGCTCCGGCTCTGGCTCTGTCTCCGGCTCCTATGTATGTGCGAAAATCACAACATTTTAATCTCATAATCTGAATTTATGTGCAGACTCAATTTCGTTATACTTAACGACATTTTATGCGGTTATATTATGCAGCCAGCAGCCGAAACTGAAGGAGCTCAAGGGAATCCCAGCGCCAGACTAGCTATATGTGTGTGCTCCCTTTTCTCCTCTCGCACAAACACTTTGCGGTTCCGCTGGCACCCTTCCATCGGAGGGGAGTTAAGGATAAGTGCACTGGGAACAATAATGTAGAACCCAGTAACACGTCTGGAGTTTATACGAATTTAATTCTTTAACTTGAAAGGCCTATAAATGAATTATATTTTATTGTTTTATGGGATTACCTCTTTATTTTTAGGTTCAAATAACTTTTCTGGTATAAAAACAATTTTCTTCTCAAGATTAAATATGAAAATATATTTTTAACAAGCATTTAATAATAAATTTTACCCATAACCAGTGCATAAAATTGTTTAACTAATTTAATAATATCAAAATAATATTTAAAAATTCGTAAAAAGTGTCCAGAGGTTGGAGATAAAGTAATCCTTAACCAATGATGTAAATAAGCCCTTCTAGGGTATTTTTTTCCCAGTGCCAACGATAAGTACATCAAGTATGTGAAAGATCCAGTGCATGTGTGCGCGTATGAGTACTTGAGATTTTCTATGGTCGCACAAAACACATTAGTTAAAAGTACTGACCAACAAAGCCACTAACAAGCTGTTGGCCAGCACATCTCCCCCGATAAAAGCCCCTCTGCTGGCCCCATAACACACACTATATGTACCCATTTACCCCACATTTTCCCTGTTCTTTCTTTCCCCCTGATTTTCCTCACATATTGGAGTGCCATTATGGGGGCTTTACTTTTTCCATCTTCTCCTGACTTCATCGCCTCCTTGTAGCGGCGTCAATCTCGATGATGTTGCTCCCGTTGTCGTCAGCAGTTTGTCGGGGGTAAAGTTTTTTAATAAACGCATTTAAATGAATTGATGTATGGGCGAGTTATTCTGCGTAATTTCTCATCATTTAATATTGAAACAAGTTAAAGTTGTGTTCTCATTTCGCCCTCAGTTGGCTTCGTTGCCCAAAGAACTTTTATTACCTTCGTATATCACACAGCAAGAATGAAATTTACAAAAAGCAAAAATACAAGGAAAAGTGCAGAAACGGAGAGAATGGAAGTTGTGCAATTCTTAAAACTTAATGGAGGCAAGTTTTCGCCTCGCTTTTTTACAGCAAAAATTGTACAAAAGCAATTTCCAGCTTAACCTTACAAGATATCAATTTACATTTAAGTTTATGAGTTCGCAGAGGGTTTGTATTATCTTTAGAGGTGTTTCCTGTATTTTATTTTAAAAGATACAATTTAAAATACTTTCGAAAAAATTCTATATGAATTCTTAAGACATTCACAGCTATCCTAAGATTTTTCTTAAATCATAAAGCTTTCCTCTTTGCTTGGTTTTATGCGCTTTAACCTTAGCTTTAAGATGGAATCAAAAAATATATATTTAAAACCGTTTATCTAAGTATTTCTAAGCATAGTTTCGGCTTGTTGTGGAATAAATCCTCTTTCGGGTTCTGGTTCAAATTGTATTTAAACCAAAGTCTTAAATTCCATGCCAGGGGAATGACATATTTAACCGAATTGCTTGTGCAAGGAAAGAAAGTTTGTAGCATTTTTGAGGAATATTCATGTCGATGTGCAGACAGTTTTCTTTATACAACAATCCAAGGACTTTTCTCTTTTCAATTTATATTATTTGTTTTGCCTTTGTCTCTGTCGCACTTTGACTTTGTCTTTAATTTATACAAATTGCTTTTGTTTTCGGCTCTCGACTCGGCTGCCTGGCGCTTTGTTTATTCAGCCCTGTTTGCTGTTGTTGTTGCTGTCTTTCCATCAATTCGCCTAAATATTTATGCTTTTATACATATTTTTTCTGCATTCGTTTCGCTTTCCCATCAGTTCCTGGTCGTTGTGGCCCTTCTATTGACGCCATGGTATCCATTCTGCTTGCCGCCCGCCTTGCGATTGCCGTTGCTCGAGCTGGAGCTCGAGTTTGAGTTGCTGGCCAAGTCCACATCCGTTTCGGCCACGATTGGCGGGCCCCAAGAAACTTGTCGACGCACTGTTGCCGGTCCCGCGACAGGACCAGAACCTGCTGTTGCTGCTCCTGCTGCTGATGCCCCGCCAGGACCACCGTTACCCCCGGATCCTGGCTTGCGCCGCTTGGAGCTCGCTCCTCTTTGCGGCAGTTGTCGCTGTTGCTGCAACGGCTGTTGCTGCTGCTGCTGCTTTTGAATTTCATGTTGCTGCTGTCAAAGTGCAGAAATGTTTCGAATTGCTTTTTATTAAAAACTTTTTCATCCCGGTTTAAATATTTCATATATATATAGTCTTCGTGCGGTAAGGACATTCCTTTTGAAAAGATTTTTTCTTTGATTAGTTTTGTTGTCGCTGCATGCGCTGACATGCCATCATGCATAGTTTGTTCGTTCTTTTTTAATTAACATGCGCGGTATGAAATTCTTTTCACATATTACTCACTTGTTAGTAATTCGATTTGCATATTTGGCTCTGGCTCTTGCTGTCACAAATTAAATTCGGCATCCCCTGTCTGACTTTATTGTTCGCTCGAATTTTCCCAGAATTAAGGACACCCATTGAAGTGTGCAAATTCAGATGAAGCCCCGAAGCCCTGCTGAGTATTGTGTGCAAGTCTCATTGTTCACTTGTCGAGCAATTATTTCGTTACTCGTTTCGTTCCAATTCATGCAAACAAAACCCAAGTAGGATAGAAAAATGATAAAACATGCATGTGCCTTGGCATATGTTGGCTAATTAAAATGGGAATGTGGCAAACTATAACAGGAAAACTACAAACATAATTATGACGTTGTTTGGGTTACTTTTTGTATAAGAAGAATATTAACTGCTATTAGTGGCAAGGAAAAAATGTATTTCTATGCTTAGTTCTAAAAAGTATTTCCTAAAAAGTTCTATATTAACAGCTCAATATTTTATATACGTTTCTTTCTATTTGTCTAAAAAATAGTTCGTTATCGCTGCGAGAAAATATCAAATTAAATAGAAAGAGATTTTCTTGATTGAAAGTTAAACCAAAACTGTTTGACTTCCTATGTAAATATCACAACCCCACATCCTTTTATTTATTAAACTTTGGACTGCGTTTTAATTTACACATCATTAGCTGGCTTTGGCTTCTTTGCCTTCATTAAGATTTATAGAAAACTTGAGGGCAAAATCTGTGTGATGGCCCCTGCATGTGGGTGTTGCTTGGTGTTTTTTCTGTGTGTTTTCTGGGTGTTCTCTTGGGTGTTCTTTTGGGTGTCTTCTGGGTGTTTTCGACTGTGCTGACTTTGTTGTTGCTGCAGCTGTGTGTGGGCTGGGGTTTCGTTTTTGCATTCTAAGCTCGTAATGAGTTTCACCGCAGCATTGTGGTAGCTGGCAAAGTTAAGTGCGTGCTGCGTTTGCGGCAGGCCCAAATGAACAGCAGCAGTTCGGGCAGGGAAAAAGCTGGAAAAGCGCCGAAGAAACCAAGCAGCAGAAGATGAAAGAAAAGTGCAAAAGACGCCCACAAACATTTCTGAATAAAAAAAGAAACTTGGCATGCATGACAGGAGCAAAAGCAGCAACAGCCACCAGCTGAGGCACTTGCACTTTTTGGTGCTGTTCAAACAAAAGCTGCAGCTCCGGCATCAACGTAGGACTTTCACCACAGTAAAGTCTTGGCAATGAGGATATATATATCAAAGATTTTTTTTTTATGTTGGAGGATCTTTGAATTAAATATTATAATTAATGAATAGCAACGAACTTTTGTTTTTAATATTTTCTTGGCTTAAATTTTATGCTATTAAAAAAATAAAAGTGAATAATTAAAATAAAATCTTAATATTAATAGGAAATATTTGTAAAACGGAATTTTAATATTTAAATTAATCAGAGGAATACGTTTAAGTTTATTTTCCTTTAAATTCTAAAGATTAATTCTCAGAAATTTTCTTGTAATATATTTTTATAAATTTATTGAGGAAACTACCCTTATTAAATCAAGAAAATTAAATATCAGTAATTAAGTAAAGTATTTATAATATTTAAGCCAATGACGAGTTAATAAAATCATTAAAACCTGACATCATTTTATTAAATAATATATTTAAGGATTTTTGGTGATTTAAAAAGCATTTAATCGAAAACCAATAATAATGTTTTTCTGATTAAACAAAAGCCATTAATCAAAATTAATTTTTAAAAGTCAACGCTGTATCATTTACCAATTTAAAAAGGATATTCCCCCGGGCCATCGAGCACTGTATTAACCCCTTTTGAGGGAGCTGCCACCCAAGCCTTAACCCCCTCTTTTTTGGGTAAGCGAAACTTTTTGATTTTGAGGCAGGAAAAAAGTTTAGAGTGCGCTTCAATTTCGGTTGCTTCGCAATCAGGCTCGCGTAGACGCCGCAAGTCAAGTGGAAACGTGGAAAATTCCGGGAGGGGAGGCGAGTTTGTAGCGAGTTGGGAGGTGGCCCAGACAATGCCACACGCACTTTCCGCTCTGGAAACTTTCGCCATTTTTCGGGTGTCGCTGTCGCCGTCGCCGTGGGAAAAACTAGGAAAATTCATCGCCAGATTTGAATGTGCAGCGATTGGCGGGAAAAATTCAATTTGGCTGCAGCTTAAGCTCAGACAAAGTACATGCTAAGTAAGCTCAAAAGTAACATGCGACCCACCCGGACCCCCTTCGATAGACACTTTTCCGGCTAAAACTACATAAAAGCCAATAAGTTCAATATTTTGCTTTTCCAATTTCCTACAGAAAACTGGGCGACGGAAAAAGGGAGTTCGAAGTTCGAGCTTCTTGGAGCTTCGGTAGAAGTTTGTTTTTGGGCGTGCCGAAAAGTCGATGCAAAAGTTGAAAGTTCTTGCCGCGTTTGTTGCTTAGTTGAAGGTTTTTGTCTTAAGTTTCTGGCCCAAGAGTTTCTGGTCACCCCGCATGCATATACAATCTGTATAAATCATGGACACGGCACTTGATAAGCAAGAAGACCGAGCTATAACATCTTCACTTGGGAAAATATCTGAATACTTAAAGAATATATATTTAAGAAATATGTGAAAGATTTATAATTAAATAATTAAATTTATTAAAAAAGTCCAAAAGATTAAAAAAAAAACACCAAACAAAATTTTGGATAAACAGCTGTTCTGCAGCTAGACACCGTTGGGAATTTTAGTAATTTTTGAAAATTTTCGAATAAGGAGACTTTGAAAACTCGCCATAATCATTTAATTCCAATACCAACATAGAAGCGTATAAGATGTTGCATGGCATTCGTCTGAAATTCCCAAGTCGGAATTCAGTAACACTCCGCAGTAAATAAATTGCAATTACCAACAAATTACTACTAAAGACAAAACAAAACCAGCAAGGAACTGAACTAAAATTCAAATATATTAAATATAAATGAGAAAACTTAAGCCGACAGCATTTTCTATAACCTAGAAAAGCTTATCTTTGATTCCGACATTTATTTTGAGTGCCGCAATTGACTCATCATGTGCCCATAAATTGTGGCCTGCAACAATTGTTATTGTTAGACCAAAGTTCATCACAAGAATAAGTTTTTCCTTGCTGAGACTTTCCCCTCTCTGTGGCTTTCTTTTTCCCTGCTTTGCCTTAACGCATATTCATTTGGCAAATGTCCTTTAGCCCCTTTCCTTTAACAAAGAAACCAGTTGCAATAAGCTCGTCCCCGAATGCAGTTCAATTTATTTTTGTGCGGAGGTATTTTAACTTTTGTGCTGTGCAGAGCACTTTTTCTATTAAATAACAATTTAGACAATTGGCTTGGCTGCGAAAAACCGAAACCGAACTAGGGGGAGAGTCTGCCGCTGGCAAGGAATTGCATTGATGCCGCTTAAGAAATTGTCCTGGCCACAACAGCCAACCAAAAGGATTCATTTTGTTGGCTTTCTTTTTTTTTGCGCCAGCTAACAAAGGAAAAAGAATTGGCCAATATAGAAAGGAAAAAAATGTGGGTGGAAGGAGAGAAGAAGACAAGGAGAAACCACACACAAAAATCGAAAAGTTTCGCAGGGCATGTAAAAACTATCAAGTGGCCAGCGTTTAAGAGTTCCCTTAACACACATTAAATGCTTCGAAAGAGTAAGTATTATGCTCCAACTTGAAGAGTTGGCTTGAGCAGGACCCTTAAACGGAATTAAAATTAATTATTTAGTGCTGAAAATAGAGAGAGATAAGCCACCAACGCTTAGGGCTAGATTTTACACGCACAACGTGCTTTTAAGTCGCAGCAAATTGAATTAAAATAAATTATTCAAAGGAATCTTTATTACGGACTCAGGCATCGTTTAAATAATATAATTTGAGATATTTTTACAGCTTATCAACCCTCTGGTTATGGCATATTTTTTGGGATAACTCCATCAATCACCTTCGCTGCAATTAATTCATTTAACTTGATGGTGCCAATAATCGGCTTATACAATAATTGAGAAATAATTGAATTGACTCGAATGGCAAAAGCTTTGTTCTGGCCAAAGTCTATTGACCAGGCCAATTTCGTTCGGTTCGCGTTGCTTTAATCCAATTGTCAACTGTCAATAGTTCCGCATTCTGATTTATTTGTAGTTCTCTCCTCATTTTTTATGCTTATGGTTGGTTTGTGTTAAATTTAATTAAACAGTCACATCATAAGCGCATTCAATATCAACAATTAAAACGGCACACACAAATATGTGAACACAGAGGCGCGTTACCATTATATTGCAATTATCGATTAAATATTAAAAAATAACACACGCAAATTGTTTGTTGGTGTATTCAATAATGCAAACAGCAAGTGAAGAAAATATTTTCCCATGATTTGTTTATTTAGTTAAATTTAATTAAATGCAATTTAATTAAACGGAACATTCTCCGAAGTTGATGATGGCCGCGAGGCAGATACACGTGCAACCAGGCTGAGTAAACAGGTTAAGGCGCTTCACTAAGGTAATATTTATAATGTTTAGTAGGGTCATGCGAACTATGTAATAATTGTGAAGTCTGTAGGTGCCACAGGTATGTGTTTATTCTTTCCTTTTTTCAATTAAAAGAAACATAAAATGTAAGCAATAAGGCTTTATAAATAACTTTCTAATTATTTATTCATAAATTGAACTATTTAGTAATTTAGAAACAAGTTGAATAGTCTTCCTATATTCAAAACTCAAGGTTTCAAGGGAAATAACATTTTTTTAAAAAGCAATTGCTTAATACAGAAACTAATATTTATTTCCCCAATAATTTTAATTCTTTAAAAGTTTCTAATGTAGGAGTATATAGACTTTAGTCTGTTCAATTACGAATTTAAAAACAACATAACATTTAAAATAACGTTTCTGATATGAGTATACATTTTTTTTAGAAGATTCGTATTTTAAAAAAAAGCAAATTAAAATAAAATAGGAAAGATTTCTTATTTTATGTTTCTTATTTAGCAAATTTATATAATTATGCTGTTCTTGGTATTTATTTATGTAATAACAGATACATTTAGTTTCCTTGTATAAAATCTTAAAATCATAATAGGATTTTTTTTTTAATAATGTTAAAAACAAAGACAACATGTATAAAATATAAAAAGAAATATTAAAAATTCTATGGCTCACTGGTTTCTAATTAAGCAAAAGCCGCAGAGTAAATATAAACGATAAGTCCTTGGAAATATTGCATTGCTGATTATTAATACTCTGATTTCAGCTAATCCCCAGGAGTGATAATTACAGTTGCTTCCCGGTCTTCGTGTGTAACCCTGATTGCACTTGACATTATAACGTTTTGTTTATCCAATGTCCTGACTACTAATGTCCCCCGTGGACAGTCCAAATATTAGTGTCCGTGTGTGTAATATCGTGTGTGTGTTTGTCTTCGGGGATGTCCTTGCGATTGAATTTGCAAATGATGCATTTTCATGCCTTACAGCTGTGTGTCTATGTATTTGCAGGCCATTTACTCGCCTACATTATGTAATGACATGCTCTTCCACTTGATTTCTGTGTATTTTTGGGGCGGTGGGGGTGTGTGTTTGGGTAGATGTAGTGTCTAGGTGTAGGTGTTATTTACATGCCAATGCCAAGGCCGCGTCCCTCAGCCCAACTCATGCAAATTGGTCTCGCTGATTGTGACGAGCGGCGCCATTCGCATAAGGTTTTCGGTAGATACATTGGGTACAGGGGGTCCTCTGCTTACCGGTAGACTCGGCACCTCCACTAGCACATCCCCTGCTGCCTGGCCCAGTCCATCGGCCGGGGACAACTGTCCATTTTGTGCCGCGGACAGCGTTGTTGGAGGCTCTGTCGCAGCCTGAGGCTCCTTGGAAGCTGCACAGGAAAGAAAAAAATGTTTATAAAATTAATAGTGATTGTTTTTCACATAAAAGTTACATCTTAATTTTGCTAGAATTAATTTTTAATAATTTTATGTCCTTAAATATTATTTTCAGTGTGATTGGCCAAGTATAATTTGGTCATATTTCAATGGATTTTTACTGATTTATGTGGACGCACCATTTGCCGAGCCAGAGGCATCCGTGGAGTCCGTCGACAGCTGCTCAGGTGGATGAGACTGTGCATCTTTCACTTCACTCGACGGGGCCTCCTTGGGCGCCTGCTCCTTGTCGCTTCCCTTATCCACTGCTGTCCCCACGGTGGCCACATCCTCCTCCTCTTCCTCCTCCTCGATGCGGGAGGCAATGTCTCCGTTTTTGGACAGGGCAGTGGGCGTTCCAGGTTGCGAGGGCGTGGCACTGCCATTCTTCAAGATGCCCACCAAGGGGGCACCATTTCCAGGCTTTTTATCCTCTTGTGGCAGCTGAGAGGCACATAAAATATATGTAAAGGTAGTATACAAATATTTAAGTAAATATCTTGATTAAGAAATATTAAGATCTTATTTATTTGGTATGAATTGAATCTTAATAAGACTTTTAAGCTTTTAAAGGGTACTTAAATGAAGTTTCAAATCATAATGGGCTTTATTAAAATATTTAACTATTTTCCTCAGTGCACAATTGGAAAGGTAAGTCAAAGCTAATGCATCTCGAGTCCATTACTTACCGCCTTGTAGGTATATGGCGGCAGGCCGTTACCCGAGCCAGCCGTCACACCGCCCAAAATGCCAGACTTTACACCTGGCGACTCGTGCATCTTTGTTGCCTGCTCCTTGGACCAGATGATGTCCTCGTCCGTCTCGCGCTCGATGCGCTTCTTGTAGGCCAAGTGGCTGCGATACACCTCCAGCAGGCAGCAGATCACGATGATGACAAAGACGCTGGTCAGTGTGAGGAAGACGACCTGCGTGGAGTCCTCCTGCTTGTTCTCGTCGTACACGAATCTCGGAATGTACGGCACACGGGCAGGCGGCTCCTCCACCCACGGCTCCGGAATCTGTGGGGACAGAGGGGATTGAAATTGCGATTGGGCATTCATTAGCACAATTTGTCGCCTGGTTGGCTCGAATAATCCGATTGTCTTACACCCACTGGGCACAGCTCAGTGCACTTGTAAAAAAAAAATTGTGATTAACAAGTACCTTAGTGTTTAATAATACCAAGAAGATTAATTTAGACTTTTCCTGATATACCAAAAGATATTTTTCTTGTACTTATGATACAAATATTCCTTTATAATTAAAATATAATTATAAATTACTTTACAAAATTATAGGTTAAGTCGCTTTTACATTTTTTAAAAGGTCCTTATTTTTCGGTTTACCATTTTTCTTCATTTTTAAGTTGTTTACCCATTTAAAATATTTTTTTAAATGCACAAAAATAGTTTTTTACTCAAGTCAGTCTCCAAATTTGCATATTAAAGCCATTTTTAGACACTTCTCCCAGGGATTTCTCCAAGTGATACACTTACCATACTGACGTTGACCATGGGCTCCTGTGTGGGCTGCTCGCTCACATCGAATTTGGCGTTGCATTGGGCGCTCCTCACGCCCTGCGGATTGATGACCGTTATGTTGTCGGCGCCGGACTTGGTGAATAGCATGTACTCCTCGAGTGGCTTCATAACCTGCCCGTTCACCTGTATATAGATGTCTGGGAGTGGGTGGTTTACCCAATTTGCGGTCGGGGGGTGAAATTTTCATTAGTATTGGTCATTAATTCAAATTGAAATGCAAATGTGTGTGGACGGCGAGTGGAAATTGGAATTGCTTTGGCTTGACTTGGCCGAGTTTTCGGTTCGGTTTTCGAGCTTCCGAGTTTGGAGCTACAAGAACCCGTGGCAAGTCGTTCGTGCGTGTTTTATGCGCGTCCCGAAATTAGCAATAAAAATTTTAATGCCTATCGGTAAACTCCCCCGACGAGCCTGCTCTTTGATTTTGTTTTCTTTCTTTTTTTCCTTTTTCTCATTTGGCAAATTAATGGAATGTTGTAAGTATGTGCAAGGTTATAATTAAGGTCAAAGCAAGCTATTTAATTATTCTGACAATGAAATTGGTCTTTAAAAATTGGGGAAAATTATTCAAGTTAATTTTAGAAGGTTATTGCTTACGTAACAAGGCTGTGTTATATTTATAAGTTATTTAATAGTGGGTTTTTGAAATTAAATAAATGTGTATGAACTGATTCAGATATTTAAATTTAACTTTGAACACAGAAGTCCCTTTATAATATTAAAAAAACGTGTTAGGCCTTTAAGAAATCCAATAAGAAAAAGTAACAAATTTAAAAGCAATGCACGCTGAACTAAACACCCTCTTCTTTAAAACCTCCAAATATTTTGCATTATTTAATAGTAAACAATAATAGTTAAATATGATTCTACACCCACAATTTTACGAAATACATCCCACTGTGCCAACGCGCTAAATACGCCTTATTTTATGACTCAAACTATCGCCTTTCCAATGGCCCTTTAATGGGATGATGATCGAGTACGAGAACATTTAAATCCTCGCCACATGTGGTGTGGGCGTGGGACTATAAACAGATGTTATATTAAAGAAGGCGGGGTGAGGGGAACGTGGGGATGATCATGGGTGAATTTTTAATCAAAGTGTTGGCCGCTGTGCTGCGGTTTTGGAGTGGCAGCAAAGCAGCAATTTAAATATGAGGCACTGTAAATCTTGAGAGCAAAAACTGACTGAATTTATGGCAACGACGCCATGGCCACGGAAATGACTTTTTATGGCAGCGAATAAATTTAATTTTTTGGTCAACAATGTGAAGCAGAGTTCCTTCGTCCAACCCCGCCAGCACTATCCCCTTGCCGAAACATTTTGAGAGCTCGCTCAGCTCAGTAAGTTCATAAAATTGCCAGAGTAAAGAGGCGGAACACTAGAAAAAAATAACTATTTGAGGAGAAAATCTGTATCACTTTCAAGGATAAAGAAAATTGAATAATAAACTATATTATAGGTTCTCTTTTTGGGGAATTATAGAAATATTGAAGCATTTCGTTGGCTATTGATTATATTTTAAGTTTTCCTAGTACTTTAAAGATGTTTTAATTCTATTGATTGTTCGGAAGAGTCCCTTAAGGTATTCCTCTGTAAGTTTCTTCTATTTTTCTATAGTTGTACTATTATGTATTTATATTTCTCTCATTATTTTTTGCTCAGTGAATGGAATGCAGAGCGGCGTCACTTGATGAGACCGAAAAGATATTAATGGCGGACGGGGATTAAATTTACGACACTCACTCGACAGGCAGCCGCTGTAGCTCTTGAAGACAGCAAACCGCGAGTCCGTGCTGTTGATGCCACCGATCTGGACGCGATTCGAGCCCGCCTCGCCGCCGGTGGTCAGGACGCGAGCGGCAAACTCCGTCAGCGGCACCTGCTCGCGATCTATGTAGAGCTGCGCCTGGGTCCCGTTCCGCAGATAGTAGATCGAGTGCCTGGCGCTGTTCAGGAAATTCCGATCGATCCTTGCGCCCACGGTGCGCCCATTGTCGCGGTCCTCCTCCAGCTGCAGGTAGCCATCGGAGGTAATGGCCAGCAGAAGGTAATAGCTACGCTCCGCCGCCGTCTGCATCAGCAGCATGATGCGGTTGGCACGCCGCAGGTCGAAGGACGAGAAGGCCAGCTGCAGGCGCACATAGTCAACGCGACCCGTGCCCGGCAGCAGCTCGAATTTGCGCTGCAGCGTGGACTCGCCACTGAAGTCGGCTCCCTTCTCCTCCGAGCAGAACTCGCCCAGGAAGCTGGTGTGCTCGCAGTCGCAGGTCGAGACCTGCTCGGCAAAGTGCTCCTGGCAGGTGCCACCATTTTTGCACGGCTCCGCATCGCATTTGATCTGGCAGTTGGGCAGGACTCCTTCCTGGGCTGGAATTAAGTGAAAATATATTAAGGAGGTTGGGATAAATATAAGACTTTGCAGGGTTTTAAATGTACTATAAGGTTATATTTTAACGGACAAAAAATAAAGAATTTCCATTTTAAACCTAGTTTCCTCTTTAAAAATATTAAATTTAGTTTAAAAACAATAAGCTTTACGTTGAATAAAAAACTTTAAGTGGTTTTCTAATATAAAATCAAGAAGAATATCTTTCTAAGAAACTCTCTAAAAAATTATCTCAATAAGCGACCTCTACTTTCAATGCCAAGACCCTAAATCACGAGCACGGCCTTTCCAAACTCCTCCATTTCCAGTCAAAGCATTTACTTTGACGTTGGCTAGTCTTAATCCTATCAAAGTCAGGTTGCAATTTCCGCGATGCGTGGCCGCATAAATCATACGCCATGTGGGCCCCCAGCTTATCGCATTGGCATTAATCTTGGCGCGGCCCCAAAGTGGCTAGGCCATCTCCTGCGCCTGCTCTAGCTTCAGCTCTTGCTCTATCGCCACTTTCGCAGGAGTCGCCAGCACTTAACGGAAATTGCATGCATATTAAGTTAGACGGGGCCCTGTTGCAACAACCACAGATGCAACCACATAACTAGCCGCAGTCACAACCGCAGACGCTGAGTGGAGCTGGCAGCGGGTGGGCCATGAATTAGAGTCGAAGGAGGAGGAGACTCGACCCGAAAGTGCACTCTGTGAAAATTGATTTATACTGCCTACTTACTGGGCGCTATATTCCTTTCATTGATTTCCGCCAAGTCGATCAACTGCGCCCCGATTTTCAGGCCCCGCACACACCCGATGTAGCCTTCGAGGGCGGGTGCATCCACATTCGGTCGCAGCAAATTCGCCGGATCATAGCCGCCCACGTGGAACTGGAAGTACTCGGTGGGCGGGGCCGGCGGCCGGTGCGGCGACAGAACCTCTGCAAATAAACAAAATCAAATGAGAATCGGTTGGTGGCAAAGGGTGGTATGGCTTAGGGTTTACGATGCACTGGGAAAAGGATATAGGTATTTTATTTCAAGTTTTTAATTGAAAATAAAAAAAATTTTAAGAGATGTAAAATCACGAGAAAACTGCCTTCATTAATAGAACAATTTCATTTATTTTAGGTCTTCGATAACTTATTTCTATTTTATTTCAAGAACAGAATAATATTTTAAATGATTTATTTACCATCTACGTCCGTACCTCGCTTTACGGCCTAGGAACATCCCACGAAACTTGGCCGCAAAGCGAAAGCCGTAAAATTAATTATTCAGTAGATATATTGACGTCGACAACATTTTTTTGTCGTCATAGGGATGCATTCTAGGCTGAAAATTAATAAGGTGCCTTATTTAAAGAAGGCCCTTATACCGAAACCGAGGAAAAAGATCGGCCGTATAACGAGGTATTATTAAGGGAATTAGTATATTGAAAGGGCATTAATTAATTATTGCAATAATAAGGTAACCAACCTAAAATATCGAACTTATTTTTAATACACAATATTCATGTTTAAAAATTAAATTCCAGAAACCCCTATAATTAACAGTGTACATTTTGGCTACGCTTTATGTAAGCTCGCGTTTCTGTGTGTGCGTCTGCGGAAATGAGCCTTCATTGCCGTGGCATTTTGCGTTTCAGCCAGGCTGCCGGACCCGGACCCGGCCCTTATCCACACCCTTTACTTCACTCCGGCCTGGGCCAGACCCCAGCCCGGCCGTTTGAGGTTTAGGCCCATCAATTTCGAGTTTAAGTTTGTCTAATTGAAATGTTTGCCAGCCGGCAGAGCGCGGCAATCTAAACGGAATCGGCCGACGGCTGCATGCCGCAGTGCCAGGATTCAGTGTCCAGCGCCCAGGGCCCAGGGCCCAGGGCCCACTGCAGTCCATCTGGTTAACGCATTTAATTACAAAAGTGCTTATGTGTTATTCTGTGCAAAGTATTGACCAAATTCGAATACGAATTCTAGCCAAAATTGATTCGAATCGCAATGCCCGGCAATGTGGAGTAATTATGATTGATTTTGCCGGTAAATCGCTGTGGCATTGAGTTACGGGCAATTTGATTGATTCCCCCTTTTGCCATTTGTCGAGCTAGGGAGCTTTAGGGATTGGAACTTTTCCATAAAATTCAATTGCAAGGTAAGTTGCGAGCAACGAACGGTTTTGAAGGGCCATCACTCCGAATTATTGTTGCACAAAACACATTCAAATGGTTTAATTGATGGGCGGTTGAGTGAAAGGCTTTCGAAAATTATCTGTAAATATTTATGATAGTTTAAGTGCTGCTCTGGTTATCCCTTTGGACAAAATGATTTGACATAATATATTGAAAGCAAATGTATTTGTAGGTACTTAACTAAAAATAGCCACTAAAACAACCCAAGACTATCTGAAAAACCTTTATAAAAGTCACCAAGAAAGGGATTCAAGAAGCTTTTTAAACCCTTATTAAAACATCCTACAAAACCAACTCTATAACTGGAGCAAAACGCCTCATAAATCGCTCTACAAATCTCAATAAAAACAGCCTTAAAATTGACACAAAACCTGTATTAAAACTGTATTAAAAATTACTTTTAAAACCGTTCAACAAACTTAAAGTCGCTTTAAAAGACACCCCAAAAAATGCATTGAAAACGGACCTAAAAACCAACTCAAAAATTGATTTACAAAACAATTTAAAAACATATTTAAAAAGTCACAAAAAAGGACACATAAAAGGCCACACAACCCGAACCAAAAACCCCCAAAAATCTGTTAGAGCTCCTTTTACAAATCCACAAATAAACATTTTATTTTTATGTTAACAAAAACTCCCAAACTATTCACCTAAAATTTGCTTTCCAAATACTTCCCAATGTCGGGCAACTTGAAAAGAAATCCAGTTTAGATCATAATCAGCTTGATATGCAGTTTTCCGTTTAACAACAATTTCCGCATTCTATCTGCCATTGAAATACCGTTTAATTTACATATTGAGTGAACAAAGCGCAGAAAAAAGGGCTTTTCAAATATCTACAAAGCAACTCGTTGTTTTTATGCCACAGAGAAAAACTTTATCCATTCGCTGGGCGTTAATTTTCCAACAGTTTTCTACGGAGTTATACGGCCACTTTCAAACTCACACACATGTTAACTGCAGGGAAAAAATTCAAGTGCACATAATTTTGCCAAACACACAGGCAAACACACAGGCAAACACACTCACGCAGTGCACAGATTTTGTTTTTGGCGAAATTTTTGGCATTTTTGCAGCTTAACTTGCTAAACTATTGCAAATTTCGGAGCAAAAGCAAGAGAAACAAAACGAAAGCAGAGAGAGAGAGTCCCCGCCTGGCAGCCAGGCAACCGAAAAGGGTTGCAAGTATATTTTTCGGCATTGTTGGTTCAATAACTCCTGGCAACTGGCAACATGAGCGTTGTCTGGGACCAGGCCAACTGGACGCAGGCGTGGCGACTAGACAGTCTCCGGCCGACGGTCCGCTCGAGCGGTACAGCCAACAATATAATGTACGGTCGCCAGGCGGGCGGCGCCAGCCAGGCGGTATCCAATAGCACCACGAACAGCGGCGGGAATAGCGGCACCGGCGCCCAGGGACATGACAAGATGAAAATCGGCTTCTGCACGGATCTGGACAAGTCCGTGCTGACCAATAACTTTGAGAAGCGCGGCTGGCACCAGGTGAACGGCGACGACGACTGGCACTTCTACTGGGCAGGTGTGCAGACCTGCCGGAATATCTTCAGCGTGGACAGTGGCTATCGGATGCATGACAACCAGATGATAAATCACTTTCCCAATCACTACGAGCTGTCGCGGAAGGACCTGCTGGTGAAGAATATCAAGCGCTATCGCAAGGACCTCGAGAGGGATGGTAACCCTTTGGCAGAGAAAACTGAATCAAACAACTCGAGTGGCACTAGATATCTATATCTGGATTTTGTGCCCACCACCTTCGTCCTGCCGGCCGATTACAACATGTTTGTCGAGGAGTACAGGAAGTTTCCGCTGAGCACTTGGATCATGAAGCCGTGTGGAAAGTCCCAGGGAGCCGGCATATTCCTCATCAACAAACTGTCCAAGCTTAAGAAGTGGTCGAGGGAGGCCAAGGGCCCATTCCATCCACAAATAGCCAAGGAGTCCTATGTTATTTCCAGGTACATAGATAATCCCCTGCTGATTGGTGGCAAAAAGTTCGATTTACGTCTCTACGTTTTGGTGGCCTCCTTCAGGCCCTTGAAGGCCTACCTCTTCAAGCAGGGATTCTGCCGATTCTGTACTGTGAAGTACGATACAAGTGTCACCGAGTTGGACAATATGTACGTCCACCTGACCAATGTTAGTGTGCAGAAGCATGGCGGCGAATATAATACCCTGCATGGCGGAAAGTGGTCTGTTCAGAACCTGGCCTTGTATCTGGAGGGCACCCGAGGAAAGGAGGTCACGGACCGCCTGTTTGGTGCCATATCTTGGCTCATAGTCCACTCCTTGAGGGCGGTGGCCCCTGTGATGGCCAGCGACAGGCATTGCTTCGAGTGCTATGGCTACGATATCATCATAGATAATGCCCTGAAACCCTGGTTGGTAGAGGTCAACGCCTCGCCATCTCTCACTTCCACTACAGTCAACGATCGCATCCTCAAGTACAAGCTGATTGACAATATTTTATCGGTGGTCTTGCCCCCCGATGGAGTGCCGGATGTGCGTTGGAATAAAGTTCCCAGTGCCGATGCCTTGGGTAACTTTGAATTACTCATAGACGAGGAGTTGGCCGCCCAGGATGAGCAGCACCAGAATAGCAGTAATAATACCCACAGCAAGGCCTCGAAGATGGGCAGCCGCTGGAAGTGACGAAAGTAGTTCCGGGGAAATGGAGGGGCTCAGAAATAATCAAAATCCAATAATTAGTTAAGTAATAACTAAAATATGAAAATGTGAATAAAGAATTTAAATTGTGCTTATTTTATTTCAAAATGTTTATTGAAAAAGTGCTTTTGAAGTTTGCAGTGTGTGAAAAGCTGTCAAAAAAATACTTCTTTTGTTTTATTGAAGTGGTTTTATTGATGGAAACTAAGAGTACTTGTGCTTAGTGTATATTCTAAGCATTTTAAGAGTAGAAAATACCAAAGAACACAACAAAAAAATACTTTGAGTCAAAAAACACAGCGTAAATTTATTAAAAGTGATTTCCATGTGTATTGAATATTTTTTTAAACTAAGATATATATCAAACTCACCTTTTTCGGGATTACTCCACGGCTTATTGGCATATTCATCCAGAAGCAGCGTTCCCCGATCGATGCTCACACTCTTTTGATTCACATGCATTCTAGTTTCCTGCTCTCCTCGAACGATGGCCACCTGGATGCTTTTCAGAGAGGCCACCAGGGTATCGTCCAGCAGAGTGAGATTCACAATTTCATCACCATAATTGTACAGGAATACTATCTCCCGAGTCTGGCTGATATACATGTGCACAAAGTTGTTGTAATGATCGTTGGCATAGAGCACCAATGCACTCGTGTCGTAGGTTCGTAGATTAATCAGTAGATCCTGATTAAGGATGCCCTTCAGCACATCCCGTTCGCCCTCGATTCCGTGCATTAAAATAGCCGGAGCGGCTGTCACACTCAGATAGTTTCGCATCAGGAAGGACTCTCGGTTGATGAAGGTCAGAGCCTTTTCATTAATGTCTGTGGAGGATTTTATGATATTAAAATTAAAAGAAAGGAATTAAATGAGAAAATTAGACTGAGGAAAAATAATTGCAAAGAGTTCATAGAAAATATTCTTTATATTAAATTTATAATAATTATTTATCATACTTTCTGTGAGTACATTTCTTAGAAATAATCATATTTATCTATGGTTTCAAGATTTATTAATGCTTGAGAAAGTTTCCACTCTTTAATATATTTTTTTTACATTTTTAAGAACATTTCTCCGAGTGCACTCACTTGTCTCGCAGAACTCTCCGATGTGAGCCCAGGGATTGTTGCAGACGCACTTGAAGCTGCTCCAGAGCTCCTTGCACTGGGCTCCATTGCGACAGGGCGATGGGACACAGGAGGGCTTGCAGTCCTTGATAATCTCCGACAGATGCACCGACATGTAGCTGTAGATGTCCAGAATCTCGCCGTTGACCACCAGGCCCCGGAAGCAGCCAATGAGTCCGGCCTTTACTGACAGCTTCTTCAGCAGGTCGCTGGAGGGAGGCAGAAAGTAAGAAAAAGCGGGTGAAAGTCAGCTGGGGATTACTTTATATGACTTGTCGTAACTATTCAATAACTTGGCCACTTTGGCTTAAGCTGCACCAGCTGCACTGGTACCCTCCTTTCCCTATGGATATCCCCCTCTTGGACAAACATGAAACATCAGCGGGGAGCACGTGGTTGATTCTCGATTCTAGGATTCTGGATTCCGTGTGTTTACCCAGTCCGTCATTGGGTTTATGCAAATAAATTGTGACCCGCTCAATCGGATGCGACGCGTTGGAGTTTTAAACTTGCCGAGCTGAAAATCGAAGCGACACCCCTTGAAAAGAGGTGGAAAATGCGGACGGAATTTCCAGTGGACAGCTGGGAAAAGTTTTCCTAGATGAGTTTTTTGTCCCCACTTTTCTCATTTTTTTTAAATCCTGTCTTAAGAGGGTATATCACTCTGAGTTAGGGTTTGGTAGATATAATAAGGACCTTCTTAACTCTGGAAATATCATTTAAATATCTTTTTAATTATATGTAGAGAGATATTTAATAAATGTTAATAGCCTTAAGAGAAATCTAATTTTTACAAGGCTTAAAGTATTAATTACAATAATAATATTTGAGAAACCTTGAAAAAGAACTTGCTAAAGGTCTTCTTAAATTACCCAACTGCGTTTTCCTTTTAGTTTTATAAGTTTTTTTCTTCACCCCACTTTTAATTTACGATGCTCTCTTAACTTTTGGGTATATAAGTTTATGAACCTTGCTTAACAAAACACTAAAAATTCAAAAATATTTTGTACAATCACAAAACAACGACTTAAGCAGAGGTCACCTTAAATGAATTCAACAGATTTAAAACTAAAACTAATCAAAATTACTAAAGAGCATTGCAGCGCCTTAGCAGCTCATCCTAACCTTTTTTTTCTTGTTGCCATTCTTGCTCAGCTATTCCCTTTTTCTTTCAGCATTTTGCAAGTTTTCCCTGTGCACTTTTGGCTTGCGTTTTCCACTTTTCCCCTTCGCCACGGCCAACAATGAATTGGCCAATAAAATCTCAAGTGTAAGCTTTTGAAAATTAAAGTGGCGGAAATGTCTTGTTTATACGCGTACAGCGGCGAAAGAAAGTTGCTCAAATGTCTTTCTAAATTATGTAAATTTCATTACGAGACATTCCACCCACAAGCCGGCAAGGATCCCAAGTCCCCGAGTGTTGTCTGAGCGAGAGCTTCGAGTGAAATTAAAATTCTTGTTTTAAAACAGAGAAAAGAAAGAAGGAAAGTCTTTCAACTCGGTTTTGGGGTTTCCCGTGTCCCTTCTTCCTGTGAATTTATTACGAATTTCTTTTCGCTTTCCCTCCGCTTTTCGCTTGTAATTGTTTGGCAAGCGTTGCGTAATCGTTATTTAAGCGCCAAACTTATCGACTGGCCGTCAAGCGAATTGGCCATAATCGGCCAGCGAGCAGTTTAATTTCATGATTTGCATTTGCCAAGTGCACTTCACCCAAATCTAGATCCACTTCCACTTCCAGCCGCGGACGGAGTCCTTGCACACGCGTGTCCTTGCTGGCAGCCAGCGAGCTATTAAGTCATTAGTTTCTGCAACGTGTGCTGCATTTCTTTTTGCGAGCATGTCACAAATGCATTTTTAATTTTTTTTATACATCAACAGCCACAGACACGGGGCTACGCATATATATATGAAAGTACACTGAGGAAAATAAAGAGCTTAAAGTATTTTATTTATATATTTTTGTATAAGAATTTGTTGCTGCCTTTATGTTCTGATATTATTCGCTTTTTAAACCTCAAAATTCCGATATCTTCCAATCGCGCAGTCAACTGCCTCCAAAGCTCGTTTATGCGCCATAGTGCATTCATCCCAAACTATGATATTTGCATTTGTCTATACAATTATTAGCATTCATAGAATTAATACATATTCCTGCTACTTATTCCTGATGTAAAGAGTTCAAAACATTTAAAAAAAATGTTCTTCAAAGTGTATATACAGGACGTTGTAACGAGGACGCGTGGGAGGACACGCGTGACACACGAGTATGCAAAATGAAATTTAGCGCTTTGCCTTGCAAATGATGTGCCGCCGGCTGGCTGGCTGGCAGCTCTGGCCTGGCTGACACTTGGCTAAAAGGATTTGTACGGCGGCTGGCCACGCTCAAAAAAACGTAAAAAAAAAATAAAATGTCGAAATTCCTCGGAAATTAACGGCAATAAAACGCAAAGGAAAGAAGTTTTTTGGGAAAGGAGAAGCCGGCGCAGGAGTCGGTGCTGGCGATGTGCATATCCTGGCGACATGCAGGCGACGGAAATCCTATTAACGCTGCAAACGCGCAAAGTGCGAAGCAATTAAGAATTTATTTAACGCCGTCACAAGCAATTAAGCACTTTTCATTCATTCATGGCCGCCGTGACTGGCGACAGCAGCGCATTTTACTATCCAGCAGCAGCCACTATCCGGCAGCCAGTGTCCACTGTAGCCGCTATCTGGCCGCGGGAGCATTCCCCCCAGGATGGATCCGCCATCCTGTTTCCTGCAGAGCGGCAAATAATTCGCATATTTGGCACGCCAGTTGCCTGTGTTTTTCCCATCGGCATGCGGTGCCCCCGTGTGCTGGCGATGTTGTAATCGATGGCCATGCAAATGATGAGCAGGACATCCGCGGATGGCGGCCCAAAAAGGATGCCGGACCGGCATCGGCATCGGCAACGGCAAGACCATCAGCAGGACCACCAGCTGCTGTCGCTTCCTAAACAACACGACATCGAATGTAGGGGAAATGCGGTTGCACCACATGCAAAAACCGATTACAACAATCATTAGCAGCATGGGCCATTGTAATTTTTGCCCCGACTTTGCATAAATTTCCATGCATCCTTGGCGCCGTTTAAGCTGTGTGAAAAGCACTGCTTAACCCATTAACTGAATGGCGCTGAAGTTCCAAAGTATTCGCAGCACATTACGGAAACTTTTCTTTTGATTTGGGGAAAAGAAGTGTTCTAGAAAAAAAGGGGACAATAATTTAACAGTCACTTGTGCTGATAGAGCAAGAAACTTGGTGGGTAAGCGCTTTTATTTTAAGGAATATTTTGACTAAATGTATATTGGGTTTAAAGTAAGCTTGTACATTATAAGTAGGAAAAACTTCCATATTATAAATCGCATATTCTCTCGAAAAAAAAGATTTTTCTTACGGCCGGTTAATTAAATCTGTTTGTCTATCGTGTAAATGTGAGAGTTATCTTTAACTGAGTCCCACACTACCAGTCATATCCTTTCCGGCTCGGGCAAGGTGACTGCTGATTTCCGATAGTCAAGTAAAAAAGAAGAAGAGATTTACAGCAGTTTGGAGTGGTTCCGATAACCAAAGCAACCGTGTGGGTGCGCTTTACAGCACAGTTCTGTGTGTTATAATCAATCATTACCAGCGCTCTGATAGTCTTTCGCGCTTAGATAAATTTACAGGAAAGCTGAAAACCGATTTGCTTAACGATAAGTTTATCCGGTGATTGTCTTTTCCCAACAGAAAGCTTTCAGGGACTTAACAGCGAGTTTTAAAAAGTCTTTACTTTAGTTTCCTTTGAATATAATCATGCCACCTCTTTTGTAATTACATTTCAAGCTTCTAATTAGGTTACAAGTAATTATAATTTTTGGATTTCCGAATTCAAACCACATATCTTTATTTAAAGCTCACCCCCTTTTTGTTGGCGAGTAAAGAGTAATTGCATTTGTAAAAGTTCAGCTTTGTGTACTCTTCTGATTGTTAACCCAATTGAACAACTCATCTCGCGCACAGAATGCGGGCAGCGACGTGGAATGAATTTTAAGGGCACCGCAAGTTCTTAATGGGTTAACACTTGGCTGCCGGGGTGGTTCCTTGGAACGTCTCGTTAAGGTCTCGCCGTGTCTCTATCAATATGTTGATTAACTCTTTTATTTATGAGTCGCATCCGCTGATTCCGCTTATTGGCTTACGTGCAACCTTATACGCCATGGCTCGCCCTTCTCGCTCGACGGCTGCATTAATATTGCATTTTCCATATTACTTGTATGTTTTACAGCGCTTTCTTTTCCGCCGATAAATAAATTGAATAAATTGGCTCAGTGAAAGCGGATCGGATCGAACCGAATCGAATCGATTGCGAAGGGGCGGGCAGGCGGGCAGGGCGGTATGATGTTTTTTATTCGGACTGGGATTGGCCTTTATAGAGCGCTGCACTTTACCGTTAATTACTCGGCGTGTTTACCGCTCATCGAAATTTTATGAGTGGCAGGCAGGACTTTTTCGGGGTTAAGTGCCAATGTGTGCACACATCTCCTTGCCACACACACAAACATCCTGTGGCTATGTATGTATGTATATGTAATTCAATTTGATTTTATACATTTTCAATAATTAAAAAAGCAAAAAAAGTAAGTAGGACAAGTGCCATACTCCGCACATGTGAGTGCTTGAAAAACCCTCGAAAGCTTTTCCCCAACGCTCCATCTATCTCGCGAGGACGAGCATCCGCCGCGGCGGTATCTGCTCCATGGCAACGAGGGGGAAAAAAAACTTTATAAATTATGCCAATCAAGAATAAGCGCGTTTTAAGTGCGCTAAACTTCCGAAGGGAATGAACTCGAATGGTGGGCTAAAATTCAGGGAAAAGCCAGCATCAGGTTAGGTTACATTCCCTCCTTTGACGGCGCGCCGCGGCTTGATTATTGATAATGACTTTGGAATGAATTTTCCAGCGAAAAGTTAATTTAATTATGGCCATTCTTTTTATATCCCCAGAAGGATTGGCTTTCCAGAGCGAATTTGAAAGTGCGAAGGCGATGGTTTGTGCATACAAATTGCGCCTCTGATAAAGTTGTTCAAAGAGGCAAAGTTAAAGTATTAAATATGTAGTAATAGCCGGAAGTTAATGTACGCATTTCCATAAAACTTAAAGCATTTGAATTATACAAATATTTCTGTAGTAAGGAATTTAAGTGAATTCCTGCCTGCCCCAAGTTATCGGGTTATTCCATTGAGCGTTGCAAATTACTTGCATCAATCCGTAATTAACTCATAAGTGAGGCGTTCCAATTATCAATCGAACTGTGGCGGCCAGCGGGCCGTGGCATGTGCCTCCCGCGGGGCAGGAATCGATGCCATTGAAAGCATTCCTTTGCACTCGGACAGAGGGACGCTACTGTCATGGTTAGTCCTGCTACTTGGCAGTTAGTCGCGCGTTTATAATTAAAACGTAATTGCCGCAATAAATTGCACAAACCGCAACGGCCAGTGGACACCCCACCAGGAGCAGCATCGCTGGAAAAGGAGCAGGAGCAGCCACAGCATCCTGGCAAGTGGCAGGAATAGAGCTTTAACCCGTCGAATGCCATTACAGCTGCCACCGATGCAGGCAGCCATAAAAAGCTATGTCTGATTACACTAACAAACAGCAGGAAAAACCATTTTCTTTTGTTAAAAAAATTTATGGTTAATACAAAATAAATCTGCACTAACATGCAGCAGATAAATCTGAGCAGATTCTTTTTTTTACGAATGATATGTTCGTAAAAAAAAAAAGTGCTCAGCAAGAACCTAATTATTTAATTTATAACGGAGACTCTTATGCTTATTTAAGAGTTATGAGTTCTAACTCAGTCGAAAAGACCCTGAAATTCATAAAAATAAGCCTTAAAACCTCCTCAAGTCTCTTTAAAATTAAATTACAATTCAGGGAGTTGCCTATCCCTAATTTCCATAATTCTCCCACATTTTAATAAAGTGAAAATAAATATAAGAAAAAACCTTTAAGAAATATAAACCTTTAAACACCGAAAACGAAAATTCATCTTGTTGCTGAGTGCCCCACAGCTATTGGATAAACCCTCCCCCGACTGTTGCAAAATACTCACAATGTGGCACCTCCTATGTACATGCTGCCCTCGAAAGGTCCGAACTCCTCCTCGGGCAACAAATCGAGCATCTGGTAATCGGTGTTTATCATGAAGCGCACATGATACTGGTTGTAGTCGATCCATATTTTATGCCACTCGCCGCCGTTGAGCCGGCGGTGCGAGTTAATGACCAGCTCGCGGGTGGTGCCCGTGCTGAGGGTGAAGGTGAACGTGAGCTGGTCATCGCCGGTGAGGGCCACCATGAACGAGGGATAGTGGGCGCGGATCGGTGGCTGGAACAGCAGGATGGCCTTCTCGCCGGTGGTGCGGAACGAGAAGGCAATGTCGCCCTTACGCCAACCGGGCACCTCGATATACGACTGCGACGTGGTAAAGGTGACCACGTACTTTTGCGTATCTGCAGGGCAGGGGAAAGAGGGATCATTAACGGATAGCCAGACGGTAAGAGCAGTAAGAAGTAAATATCTCCACACATATAACATAACATTAAAAATGTCTAGCCAACTTCTGGGTAAAGTACTTATACCCTATACTAGAGTTATTTTTAACAACTTGTATTTTTTACTCACTGGTCTCAACACATTCCAATGGCCCAAGAGTGATGCGTCCCTGGGCCTCATCGTCCAGATCCTTCTGCTGCAGGAAGTACATGTTGGTGATGCCCAAACTGTGCGGATCCTGGTAGTAGCCCTCATCCGAATTCCATTTGTTCTCCTTCACGTCGCAGTTGCATGATTGATTCGGGTCCACGCACGTCTTGTTAACGGAGCACGGACAGGCGCCTCTGCAGAAGGGTTGGGATTCGGTTTCGGTTCCGGGGGAGGGTCACAAAAAAGGTGAAAGGTATTAGAAAAAGTCTGCATACATTTGCATACATTTGAGTAGCCGGAGAGCCGCCGGCAGTTTGACGAGTCCGTTGAGTGACCGACTGAGCCACATCCGCCACTCGCCCGCCTGTTCCCCCGTTTTTTTTTTTTTTGTTGGGTTTTTCGCTGCGCCATTTATGCAGAAATATTCGTTGGGTATCAAGCCAATCGAGGATATATCAGTGACAGGGCAATTAAGGGACAATCAAGTTCAATTATTAGGGTTGTAAAGAGGAAAAAGCAAACTGAAAGCTGGGTAAATATTATACTTTATGGATTTGATCAGGGTTGTCTTAGAGGCTCTAAAAAATCAAGGGAAAATATTGAGGAAATTTGTGTTAAAATATATATATTTCCTGAAACCTCCTTATATTTATTTATTTCATGGGAATAATATCTTTAAAACCAATAGTAAAGAGTATCCTTTGGGTGAAATAACACCCGTTATAGCCTTCATCCGGCTCATGTTTGTGCTTGCTGCGGTTTTTGGCCTGCATGTGCCGCTTCCGCTTCCGTTTACTCATCCGCATCCGCCTCCGTGTTGCAAGATCCGCATTCAAGCCACCGCAGCAGCAGGAGCCGGAGCCGGAGCAATAGCAGCAGGAGTGGCAGTGGCACAAACACACAAACAAACAAACGAGCCTGTCAAATTTTGAATGAGTAAGGACCAAACTACGAGCCAATGATGGATGGCCAAATGGTCTGGGGCCCCGAATAGCCAGCCCGGCTTTTTTCTAAGCCCCAGACCGGGTGCATTTTTCGTTGAAGAAGGCCAACCGGAACGCCATTCATTCATGGAGGCCAAACAAACAAGTGCCAGAAAAAATGAAAGCGAAACCAAAGTCAGGCTGTTAAGGTTTTCGAATTGATTTACTGAAAGCGGAAATTAGTGACGCAGGCTGAGCCAACACCCAGAGAAGAAAGGAGTAAAAAGTAGAAACAAGGAGCAGCGCCAGCCAGCAACAAGCGACTGGAAATTGCCGCCGCCAGATGTTGCCTACTTTGCTGCGCATGATGTATTGTCAAAGGGGTCCTTCCGTCCAAGGAAGCCAGCCAAGCCGAAACATCCAAGCCACGCCATCGAGAGAATCAACCTACGGCGAACCCAACGAGGCCTCAAAGAAATTAGGCGTAAAGACCAAATTTGTGTGCTCAAAGCCATTCATTTTAAAAAGGCCTGCCCATAGCAGGAAAAATTACCCAGGCGAACTTGTTAAAAACAAAGCAAAAAGAATCATCAGGCATATGAATGGTAAAGAGGATAATACGACAAAGAGATACTCATGTCTTTTAGACTTTTATTTTAAGTAAAAAGAGAATGCTATCCTTTTATTTTAGATTTAAGGAGAATGTAAAGCACAAACAACTTAATCAAAAATAATTAAAAAAATCCAGAAAAAGTGAAAAATTATTTGTTTTAAGCACAGAAATAGTGGTGTTCCAAAACCCCGATAAAAATAAATAAACACGAATGTGGTTAGGTTTTTTTCCCTTACTTGCACGATTAATAACTACAATTTTTGTAAGTCCCAAATATAGGTGTAAAAAAAGATCTTCTCTCTTATATTTTTCTAAAAAAAAAGTTAAAAAAATACCCCCTATTAATACCCCCCAAAAATATAAAAAGGAGCCAGAATAACGATAGAGTTGTTCGACAATATGGCGGCTGAGAACACAAAAGTTGGACGGGCAAATGGGCGCCACAAGAGATATGGCGGGACTCACTCATAAACCTTATTAGCGCTGAGGCGGAAACATATTTGCCTGACATAAATACCAAGCTCAGGCCTTTTGTTTTGCACTTTTGCAATTTTCCCGTCTTTGGACTCATATGTTTTCTACCCTCCCTCCCCAAGTGCGGTTCGTTGGACTTTTTTCAGAGGCTTTGCCATTAGTTTACCTTGGAAAAAAGGCATTCGGCAGCCGGCTATGTCTGCTGGTCCTGGCGCCTTGCCTTTGGGCACCATAAAATTTTATGCTCGAATGCAAGGCAACAAATGCCGCAGATATAACTTTGGTGGGAGTAGTAGTAGGGTTAGCTCTATGGAAAAAAAGGGAAATTTGAAGAGCTACACCAACACTAGATGTTGGCCAGCTTAGTGGGACGAACTCCTTCATGACAAATTGTAAAGAACACGGCAAGAAATAATTCAAAGAAATCAGTAAATAGAGGAACGCTAAAGGGACTGATTGACAAATATATCTATATAGTATCTTATAAATATGAGAGTCTGTGGACATTCATTTAATTTAATATTAGAGCTTGTTATCCAGTTAAAATTTAATTTTTTCCATGTGCAGACTTGAGAATACGACAGATGGCTTAGAAGTACAACCGCACCACTGACTATTGTAGACATGGTCGGTGTTCCATTGCCCTGGCACTCTGTTGCACTGGGAAATATCGATGCCTTGTGAAAGTGAAGTGGAGTTGCAGTCTAGGAACAGAAACAGCACATCTGTGTGTGATGGGTAAACATGTCAGATGGCATTAAGCGAAGGTTCCTGACCGGCATTTATATTATGCATGTGCGAGCAATTAATTTAAGTTTCGTTTACAATTGAAACGCCAGCACCGGCACCGGGCGAGCAGGACCTGGAGTTGGCCTTTCGGAAATTTCGGATTTATATTGTTGGATTACCGCACGTACTCTGTACTCCACTGGGGCAGAACGCACACACAACAACACACCGAGGAGGAGGAGGAGCAGGACTGGGGATAGGGATCGGGCTAGGGGTCTGGTGATAATCCAGGGTGCAACAGCAAGTTAAGCAAATAGACTGCAACATTAATTGTGTGGTTGGCGGTGGACCAAAATCATCCGCCAGCATGTGCTGCTACTAAGCCACAAATAGTGGGCTTTAAGTGGGGAAAATGCTCAAAATTATTGTGTACTTTCGATAAATACATTTTGTTAAGGAATTGTACTTGTAAATTAGGAATATTCAACAAAAAATAAACTATAGGTGAAAAGTTAAAAAAACGAGAGGATGACTACATGAAAACATGCCCTATAATTGCCTGAATTCCCCTTTAAATATAGAGCTATTTATGTGATTTGGTTGTAATTATGTACAACAATCTAAAACTATAATTTTTGTTAAAATAAACTTTTTGAATAGCATTTAAAGCAATTAGAGAAGTTATCCTATTTACATATCCCCACAAAAATAAGTCCATAGTTCCAATTAAAGTTCTAAATTCAGTTAAAACCATAATTTTAGCCCCACTCTGCATCCACTGTACCGTAAGCCCTGCTCTTGTCATCCAATTTTGTGTTGTTTGCGGTGACGTGGCTCAGAACGTAAATCACAAATACCCGCATGGGGGCACCCAGCTCAGAGCTCCAAGCTCCGGGCTCCGACCTCCGTTGCCATCGCTTACCTCTTGACATTGCCTAGGAAGTCGACGGTGAGATTCTTAGCCGAGGAAGTGAACCAGGTGGCCGAGTGCAGCTCCAACTGGGCCCGGTAGCAGTCGTACTTGATGTACTGCGTGCAGTACAGTGAGTGCGAGATGAGCTCCTGCAGCATGTGCGGCGAGAACTCTCGGTAGCGGATGTTGAAGCTAAAATCCGTCTCCCTGGCAGATCGCACATCCACTTGGCTGGGTAGATTATGCTCCACAATTGTCTTGGTGGCATTTTCGAGGCTCTGGAAGTCGCACTTCACATGGGCCGGCGGGAACACGCCATTGCCATCGATGTCGATGAGGTAGACATCCGATTTGGTGAAGCCCAACAGGGCCAGTTCCTCGCAGGTCTTGCGGTATTTCGTGAAGTGACAGTTTTTGCCAATGTAACCCGTGTGCTTGCAGTCGCATGTGACACGATCGTCCTTCACAAAGCACTTGCCGCCGTGCTCGCAGGTATTGGGTCTCTTGCAGGGGTCTATGTAGTTGCAGTTGTCCAGGGCAACCTTTGGAAAAAGAATATTCAAATAAGAAAGCTAGGAAACATAAGTAGGAGTCCTTGTACCTCTCCCACCACTCGCTCAGTCTTAACGACATGCCTCGGTTCGATCAAATGATTATTGATCTCGATATCCCGGATACAGCCGACCAAACCCATGGCCGCTGACTTTAAACTGCTGCCAATGATCAGCTTGTCGCCTATGTTGAAGGTCAGGCCATACATCTGGCTGAGGGTGTGACGATAATCCACGGTGAACCGGATCTCGCCCAGCTTGTAGTCCAGCTCCACGCTGTGCCAGGAGGTGGCCCTATTGATTTTGATGGTGGTCGAGTGCGTTACATTGTTGTTCACGTCGGGCACCAGATCGAAGCTCAGCTTGTCCGACGTGAGACGTATCTAATGGATGGCAGCCATTTTGTAATTTCCGTTAGTCGCGCGTTTCCGGTTGCAGTTTTTATCGCCATCGCGGCCATTGTCGTCGCCGACGGATGTTGCACGTAGCGCCGAACAAAACCCGAAGCCGCGCATTAGCGTGTTTCCAAATATTAGTTTTGTCATCGACATGTAAGGGAGAGAGCAGGAGAAAAATACAAAATTCTGTTAGCATTAAAAGGATTCAAACTGCCTTTTTCTGTGTGTGTATGACTGTGATTGTCCCCTCGCGCGAGTGTGTGTGTGAAAATAAATCAAAATTGCGAAAATGCCTGAAATGCAGCTCGGCACAACCGCATGGAAACACCCACTCGGCACACACATTTCAATTTAAATGCCTTTGTGCATTAGCTTCGCTTAAATCATATTACGCATACGCCACGTGGCGCCGCTGAGTTTGGCATTCGCCGAATCAATCGGGGCTCCGATACTCTACGGCCCACAGAGCCGTTGAAATTGCTGCCCATTAATTTGCAGCCATGCTGTGGGAGCTGGTCCGTGGTATTTATCCACAACTCTCTATCATTTGTTTGTCCCTCCGAACCCAAATTGATGTGCTATATTCGGTCTCCGTTGCCTGGTGTCATATGTGCAGCAATAATGATTATTGGCAGAAAGCTAAAGTGTATGCGGGCGCAGATATGGCACAGAGTTGGAGAACTAGTCCGCAAGAGTTTGGATTAAGTCAGAATTTTTACTTAAAATAATCTCAAAGAGAAAGAATTATGAATCGAATGGAAATATACATACTATAAGTAACAGAAATTACGATTTGTTTAGAAATTTACGTGCAATTAGTAATTATAACCCATGTTTCGATAAAAAAAATTTAAAATATGTTTTTATCTTGTAGTAAAGTTATCAATTATTTATGATATATTACAAATAATTTTATTTTTTTAATACTGAGCACCTTTTTTGATTATTAAAATTGTTTTAACTGCCTTTAGAAGCATATACCAAATATTGAAACATTTCCAAACAAATTTCTAATAGCAATTATGACAATATTTAGCTTATCTAATTGCTCAAAGTCAAACCCGCAATGGGGGCTCATAGATCACAAATATATATCGGGGCTTAGCGCACAAATCTGTAGATTTATTGCCAGAAATACAAATCGGAGAGATAACCTTGTTAAAAACTATTTATTTATGGGGATAAACGTGCACGGCAGACTTGTATGCCAAAATCCAACTAATTTGATAGCCATGTTCATATATATTTTTGCTCCTGCTTGTTTACGGCAGTCTATTATTTTGGGAAATCGAAAAAAATATTCATATTTATTGAAATTTCATGAACTTGCGCTGTGATTGCAGCACAGTTGCAATTTGTACATGTCCCCGTATAAATAAATGCAGGAGCAGGGAGAGCAGGGAGCAGGGCCTGTGTGTGTTTGTTTCATATTTATCTATGCTCATTGTGAATTGCGCTTTTGCGTCGCTTATGTGAAATGGCAAACACTCAAATTTTATTGCATATTTCATTAGATTTTTGTCAGAGCGTTATGTTTAAGGCAAACACTTTTCCGCCCCCGTTAGTCGCATACTGTGACAATATTTCAAATGATTTTTATTCCTCTGCCACAGCGCGTTTTGTTTTGTTTGCCTATTTCGCCCATTTGCGCGCTGTCAATAAATTCGATTTTCGATTTGTGATTCGCGATTTATGCGGGCGCATAGTTTTTATGTCACACCCCGAATCCGGAAAACCCCTCGGCTGAATCGTGTGACATGACATTCCATGTTGCATACTACACTTGTTTTTCGGGGGCCCCTTCTTCTATGTGTTTTTTTATTCTTTTTTTTTGTGTTTCGTTTGTTTTTGGGCGAAATGAGTGACAGAGCAAGCGAAAATACTGCCAGCAATTTATTAGTTTGTTGATCTCCGTACGCAACACGCAGGTGGCAATTTTGTGGCCTGTGCGGCGAAAATAGTAAATAAATAAAAGCTTGTAACTGATGCGTTTTTGAAGCATGCCAAATATAGATAGGACATCGAGCAAATATAAAGATGTGGTTAAAATATTAGCATTCAAAATAAGTTAAATAATATTTAAGTTAAGATATAGTTATTGTTTTTGATTTATTATTATTTTTAAACTATTATTAATATTAAATAAAAGGTGGAAATAGGGCCAATAAGTTAGCATTTCTTTTACTTTGTCATACACTGTCAATGTATATATTTTCCTCCCGTTGTCATAGAAATTTGGTTATGATATTAGTCGTTAACCATTTCACTATGTCTATCATCATTAATCAATATTTAAATTCCCATTTTATAGCTAGATTTTGTTATTTTTTATGCACGAAATGTACTTTAAATATTGAATTAAAACATTTAAAAAATACTTTATTCCTAACACCTGGAATTAAAAATATGGAACTCTACATATTTTTATTTAAAAATGGTAAGCTACTAAGAAATACATAAAAAATGCACAATTCTATTATCATCACCTCAGCTGTATACCTTGTCAAAATAACAGGCTGTATTTGAATTATTCGGCAAATAAAAATATAAACAGAGTCATATTATAAACCTGACACAATCAATTTAGTATTAATTTGGGTGCGCATAAATCGTCAAACGTTGAATGGCAAATGGCAAATAAGCCGTAGAGACAGTCGATGCAAAATTAAATGCCTGACGGCATAAATATTCATTGGCATTACACAATAAAAACAACAACATTTATTGCAATGCCAATAAGTCAGAGACTCTGCAGTGACATTTTCGGTTTATTTTTGCAGAATGGAGTGAGTGTGTAGGACTGCTCCTGCAATCAAAAGGAACAAAATCAACAATAAAATGCAAATAAATATGGCCCACACACGAAAACAAACAAACGAACAAACACACACACTCACTGAATATTCCCTCTTGAGGACAGCTCGAGTACATTGCCGAAATGCCAAGTAACCAAATAAACGTTCTTGGACAGGCCAAGACAAGGTTGGTTTGCTTAAATGCCGATAAATGCTACTGACATCCATATAAACATCAACTCTCATGGAGATCAAAGTTCGGGGGATGAGGAGGGAATAAAGCTGGCTTTATCGAAGGGCTGTTCTGGAAAGGGGAAAAACGGGGGCGGCCGTATTGTTCCTCGACTGGCATTAAAATGTCCAATTGTTTTTGTGATCGATTACAACGCACTTTTATGCCGGACCTCAATCTGTTCTGGCTCTGTCTCTGTCTCTCCCTCGGCTTGGCTGGTTATAAATTGGTATTTCATGAAAACATTTAACTTGCTTTCAATTGTTATGCGATGGCCATGACATAAATCTATAAAAATTGTTATTTCAAATAAATTGCGGTCCGCAGAATCAGACAAAATCGACTGGCCAGAGGAAAGAAACAATTTTTAGGCCATTCTGGTTAATATCTTTATGTCCGGTCATTATTTGTATACGAAAGTATAATATTTATTCTTATTTATACGTTGAAAGTATTTTGTATTATGAAAACGTTTAAAATGGGGAAATTTAAGCAGGAAAGTTTAATAAACGAAAGGTTAATACTCTTTATTTTAGCATTTTATCTAGTTCAAGGAATTAAAGAATTATATATATGTTTTAAGAGCTAAAATATAATTGGGGTAGAGTTTGTTCTAAACTAAAGTCCAGACAAGAAAAGCATTTGAAAATAAATATAAAATACTTTAAAAATATAAAGCAGCTTAAGGTATTGTCTATCGTTTTAATAAAAGCAAAATATCCTTACAAATCTCTACAAAATCACAGTAAATTTAAAAAGAAATTTACTCTCGGCACGAGCACACAGAAACGCTCCGGGCCAACGAAGAAATGAATAATGCCAAACAATTACAAAACACTAAGCTCATTTGACTTTTCATTGCATTAGCCGGAGTCGAGTTTCACTCAGCAGCGCTTAAATTTAATTGCATTTTCCGCATTCCCAATAGCAACCAGTATTTTTGGGGGTACATTTTCGTTAGCCCCACAATGTATGCCGTGTATATAGGAGCATGCCTCCGATTCCGGAGTTGTGGGAGTTTCGGGGCGCTTTCTGTGGGCCATTTCAAAGGGGTTTTCGGGGGCTGGAAGGCTGGCGATTGCAATGCAAGTTTCATACGCAACTCTGCATAGAAACACACACACACGCACATGCACATGCACATTTGATTTGCATTTCATTTGGCGTTGGCTCTGCCGCTGCCTCTGCCTCAGTCTCAGTCGCAGTCGCAGTCGCTGGTAAGTCGTCTTAAGCAGCACGTCGTCGGTGGAAATGTCTGTCCTTATCCGTCCAGCTGTCGTATGTGTGTGTGAGCTTATATACGGCGTGCGTGTGTGGTGTGTGCGGGAGTGTGTGCAGCTCAAAAGCTCAAGCAATGAACATAAGTCTGTGGGCTAAGTACACCGTTGAAAACGATATGTATTTCTTTATAGGCTTATCGTAAAAATAAAATAAAATATATCTATTTTAGTTCCAAGTGTGGAGAATTTTTATAAAGACTTGCTTTATCCCTAACTACTCACATTCTAAATTTCATCTTGATCAGATCGATATTACAATCGTCATAAAATATTTTGCTGCTCTAGAAGATCTTAAGGTTTCGTTTTAAAATTCCTTAATTCAAAATAAAACATTTATTTTATCAAGTTTCAGCTCGATCGGAAAAATATTACGATCGTAATACCAATGTTCGTTGCTCTAGAGCAGGTTGAGGGTAATTCATAAGATTATTTAATTACAAAGAGTAATTCTATTTTACCATTAGCTACTCACATACCAAGTTTCATATCGATTTGTCAAGTTTAACGATTACAGTAAAGATTTTCGCTGATTTCTAAAATATTCCGTGGGTCAAAATTTATGAAATTATTATTTTTGGGGTATCTTAAAGCAAGATATTAAAGTAATCGCTTAATTTGGAGATATATATGAACATATTAAGCTAAACAGTAACTGAAAAAAATATTATACTGATGTTAAGGAACCTCAAATAACTATAGTCCTCATTTCACACTTCAATCCTTCACAGTCCCGTGTTCTCTCAGTGCACGTATGAGAAGGAATGCTTGAATGCTCTCACTTACCTCCCAGAAGCCATTTCCGGCACTGGTCGTTACGTCACTGTAGGCCAGCACCGCGCCCGGCCGACTGCTGCGGAAATCGAATTTAATATTAAATTCTTCGGCGTGATTTATGGGCCACCAAATGTGTGATGTCGCAAAGGGATAGGTGATGGGTATGACATTCACTTCGTTCTCGACGAACTCCGCCTCCAGCACGCCTGACCCAGAAACAGAAACAGGAGCAGAAACAGAGGGACTCTCGTAATAGTATGCCAAAAATATGTTGCCAGCAAATAGCTACACACGATATTAAATTGCTCTCCACTCACCGTGATAGTGCACCTTGGGATTTCCCCGCTGCAGCTCGTACAGAATGGATATGTCGTTGTAATAGACATATTTCAGGCTGCCCACGAAGTTGTTGTGCGAGGCCAGGCCCTTCTTCTTGTGCAGCTCGGGTCCTCCGCCGAAATATATCTCGGGATCGAAGAGCAGATTCCCACTGGCTGTGGCCGGCAGTTCCAGGACCTTTTGCTGTTGATCCAGTATAATGCTCACCGTTCGCTGTTCATGCAGTATCGTAAGATTATGCCAGTATCCGCGGGTTAGGTCATCCGTCAATATAGTGCTCATTACATTGTCACCAAAGTCCATTTCCACGTGAATCGATTGATTCTTAATGGCTGCGGCTATATACTGATGCTTCAGGGACTCTCCGCTGGCATAAAACAGGGCTGAATCGTCAAAGTTCGTTCGGAACATCAGGCTAATTCGACGTGTCGAGGAATGAACGCGATCCTTCCAATCGTATATCCTGTAGGACACATAGCTGGCTCCGCGCAGAGTAATTATGGTGGCCGCTGCAAGAAAGCCAATCGATTAATTTATTAAGTAAAGCCAGCCACTTAATCCCCTCAAATTTGCACTCGCCCTCAGGAAGCCGGGCTTAATGCCACCTTTAGCATACTTGCATTCAGTTTTCACCTTGCCACAGCTTACTACAAATGCCCAGGCAAATTTAAACAAGGTTCTCTTCCTATTGATACCCTTTTAAAATAAAGGGGAGATTGGTGTATTTGCTATCGAGTTATTTCAGCAAAATTTCTTTATTTAGGAATGATATTTGCTATTTTTGCAGGATGCTACTAAAGTTCTGAGAAACACCTCTTGGTAAGCTTATAAATATTAATTATTAAACTCAGAAAAGAACATTTTTATGGATAAGACTAATTAGCAAACCATCTCAGAGCCTATACTAATTTAATACCATTTTTTTTAGCTCATGCTTGTACTTTAGTTTATGTTTATTCTGTGCAGAGTACTAAAAACTTCGACATTTTTTTTAGCGCCTTTCAACTTGCGCATTATCTGCCTGCCAGCCACACACACCTTTTCGCCCACAACTGGGCTAAAAGAAAATGCACAGAAAAAAGCTCCAGTGGTCCACAAAAATAGATTATTTTGTTTGTTCTATGGCGGCCTTTAGGCGATCGCCTGGTGTTCGTCCTGGTTTCGTTATGTCCTGTGCGATGCTGTCCTTTCCCTGGACCAAATGTGCAAATCGTGTAACGCGCAATTTTCATGAATTTTTTTCACCAGCTCCCCTTGTGCAGTAGTTGGGGAAGGAGGTTAAGGATGGCGCTATGATGGGCTGACAGCAGCCGCGTTTTGGCCGCTTATCTGACACTGCACATGTGGGCCACGCCCCGCCGATAAAGCATCACAGCCCACGCACACACATTCAGCTCAGCACTGAGATAAAAACGTTAGCTCAAACATTATTCCATAAAAAAATAATAATTTTTTTTTGTTTTCAATGGTATCTCAACTTTATGTAATTAATGTGGAAATATATGTGTATTTTTTAATTAAACAACTCTACTAATTTAAGGTGATAAAGATGAGACCTATGCTTACGAAAACTTCGAGGAAATAGGCCTACAAAGTAAGTCTCTATAACTTTTATTACCTCTTTAAATAAGCCTAAAGCTATTTATAGAGAACAACTAATAAAGACTGTTATATTTTCCATATTATTTTAATCATATTTTCCATATTATATCTCTAGAAAGAAGGCTTTTTTGTAAAATTTATATTTCCCATCCCTCACTTTTAAAATGTTTCTTTATAATTTTCTCTTTCAGTGCCAAAACCTCACGCAGCTACAAGCTTACTTTATAATTTTATTTACATTTTTTCTGGGGGAGTCAACTTTCTGCTGCATTGGACCGCAGAAGTATGTTACAGTTTTTTGCGGCTTATGTTAATGCAGGTGCATAATGAGCTGGCACCGGCGATATGTTGTGCGAGACTCCCATTAGAGCAGGCCACACCGGGTGACAATCACTGTTTTCTTGGTACTGCCATTCCTGGTACCGAATTCCCGGCAGCTCTCTAGGACGCGGAGGCCACTGCGCACCTGTCCGAAGATGACCCGCTGCAGCGGGGCCACCGAAACGGGCTTGAAGCTGATGGTGTAGCTGAGGAGTCCCTCGGGGAAGCTGCGGCGATAGTCCCACGGATAAGAAAGCAGTCCGGTCAGCTTGCCGGGATCGAGAAACGAGCGCTTCACACTGTGGTGTTGGCGTAACGTGTCCGGGCTGCCCGGCACCATTTCGCCCTCCATCCAAAGATCCGAGAAGATGCGGACGAAGCGGTGGCTCTGCACGTCATTGTGCGTGGCCAGGCGCACGAACTCCAGGACCACCTCCGGACTGATCTCCGTGTAGAGCTGCAGGAGCAGGCGGCCCAGGAACTGGTTGTTCTCCTTCACCGCCAGATCAAAGTACACAATGGGCCGGAGGAGGACGTGGGCACTGCGCTTGCCCAGGCGAGGCGATGGCATGTAGGGTATGAACTCGGACACCGTCTCGTCGGAGGCCTTCTGTTCGAGGGGCTTGAGTGGCGCCACAATCGGATTGTGGGAGTCAACCTTGGGGGTACAGTTTGCTGTGAGCTTAATGGTCTGTTTCCCGAACTATCCCCTAACCCACCTTGGACTTGACCGCTGAGAGGCGACAGCCAAGCTGCCTGTTCTCCTGATTGAGGCGCTCTGCCAGGGCACGGATCTTGATCTGATTCGGCTGCAGGGCGGGATAAGTGCGATTGAAGCAATCTAGACTGCCCTTCAGTCGATCAATCCTGTTGATCCTGCCGACGATCGTGAGATTCTTCCTAAAGATGTCCTGCTTATCGTTGAGTTCGCCGGACAGCTTGCTGCGATTGAAGTAGTTGGTCTGCTTAGGTGGCCGCGAGTCGCCGGTGGACCTGATAGTCTTGAGGCGACTACGATCGATCTGCGCCCGTCGCAGCTCCACCATGCTCCGAAAGGTGATCACGTTGTTATCCATCTGCATTTCCTTCCCGGCGGATCGCATTATCTGCCGGAACTCCGGGTATGTGGGGACCCTGCCGCGGGGCAGCTTTTCCCGCACCAACTTGTTATTCGTCAGCAGATCGCTGGCCACTTTTTGGGCCCGCAACTGGGCTTTCCGGCTGCTCGGGTTGTTGGCAAAGAACTCTGAGTAAGAAACATTGCGCTTCATCTTGTTCCTTGAGGGATTACTGTTTAGCGTATCGACGATTTCTGTTCAAGTTTAACTTGCTAATTTGTGGACTCAAACAATTTGAGGCTATGAGCTGGCGTGTCTACATGTGTTTAAATTAAATAAACTGAATACTGACAGGAAACGGCTTGGCTTATAAACTAAGAGCCAGCTTTGTTAGGGTAACTAACTCTGGCGTAATGAATATTATTTTAAATATATATAAATTATATTTAATTTGGCTTGCATCTTAAGCATAAAAGCCAACAGTCTTTTTTAAAATTTATGTTACTATTAATCAAACACGAAAACAAGAGCTACTCTTGTGAAGCGTGATAATTAAACTTACAAAAAAAAGATTAATTTTCAAACCTTTAATGTATTCCACATTCCTTTCCCTAAATATATTCCCTACTGTTTGTCGGCACTTTGACTTATAAATAAGTTATTATTTAAAGCCACAAGTCTAATTAGAGGTGTGAATTTTTCATTCAAGCGCAAGCAAAACCGCAATCGACATTTTTCAATTTTTGCATGTCATTATTTAATTAATAATAATGAAGAAACCTTAACATTAATTAACGTATTGCTTTATACTAAAAAGCTAATGATTTTTAAGCCAAGTGATTGATGTATATTGATATAAATTTAGCAAAATCTTCCTTCATTTCTCATTTCTATAGAACTAACTATAGTTAGTTAAAGAAATTACATAATTTTAGCAACGTTTTAGTGCCCCATAAGAGTTCCCCTTGAAAAGTGTTTAATTAACTGACTAAACCCTCGGATAATTATAGAAGAAAAATTCAAAACTACTATTCAAGATTGACACCAATTAATAACTCCACTTGAAATGTGCTACCACTGTAATTGTTGACTGGAATCTGGGTTCTGGCCAGAGAAGAGTGCAGGCTCAACTCGCTGCATCATGAATGTCAGTCGGGCTGACAACTGTCGGCCAAAGTCCAGAGACGACCTAAGCCCGGAGTCATCATATCGGACATGCCATACCCACTCCCCGTGCCTGTTTGTCCCCCTTTCCAGCTGTCCTGTCGGTCGTCTCTTTCATGGTTGGCATTGCAATTCGTTTATGCCGGAAGAAGCCGAAAAATCTTGTAGTCTCTTTCAGAAATGTTGATGCCTGGTTTTTCGGGGGCTAATGATTTCCCCAGCTGAACGCATTTCGTTGACACTTTTAGCACGGAAATTTTGTGAAATCGGAATGAGTGAGGGGCGAATTGCTGGTGGGTTTAAGGGGGGCCAAGTGGGCTAAGGGACTGAGGGGCTGAGGGGAACGAAGGTTTTCGGGGCTCAGGATGCACTGTACACGAACAGGCTCGTCCTTGTACTGGCAGTTGTCATTTTAGTTATTGCATTACAAAAGCGTCTGCGTTTGATTATGTCTCGTGTCGTTTGTACCCTGTATGAATTTTCCCCATTTCCGAACACTAAGGAAAATTTATACATACAGGGGTTAATAATTTTAGTTTTACTTGAATATTTTCTAATATTTTTGTGGAATTTTACTTGCAGGGAAAAGGATATATTATCTTTAATAAAAAATTTTAAATATAAGATCAAAACCAACTTAATTTTATTTATAAAATATTTAATGCTATTAAAGACATTTCATTTAGACCTATTGTTTATTGTCTTGAGTATTATATAAATGAGGGTTCGGAGTCAAATCCCAGCGAATTATTAATTAAATATAATTAAAACGTTTAATATAAACAACTTTAGTAATATATTCGATAGAATATTTATAAAGCTCGATAGGTTGTAAGGACTTGAAACAGGATATCAATTTGTGCTGTTATTAAGAGTCCTGCATTTTTTAAAAATATATTTTTTTTACCCATATCAATAAAGCTCAGTGCTCGGTACCTCTCCTGCTCGCTGTGTGCGAGCTTTTAATGGCCTGACACTGTTTCCGTTCCAGGAGCAGCTCAGCATGCAACCGGAAAACCAGCGGGTGACGGCGGGCACTGGGGCTGATGGCCCGGTAAGGGGTGAGGTAATGGGTGCGTGGGTGGGCTACATCTGTGTAATTTGCTTGCACTTGCCGGCGTGCTCGTTACGTAATTGTGATCAGTTGCAGTAGCGGCGTCGGCGTCGGCAGCGGCGGCGGCAGGCGGTGTAAATGGTCGGCAAACTCGCACGTCACGGCGGTCACACTTCGTCCTTGACAGACGCCATTTAGACCGATGGGGCGAGGGGCTATATAGTCAGGGGAAAAGGGTTTACGTTGCAGGACACGAGGAATTTTCCAAAATGGCCAACGCTGTCATGGCTGGCCGTTAGCGTTATTTTTTGTTTCGCATTTTTTGTTCATTTTGCAATTTGCAGCTGTCCATTGCATCAATAGTCCAGAAGTGCTCCACCCACCAATTTCACTCCGCGAAGTCAGGATTTTATTTTGGACTTTTCCCTTTTTCCGAGGTGAGAGTGTGTGTGCGAGTGTGCGATGTTGGTCATCATTTGCATGCAAATTTTTAGCAAACACTGGGAATGCAAGTGGGCTAAATCTGAGGAATGCATGTCGAGATGCCCTAACTGGAGTTTGGCTTTCGTGAGCTGCTCGATTTTATGATTATTGAGGTTGTTGGACACTGATTTTGATTAAATTTGTTGGCCATATAAATATATATTTTGTATTAAAACATTATTAGAATATTTTCCCAAAGAAATTGTAATTAAAAATCCATTCTAGGTAAGCCAAGAATTTATTTTCCTTTGCGGAATCTTTGAAACTCGGTTAAGGCTACAAAGTGTAACAAATGTAACCATTTTATAATAAAACAATAAATAAATCTTAGGAGTAAATATTGTTAACGGTCACATTATTATTCAGTAGTCCAATAAAATTAAATAAATAATAAATAAATAAATAATAAATAATTAATAAAACATTAAAATACTTTTTTAAAACAATTTTTCCTATACTTAATTTCAATTTAAAGTCTTTTAGCGTGAAATGAAGTAATAATTTGATCAGAAAGAGGTACTAATTTATATAATCAAATATTAATTACTTTATAATCCCAGGGCCTAGGGTAAATCCCCTTCGCTCTAATCCCCTAAATGAAAACTCCCAATTTCGTGCTGAAATGCAAAGTTACTGCCCGTTCATGTAACTTGCAAAGCGCCAAACCCCAAACCTCGGCGAAACCTCTGTGCAATGTCAAAAAACATAAACGAGCTGCTCAATTTTTAATAGGCTTGCCTATATAATGGCCTCGCGTGACTTAATTGAGATTATGGCGGCCTGGAATTGGCTTTATGTCATTAACTAAATGTCGGATGTTGTCGAAGGGATGGGGCTGCGGGGCTGCGGGGCAGCAAGTGCATGAATCAGGGGTATGTATATATATATATATATATATATATATGAGCATAACAAACTAATTTTGCGCACACTCTGCCTGGTGTGTGTGGCCTTTGCTGGTCCGGCAGTCAAAAAGTCAAACACTATTTTGCATAATTTATGGTCAGGTCATTAGCGTGTTTAAAACTGTAGCGGCCAAGGGGTGTGGCGACCAGTCGGATGATGACTAGTGGGGGATGGCTAGTGCCAGTGGCTAACCGCTAGCAAACAAACATAGTTTATAATTAAAACAAAATGGCGCCCCTAGGGCCATGCCCACATACGGGGAGGGATAGGTTGGGGGATTCGGACAGAGTTAGATGGATGTAGAATACACTCTGCAAAAATATTATAATTAATATGGAATACAAAATCAGAAGAAAACGAAACTTTTAAATAAGCAAACGAAATAGTATAGGAATAAATAGAAAACATTGCTTTGTGTTTTTCTTTCCAAAAAACTTGACCTCGAGCCGGCAAAACACTTTCTTAAGAAGTAGAAAGACCGCTAAAATAATCTTAAGCTTTTAAATATTATAAATATGTTTTGGTAAAGAAAATAAATCTGGCTCGATAAGTTATTAAAAATCATGCCTTTACTATATTGTACAAATGTATAAAGATCTTGCCAAATAAAAGTTGTAACCTTGGATATAATTTGTGTGCTTTGGACTTTGTTTCGTCGTAAAGTTTCCATACTGAACTCTCAGAAAAATTACATTCTTGCCCTTGAAAGCTTTGGAATTCCCCTGAATTTTCCAGTAGATTTTAAGAATATTTTCTTTAGAATTCCCGAAATACTCACTGTAAATGTCACAGTGCTCGCCCTCGTAGTGGGTGCCGAAGCAGTCGCAGGAGATGCCGCCGTAATGGTTGATGCAGTGGGAACCCACGAAGCAGAGGTTGTGCCGGGACTCGCACATGTCCGAGCAGCCCTCGTTGACGTTCTCGTGCTTGGTAGCCACCAGGGGAGCGATGGGCAGGAGGTCGGAGGCGGCCTTACCGGAGCTAAGGACCACGTTTCGGATGCAGCCCACAAAGGACTCGGTGATGTATTTCACGCCGTGCAGCTTCTCCTCCGAGGAAAGGCCTGCGAGATTGCAAATGGTCAGTTGTTTGGTTTTGGCCGGGACGCCACAGATTAATTAACATGCTGAATATTTGCAAATGGATTTTGGCTATATCTGTGCGGGATTGTGGGGTGGCGTGTGGGGCGGAGTGGCATAGTGCGGGGTGCGGTGGTTATGCCATAACATAATTTCGTTGTTTACAGTTGAAAGTTTTGATGGGATTTTTGGACGCTGCTGCTGCTGGAGATTTAAATATTGCTTAATTAAAAAAGTTGTCTCCACTCAGTTTTTGGGATCACCGAGAAGAGCGGTCTAAATAAATAAATACAAGCAGAGGCAGCTTCGCTCTTGACCAATTATTTACGGATATAAAGGCGTTTTCCATTGTTTGACTATTATTTTTATAGAGATTGGTGGCAGAGAACATTTTAAATAATGGCCTGTGAAAGCTTGACGTTGAAATACATTCACTTGTTCTAAAACAACATTTTTATTTATAAAGACAATGATTTGTATGGGATTCAACACAAAAACGAAACACATTAAATTGCATTTCCTTGACTTTAATTTATAGAAGCAATTTACCAAACAATTTGTTGATCAATATTAAAAACAAAAGTGCTTTCATTATTTAACATTCGTTTACAGATTTACTATTGAGTTTTTCAATATCTGACATCAATAGACAAGTTTTTCAGCCACTGAAACATTTAACAAAATGCATTATTTAGCCAAATGGAAATATCATGTGAAGCATTACTTATTTACGCATATGTTCGGATCATAAAAACAATGCCATAAAACTGTACCATAAAACACTTTTAAAGTTTATTGATTGCAGGCTTTCCATTTCACTTTTATCATCAATTGTGTACCAGTCTCTTGGGGTTTCTCTTTTGTAAGGAAACCACAACAAAATCGAAAAAAATTGCATCTACACAATCTATATTTTCTAGCTTCATTCAATCCTAAAATTCTCGCCGGGTGGCAGTGGCTGGGAAAAACTAGACCAACATCATCATCAGAGTGCAATCAATGGCCCATTTTGTCGGCCCACTCTGTCGGTCGGCACCTCACAAAACCCCTTTTTTTCCATGGGCTTTGCTGTTCGCAACGTGAAATAATTAAATTTTCAAAATAACGCACAAAAGCAGCTTTCAAAGTCATACATACTTTTCAAAGCTCCGGCTCAATAGGAAAACACCAAGTTCAGTTTTGAGTTCGTTCTCTCGATATTTTAAGTAGCTACACGATACAAAAACTTGGTTTTTATCAGGTAAATTCAGGTAGCAACTTTTGTATTTAAAAGAGCAAAAAGAGCTTGTAAATATTATTGTTTGTTTTAATTTTGCGATATTATAAGGGCTTCATTTTTATAGAAAAAATAATAAAAAAAGATTTTCGGCAAACTTACCATATCAGGGAAGCAACAAAAATCGCTCTAGATTAGAAATCACTAGATATGCTGTCCAAAAGTATGCTACAAAATGTTACGCCGTACACTTAGTAGCTTAAATATTTCACTGCATACTTTTAGACACATTTTTAATTAGTTTCTAAATATTTCAAATAGAAAGGTAAAGCAATTTCTGTGGCAACCCCTTTATACATATATACTAAATATTGACATTTGAAAAGGGGAAATGCTTAAAAAAAATGTTTACTGTGCTGTATGTGTGTGTTTGGTTAAAGTCACCGCGAACTGCAAATTCGATTTTCAATTTTCAGTTGCACATTTCCCGATTTTTCGCCAGCTCTATATGCAACGCTTTATATGTATACATAACCCTACATATATGTATGCATAAGCGCGTACTAAACTTTCTATGCTCGACGCTGATGCGCTGGTTTATGTGTGAATTTCGCGTAGGAAAATCATGGCATACAATCGGGCGTTCGCTGCCTTTAATATGATTGATTGCGGGCCGGAATGGGTATGGGGCTGGGAATGGGAATGGGGATGGGGATGGATTTGGACACACTCACACAATTGATTTGGGCACTCACCTCCGACCAGGACCACCGACGGCAGGTTCGTGGAGACGCCGTAGTTGTACTCGTGATTCAGTCCCTTCAGATAGACCTCCTCCTGACTATTGTCGACGCGTGCAATTAATCTTGCGCCATGGACATCGATGCGCACCTGTGCAAAACAGACAGCGAGGGATCGGTTAGGTGCATAAAACCAATAAACCAGCTAGCTGGTATAAAGAGCGAAGCTAGCGGGGGCCGGGTTGGAGGCGTGGCATTCGCATACAGACAAATGATAAAAATTTATGAATTTATGCGTTTTGGCCCCGAGTTGAAGTTGCAAGTTTTTGCTAGCAAAGCGGCTAGCGATAAATTGTTGCTGCTGCTGGTGCCGCTTGCATGGGTAAAAATCTACGAAAATGAATTGCAATTGCTGTGCGCATATAGCTGGGATCAGCTGAAATTCATTAGGAATTTGCGTGTTATTTATGAGTGCCTGCATGTGTCTGTTTTCGGTGTGTGCGAGTGCACGGAAAGTAAAATACTATAATTGTTAATAGTTTTCATATGCAGGGTTAAGTCTTAGAGCTGCTATTAGATTTATAATGCTTTCTAATAGTGTGCTACGATATATTTTACGCTGGTAGTAAGAGGAGCTTAATTTAATATGCAGCATACTTTAAGGCGCTTTTTAAATGGATTTTAAGTTATTACAGTAGTTTACTATGATAACTAAGTGATTTAATATTAATTATTATAACTTATAGATTTATTTATTAGAAAAAAAGAGAACTTGATCAACTTCGTTAGAATATTTTTTAATATGCGAAAAATTTAATGAGCAACCTCTTGAAATCTTAAGACTTTTATCTGCAACGTTTTGTCATGATTTTCGATTTAAAAATGCTTAAAAGTATGCTACGATATATTTTATGCTGAGAGTAAGAGACGCCTAATTTAATTTGTAGCATACTTTAAGGCGCTTTTTAAATTATTTTGGAAATTACAATTTACTAAGATAATATACATATATTATTTTAATTATTATAGTTTATAGATTTATTTATCAGCAAATAACTAGATAGCTTAGTCAGCTCTCTAGAATATTTTTAATATACAAAAAATGTAACGAGAAACCCCATTTAAATTATTAGACTTTCATCTTGAACATATTTATCATGATTTTCAATTTAGAAAAAATCAGCAACTATTGACCAAAATTACGTAAAAATAGATTAAGGATTTTTTTCAGAGTGCATTTCCCAGTTTTTGTATGAAAGTGTGATTAGTAGGGGATCTGCTTGTTTTAAATATGAAAACACGAACTAAACTGGGCTGCCGGCTGCTGGGTTCTGGGTTCTGGTGGTTGTGGCGGTGCTGCTGCTTTTCGGTTGTTCCTGCCACTGTTATTGATGATGATGATGCTGACGATGCTTGAGGGATTGCGGTTAGCTACATGCGTGGAAAAGCAGTAGCAATTGTACAGCAATGGACCAGCAATGCCCCGGTAACAACCCAGGAGTGGGAACAACCAACCACCAGACCCATGTCCGAGGTGAGTTAACAAAGTTGAACGCACATAAATCAACTTGCTCGCTTTGTTATAAAAGTTTGATAAAGCGTTTTGCACACATGCACCGGCAGGCAGGCAGCACACATTCCGCATTGCAATCTTGCTAATTGCTTGCCGAACGCACGGCCATGCTAATGTTGGCCACCACCCGTCTGTTAACCGAATTTCGAGTACCCAGGGGTACCTTTCCGAGAGAAGGTATTCTTTCTGACACTAGGTCCCTTTCCAACATCAGTTTAAAATGTCAAAGCAAAGTTCGTAAGGGATATTAGGATAATTATTAAACTATGTTGGCAAGACTTAATTTACTCCAAACTGTATTCCAAAGTCGAGGTGTGCTGACCTAAAAGTCTGATAGGCCCGCCGGATGGCTTTCCTTTGAGACAGACTTGACCCCGATTTAGGGGCTCCCACTCACCATCACACTGTGCCATTCGTCTCGATTCAGGCTCTCGCCCACAGTGACACTCGTTGAATGCTTGCCAAAGACATGGACCACCTTCAGCTGGCCCTTCTCCACAATCACGTAGAGTGCATAGGGGTCCAAATTAATGCGATCCGGATTCTTAACGTTGTGATAGACGAGCAGGCCGTGCGGCAGGCGGGTGCGGAATTGAAATGAAATCTCACGGCAAAGTCTGCAAAGACAAAAAGATATACAGTGAACCAGGCAAAAGGACTAGAAGTGATGCAAGAAGCTATGGGATTTGTTTAATTTTAAAAGCTAAAAGGGGGCTAAATTAAGATGTAACAAAAAGAGAAAATAAATAATAAATAAGTAAAAATAAAATAGGGGTATTAAATTCCTTGATAAGGTGTCCAAAATTATGCAATACATTGTTTAGGGTAACAAATTTAGTGTAAATTTGTGTTTTTGTGGTGTAACATTTTGTTTATTAAAGATTTCTATATTCTAATGATATTTGTAGTACACCGATTAAGTCTTAGACGCACGCTTTAAAAAGTTAATAGTAAAAAACCCAAGATTCATATTTTAAATTGTAATATTTATTTTGAATAACCTGTTTCTAAAGCACTTTTAAAAAAGTATTTATAAATCAGAATTTTTTCAGAGTGACCTATTTGGTTTTATATTTTTTTTAAATTATAATGCAAGGTTTTTTTTAATGCTTATTGACTTTCTTTCGAGTGTTTCCAAAACTTTTTTGCTAAGAAGTGTACAATTTCTGAATTTTTTCTGCATTTTTCTGAAAAATAGCCATTTTTCCAGCACTCATTTAGCATATGTGTGAGTGAAAGACAGAGGCAGGGCCGGCCGGTGTGTCTGCCTGACAGAGTTTTAAATTTATTTGTACTTTGCTCTTGACTGCTGTTGGCGCTGCTGTTGTTCTCGTTGCTGCTGCTGCTGCTGCTGCTGTCGGCAGCCACATGAGTTACAATTAAAACTACAGCACAAATTGCCAAGTTGGCCAAGGAGCAGCCACTGACCGGCAACAAGAATGAAAACAACTATGGCAAGTGCAAGTTCTATTTGGCAAAGTTATGTTTAATTTTATTTGCCTGACTGTCTGCATGTTTGCCCAACATGTGCACATTTAAATAATATTTTATATCTTAATTTAATATGCAAATGTCAAATGTTCCTGCCCAAATTGAATTTTAAATCTAGCAGCCCAAAAGATCTTGGCCGAAAGTCGTTTTGGCCCATTTAAATGTCACAACTTGTAGGGCGTGTGGGGCCGGAAAGGTTTCGCAATTGAGCATAAAATTAACTTTTGACCTGGTTTTTCGTGGATGCCGTACTTCTCTTGGGATATTTTTTTTTTTTTGTAGACTAACTAATGATAAGATGGCAGGTCTCCTACGAAACAGCTTGAGAGAAAATCAATTTCCAAACAGTGCAGGCAAATGTCAGTTAAGCTAATTGCTCTTGTACACAGCTCTCACTATTAACCCCTTAGGGCTAGTGTTATGTCATGAACAAAAAATAGAAGCAATGTTTTTTTCGACCTCCGTTGCAACAACGCGTTGTCAGATCGATTTCGCATCGAACTGTTCCATTTAAATGCCAGATTTAATTGGCTTCTATTACAAAATTCGCCAGTGATTTTATAATTGGTATTGGTAAAAGTTGGGAAATCGGAAATCACGCAATGGGTGAACATGGAAACCTTTTTACTGACCATGAAGCCATAAATATTTTATAACACTTTGAACATGCCACCAATTATATTTGGACTTAAATGTAGAGGATTATCTTGCTCTTTTGTACTGAATTGAAATTGGAATACTTTAAAGCAATGTTCTAATACATATAAAATATTTTTTAAAGTAAGGAATGCTGATTTCTTTAAGCTTTCCTTAAAACTTTCCCATATCCTTCCTGGGGTTAAGGAAATCAAGCAGCTTTGAGCCAAAAGGCCAACAATCCGCTAAATGACACGGCGTTGCAGCGCGGCCAGTTGAAGTGTGGCATGCAAAGGACCTGACGGGCTGACGACCCGAGGACCTGAGGCTGCCACCTGCCAGGTGGTCATCAGCCCTCTTCCCTCCGCCCCGCCCCACAAAACTCCCAGCCCACTCACCTTAATTGAAATGTCTGTATGATGTCGCCGTCCATTTGGATGAACGTGTTGTTCTTGGCGAAAATGAAAGTTTTTTCCTGGCCCGTTTCCGCGAAGGTGAGCTCGGGACCGCGCTGCTCGATGGGCACCGGCGTGGTCCCGTCTCCGCCCTCCATGCCGCCCATTCCGTCGGCCGATTGGGCCGGACTCTGGGTGTAAGGCAAACCGAGGAGCAGGGAGCTCTCCGTGGTGCTCGGCTCGCGGGTGGTGGACTGCAGGAACGGGGGCAGAGTGTCTGCAAGAGAGAGTTTACGTCAATTTGGATTATTACGGAGGAGTCCTAAGGAGCTCACCGGAATTATACGTTAAAGGAAAATTATTACTTACTACTTACTGCTTCATATTTCTTCTGGGAAATGTATGAGAATAATAATTTTAATGGAATATGTGTGCTAATCCCCGTAAAGGGAGGATAAGAATTACTCAACTTATTCCTTAGCTTAAAACTTATTTAATTTGAAACTAGGTTTCTCATTTAAAAGACTCGATTTTAATTAAAGGCATCACTAGATTTTCAGGGATTATTTTAACTAAAATATCTTTATCGATAATATTATTAATATTATTATTAATCAAGTAAAAATAATATCCTTACGTGGTCCCCCGATGCAGTGGAACAGGCACTCCGCCTCGGTGCTGAAGCGGTTCTGCGGATTGCCATCGCAGCCGCCCCAGATGAAGTTGGTACACTCGTTGGTGGTCGGCTCGTAGCGCCACTTGTAGATGTACTGCTTGCAGGGACCGGGATCCCCGGGACCCGAGCACTTGTCGTACTGCTTGTCCTTGGAAGCCTGCATCAGGGCGGAGTTGTTGCCACTGCCACTGATTCCACTGCCGCTGGGACTGCCTAATCCACCGCTGCTCCCACCAACTGGCGATCCGCCCAGCGAGACACCTCCACTCGATTCAGGCTGGGACTGACCACCGATACTGCTGCCAGGTCCCAGTCCCCCGCCGATGCTCAGATTGCTTAGGTTGAGGGGGCCCAGGATGCTGGGATTTCCTGCAACCAGGACTGGCGAATTGGAGCCACCGCCGGCAGCGGCATCCGCTGAGGTCATGTTGGGCAGGCTGAGGGCTGAGATGGTGCAGCTGAGCTGGAGCAGCACCAGGAGGAGAAGTGGCGAGGCCATGTCAAGGACGGAGGGCAGGCGGAGGCCTGACTTTTGTGGGTAACTGAAAGAGGGAAAGTAAAGAAAATTTAGTATGAAACATATTTTTACAAAAGGAGTTTACGTATTTATCTGAGGGTCTTAAAACTTGGGCTAAAACTGCGAAAAAATATTTATTTCTTTAATTTATTTTGATATTTAAATTTTTGTTTATTTGTTAGCATTTTTGTTTCTTCCTAGCCGAATCCCTTGCAATCTCTGTGTTGCACTTTTTCATTTCCCAGCTACTTGAGTGAGTGTTATCGTCCCATTCTGAGACAGCTTCTCGCTCTTGCCCGGCTTTGTTCATTAGTTTCCCCCGTAATTGCACAATAAATTGAGTAAGGCAATTTAGTGGCATGTCCCACGAGAGCAAAAAACACAGAAGATCCACACAAAACAGAGCCATCACAGCTTATGATCCCGGATCTAGTGGAGGAGTTTACTATTGTCATGTGCGGCACTAAAATCCCATTTACATCATCGTGCTCATCATCATCAGTCAATGTCGCCTTGGCTGCCGCCTTCGCTGGGAATGAAGTGAGGATGCTGCATTTCTTGATGCCATTTACGAGAACGAACGAACTTTTCTGCTTACACTTCCGCCGGAAATGTGACACACACACACACACACTGGAGATGGAGCTTGGGTTGATTTACAAGTAGCTTAGCACCATCAAGCGAAAAAAGTGTCAAAAATTTCAAAATAATGATGCGCACAGTTTACACTAAATGCCAAGGAGATGGAAGTGCAAGTGGATGAGGAAGTCGAGGTGGAAGCCCGCCCGGAAACTGAAAGGAAATAGGAAATTAAGTTTTTCGCAGCAGCCCCCCTTACCCTGGCCTGTCCCGCCGGAAAAACTTTGAGAGCTTCACATGGCTCAGCTTATGGCATAGACTTTCCGGTAGCTCCTCGCCCCGGGAGGCAGTTGCCTTCTTTTTTGTCTGCCATTTCCGTTCATAAGCAATTTTTAATTGTGGCTTTCGTTGCCCGGGCAGCATGAAAAATGAGCGCCGGGTCGAACAGCCGGACGGAGTTCATGCGAATTAATAAACCTCAAAGTGTTGGTGCGGCATTAGACCCGGCTCCGGGTCATGTCGGGCTCTGAGTTCGGGTTTACAGTTCCCTAAGAACACTGCAAACAAAGCCCAGGATCAAGAGTGATGCCAAAAAAGAAAAGGGTATTACTTAAAATGTATAAGAAATCTATAACACTAATTTATTATATATATATTTACTTACTGACTTTTTGAAAGCTTAATTCATTTAACTAGAAAAATGGCTTAAGCGTATAACCTTTCAAATACAATAAAAAAATTAGAAAAGCAAAAAACAACAGTTTTCTACAGTATTTACTATAAATTTATAGACAATTTGTTTGCCAACATTAAACGGAGTTTATGTTACGGAAACATTAAAAAAGAAAAACAAAACTTAAATAATCCCTCGGAATCCCCAACCTCTTTTCTCTTAGTGAAGTGCCTGCTCTGGGAAAAATTATTGATGCATATGCCGGGCTGTCCAGGACGTGCGTGCCATCCTGTCGTTGAGTGGGTCCATGGGGCGGCGTCCGTAGATGGATGGCCCAAAAATTGCATTGGATTTTGGCAGCGTGGCTGCATGACCAAGAAGTTTGCTGTGGATGTCATCCGGCCACCACCTCGAAAATCTCTCCCATTTTCTGGTTCCAATTTCCTTTGACAGAGCGCAGGCAAGCGCAAAAGTTTACCCAACTTTTCTGAGGCCCGTTGGGAAAATCCTGCCGGCCATATGCGAAGGATTTTGGCCTAAAGTGCATTAGGGTACCGGACACGGATCCGTGAGGGAAGGAGACCTGCTGTTACCTGCGTGGGAGCGCAGGTACAAACGGCACCCCAAAGGATTGGCCGCGAAAAATGACAATCACTATCGCCGCAGGACCCGAGGGGCAGGCAAAAAACAGATAAACACGACCTGCAAGTCCCGGCATGCATAACACATTTGGCCTGCGGATGTCCTTTAAAAACCCAGCTCACCTGGATCCTGGCATTCATTTAGCAGCAAGCCGGCACAATGGAAGCATCCGTCGCCTACGCCCTGTTTTTGCACCGCCAGGAACTGCATCGCCGAGAGATGCTATACACTCGGGTGTCCCGGACCAAGATCCAGCTGACCAAGGAGCTGATCGCCGAGCAGAAGCAGCGTCTGTCCTCCTGCAGCCCCGAGGATCTGCAGATCCTTAGCCGGGAGAAGCAGTTCCAGCGGCAGCTCCAGCAGAAACTCAAGCACCGCAGTAAGCAGCTGAAGGCCATTGCCAAGCAGCAGGAGAAGCGGTGTTGAGTCACAAGAGCCTTCCAAACCTCCTCAGGGTTACTACTTTAATTAGTTTTTAGCTTAGCGTTAATGATGTGTGTCTTTCCATAGTCTAACTTTGTTTAGTTCAGCTCAAAGAAATAAAATTTCCTATGCAAATCTAGTCAAGTTGTGTTTGGAGATACTCTAGCGAGATGTTGGGTATATGTCCGGGGGGCTTCGGTTTAAAATTTGTGAAGATTGAGGAGGATTTAAAGAAAAAAACTTAATATAAGTTAAGTCTCCCGAAAAATTAATATTATTTGTTGAAAAAATTAAAATAAAATCACTAAAGGTTATATTAAATTTTTGAATTTGATTATTTGGGACTCGTTTGAAAATGTCTTTGAAATGTAGAGAAACGAAAAGAGGTTGTAAAGTTAATATTATCTTCCGATTTATTTAAATTAATTAATTAGAAGATATAGTAAGATGTGACTATCTTTAAATAAGTTATTTATTTATTTAAAGCTAAAGTTCTTAAATTTCAAACAACATTTTTAATTTAACTTTCAAAAGCTCATTTCTATGATTATTTTTATCAGTTTTTGCATAAATTTGCTCTTTGCTCTTTAAGTTGTTCATATTTTTTGCCCAATTCAATAAATTTATACCGCTGACAAAGGCAATATTTTAAATCCGCAATTACTTTATGTTCTCGTCGATCAATAAATCGATTTTTCAAGTAAACGATGAACTCCCAGTTGAATTTTATTAATTCAATCATTCACTTGGACTTGCGGCCATATATCCCTGTCAAATAGCTATCCATTTATTTTAAAATAAAAAACTTTCAATTTTTCACAATGCCCATTAAGGGTATTCATTGATCGATGCACTTTCCACCAACTTTCTCTCAATTTCCTCGCTTTTTACCGTTTTCACAGAAAACGCAAAGCGATTTAAATTGAGCTCGCGTACGTTGCAACAACAACAATTGCAACAATAGCTACAAAAACAACAACATCTGAAGGAGCAACAACTAGCACAACAGCACCAGGGAAAAAACTAAGTAATAACAGCCGCCTGAGGGCATCACCTCCCCTGCCAACAAGCCCAACACCCAACGCCCCAAACGCCACCCGCTAAATTACACGTTTTGTGCTCATAGTCGACGCCTCGCGCGCTATATAGCTATAGCCATCTATATATGTATCGCAATAGGGTGGCAAGGGGGAGAAAAGAAAGCGCGAAGCGAAGAAGGAGAGGAAGCCAAGAAGGCAAGGCGCAAAAAGGAGGGAGAGAGCAAATGAAAGCAGAGTGAAGTCAAATTAAATTAAATGACAGATGTCTGACATTTTGATAGTCGTGCGTGAGTCCCTATATTCCGTGGTGTGTGTGATATAAACACATGCAAATAGCCGCGTGCACTGGGGGAAACTTGTATAAAATAGAGCATACAAAAATAATTTTGAAATATATTTTGCTTATATTTTACATTTATTTATTTACAATTTTCTTGCAAATATCATTGACAACGTTTGGGCGGAAAATCTATAGGATATTTTAGAGAAGATCGTGTATTTAAAAATACTAGAAAAAAATTTTTATCCTATCTAGGTTTTTATATAAGTTAAATATTAAAGTTTAAGGACTAGTTTCTACACTGCTTGTCTGCATTTTCCGGCCAGATTAAGTTCCGGTTAAGAAAATTTGGTTCTCTATCGTGTAAATGTGAGAGCAATCTTAAGCCGGGAACCAGACTTCCTGTTAAATCCTTTCCAGGCGTAAAAAGAAAAATCTGATTTCCAGTAGCCAATAGAAAGACCAAGATTGGTTCCGATAACCAAAGCATCCGTGTATTTGCGCCTTACAGCACAATTCGGTGCTTTACAGTAATAATCGATAGTTGGCAGAGTAGATATCAGCAATATATTATTCTTTCGCGTTCAGATAAATTTTAGAAGAGCAGAAAACCGATTTGATTTACGATAAGTTTATCTGGTGATTATTTTTTCCGAAGAGATAGCACTTTGACATATAAATCAACGAAGATTTAAGGTTTATAATTAACATTTCAGGATTCAAACCCATGTTATTGCAAAGTAGCTATATTTTGGTTGTTGCAGGCATCCTCATTAGTTGATTTAAACAATTAAAGAACTACTTCTATTTATGCCGTAACTACTTCCTTAATTAATTTCTTATAAATATCCTTCTTAACCTTTTTTAACAGTGATCAAACATTGGTATACGTAAATGTCAAGTGTCGCAAGGCAAAATGCACATGCACTTGTGGGACAATGGCGGGGTTCAATGGGTTTTCAGGGTGTTCGAGTCGAAGGAGGACGGCATGCCAAGGCATATGCAGTGTTGTCAGGGCGTAAGAATGGGGGCCGGGTGTGTGTGTGTGAGATGTTTGTTGTGTGTGCATGTCTCGCAAGTGTTGGTCGCGTAAGGGTAATGAATTAAAATAACTTGATTGCATGAAATTGAACGAATTGTTGCCCAAGGAACTCGGCATGGAAAATGGAAAATGGGTGGGTACAAGGAGAGGGAAAGGAAGGAACATCGTGCCATGACAGTTCAGTTGAGAGCGAGTGCAGCTCGCGGAAATTGCACTCCTTGTGCGACGACCCTGTATGAGAGTGTGTGTGAAAAATATTTACTGAAATTTGTATATTAAGTGACGACGACAATGGCAAAGGCCATTGTTGTTTTAGTCTTTGATGCTGTTAGCAATGATGGCGTCACGGTCGTGTGGGGATACATGTATCCTCCAAGCATCCTCCAACCATCCTCCCCATGTGGGTGTGAGTGGGAATAAAACAAGTCAGGATGCATGAGTGAGCGCTGCTAACTGCGTGGGAGGCGTCTGAACATTTTCAGTACGAAGGCAGGAACCGGGAAGACAAAGAACATGCGAAAGGATACTCATGGTGGAGAGAAGGAGAGCGAGAGGCGGACGTAAAAGGACAAGAAACGATGCGAATGCTGCAGGCATTTAGCCGTTGTGTTCTGCTTCACTAGGCGCCTTTATGTGACTGAACTTTACAGTGGAGATTGGTTAAATATCATCAAGAGGAAAATCATAATATCCAATTTTGTATCCCTCTAATTCCTATTCATGTCAAATTAAGTGCATAAATCCTTGGTAATTGAATCAAAAGCATTTAAATAAATAACCTTAAATCTCAAATCATTGTAAAAATGTATTTTAAATCCCAGAAAAGACGTACTGATTATTTATATATATATATTTATATTAATATATTTTTTCTACTCAAATATTTAAAAGAAAGCCTTTGTTGAAAAGGTTGATTTATTTTCCCTTTAAATTTCCTTAAAGTTTACAAGTTTTAATTTGTATCGTAGGTTTAAGTGAACAATTTAATTAGAAGATTTAGTAAATGACCGAATTAATCCATTTAATCAAGGAAAAACATAACTCAAGTTGTTATGCAAATGCAAATTTCATTGTTGACAGTTTTCAATTAATATTAATAACAAAGACACATAAACAATAAGTGGATAACTAGAAAGTAAATGGAAACAATGATGAATATTTAACACACTATGTTCCTATTTTACTAGAAATGTTAATAATATAATCTACAGGAAATTAAAATTTTATATTTATATTTTGTAAAATCACAAATACATAGAGGTCTTAACTTATATTAACCAAGGACTAAAAAATGTATTTAGTTGATAGTTTTCTTAAGCTGAATGTTTCTAGAAAAGGTTTTAAGAGGCTTCCATAAATATGCCTTTCTCTGAAATCTAATATCTCACATTGAGATGGCAATTCCTTTTCATTTCTCATAGCCATTACTCACTGTAGAGACAAAGACAAAGCAGACAATATATGTGCGAGCATTTTCGCACTAACAAATTCAATTATTTGCAAGCACTTTAAAAATGATTTAATGCCTGTCGTACTGTGTCCGTCGCCGAAGCGAAACACTAAGCCATTAAATGAAACTATAAATGTTTGCATTTAGCAATAGTTTATGTCACACACTCACTCTCACTCGCTCGCTCTCGGAGAACTCAAGTAACATGGCTGGGAATATTAAACAAAATGTACACGCCTGGGTGCGAATAGAGTTGGGTTTGAGTTTCGGAATTGTTCGAATGAATTTCCGTCTGGCCTGGCCCACATGCATTATAATTGCCTGTTATTTGGGCATTGTATAAATAATTATTATTTAATTTGCTTGCACTTGCCGGGCCAATTAACTTGTTTGTTTCTTTGTCTGACAGCGAGTGAATCGTCAAAGAATTATGCAAATGATTTCTGATTTCTGAGCGCTATTCAATGGGCCAAGGGAGCGTGCCCGGCATTTTAATTGAGTGACTCCCGTGACTCTCTCGTGTAACTTAACTATTTAGTGTAAAATAGTGCGAGTGTACATCAATAAATTACACCTCACCTCGTCGGCATGTCATAAATATCCCATGGCAAATGGCTCGTTTGTGGGTAAGTTTTTGCTTCAAATTGCTGTGGTTTTTATGCGGCTGCAAATTGTGTGTTTCTAGGCTTTGTCTGGTTACGTTAAGTTATTTCATTTATATATTCAAGGCTTCAAGAATTTTCATTTATCACACTCATATATATGGGGTATATTTTGCACGAAGCACCTTCTTAGTGTTATTAAGAGCTGGATTCGCTCTGATTTTATTATATATATTTATTGCTTATAGGTTTGCAGAAGTTGTTGGTTTCTTACAATTTGTTGTTGACTTTGAGCACTTTTTGTAATTTTATTGCAAATTATCTTCTTTAAATTCTTTTAACCACGTTATCAATTGAATTTCCTTTATTATTTACTGACATTTTCATTAATTTATATTGCATACAAATATTTAAATTTATGGCACTGCGCTCCTGCTAATATAAACCTTTATTTGCCACTCGCTGAATAAATCACTTGGCTTCACATCACCACTCCCTAAAACACTTTTAAATAAAATTGGTATTTTTAATATCTTGCGGCCACACACACTCACATTTAAATCTTTAATTTAATTTATTGATTTACAAAACAAACGCTGCGTTGGCACCAATTAATTGGCATCGTTTACATTTGACTCGCACTTGTTATTCCATTATCGGCCCTGTTGCATTTACATATATAATTTGAGAGCAACAATAATATTTATTTAAATGCGTTTCCGCAGACGAGTTTATTATTTTTATTAGCTAAAAATGAGCATGCTAATAGGGGAAGCACCAGCACATTATCCAATATTATTTTAATTTATTTATATATGTTAATTCGCTTGAAAAACAGGAATATAATATATTTTTTAAAAAACTTCCCCACTCAATGGCACTTTATTAAATTAAATGCGCTTCCATTTATGCATTTTTATTAACTGGCCAAAAATGGCTTAATTACTTGCAATTTATACAAATTTAAGGAGCTAACGAACGAACGCCCGATAGATGGGACAAAAAATTGATGCAATCTGCAGTTTATCCTGTTTAAGCGATGATGCCAACTTATTGATTTAATTTGCTTCCCGTGTGTGTGGGTCTGTTTATTTGTTTTTCCTTTTCTTGGCCCCCAACACGCGCGCTGAAATCCGTGTGGGCGAAATGGGCGGTGGGCGTGGCAGGGTCACACACTCGAGCGTAAAACGCTGCCCAAAATGAGGTCAAAGAGCGCCGGCGTTCTGCGTGACCGAGAGCGCTGGCTTCGCTCGCTTCAAGGACGTGTCGCTGCAGCGGTACACCTTCACGTCGCCTTTAACGTAAACGTATTGTGCTTTATATTTTCACTATTTTATTTTACTTTCTGCTGACTCGCATGTGAACTCATCCAGCTCGGCTTGTTTGTTTGTTTGTTTGCTCGCCCGTATCCTGCGGCTGATGAATCAACTTTTGCCCCTTACTCAAGTCACGAAACACAAACCGAAAGCCCAGAACGAATCCAAACGAAACGAAACGATACGCACCGAAATCAAGCGGTCGAGGATTACATTTGCGTGAAAATCAGAGACAATTGAACACGGCCAAACGGGACACCAGACGCCGGCCGCCGGACACAGGACACCGACACAGGCGCCGACACCGAGATCCGGATAAGGACCCGCATCCGCAGAAGAAAAGCCCCAAAAAAGGGTCCCTGATTAAACGAGAAAACGGTTCCGAAATGGGCCCGGCCAACGCGTCGTATGAGCAATGCGGCTAAGAGGCAGAACACCGATGCCTTTGACCCTTTCACTGGTGACGTGCTAATTGCTTGTCCAGGATAATGAATACTTCATCGGAGGCACGATTCCTCTGTATCCTGTTGCCATTTAATCCACTTGCCTCGACCTACGCGGTGCGACTAATTCCAGCGACGGAATGTTAAAGCAACTGCCGTCGTCAACGCCGGCAGCGACGGCGGCAACTAGTTAGTTAGTTAGCGTGCTAAGCAGCAGGAACAACACACCCGTGCAGGGCGAGAAAATATTACAGAATTAGGGTTTTGATTTGGTTAGTCTTACTAATCAAAAGGCTGAGTTATTTAATAATATTTTCTATTAATAACAGTAACAAAAAGATCTAAGGATTTTAAAACTCTTGAACAATTTAACATTTCTATTAGATCTAAATTAAATTCATGACAAATTTAACAGGACAGTATTTTAATCTTTTATTAATATTTTCGAAAATTTACACATTCTTTAAAGACCCTTTTCAAACTTGAAACATTTTTAATTGATATTAAAACTCCCGCGATTCTGTGATAATTTCGAGAAAAAATATATTAATATTCGTCATTAAATACTTTATTTTAACGATCATTCCATTCTTAAGGTATTACGACAATAGAGAGCTGATATCTATCACTTTTCTCCCAGTGTATGCGTCCAGGGGTGCGGGGTGGTAAGTGGCGTGTGGGCGGTGTCATAGCATACGAGACAACGATGTCGTGCGGTCTTGTGGCGGTTTTGTCGTGGGTGCCAACTTAAGAGGGGTGTTCCAGGGGGACGACTACGGATTGACCGGGCGATTTGTTGCGGCTTAGCCATTAAACTGGGCACATTATTAGTTTAAGTTTGGTGTGGACTTGGGTCACTGCTACGATTAACCGTAATAGGCGTCAATTGGAAAATTACCGTCGATCTGCCGCACATCTGAGGCGACGTTAGCCGGCAGACACAATGCACACACATATATCTGTTGTCTGAAGAGTGTGTTTGCCTTGCAATTGACTTGAGGTGGAAGGCAAAAAGCCAGGGAATAAGATTTCCCAGATTTATTTTGGCTCTGGCTTTAAGGTGATACTCTACAGTTTAAAGGGGTATTAAGAACCATATAACTAAGCATTTTATTATGGATCTAATTAAATATAAATCAAGGTATGCCTTATGAGGTTGCATATATTATAATATAGGTTTATTACAGTTTCTGCTACATTTTCAGAGGATAAAATTACATTTTCCAATAATTTGCTTTGCAAAAATATTAAGAAAAGTAATATTTCTCCAAGTAATTTGATTAGGAATCATGTTTGCTTTTTTTTATTTTTGCCCAATTACCATAGCTTCAGCGTCACGCAATTTATTGACCTGGAAATAAGCTCCTTTTTCTAGAGCATCATGCCGTCTGATGTCCCCTCGTATCTTATGTCTAGCCTTGGGCCTTCCTTTCCCCCAGTGTTATCTAAATATTTGATGACTTTCGCTGAGGTTTGCGGCGTTCATTTAAAATTCAATTTATTTTTGGCAACCGCCTGCCTTGTCGGGGACAAGGCGACACGAAATAAAAGAGCCTGGCGGAAAAATTTGCATTACTTTTGGCATTGATTTTGCACCCGGCCAAGGAATGGAAACCGAGACGGATGCCCTGGGTCGCGAATCTAGCCGGGGCATCTCGGGCTGCGTAATTCGCGGGGCAATTGTCTTAATTCGAAAATTGCAACTCTCGCGACCGTAGAGACAAATTGTGGCCATGCACGAGTGTGTACGCATCTGGGCAACGATAATGATTGTGTCCCAAGATGCGGTGCCAGATGACAGCAACGATTCTGCTCCGTTGCCGCTGCTGCGCCTTATCTGTTGCCCATCAAGGGGAGGCAAATATATACACTGACGAGCAAAATTGTGACACGAGTTCGATGCACTCTCTAACGGTTTGTATTTAGTCATATATATTATGCATGCTGATATCATTATGTTGGAGATTTATTTTAGTATGTTTTCTGGAAGTTTGAAGGTATTTGGTACGGCAGAAAAAAATATGCTAAAGAAATATATACAAAAAGTCAAATGTTGCAGTTTTGTACTCAATAAATTTTTGTAATTAAAATTATTTTTTTACTTATTATATTTTGGGAACGAAACTCTGTTAACAGGCTATGGTTATATTATCCTTTTATTTTTTGATAAAATTAAGCACTTTCAAAGTGTTTATGTTAACAAAAATACAGCTGAAAGTCTAACCACCTAACAAAAGACTGTATAGAGAAAAATTTTTTTAAATTTGTCCTTGAATAAAACCTATTAAGGCTTAACTATATTTATATGTAGATGGTAAAATTATATGTAAAATATGGCAATCCATTTGGGAAAAAATATTTTACGAATGGATTATTGGTTGAAGTTTAAAATATGATAAGAATAAGTAATTAAAAGACCAAAAAACCAAAAATTTCCCATTAAATACTTACTTTAAGAAGGTGACCGTCTTAAAATATTGTTTCTAGCATAAATAAAATAAAATTTAGAATACGTTATGTACCGAAAATGGATCTATTAAATTAAGATAAATGATAAAAGAATGTTCAACTTATATTTTAATTGAGAGAAAAAATAAAAGGATATTTTAATATGCCGAATTAAGTTTAAGCTCTAAAGTATTTATAAAATGATTTCTAAGTGTAAGATGTATGTGTTATGCTTCTCCTTTGTCGCAGGCGATGACATGTGAGATTTGCGGCGCGGTCAAACACAAAAAAAATTGGCGCTTGACCTTTGACCCCGGCTTTTGCGTGCTCACTTTAAGATGGCCTTTTTTATTGCTGTGAATTCGCTGGAAGCATTTGTTAATTTGCTTATTAGTTAATTGCATTTGATGTTTAAAAACTTGAATATGTATATCCATATGTTTACAAAGAAATACGGGGCTTTCATCTGTTGTCATGTGATCAAAAAGCCGACGACAAGCGAGCTTATTATACCAGTTATGGAAATTGCAATTGTGAGTGTGTTTTTTTGATCACGTGCGGTTTTGTCTGCCGTTATAGGCTGCCTTACAGATACATATATGTATATATGGTAATGACTTGGCACAGACTCACTGATACACTCCCACACCCATATCACACCACACATCGGCGAGAGTGTGCCGGCCGTCTAAAACTTTGTCATTTCAATTTGCAAAACATCAGCGGAGAAGTGTAGAAGCGAGTACAATCACTTCGGGAAGACACTCGAAGTTGCAGCCAGAAAACACCAATTAGTTCCACTTAATTTGAGCTTGAAATCGAGCACATGCTCGGTTATCTATATTTAATCAGTCTTAATTTATTCGCATTCATTAAAATTCAGAAGGGTGTGACAACTGCAGGGTAGGAAAAATTAGTAGATCGTAAGCAAAGTTTATGAAATATTTGTCAAAAGTCGCATTTAAATTAAATCAAAAAATAAAGGCAAGTTTTAGATTATAAGAATATCTTTTAATTTATTCTATTTTATATTAATTTATGTTTTAAATATAATATTCATTTGAGTTTTAAAGGTTCTATTCAATATAGTAGTATAGAATGGTGTTATTATTAATTATAATAATTACTAATTTATTACCATGGATGGACTTAACCAATGTATTTAGAAGCTTTCAAGTTACTTTAGACGTTACACAATTTCTTAAAATTAATGAATTAATTTTTACTTTAAATATGACACTTATATATACTGAATTCATTAATTTGAAAACTTTTTAGAAAGCTTTTTTTAAGGGTATGTCGAAATTCGACTACTTGCACACCTCACTTAATTCGATTATTGTGATATTTAATCTTTCACTACTATATACGATGCTACATTTACATTGTCACAACGTCAGTTTTTTTTCTTTGTTGACACATTTCGGTTTGCCCTACCAATTGTCCGCTCATTAATCGCTCTAACCAAACATTAACTACATTATTGAGTTTTGCTCGGAAGGGTGAATCGCATTTTAATTTGATTTTTGCCGCTTGATTTCCAATTAAAATTTCAGCAAACAACAAATCGCAAAAATAGAAAATGCCAAGCGGAGCGTGCTAGTTCGAGCCATTGTTGGTTTTTACTCACTTTGTTGACAAATTAATATATGCAGACAACATGGAGCTAATTAGAATTTCTAGTTCAAATAACCCGACAGTTTAGGCTGAATTTCCCACAATCGATGGATGAAGCTGACAGAAAATGTTGGATATTAAACAAATAGAGTTCAAACGGTGGCAGGAGCCACTTTAATTCAACTAAAATTTCCACGGAAATTATTAAAATAGCATCTGTGAAAAAATGTTGGAAAATCCCTAAGCAAATATTAAAACAGAATCATTATTTGCTTTTGACAATTCCCGAACTTTAATCAAGCCGGCAGATAAGGGGGTTTTGGCAATTACCACACTGAGCAAACAAGAGACTACTTTTAATTGCCCTAAGAAGAGTCAACAAGAAATAATTAAATAAAACTAGAGCGAAGCCTTGCGCGTCATAATCTCGCTTATCAGAGGCTGATATCCACGGGAGGATTATCTATGCATGGAGATTGCGAGCGAATAATTTACACACGCGACCCACTGAACCGATTTTGCCCACCTTACAGCCCCCAATTACCTGACATTCAAATGTATTCGCTCTCCCTCAGCGGTAATCGAAGTGTCAAAGCGGATGACTTTGCAGGGAGAAATTGCAGTTTACTGCGAACGTCTGATAAACGGCGAGATATATTCAGATTTATGAGGTCATAATTCGGAATAGTCGTAAAGAAAGAGTAGGGGTTTCCAATCGGCGCCCAGACTTTATGGCAAACTCAATGAACCGCCCGTAAATTTCCTCAAAAGCCTCAGCGATCAATCAATCAATCGATCAGTGGCGTCAGCCGATAGAGACCAGTTCCTATCGCCACAATCTGGAGGAGTGTCGGCCATAAAATCGATGCAGAGAGGCAGTTAGAGGTATCATCTTATCGTTCAGCTCAAACTCACCTGTTTTCCAGCGAATTTACAACTGCCAGAGATTCGTCAATGTCCGCTCGTCGTTCGGCCCAATTTACACCATAAATAATTATCACTTAATTACCGATTTATGTATCTATCTCGGACATAATTTCATTTGCATATTTCTATTATTTTCGGCAGACAGACAGCAACGATTTATGGGCCCTGGATATATGTATGATACGAGATATTCGTGCACAAAGACCACTTTCAGATGGGAAGACGGCACTTGGCACTCGGCGAGTCGTATTTGGACGCTAAATTAACACTTCCGCGGCATAAACTCGGCGGTTTCGGTTGATTCATCCCAGCAGAGCTGTGAGAGATTCAGAGATTTCCCTTGCCCCGACCTAAAGTGGCTTCAATTGAGAGACGCCGCCGTCGCTGTCGCCGGCTTTGCTCAGCTCCCTGCCAGAAGTCACTGAGGAATCCCGTTCCGTCTCGTCCCGATCCGATCCGATCCGATGCACTGCAGCACACACCACCGCCGATCGAGTTACAACCACAACCGCACCAGAACCGCTGGCGAACCGCTCGATCGCAACGTAGAAACGCGACTGGCTCGCCGCGATTACCGATTATATAGACTGGACCCGCCGGCTGATCGGGCGACTGATAAGCGTCTCGAAAGCCCCACGAAAACACAGATCAGCTGTTGGCTCGCTGGAGTGGATCTCATATTGCATGCGAGAGAAAAATAGCGTTCAGAGGGTTACCTTGAGAGTTTTTCTTGATAATCTTGGGGATTATTTGATTGATTTTGGGACCTCTTTGCTTGGATTAAATATTAGAAAATAAAGCTTGAGATCGTGGGGATATTTGAGTAAAGGGGATATTTCGTAGGTCGCTGGAATACTGTAGAATTTAAACATTGGTTTTAAAAATATTTAAATAAAATTGTCTGAAATGTATAAATTATACACAGAAACATAGTACATTTGCAAAATTTAGATAACAATAATCTGGGATCCTTGGGATCTCTTTTATGCTGGCAAGTGCAAGGAGGTTTTCCATAGTGATCAGATATTGGAGCTGGAATCGTCGCCCAGTACAAAGCGCTTGTAGGCCGTGGTCAGCTGCTCCAGGAAGATGAAGGCGAAGACCGTGTGCGGACCTAGGCGGCACAGGTAAGGAGTAAATCCCTTCCACAAGGAAAAGAATCCCTCGTTCTTGGCCACCTTAACCAGGACGTCGACTGTGCCCGTGTATTCCTTGTTCACCTGCTGCTGGATCCGGGTCTTGGCCATGTCCAGCGGCATGGAGGCAAGGGTGGTCAGAAAACCGGAACACATGGAGGCGCAGATGTGCAGCGGCAGGCCGTCCGTCACATAAGGAGCAAAGGCGGCCTTGAGCTGGGAATAGGAGGCCAGTTGCACCATGTTGACAACCATGGCACGGCCCACAGTGGGCGTGCATCCTCGCCAGAGCGTGAGCACGCCCTCCTCCTTCACGATTCGCAAGAGGGCATCAGCCACGTTCTTGTAGTTCCGCCTCTCCGCCGGCGGCAAGCGGTTGTCGGCCATCATCCGGATGAGAGCCACCTCCGCCGGATTGCCGACCACGGCCCCGGCAGCCCCGGCCAGGATGCCCATGCCCATACTGGCCCAGATGGGTGGCGGTGCGGCAAACGCCTCCCTGTACTTCTCCACTTCCATCTGGTAGAATCCCATCCTGGTCGTGGTGTATGTGGCCTGACGCATCAAGCCCGCACTCAGGCCACTGTAGAAGGCCAGGAATCCCTCGGCCTTGAACACCCGCGACAAGCAGTCGAAGGAGCTCTTGTACTCCCCGACAGCGAGCTGCATCCGGGTCTTGACCAGGTCCAGGGGCTGCACAATGCACGTCGCCCCCATCCCAGCCAGACCGCCGTTGACGTACAGCATATAGGGCGGAATTTGCTTCTTCTCAATTCGGTCAGGCGAAGCCATGGTGGGAAATATTAATACAGGTTTTAATTAATCGAATGGAATTATGTATGTTAAAAGTTACAACCAAAAATTGTTCTTATATAAAAGGAATGGCCTACTCTGATCTCAAAAATGCAATCGTACGTCTGTTAAAAGAAAATGTTATTTATTTATTTTATAAGTGTCTAACCCTTTTTTTAAGTATCGATTGCCTAGCTCATACGGTTGGACCTATCGACATATTTTTTTTTAAACGCTTCGTTCTTGGTTGAAGATGCACGCTAAGAAAGGATTTTTTTATCGGCCTATTCGAAAGGAGAGAAAATTCCCATACAAAGTACTTAGTGTGCTTTGCCCAACCAAACGAATAGCTTAGCGGGTAGAATGTCAGCTTGCGAACAAGAGAACAACGCACAGTGGGGCTATTTAAGTTTTTTCGTTGCAAAACTAATAACTTTTGAACAAACTAAGATAATCGAATAATTTAAAAAGCTTATGATTGATAATTGTTCAATTGTTCCTACTAAAAATATGTTTAAACAAGGTGCTACGCTTTTTGGGTACCCAATGATTCATCAAAAACAAAACTTATTGTTCTTGCTGAACAAAGGGAGGTCAGCGATAAACCCAAGAGGACATCACTATGTAAAAAATGTACCTTTTACCCAGTTCCGAGGCAGGCACCAAGCCGCCATATTTTTTGTATACACTTTTACTCTAAATAAATCCCCGAAGCGAGAAGACATACTCGAGCTCCAGCATATGATCATCTTTTTTTAAACCTCAACTATATTTACTGGGAGTTTGGGACACCAGCTTACCAGGCCGCGACATCGTCATTTATAAATACCATTTAAAAATTTCATTTATTTTTGAAAGACAATTCACCTTTTGAGTTTTTTTTGCATTCTTAGTTTTAATAATAATTTTAATTGTAAAAAAATTTGACAACAACAAAAATATTGTTTTATTTAATATAACTTGTACTTTTTTTTTGTGAAAACACATAAAAAAAAAGCCTCGGGTTTCGAGATCGGAGTTACCCTATCCCAATGTATTTTGCGCCTCTGAGCACGAATCCGGTGTTCATTTTGTTTCAACAGGCGTACGTTAACCTGGGATGTGTATTTTATTCCAGTGCTGAACAAAATACAATTTCTGGAACCGTGACTTTTTTACGTTTTTTGACTTGAGGTTTATGGGCGCTGCAGAAAGCTACAGCAAGACTCTATTGAATTCGATTAAGAAATATTCAAAGAACATATTTTCGATCAAAGTTAAAATAAAGTGAAAATATAGACAATTGGTAGATACTACATTTTCTGTAGAAACAAGAAGCAAACAGTTAAATGTTTTTTCTATCGTATACCTAATAAGTACACAAATAAATAAAAAAAAAACAATTGAGAATCCATAAAATAGTTATCTTAAAATTCTACCAGAAACCTTGTACGTGCATTTTTTTTTTAAAACGAAAAATGTGTCTACTTTGAAACGGTATATCTTCTAAAATCTTCCCATCGATATTTTTATAATCCTTGAACAATTTCCTATAAAATGTGTCTATTAAAAATATCGAACGCAAACATGAAATTCTTTATTTTTTCAATGCCGTTAGTTTTTTTGGAATCTTCAATTCTAGCCAGCAGTCTTTCCTTTTTTCATTGGAGGTTTATGTTTTCAAATTGGCTGCGGCCAAAAGAAGTAGGCATTAAAAAAACGCCACTCCCATTTGGTACATAATATACGAATAATTATTTCCTTAGAACATCGTTTACATCTCTGTTGAATTTAAATCTGGTTTGTAAGTGTGAAAAATCTTATCAGGATTCTTGTACTGCCAAGGATTTTCTAGGGGGAATCCTTAGATGACGCCTCTCCGAGCACGTGCTTGACGTAGGCCTGATTCATCTGCTCCAAAAAGACAAACGAAAGTACAGTGTGTGGAGCCATGCGGCAGAGATGCGGAGTGAACCCCTTCCACATGGCCGGGAATCCCTCGTTCTTCAGCACCTTTTTCAGGACATCAATGGTGCCGCTGTACTCCGGCTTGCCGTCGACCAGCCGCATCTGCTGGATACGCGTCTTGGCCAAGTCAAGCGGCAGGGAGGCCACGGTGGTCAGAAGACCTGTCAAAACAGCGGCTGCGAAGTTCAGGGTCCAGCCCTCGTCGAGGTGATTGCGGAACTGTTTCTTCAGCTGCGAGTAGGAGGCCAGCTGGACCATATTGACGACCATGGCGCGACCTACGGTGGGAAGGCAGCCGCGCCAGAGGGTGAGCACGCCCTCATCCCTCACCATTCGCACAAGGGCATCGCCGACGTTCTTGTAGTTACGCCTCTCGGCCGACGGCAGGCGGTTGTCGGCCATCATGCGGACCAGAGCCACATCCGCCGGATTGCCGAACATGGCACCGAAGCCGCCCGCCACAAGGCCCATGACCATGCTGCCCACCAGGGACGGATCGGTCTCGTAGTTCTTACGGTACCACTCCAATTCCATCTGGTAGAGCCCCATCCTGGCCGTGGTATAGGTGGCCTGACGCATCAGGCCAGCACTAAGGCCGTTGTAGAAGGACAGCATGCCCTCGCCCTTGAACACACGCGAGAGGGCATCCCAGGAGCTCTTGTACTCCGGAACACCCAGGGTACCGGACAACTGCATGCGGGTCTTGACCAGGTCGAGCGGCTGGACCAGGGACGTGGCCAGCATCGCGGATGATCCTCCCATCACGAACTTCATGTATGTGGGAACCGTCTTCTTCTCCTCAACGCCGTAAAAGAGTGCCATGATAACGAGAACGAGGATACTGGACGGAGAGCTTCAATTCGTTTGGAAAAACTGGACTGGGACAAACTGGACCCGTGTGTGTTATCAACTAAGCAAAAGTCCTATGTGACCTAAGGCGATGTGAACAGCAAAGCCTTCTTTGATAAATCAGAGCTTGCTTGTTTTTTATACTTTTCTCAATAGAATTATTTAATAAAATACATTTAAACGATGTCAAAAAGTATTGTTGAAATCAGTGGAGCCCAAAATATTGACTCGCAAGTCAGCAGCATTCTCTGCCCGGTTTCTGCCGGCTCACGCACAGATCGTAAGCAACAAACCAGTGCTGTCAAACTGTAATTTTGTGGCAATATAGCTTTATTTTAGAGTTAAATAACTATTTTTTAAGACAGCAATTTTTATGCAATATTACAAACAATTATTGGTTTTTTATTTTCTCATATCTAGCACATTCTTTCTATTTCTAACTAACACAATTGCTTTTTTACTTGTATGGCCTGGCCAAGATTTGTTTAAATTACTGCCCTGTTTTGATTGGGTCCTATACTATAGGTAACCTCCACCTAAAATAGCTCTGAATTTCGTGACATTGTGTTCATTTATTTAACTGGCAAAATTTCCTACTTTATTAAAGAATTAATTATATATTTATAAGACTAAGATTTTCCTAGACTATTTAATATTGTATGTATCTAAAATGTAAATTTTTAATCACAAAGTATAACAGAAAGTAGAGTTTGATTTACAAAACTTAAATATTCTGGGGAAGACATGGCATCTAGGGCCTTTGGCTGTTAAATGTAAATTAATCCATGGCAAACTTTTGACCAGATTAATATTACATAAATAAAAAGCATGAGCTAGAGGCCGATGAACCTTATTAGCTCTAATTAGCTTAAATATTGCTTGAAAATTCTGCTTTTATTTTGTAAAATAATTAGTACATTATTTTCGGCTATGTCTTCTTATTATTTTTTCATTTATATTATGGAAAATCTTGTAATTTCCTAAAACTAGCTTTATTCTAGGATTCATGCAATGCAAACGTTTTACCTTAGTTATAATATAAAAAGCTACTCATCATCAATATCCGTATGTATATGCCAGCAGGAGCTAAATAAAAAACAAAATGGTTTCATACCCCAGGGGCTTCGGTTGCCTTGAGGATGTGGGTCGCTGTGGCATTGATTTTAATTGTGGCAGTTAACAGGGCAACACCTCCGGCCAATTAACGGACGCCTATAATTTTCCTCACATGCCAGATAATTGCGCAGGTTTTGGGCCACCCACAAATTAACGACACCCCGGCAAGCGGCTTATTATCTGCCCATGTCTCGGTTCTCCGATGCTCCAACCCTTTGCGCCTCGAGCCCGGCACATTTTTCGTCATTAGATGAGTCCACAAAACTGTGTTGGCATCGCAGGAAATGCAATTAGAGGCAAACTCAAACCGAAAGAACATTTTACAGGAGGCACACGGGCCTGTAATTAGACTTAGACAAGCTGAAATTGTTATGTCAGGTTTTTGTAGGGCAAAAAGCGTATTCCGAACCGTATCGTAACCGATACCAAAATTCGATTGGCGTATCGACAACTCATTGCGGGCTAATTAAGAGCTCATGCGCTTCGAAATAAACCAGCAAAAAAGATTGCAAGGGCAAACAGAAAAGCGCCTGCCTGTCGGTGATTTTCTCCCCAAAGAAAACCCCCCAAAAAACTCTCATGCGAGATCGCAATTATAAACTTCGTTTTTGCCCGCCCGAAAGTATGCTGCGAAAATTCTTGTGTGGAAGTATTGGAAATTTCCGCGGCCTCGATGAAGGCGCCACTGTGGCGAATATTGTGAGGATACAGTGACGACTCTTAATGATGCACATTCATAGATTACGAAAAAAATGACTCAGAATGAAATATTAATTGCAATAAATGTTATATAAAATAGGAAATAATTTGTCCTTAGTATTATATACCTTTTATACACAAAGATTAGACTTAATTTAATGTACAATCACAATTTCATGTAAATAAATAAAGAAAAATAAATGTCTAATTGCCCTTTGACATTTTTAAGGGAGTATCAGTCTCAGTATAAGAACTAAACCTTCTTCATTTTATAGTTTCAGTCTTCCCAATCAAACCGGTATTAAAAAAAAGCGAAGAAAACTCTTAAAATAATATACAAAATCCTCCCAACCCAAACCCTCCGGAAACTTGATGCATACTTGGTGCCAACTTGGCTAACGACGATGCAAATGTTGTTATCAGGCACAGTTTACAACATAAATACTCTAATTATTTATGTGCATAAGTAAAAGTGGGGCAACAGTCTGCAGCTACAGTCCCGACAATAACAATAGCAGCAACAATGCAATCAAACAATCAGAGACAAGCTCGCTGAACTGAAATGCCAATTGTGAAAATTGTAAATAAATATTTTAACAGGCGACGGCAACAACAAGAAGTCGGGAAACTACAATAAATCAGATCATATCGGCGACCGACTGCTGCGGTTACAGTGGTGACTGCTGAATATATACATATAACCGACCGATATGGCAGATATAGCTGCCGAGCAGCCCTACAAGCGTGGAAGGCGACAAGGCAGGGAAAACTAGCTAAAAGAAAATCGCAAAAGTCGCAAAAAGCAAAAAGCAAAAAGCGGAGAGCGGCAACAATAATAACAATAAGGCGAACTACGATGACAATGCTGATAAAGCAAAAGGAGGAGCGGTCGGTCGGTTGGTCGGGCATCCAAAAGAATCGCAGGGAAACCACAGAAATTTACGCTCAAGCGAACCGAGCTGAACCATACTGAACTGAACTGAACTGAGCCGAGCTGAGGTGAAGCTGCTGCTAAAAGCAAAATGACAATAACAGCTGCAATTCCTAAGAAGGGGTAGGCGGGGAAATGGCCCTCTGTGAGAGCCGAACTTAACGACAAAAAACTAAGTACTACACAGAGGGAAAAAAGAGTTGAGCAAAATAAATAACTAAATAGTTCACTGGGGTTTTTATAGAATATTTATAATAATCAGGATTTTCTCAGGAAGAGAAAATAAAAGAAGAACTAAAAAGTAAGATTTATCTTTCTATATATACTGGTTTTCTTTTTTTAGGACGAAACTGTTAGGTCATAAATAAAGTAATTGAATTTTTAATAAGAAAGTAAGGATATACACTCTTAGCTAGCAGCCCCTATTTTCTATTTAAGTTTTTTTAATGTTATAATATAACAGCTAGCTTTTAGAGTGATTAAGATTTTGTACCTTAAGAAACTCGAATATAAAAAAAGAATTATTTCATAAATATCTATTATATTTCATTCTTAATTTATTATTTTATTAATTACCGAAAAGATACATAATTTAAAACTTAATAGTAGATTTAATTATTTATTTTAGGAACGACGAACCATAATTTAAACATTTTAACTTATTTTAATTTAGAACCCTTTCTACTTCCTGCTCCTAAAATATTCCATAAATTTCCCTCCGTGTACAAAAACAAGGCATTAAGTGGCGAACCGTTAAGAAGTCATTCGAAGTTGGGTAGACAAAAAAATAAAAAAAAAACAAAACAGAAAAACGTGAGACAGCACTAAGCCTTAGTGCGCGCAAGCGGGCCAGCACTAGGTGGTAATTTCTGGAGTAAACAGAGCGAATTCAGAGCGAAACCGCGAGAGCGAAAACCGCGAGGCAGAGCGGCAGTGAGAGCGCCGATCGTAATTACACCAAGCTAGAGAGTAAAAGTCTTTAAGCAAACGAGAGCGAGCAGCGAAAGTTAAAGCCGAGCGGAGAGTGCGAGATTAAGAGGTTTACGAATAGCACCCGAAAATTCCGAAAATCCCACCAAATCTTCAGCCAGAAGTGTGTCATCACAATAAATATCGATCATACGCCGTGTCTTACTCTCCCTCCCCCTCTCTCTCCTTCTGTTCCAAAACAAGTTCAACGCACAATGCAAAAAACAGTTATTGCTGGACAATAAATCAATAGCAGCAGCAACAAAAACAACGGATTCTAAGATCTCGAAAAAAAAAAACAGAGGAAAACCGAAAGACTTAGGCAACGAACTGGCGGCGATCGAGAGAGAGAGCTGGCTCAAGCGCGCTCTTTTCGAATTTCGAACTCGGAGCGGCGGGCTTTTCGAACTTTAAGCTGCCGTCCGGCAAGCAGAAACTTTTGGTCATTCGCCGTGAAAAGTCGTGGAGCTCGAGACGCGCTCGCGATCCGTTGGAGAATATCGACGAGTCTTCAGGAAAATAGACCCGATCTTCGGGGCAAAGCGTCTTCTTCTTCGCCGAAGAACGAACGTTTTTCCCAGGCCCGAATCTGTGTGTGTGCGCGCGTTACTGTTGTGCCTTCGTGTGCGTGTTACCATTTGCATTTTGGCTTTGGTTTTTAGCTTTTTATCCAGCCTTTAACTCGATTTTCGTTCCATTTCGCCGCGTTGCATTTCTCGATCGGTTTTCGTTACGTTTTGCTCGTTATTTTCGGGGGGCTTTGCTGTAATTACCGCAAGAAAACGTGTTTGTGTCTAAACTAAAGCAGCTGCAGCTGCATTTCACTCAAAAGTGTATTTATCCGAAAGAAATAGTAAATAAATTAAGGCAGAGAGAGAAAGAAATAAATATAGAAGAAAAGAGTGCTCGAAAAAGAAAACGTCACTCGGTGTGCGTTCTTCCTCTATTTGTTCGCCAGTTAACATTGTGCTCATAATTTATTGTACCCAGCGATATGCAAATAGAAAGCAACAAATTTGAACAGCAAGTGGAATATTTCAACGCTTAAAGGTAAGTCAGATGCAGTCCAAACAAGAGGGGGCCATAAAATCCCTAGGAATTAACCCATTCGGGGAGCTCTCTGCTAATGAGGCGAATTGTGAAAACGTCAGAACGCGGACTCGACTTGGCCTGAACTTGATTTGGTTAATATATTCATTAGTATACATTTCTCCCGCTGACGATTTGCATATCGATCGCAGCAGGTTCATAACTTCTGGGGAAGAAAGCCATGGTTAGATCATCGCAACTCACGATTTCCCGACCGCTCCGATCGATGTTTCTTGTTTCAGTTTTCCACAAATAGCACTTGCTGCACGATTGAACTTTAAACCGCATTCTTTTGGCCTGTCTGCAAGTCGCTTGGCTCTCGGACGCATCTATCAGAGATCGGTGAGTGGCGGCGGCCAATTTTCATTGGATCGCAGCCGCTTCGTGGGAACTCTTGACTCTTGGGTCTCGAACTCCGGGCCTGGCATTTCGCGGCACACATTTTAGCCCTGGCTAGCCGCAAAATAAACGGAGCCAAAAACAGGCTTACAAAACAGGAATTTCCACTCCTACAACAAAGCGCCGACAATTGACATTTTTGTGTAATTGCAAGAGTTTTTGTTTCTGCTCGCGAGTTTTTAGTTTCGAATTTTTTAAGAGCTCTTTTTTGTATGTTTAGCTTTAATTTTTAAGAGCAAGTAATTAGGGTATAGAGTGAGTTTTTATAGAGTTTTTATAGTCTTATGCATGTTTTGAATTCAATGTTTTTCTTTTTGTAATTCTTCACCTTGTGTAGATACTATTTAATATTCCTAACTTAGCATTCACTGTACAAATGCAATGATAATAACAAGGACTGTTTTAAACTTTTAAAACTATTTTTTCCAGTAAAAATATCCATGAAATCTTAATTATATTGTATCCTATCGGAAATTTAGTTTTCAAATGATTGATTAGGCTCTATTAGAAATAAATATGTAATTTAATTTATTTCAAATAGTTTCTAAAGAAAAAGCCCTAGGTCGTATCAATGCTAAAAAAATTTATAGCGTTTTGTTAAACATATTACTTACCTACCTAAAATTTCTGGTTCATTTATTTTTAAACTTTCTTCAAATGAAAAATTCAAATGCTTCAGAATTTTAAACCGCATTAAAAATAAACTCCGTTGAAAAAGAATGCAAACTTCTAAACAGAATTAAGCCATTCAATATTCTCTTTTAAATTGTTAAGCTGAAATGCTAAATTAAAATTTAACTTAAAAATAAGAAAACATTTATATTTCTTGGTTTCTTGGTTTATTCAGGTGTGCAGTTCGTTTATATACAATATACAATCTTGTTTTTTGATTTTTAATCGTCAACAATTAAGGTCAAGCTAAGTGATAAACTGGAAAAGTAAAATATAAATCTTATGGCAACTTGGAGTTAGACAAAGATCTCTGGTCCGAAGATGGAAACCTTTGGAGGGCCGCCGTCAGAGGATTTGGGCTTTGGTGGAGTGCTCGGAGCCTTGACAGTGACAGTCTTGGCGGTCTTGGAGTTGCTAGAATTATTGTGACTAGTGTTGGCAGCGGCGGAGGAGCGGCGGCGACGCATTCCCTTGAGCTGGTCGCGGAGCTGCTCCTTGTAGACGAGCTCGCGCTTGCAGGCCTGCAGCTCTTCCACGCTGCAGTGCTTCAGGTGGCGGATGGTGCGGGACACCAGGCCGTCGATGATGTTGATCTTGGTGCGGGACAGGCGCGTGGGCTCCGCGTGGCGACGGGTCAGCTCGCTCTGGTACTGGAAGAGCAAGTAGCCCACGCTCGGACGAGCTCCGCGTCGGTGGTTGCGCTGCTGCTGCTGCTGGCCTTCCATTGCCGAGAAGAATGTGTCCGGTTTGTAGATGGATGCAGGGATTTATTCGACTTCGGAAAATCTGGCACTCCGCGAGCTGTGCTGGCTGTGACTGCTTGGCAGCTTGAGCTGTGAATGATGTCCTGTGGTACTTTACCAGGATTATTTATATCTGGGGCGCTAAGCTACCTGTTGACCCGCCGACTGACCTGCTGACTTGTGCGAGTCGCGTAATTACCTGAAGTGCTTCGGTAAATCCAGATCCGTTATCCGTTCCTTATTCCACCGAATCTGATCCCTTGCAAAGTTGTTAAATGTTTGACATCTCCGGCCAACGCTACTGTTCGTACCCATTTCTGGTATTTGCCGCGAGTTTCCTTTGACCGAAAAGTATTTATGGCCTGACCTTTAGCCCGGCGCTGGCTGCTGGTTAAATATGGGTATCAGGCGGAGATTAGACGGTGACTAAGTGTCTGCGGATCTACTCGGCACGAGTGTTCAATGGTTTTGCTGAGCCAAAGATTAACTAGTCGCCATCACTTGCCAGTGGAAATTTTTGTCAATGAAATTGAAATACTTGTTGGTTTTGTGAATATGTTTTCGATGGAGCTAAGATTTCTAAATACTTGAATTTAATCTTCAAAAACTACTGTAATTTTTTTTTATAATGTTTATAAGTTTATTGAATTAGTAAAAGAGTCAACACCCCTTAACAAAAACTAATCGATGCCCTTTTTATTAAATCATATAAATATTATTATGAAGATTTTTAAGTTCATGTCACACAAGAGTCCTTTGCATATTCGTGCTGAATGCTTAAGTATCGGATACTAATGAGGAAAAGGTGAATCCCTTCAGAAACAGCTGTAAATTCAAGCCTGCACCTTTTCGATGACAAGATCATTAATTTTTTTTCACGATAAAGTTGCGTTTTGATTTATTTATATTGAAATCCAGCTGGGCTGAAGTCAACGATTGATTAATAAATATTCTTAAGTTCTAAGACAATATTAGTATACCAATATTTCTTCACGAAATGACCGCCTTAAGACTTTTAAGGAATTCTTAATTTAATGGCTTTTGCCTGCCCACAAGACTTAAAGAATTATGCCTAACTCGGAACCATTTCTCAAGTACACTTCTCTGCATTAACCCGAACCCAAACCACGAACTGCAACTAAATAAATTCCGTCTCAACTCTCGGCAAATGAAAAACATTTTTATTTAATGAGTTTCCATGAAGTGATAAATATAATCCCAAAGTGGCACTCGTCCATCCTCCTTTTCTGCTACGGCCCACGGCCGAAGGACTGCGTGTTAAATATTTATTTATGAACAAATGTCTGGGCGGAGTTCATGACTGTGACCTTGGCTTGACCCCCGCTTCAGCCCCCGCCTTAAAACCCATTTAATGTGGGTTGGTTAGATGGTTTTAAAAATGCTTTTCATGTAATTGTAATTTCACTTAACGTAATTGACACTCGGCAGCCCCCGCCGCCGCTCCAAAAACGCACCGAATCAAGTTAATTTCAACTTAATTATGGCCCATATAGATTTAAGTGCCGAAGGAAAGTGAAAATTCCCTCTGCATTGTCTGGGACTTATCAACGAATTCTTTTGAGGGAAAATTTATTGAGCTGCATTAAGCCACGAGAATAATAATGGTATTAACAATAACAATGACCAGTGAAAGTTGCGTTCGCTGGTTGGATTTATTTTTCTTATGGTAATTCTTGGGGCAAATAAAATAATGATTCAATGCCCATTTGGGTGCTAAATGCAAGAGCCTCAAGGCAGCAGCGAAGAGCCGCCTTGTCCCTGATGATGATGGTGATGATGATGCTGATGCGATGATACAGCAATCATTATGATTGTCTCGTCTGGTTACTGGTTGCTGGCTACTTTACGCTGTAATATATGCCTCGACACGCACAGATTTAGCCCCAACTCAGGTTGCATTTGTGCACGGAAAGAAAATGATATTGAGATATTAATGAATAGGCTTTTAATACAAAAAAATACCTTTGGGAAAACAAAATATAGAATAAATATCTGAGCTTCTCCTTACTATGACCAAAATGTATAAAAATTATTAATTAAATAAAATATTCAAATATCAAATTCAATTAGTGATTCTTTAACGTGCAGCTCCAAATCCATTTCGAAGTCGCAGCCCGGTTCATTGAGCGCGTTGAATTGGAAGCTGTCGGCGAGCTGTCACGAGCAGTTGGTCAAAATGGCTGCTGGCCCGCATGGCCTTTTTAGCCAGCCCTTGGGCCACCGTTTTGACCTTTATCCAGCCTAGGCGGCGGCTACCTACGCAACCTACCTGTTGACCAAAAATGAGCCGCGGGTTGGGATGTGGATGAGGATGCAGCCCGCGGGTCGTAAAACGCTGATGCTGCGCATTTGCTTAATCCGGCGCGTGGTCTTTCCCAAAGTTCTTAATCCGGTTTGGAAATCCTTTTGTTTTCGCTACATTTCAGCTACTAAGTGCAATTATAAAAGGATTATGCCATCGCTGACCTGGCCACCAGGCGAAGGGACGACAGAAGCCGGCCATCTACTTTCATTATGACACATTTTTAATGAATTACCTGGAAGTAGTTAAGTTGCAAAAAGTCTTCTCTCCTCCGCAGTTATGCTAATGATGCTTCACTCGCTTAAATACTGTTACTGTACTTTGCTGTACTTGGGACATGCAAATGCAAGAGACACGTGTGTATAGCGATGTACTTTACGTTGATGTCACTCAGGTGCTGAGTCAGAAATCTATGGGCGTTGAGTTACTGGGAAATGGATAGAATTTTACACTAAAGGTTCTTCGCTGGCGGTTCATTGAGAGTCCCCAAGAATTCTCTAGAAAATGTTTTAGAGAAAGGTTTCTTTGGGTTAAATGCCGTGAGCAAATATAAGTTCTTGGGAAGTACTAGAAAGAATGTCTGGGAAATGCTGCGCTGGGAAAAGCTGAAACGCGGTCGGAAAACATTCTTCTTGGCTGTCCCACTCAATGAACTTTAGTATATTCTTTCAATTCTTCTTTAACAAGCTCCCACTTTACTATGTTAATCTTTATTATATTTTATTTGTAAGCTAATTAGAGGAAAATATTTGCAAAGCTAAAGCGCACATAAAATATTTTGTGGTCTTTTTATTTGTTGTTTTTAAATTCTTGGCTTCTCTTTCTTAGATTGTTTCAAAGAGTATATTAATGTTTCATCAAATTAAAATAAATAAAATAGAATTTAATTACTTTTAACGGCTTTCATGTTAAAATAAAACACCAACGTCGTGATTTATAAAAAGTAATTATTTTTAGACAAATGTTAGATAACAAATTATAATAAAAAATGGGTTAGAAAACATTAGAAATCTCAATTTTATTAATTAATGTTTGTTTATATCAAACAAAGTACCTCTTGCCGAAGTAAAGTAAAAGTGACGATCGCACATTAAACTCATAAAATGCCTGATACTAAATTTAGTTAAAAGTATAATTTTTTTATTTAAAATCGGTACTTAGCTAAATACAAATTATACATTGAATTTAAGCAGACAATTTAAAGCAGTGTGTGGATTTTCAAACAATTCTTTTCAATCAAAATTTAAATGTTTTTGATTGGACTATCGTAGTAGATTTTTAATTCTACGGTTCTATAAAGTAGTCTCCTTGAGCTCCACAGTCTCGGTGTTCATCGTCACTACGTGATTATTAAATATTTGAATTTATTTTAATCTGAGTTCAAGGTAAATGTATAAATAACATACGTATTATTAAAGATGATTATATTTTTTAAATATCCTGATATTTATTTCCAAAAAATGTTGTCCAACCTCTAATTTATGCAAACTTCCATTGGAAAATATGCAACCTGGTCAAGGGCTCCTGAATTTTCTTCCAGAATATTCTGTCACAATTGCGAACACGATTCGTCTTGCTCAATTGTGACGCCCTTGAATTAGGCCTAGTTGGTTACCCTTTCGACGGGCACCAAGCATAATAATGGCTGGTCAACCGAGGCAAGGCTTAAGATCCAAAATGGGGATTAGGACGGATTAGGTAATGAAATATTTTGGCACAAATATTGACAGAGGAGCGGACCCTCAGTTGACCTATTTTGACCTGGGGTATCAGGTATCAGGTAGCCGCAGCCAGGTAACAAAGAAAGGAGCAAAGACACATATAAGAAGGGCAAGTGGAAGGGGAAGTTATGTCATTCGACTGAGTGAAGTCAAGGCGAAAGGAGGACTTTCGCTACCCAGCAAATTTCTGAGAGAATTACTCCGAAGAACCCCGAAGCATGGAGAACGTGAAGCCGACTGTCACCTACCACCTGTTCCTGTACCGCGCCGAGCTGGCCAGGCGGAATGCCCGCCAGCTGCGACTGTCCCGGACGAAGATCGAGATCACGGACGAGCTCATCTCGAAGACGGTGCGGAATCTGAAGACGTGCAGCATGGACGACCTGAAGGCGGTGAACCGAGAGCTGCTGTTCAAGCGGAAACTGTGCAACAACATCTCCAAGCTGAGAAAGGAGGCCAAGAGGCAGTCAGGCGAGCCGCCGAGGCAGGACTAGATCCATTTGATTGATTTATTGTATATAGCCGTGTGTAAATAAATACATTGATAAGACTTCTTTTCTGCATCGAAAACTGGTTCGTTTTAATGGCTTTAGCAGCGCTTCTCGTTTGCATTGAACGGGGGCTAGAAATTAACGGCAAAAGCTCGGGCAAAGTCACAAAGTCACCAGAGATCCGCTCGAAAAAAGACCTCTGACTGCCCAGTGGCTGACCCAAACCAGTTGGAAACTTTATGATTGCTTTTGTTTTTTTCCTCTCTCGATTTTTATATCACTTTTGTTTTGTTTTTGGCAAACCAAACTTAATTAGAAATTGCAAATGCAATTAACAAAAGGCAAACGCTCAAATGCCAATGTTTTAATAAAAATTTAATTCGATATATTCATGTGTGTGGTGGTACACTGTGGACAATTAAAGTTGAAATATTACAATTGGTTTAATTCAAAAATATTTATTATCTCTAAACAAATGGCTTGTATTATTTACAAACTTTTTAATTATAATGTATTCACATTAAAGTTCTAAGTTGTATTATTGGTTTATTTTGTCTTATTCAAGGTCTTTGTCGGCTTTAATTTAATTTAATTTTTTAATAAAGTATTTAACTTAAGGAATGAATATTTTATAAAGTTTTAGTAAATAAACTGTGTAAAATTAATAATTAAATAATCAAAGATCCAAATCATATGCCTTTCTTTTGGTATAAATTTTGCTTTAAGTTTATTTAAGTTTTTTTTATGTTCAATTAAAATTTTCAAAGCGAAAACGGTTTTAATTTAATATAAGTCAAAAGCACAAAAGGGTTCCCTCAGTATGGGCACAAGTATGTTGATGTTTCATACTTATGACTTTGGCTATGCCAAAAACAGCTGTACAAATATGCAAGCCTGCGTCAAGTCATTGAACATTTCAGTAAGAATTTTTTTCGAGAACTATAAAAATAATTCGAAATCATTAAGGACTAATTTCCAAAATACATAAATAACTTTTTTCGAGTGCAGAGCGATATAAAGATTTTGCTGACACTGAGCGAACGCCATGGAAACCAAACAAAACTGGTTCGTTGCATAAATTAACCAAAAAGCAGCAGCAGCAGCGGCAACAAAGTCAAAGAGCCAAGAAGCCAAGTCTGTTCGTGGGAGAAGGGGGGTGAGGGGGCGTGTGGGAGCAGCAGTAAAATAAAAAGGAAAAAATAAATAAAGTTAGCAACTTGCTAAAAGTCAGCGAAATAAATAAAAATCAGCCAACGTTAACAGACGTTAGCTGAAACTGTTTCGCCTTTGTTTCGGCTTCCTCCAGACAAATTTATTTCGTGACATTGTTCAATTTATGTGCTGAGATGCTGTAATAAAACAAGCCGGGCTTATAGATCGCCACAGATGTCGCTGCCCGGAGCAACTGGCGCCAGCTCTCGAAGTATAATTGCGGCGATCATTCTTGTTTTCGAGACTCGTAAATCATAGGTAATATAAGTTTTATTGCGGATTATAATTTTGACATTGCTTTAACGGCATAATATTATTTTTTTTATTTTAAATAATTACAAAAGTCAAGGAGCTATATACTAATTTTCAGCAAGGCTTTATGGCTTGTCGGAAATTATTGTCTTTATAAGTGCAGCATAAATATTTAACTGCTTAATCTTTTTCTTTAGTTTTTCGTTGAGTTTTTAAATAACAATATATTTTATTCAATTTTAAAATAACTTTTTATAAGAAGAAATAAATAATTGTTTTATCAAAAATATTCACCGAATCTTATTATTATTATTGCCGTATCTATCATATTTTGCTTATTTATTATTGAAATCCCGTGCGTTTCATTGCAGGCTTTAATACTTAATAATTCATCATAAGCTCGATTCCCCGCACAAATCAAAATTTTCATGCCTCTCTCTTTTGATTAGAATTCTCTTTCTCCGCCAATCACAATTTGTTGGCTTCAATAATTCATTGTTTTTGCCGCCGTCACTGCCTTTTGGCAACGATTATTGAAGGACAGGCGGGCTTAGAATAGCAGACAGGCGGACAGACAGCCAGACTTGAGACCTGAGACTCGAGTTGAGGTTGCTGTTCTACTTGACAAATGGATTTCTCTGGCCTGACCCACGACAACGACAACGACAACAGCAACAATGGCAAACAAAATTCGCTGTGGCATAGGAAAATCATCAAATCACGACTTTGAGCTCTTTTGATTGACATGCACAAAAAGGAGCAAAAACCGACGACCGACGACCAACTACCGCCGCCTGATTGTTCATAATTAAAGCCACCGGCCCCGAGGCTGTTGGCAGCAGCAAAAATTTCGCAATAATTCTTGGCGTCACCACCGAAGTTGCCGCCATTCTCGAGGTGACAGAGAACAGCAAATGAATCTAACAGTCGAGGAACCAAGAAATTATCTCACACACAGCCCCGCCACCGTACGGGGCTGGGTACGAGTATATATAGCCAATACGCCCCGTTAGCCGGAGCGCTTATTAACGCATAATTAGCATATTTAGTGCGGCTCGCAGATTGCATCCCCTCAAGTAATTACTGCGATACCCCAAGCCTTGGTTTCGCCAGAGATATGTACAAGTGACACGGCAAACAGAGTACACTGAGGGAAAGTGGTTTATAAAGTAAGAAAATTAAGGCATTTAATTATGGAAGCACCAAAAATACCAATCCTTAAAAACTCTCAGCTTCCTCCAATTTAATTTGGTTCACAACTTTAAATATTTTAAATTATTTATATTTGTAAATACAATGAATAATCCGAGAATATACCTATTTTCCGCCAGTGTGGTCATTTAAAGCTGAGCCTCATTTAGTGCCGCACTCTGTTACCATTGCCACGAACCAATTGACCAACCCACAAAGTTCCTGCCCGCCCTCCCGCCTTCCGCCGCTCGCCCTGCTCCTTTCTCATCATGACCGCTCAGCTTGTACCGTTCACTTTGCGAGCGTTTGAGTCGCCAACGCCGACCGACAACAACTGCAGGCGAGTGCAGGCAGCCATGGCAACAATTGTCGCATTTGACATTTAGCTACAATTACTTTTTTAGCCGTCTTTCGTTGCTTATATTTGGCATGACTCGCTGGCCATATATCTCCCACTTTTGCATTTCCATAGCGAAACTTGTTATATTTAAAATATGCACAAAATATGCGACGAGTTATTTTTAGAAAGTCGATCACGTTTTAGGCGAAAAATCGATTTTAGTTAGTGACTTTATGGTAGGTATTAGTTGACTCTGATAGTGGGTTTTTAAATAAATCTCTTAGGCTCAAAGAGTTATACCAAAATTATATAAAAGTATGAGGGGAAATTCATTTAAAATGGATTAGGAAGTCGTGTTTATCACAAGTATGAAGTGCAGAATATTTTATTTTATTTAACATAACAACATTTGATGTCTCTAGAAAATTAACAACGTTCAAGAAACCTTTAAACTTTAAGATATTCATTTATTTCTTAGCACATAAAGGATATAGCAAACAAAAACACAATGGCAGCCCTGCCTGCGTTGTCCTTTTCTGGTAGGATTTATGTTCGTTCGGTTCAACCCATGCCCAAATAGGCAACCTGATGCCCCTGTGACTTGGACTGTGGCTCCAAGGTGTGGTCGCTGCACTTTTCCGCCACGATTCTGTGTGGTGGGCGTAAGCGAGTGCCCCAAAACTGGATTTGGAATTGTCTGAATGCCGCGCAAAGGCGACTTCTTGGGGCGGTCGCTGTGCGCCTTTCATAACTTTTGGCATTTACAATATTTAATCATACGATATTTCGTGAGGACCGGCAGAAATGTCGTTCGAGCGCAACTTATGGATACTTTGTGGAGGGGCCTCCTCCATCTGCATCTTTCTCTCGGCAATTTAACCGTTTTCATTTTTTATGCATGTGCATTGCATTTGGAGCTCATTTGCATTTGCGGTTGCTGGCGTCGTCATCCTTGTGCTGGGTGTCTACAATGCAATTTGCTTGAAAAAAAAGCGAGAAAAACAATAAAAAATACAGATAAAAGAAGCTCACTTTGATAAGTCGGAGTTTTTATGCCCTTGCAGGTTTTGTGAATGTAAATTGTTAATGATATATTGAAATCATTCTTCATCTTCTTCCCTCTTATTCATATCAGCTCTATGTTTGAATAACAGATCATTGGGCGCTTAACAGCTTAACTTGCATCCTAAATTGGATCACGAAAGAATACTCCTCTTAAGGATACTCTAAAATATTTTTATTTGCAAGCAAATATTGTTTCGCTTCGTCTACAAACACCTCTTACCAATCGGTATACCTTTTTTAAGGGTATAAAAGCACCAAAAACTGAAAAAAATGAAATGGAACGAACGCCGTTCGTCGAGCATTTTGGCAGCATTAAATTTAATTTTATTAAAGAAAAAACTTTGCTCTCATATGCATGTGTTGCTGCCTGGGAATTCTATAAATGACAACGGGCACAAGTTGCTGATGTTGCTGTTGGTGTGGCTGTTGCTGTTGTCGCCGCATGTTGTTGACGTGCATGTTGCTGCCGTGCTGTTGCTGTTGCAGTTGCTGTTGCCGCTGCCGCCACGGACCGCCTTTTGTTTTATGGTTTGTGCGGGTGCCTCTGCGAAGTTCGATGAAGTTTTGCCTGCCGCCTCCAACGAGATTGAAACTGTTACAATTACGTTTGTATTTTACTGCTGCCTTGTTTTCTGCTCCTTGCACTTTTCAACCAGATGTCGATGGTCGCCTTTTGTGGGTTATGGCAGCAGCAACAGCTTTCCACAGCAGTCCTGGTACCGGGAGCCATCCCTTTGAGTTGTTGTTCGGCATCTTAACCTGTTCGTTGTTGCATATTCATTGGTAGCCCAAGGACATGGCAGTCGAGAGTCATCATCATCAGCAAACGGCAGCTGAAGGAGAATGCTAGAAATACACTTAAGATATTATTTTTCCAGATTTTGCTTATTTCAGAATTTTAAAACTATTTTAATACAATTTTAATGTTATGTATTATTTTATGCAAAATAGTTTTACAATTAAGGACAATTATGATATATTGAACTCTTGAAACATTAAAAGAGTTTAAATAAATTTTTATCAACAAAAATTTATTGCAAAATACTTATTAAAAGAGTTTCCATAAGTGACTTTCATTCCCCTTTTAGGATGCACTTTATTCAAAATTTATCCGCTGAAAGTATGGATTGAATTTATTGAAAATATAAGGGTTTACCTTTTTTGACTTTATTAAAACCAGTTAATGCATCGCAAATAATGCAATATTTATTATTTGTTCCTCTGTATCGGCAGATACAGCGGCTCCTCCGCTATATCGAAACGCTTCTCATCATCATTTGCATATGTTACACTTTATTTATTGTTGCGGTTGTGTGTTGTTGTTGTTATTCGCGCGCATTGCATTACAAAGAAAATGGCGGGGCGCTGATGGGGCCGGGCAGGCGGCGGGGGGTGGTGCTATGTGCAGAAGAGCAGATATAACTCATACGCAACGTTAGCCTCGCTCTTTCTTGCTCGCATATTTATAGCAGTTACGTGAGACTTTGTTTATGTGACAATTGCTTTTTGTTTCACAGCTCGGTTTCTGCACGGGCTCGCTCACACACATGGCAGTTTATTCATTTATACTTCTTTTATTTTTGGGTTTTGTTATAATTTTTTTTTTGGGAGTCGTAATTTATGTTTCTCGATTGTGCAAGAATTGCGCCATCATTTGTTATTTGCACCTCCACTGACTCACGAGCTTTGGCGATGAAGGGAAGCCTTTCAAGTTCTCGCTGGAGTTAATTAATTGTGCACTCAAATTAAAACTAGCTCTGTTTGCGGTTCGATATACTAGGATATGGGTTTAGTGTTCAAGTTTTCTTTAAGGTTAGTAATAAATGTTTTTTGTAAGCTTTTTAGCACGTAGGGCATTGAACCCAGACCAAAGAAAGGCAAACAATTTGTAAAGCCTTTTGATTAATTGTAAAAGGTAATAAAACATTAAATTCATATATTAAAGTAAGGTCAAGTAGTTAACTTTACTTTAAATGTATTAAAAGAGCTAATTACTGATTCAGGGATTTATTTTTAATAAGTTCATAAAAGCTCAGCAAAAGTACCTGCATTGTTTTATAGATTTTATTTGTTAAGCTTATTTAATAGTCTTGTATTTGCTCTCGCACCACCTGGTAATTGAATAGAGCTCGCCCCCCTCTTACGACCAGATTGCTGGCTGTACATCATTATTGGTCAACAATGGAAATCGGGAGGGGTTTCGGTATCATTTTCGCATTCTGATGTCCGATTACCGGCAACGCTAACTGGAGCAGCAACAATAGAAAAAGAAGGTACAAAGGCAGCAGCAGCGGCAGTGGCAGCAACAACTATTATGACAGCAAAGGCAATTTGTTGCACTCACTCAGACATACACACACACACAGACAGACAGACAGTCGTACACTCGCACAAAAACCAGATAGAATTGTATCCGTGAGGGACAACTCAATGCGCCGCTCTCAACCAAAGTTGTCGGCTATGAAAAATGGATCTGCTCCAGAAGATTTCAGTAATCTCGTTCGTCACACTTGGCCGCTCAAGTACAAATTTATGGAGAGTCCGCCGAGGAGCCCTCCCCCGGCCCCGTCCCAGTAACCCTTTGCTTCTGACCATGTCCAAGTTGGCTTTATTAACTTGTACTTATGCAGAGAAAAAAATGTTCCAAACAGGGTATCTAGTTACGGATTAACCCTAAGAAAGCTTTTAAAAAAATTCTTCCCTTGCCAATTAGGAATTTTTCATTTGCTTTTGAGCTCGCTAATTATTTCTGTGTTCTTCCTATACATGTGCTCACTATTTGTGCAGTGTAGTTCTATCTCCCAAGTCACTAGAGATGCACTCAAGAATGTCATGGTAGAGTGGCCAAAGTGTCAGTGGATTGCTGCCAGCACAAGACATTCCGAGTGCCGGTTATGATGTAAGTTCAATAAATTTTCCATTGCAACAAGGCAAGACAATGGCAGCCGGCAATCAGAGTTGCCTCAGCTCATTTGCATGGCAATCTTTGCGAAATCCCAGCTAAATGACTTTGGCAAACTTACAATATATCCCCCTCCTGTGTGAAGAAATGGGCGTTGTTGAAAGCTCAAAACAATTAATGTGACTGCAATGGGCTTAATGAACTTTTGCAAAAAAAAAAAAAAAAATGGAAAAATAAAGAGCACAAATAATAATGAAAAAAAAGGAGAAAAAAAAACAGAAGTGGGAAAAGGGAAAACCTGCGATAACCCTTTCACATTCGATTTAGCATTTAACGATGCACGAAATCAGCCTCTCTCGGTGGCCAGTCATTTCCACAGTCATTTCCACAGCGATTTCCACTTCCAGGCCGACAATTTCCACACATTTTTCAATTAATTAAACCAAAAATATTCTTGTTGCTTCTGTGTTGTTCGGCTCCATGTGCCTTTTACAATTGACGTAAAATATAATTAAAATTGTTCATGTCAATACGCAAAACGAAATCGGAGTTAAGGGGGTTTTGCAAGGGGTTTTTGCGAAAAAGTCGACACGATGCGACGCATTCAATCAATGCGTGGCAGACAAAATGCACAATGCACTTTTATTGTATTTTAAAACAAATTGAAAAGCCAACAATTCGCTGGGAAAAAAGAGGGCAAAATGTTGGTGAGCAAGAAAAAAAATGAAACACAATACTTTCGATACTCTGCTGAAAAATCTGGGTCGGTGAAGATAGGGTTACATATTTTTCATTCATGTCGTAATAATAATTAGAAGAATTTACGGGCAGCCTGTGTTTGCTATTTAACTTTAATTATAAGCTTAGCAACCTGAAACTATAAAATAATAAATCAGCCAATATAATTCATCATTCATAAATTAATGCCTCCTCTAATTCATTTTCCAAGACGTTTTCGGTGACCTCAATGCATTCATGTATTTTTCAGATATCTGTCATATGTTAAACAGAATTTATGGTCTAATAGTTGGATAATAGAGCGAAGCACTACTTCCCATGTTCCCATGTCCAAACAAAGCCCATCTGAGCTAGAGTATTTCCACATATAATACAAACGACAGCATAATAACGCAACAAGAAAATTCGCAATGCTGTGTAATAATAAATATTTTGTCTGACTTTTGTTTTTGTAGAGCAGCCGCTGGCTTGTTGTCTCTGCAAATGTGTTTTTTGTGTTTTTTTTTTTTTGCATTTAATCCTACATTACTTCTGTAGCAGCTTTGATTTTTGCTGTTACTGCCAATGTAAATGGGCCAAAAGGGCGTGGTTTTTGTCGCTGATATTTTCATGCATGTCTAGTTTTGTGTTTGCAGTTTTTACTTTCACCGCCGAATGCAAATTGTCAAAGCCAACATGTTGGCTGAATTTCATTTTCGATTGGCCCGCAGGCTTAGGTATTCCTGTGTATCAATCAAATAATCCTAGAGTTTTGAACTTTGTAATCTTCTTTTTGAGTACCGTTTTCTGTTGTAAGTTTTGTGTTATTAAAATTGTAATATTTTTGCTGTATCATTTTTGGAAACAAATCCATATGGCTGCGATGTCCACTCTTGATACCTTGTTAAATGTTTTTTTTTTATAAATTGATTGCCTTTTTACATATTTTAAAGTTTGGGCATTTCTGCTCTAAAACTGGCTTCTATGCACCTGAAGCGACCCCAAAAATTCACCTTCTTTTCACCTGCCTAATGGCAGTGCCACAAAACGCAGCGTCAACATCATTATGGAGAGCCCCGGCTGATTTCTTTTGACGAAAGCGCAAAAATTTTCCTAATGATGCCGCGCAAAATCGACTGCAACTAACTGTTCAGTACACCCCACCGATTTTTACCCACTACCCGCTGGCTGCAGTAATCTGGTCATGGCCAACGTGGATGATTGTTGACTTTTATGATTTCCATTTCTTAGCATTATTATGGACGTGTGGCGAATCAACAGCGGCAAATAGAAAACTCAGCAGCAGCAGCAGCAGCAGCTAGGAAAATCAATAGAAATCCCCCGGATGGGGCTCCCAACTCTCCCCTGTTCATCTGCGGTGCGTATGCCATAAATCGTAACAATAACCACTTGCCACTTGGCCAGACAACGAGCAGACATCGAGTTGGACTCGGTTTCGGATTCGGACTCGGGTTCGAACCTGCAGCTAGAGTCGTACATTGAGTTGCCGCAGAAGGCGGCATACGATTTCACTTGACTGACAAGCAGACATAAGCAAAGTGTTTGCCCGTTTGCTGGCATGGCCATATCCCTCAAGTGACTTTCTAAGCGTTGCCCGAATGCCGGCAACATGAAAAATGTGGAGCGAAGGCCGTGCAGATGCAGTAGCCAGTAGTAATAAGAGCTCAATGCCATTATCAGCTAGCAGCGGCATCAAATCCCCATTTGCTACTCGGTACCCGGTACTCTCGTGAAGTAGGGGGGTATATGGCCATGCCATAGCAATTGGATCTCGGGATCTATATGGATTCGGGTTGCAAAATTTGGTATGCCGACTTCGTTGATGCCCATCTTTACGTGGCTAAATAAAAATTTAATTTTTTTCACAAAAATTTATAAAAACTAAATAATATGATTTAGTTGTTCTTCTAAAAACTTCCTTACAACACTTTTCATGAAGGATTTAAGCATCAGGTATCTTTCGGTCGTTCTTCTCAATTTTTCCTCGCCTTTGAAAGGCGTTACCCATATTCCTCGGACATCCTTCAAGCCTTGTGTCCAGTGTGGTGTAGTGTGCTCACAAATATTGTCGCACACAACTCATAAAAAGCCCATTTATAACTGTTAACTTGTACAAAAGTATTTACAGACGATTTAGCAGCTCACAGAATTACAACCATCGCCACAATTGCAATTGTTTATTTGTGTTTACTGCTCCCTGAATGGAAGGGGGATTGAAACCCCTCCCTTTCCCACCCCCGGAATTTTCCCCCCTTCAACTGTGCTTCTTCTGCTTTGGCAACTACTCCATCTCCCTTTTGGTAGCAATAAAAAGTGTTGTTATTTGTACAATGTTGTTTGTGTGTACCAAAGAGTGTTTTTTGTTTTGTTTGCTATTATTGTTGTTATTATTACAGTTGTTGTAGTTGTTGTTGTTTAGTGGCCAACACAGCTGCTGCTGACACGCAGAATTCAATGCAACAAGCAGCAGCAGCAGCAGCAACACAAAAATAAATAAAAAAAAACAATAGCAAAACTTAAAAATAAAAAAGAAAGAGAGTCAACAAGAAACAAATAAAAAAGCAGTAGCAGCAAAAATCATCGAGAGAACTCAAAACCGGCAGAATCCAAAGTTTGCCTTTGTCCCATGGCTGAATGGGCATAAAGACGAAGGTACACAAGTTGGCCAACCGAGTTTTGGGGGGAGTTAATGATAACACTTGCCAAGGTGCGAAAAGGTTTTTCCCACCGAACAATGACCAAACAACAATATGAAAATATTCTACAGCTTTACACGAAAATTATACACTTAAGACTGCAACATGACTTTGGTTTTGCAAATTTTAACATAATTGGTAAAGTTAATTTTGAACGCAGAATAATTCAAAGATTCATGTATATTTCAATTTACTTGTATAATGATTGAAGGTTTACTTTTTAGGCATATATTATATTAATCCATCTTTAATTCCATCTAATAAGCTAAAATGCTCGCATAATGTGTCGGTATTGTTAGGTAAATAGTGCAAAAAAACAAGGAGTGCTTTGAAACTAAGTCATAATTCATTCTCAAATTAATCTTTTTCTTTAATGAGCACTATGTGCTAACAAAGAAAACAATCCAACATCTTGTTCACACATTAATAAATTCAAACATTATTTGCCGCTAAACTTTGGTGATTAATAATTCTCAAGGCTGTTGCTAAACATACTTTGGTGAACGTAGCAGCTTATGACCTCATAATTAGATGTGTGCCTAAATTAGAATGTGCATTGAATTCAATCAACTCTTTATTCTAAGCCGCTTTGCCGTTTACCAAATCATTACAGCAATGAGAATTACTCAACCTACATCATTGAAAATTGTGTCGGGAGTAAACCATTACAAGAATATTGAGCAGCTTATTGTCTACTAGTTAGCCATGTATCTACGTAATTTCAATATTTGCAATACCTTGAATATGTCTCTAGTTTACTAGTAATACGCCTGAAATAGATACAGGGGGAGCCCTTAGAGTTAGTCAACATTGTCCGAATTTGTTTTTATTCGGCGTTGCAACAATTACTGCAGCGCAAAATAAAGGAAAGTAAACAAATGCATTTTATCTGCTGACCAACAGAGTGCAGCGACATTTATAGGAAAATGGGTTATGAAAAACAATTTGAAAAGGTATTAAATTTATGTCAGTCCCCCGCCTCGGGTTGTTGTAAAATTTTATATGCACATACGCAGACGCTGTCAGCGGAATTTCTCATATTGATTTTGCTTTAAATAATAAAAGCACTTTTTCACTGTTTTTTTTTTCTTTTTTTATTTCGCTTTCAGTGCGCTGCAGCGTTTAATGGCCAATGGATAAAGTGAGGTAAGTGAAACAAAAAGCCAGAAAGGAGAGCGTTTTTGTAGCGCTGCTTATTAAAAATAGCTGCCTGCTAACGAAAAAATAAAGAAACTTAAAGTGCATGGACAGAGACACAGTCGCAGTCACGAGGCTTGTTGGAGCATTTTTCAAGAATTGGGACAACAAGGCGCATAAATAACCGACATGCCAACAAAAAAACGAAGAAAAAGCCTGTAAAAAACTAAGCGAAACTCGCCAAGATACTGCACTTAGAATAGTAAACAAGCGATGGCGACTGGGGTTGGTACAGTGAGAAAAATGGGTACTAGAAATGGTAATAAAATCTCTAAAATATTTGAATGAAATACCATGGATCACAAGTATCAAGAAAGATGATTCTAGAACCTCTGTCCCAGAAATATTACCTTATCAGTTAATATTTTTAATGAAAATAGAACATCGAGTAGATTTTTTAAATAATTCTTGCTTCATTATTAAAATATATCCAATCCTGGGCACAAAACAATTATTTTTTAGAGTATTAAAAATATTCTTCTATAAAATTTATGAAAATTTTATGAAACGGAAATCACTTAGCCATTTTGTCAGTGTCCCAAGAAGGCACGAGTGTGTGTAAAGGAATTGCAACTAAATACGAGTGCTAAGATGAAACGCAATGCATCCCCGTGCCCCGGATTCTCTCCCTCCGCCCTCCCTCCGCTTTTCGGGTACAGTGGAAGCAAAAAGAAAGCGCTCATACCGGTTTTCCACGTCCCAGAGACAGTGGTGCGCGGGGACAGGTTTATTTTCCCGTTGGGACTGTGTGACAAATCAAGCGAGAAGCGAGAGCGAAGACAACAACCGCGACCGGAGAGAGAAAAAAAAAAACAGAAACAACCTCCGTGCGGGAAAAACGTCAATGGCCAGGAAAATTCTGGCAGAGGCTCGGGCATCGGAGGTGCTCAGGGGCGCTGCAAGCTGCGACGCTCTGCGTAATGGCAGCAGGAAATTGAAAAAACTTGCCAACGCGCTCACCTTTGGGCCGCTTCTGTTGCATTTCCTTGACTGTTCTTGGCGCTTTTCCCTTGCCACACGGTACTCGCGAAAAACTAGGGTATATAGTGGTTCTTGAGAGGCTTGTGCATGAGAGGTGTCCAAAGTAATTCCAAAGCTAAATGGAAACCATTAAAAAATAATTAAATTTATACAAAAAAACTAATTCACAATAACTACCTTAATTTTAATGAATTTCGTGTCACACACTTATTTTTAAAGCTTAGATTTGAGAGAAATGTCTCTTGGTAAATCTGAATGTCTTCTAAAAAGTCTCGCAGATATATAAATGCTGTCAAAAAAGCAATAATTATACCTTTAACTTTCTTGCCGGCAGCAATAAACAGAATGGATCATAAAAGTCACATTTACGTCCAGATTTTCCATAGTTGTTTCCGACAGATATCCAGTTAAATTTTCAAATGGCAATTATTGGCATGAGATTTTGAGTAGTGGGTATCTTGTAGTCGTTGTGGTCGTCAATTCAATTTTTTCGCCTGAGCCTGACAGTTGCTCCCACCTTAACCGCCTAGGAAGAGTGTCAAAAGTCAAACACTTTTGCCTGTCTCAGACCCGATCTCTTGACTAGTGCGAGTCGCAGCGGAGGTTCTTTGACGATTTATGTTACTTTATAGTCATTGGCCAAATGCAGCCTTAAGTTCTGAAGAATTACATTTTTTCAAGGTTTAAAATTGAGCATAAGCTAACAAACTTGTATATTTCCATGTTGGTAACACTTGGCTAGTTTAGAATTAATTTTTTTGCCAATTAATTAAATTGTATTATATTTTCATAAACTCTGCTTTAGACGAGTCTATCTCTTAGCATTTTTCCAAAAAAATTTAAAAGAATTAGACTTTTATTGCTAAATCAGAAAAAAAGTAAAAAACAATTCTTCAATTATTTCTAACATTTATTTTCAGTATTTTTAAAAGTCCTGTTACCATAATACATTTTTCTAATTTCTCCATTTACTTAATCCATTTAATTAACTTGTGTTATGATTAAGGATTATTAATCCCCTATTATATTGACTATTCACTTTTTTAAAGTCTAGAATAAGGCCTTACATTAATGCTATTTTTAAAAATAAATCACATTTTTTATCTAGGTGTATATCTATATACCTATTAACTTGAAATATTCCCACTAAAAATATATTATTTCGGTGGAAAATACTATAGTTCAAATATTATTTGATAGGATATGCCCTAAATTTTTCCTATATCCTGGAGATACTTTTTCTTTTTGTGCTGCTGCTTGGCGAGCTGCCTTTGCATATTGCTACGCAGTCTGTCGCGATATAGCCTCTCCCGATCCAGGGCGCTGTTCAGCTGGCAACTGGCCTCCGCGTCGAACTCCAGGTCAAAGGCCGTCTCCCACTGGCGGCGCTGCTGGAGCTGAATGAGCTCGTTCGTCAACTGCAGCTTGGTGCTGGCGATGCGCATCAGACGCCTCTTGGGGCGACACAGCTCCCTGAGGTGGAGATAGAGGGCATAGCTCAGGGAGTGCTCCGCCCCCATAGATTTTTCACATTTTCCGCCGTCTGACATTTTACAGAGCACGAGTATTGCTTCTCCTCCTTCCTCTATTTCTCCTGGCTGTTCTATGCAAATCGAAGCGTTCTCGCCGCCGATTGGAGGCCAAATGATGCAATCAGTGCGTGTGCGGGCGCCTTTTAAGCCAGTCAGGTAGATCGATCAGGGTTTGCAGAAATCCTGAATTTATTGAGGCAGCCATCTTGGGTTACACTGCCGTGTAACTCGAGAGCTCAATTAGCTTTTACCTGGGAAGGCCGGGATGGAATGGCCGGGACGGGAGAGCGCGTGTATGGCTGTGTACCTGATGCTACCTGCTGCAGGCTGCAGGCTGCAGCTAATCTCGTAGCGCGACTTGAACTGATTACATTTTCCGACCCAGCTGCGATTTCTGCCTTCGATTTTCCAGCTTTTCCGATGCCAGCAGCGCCACCGGTGTCATTTGCCAGCGGGCAAAGCAGGAAAAGCGGCGGAATAGAGCGCCTGGTTCAATGCAAATGCGCTTTGCATGTTGCCGCTAATTGGCAACAGTTGTCGATGCTACTGTTCTTTCGCTGCCACATCGGATTCCCTCCAGTCGCGATGCACTCGAGAAAAAAAGCGTCTCTTGCTTATGTCAATAATAAGAAAACGTAATTTGAATAGAGTCCCTTCAAGGACCTTCGGTAAAATCGGGTAAAGAGCCAGCGTTGATTGCAAATTCTTTTTGGGCCAAATTTTCAATTACGTAATTACGGCGCTCCAGCATTTTCGAGATTTGTTAGATGTGATCTTGGGCCCTCATTAATTATTCGCCGCTCTAAAATGCACATGACTGGGCGGCCACAATTTGTTTTCGTTAAACTCGAGCCCATTCTCGCCCCTCGACATTTTGTGGTAGTGTAGACTTTTCAGTTCTGTTTTTTCCACTCCGCCGCGGCCTGCATGATTAATGAACGCCGTTATGCTCTTACGGCTCGGCTCGGGTCGGATCGGGGGTCGGATCAGACCCTACATATAGAGCGGTACGCGGTACGCGGTACGCGGTGCGTTTAGTGGCCATGTGTGTAATGCCGAGGTGTTGCATAAGTCGGCGCCATAAAACCGAGCCGGCAGAAAAACAATAAAAGAGCAGCAAATTAGAAATTACCTTTATGTGTGCAATGCGAGGTAACGAAAAAACAGAAACTGAACAGAAGAAGAAATACAGAAAAAATGATAGCAAATTTACACACAATGGGCAGTTAGTCTGAGGTTGCAAGGCGTAAAGGGGCAATGCCTTGTGCCTGTGCGTGGCATTACATAAGCGATTTCTTTGGCCAACTCCGCATCTCGATCTCATTAAGCCTGGGCTTTAATCGGAACTGTAGTCGGGTTAAATCGGAACTGTAGTCGGGTTAAGTCGGAGCAGTGCTTCCGCACTGAAATGGCCAAGACCCCTTTGGCAGCAGCACGTTGCCAAGTGATTTCCCTTTATTTGAGCTGCAGGAGCTGCTGTTGCTGCTAATTAACCCACATGCTACAGAGTGTGAAGTGGAAGTGGAAATTGTTCGCCGGACTCTCTCCGCCCAAAACTTTTCAGTCCAGCTGCATTACAATGTCATCCAAATGACAATACGCAAAATAAAACCCCCCACAGCCACCGGAAAGTTTTGCCTGGGCTGCCAACTGGCAAAACTACATGTAACGCAAAGAAATATATATTTGCGCACAGAGAAAAATAACTAAAAAGTACATCAAAATATAACAAAGCAAACAAAACGACGAAAAGGACTGTTTTCCACATCAAAATGCACATAAATAATAAATGGAACCAGCCAAACGACCAGAACAGGAACCCGGACGGACGGACAAGAGCTCGGAACCTAAAAACAGAAGCGAATCGAGATGCCAGAATCGAGAGAACTGCAAACTGTACTACGGACTCTGGCAACTGAAAGCTGAAAACGGGGACACAAATGTTGCAGCTTTTGTATTTTTTTTTCGGACAACTGTTAATAATAAAAGCGCTCGGAAAAATTATGAAATTAATTTTCAAATTTTAATTATGCAACAGTTGCTATTGCCGTTTCTCTCCTCGAGCTCCTCAAAATGCAAATTTACTCTCACATACAGAAAGTCCATGGAGTTGTCCCTTTGTGGCTGCGCCGGCACCACCCCTTTTCAAGTAGCTTCTGCTGGATAAGTAGACTTTAGGGATGGTCATTTACGCTGGCACTTAATATAGATAACTTTAGGTTGATGACACACATCGATTAATTGGATATCATTCTATATTATTGCAACAAAATTAAAATATGTGTGCTAACGATGGCATTTCTGATTCTTGTTACAATATTTAATAATGGATAACATTTTAAACGATACAATTTAATTAAACTAAATTAATAAGAATAATCTCCGATCTTTTTTCGCCCTTATGTAGATATAATATGTTTTTAAGTCTAGCACAAGTTGAAAATATTATAATAACTTTCCGAATAGAGAAAGTCTTCTCTTTAATAGACTTCACAGGGCATTAGCGATATTATGCCAGCACTAATAGACACTGACCTCCGTCCAGCTTTGATGGTGCAGCTGCAGCCTGGGTCCAAGTCCCTCTGAAACCCCCCCTTAAATCCCACTGCCACCGCTCACCAGCAATTCAATTGAGGCTCATGCACGCATCCGTGAGATTGCAGCCGGGTGTGCTGTTCAACTTTGATTAGAGTTAAGCCCTAAATTAGTTGCTGCCGTTGGCCGTGCTGACGGAGCGACCTTTAGGCCGCGTTAATACTTCCTCGGTGCTACGTTCACCATGGGAATGAGAAGGGCGCGGGCTTCTCGATGAAGTCATCGAGTGGGAAACGGAAATGGCGGGGGTCTTCAGCTGTATCGGATTTAAAAGTGATATATTTGAAAGTATTAATAATGTTCAATACTCAATTTATAGGGTATTATAGTTCTAGTAATGGAAATTATATTGTTTATATATTGTGTACCCACAAAGAGGTTGACTTTAATTTAGCAATATTCTCTGCTACTTTTGACAATGGATTCTTGCAATTTAATTAAGATTGTGAAGGTATCGCTCTTGAGGGATGTGTGGATGTGGAGACGGTATTATAGTTCTAGTAATGGAAAATTATATTGTTTACAAAATTTTACACAAATAGGTTGACTTTAATTAAGCAATATTCTCTGCTACTTTTGACAATGGGTTCTTGCAATTTAATTAAGATTGTGAAGGTATCGCTCTTGAGGGATGTGGCTAATCCCACTCAAGTGGACTGGGCCACAGATTGGGATGTCGTTAACAAACACACATGCATTAAACATATTCCGCCATAAACGTAAACCATTTGAGTGTTAATCGCCTCGACTTCGCCACAGCTGTCAGCCGGACATGGTCGAGAACAATACTCGTGGCAAGTTGGCAGCAGCACTTCCTAAACTTGGCCGATGCCAACTTATTAGCGAACACCGTTTAATGGGCCCAATTAATGTCAACCAAGTTCGTCGGCAGCGGCTATATTTCGGCTGCTTACTGCTGGGCAACTTCGCAGCCTTTGGGCCAAGAGTGAAATTTACTTGAAACGAAAGTTTCGCGGCCATTGATTGGCTCGCTCCGCTGCACGCGAACAAAAAGCCAAGTCCGAGTCGAAAACTTTTTCGGATTGAACATTTGTAGAAATGCATAAAAATTAATTAACAAGCAGATGCCGCCGTACCGAGCAGTTTTAGCTGAAATTATTATTAGCCATTCGAGGAGACGCAGACGGAGACGGAGACGGAACAGAGAGTCGCTGAAAAATTAAAGCAAAAGCGTAAGAATTTTTAATTGGCTTTCTGCTTCATCTTCTCGCCGCTTTTGTTGCTATTATTATTCTTGTTGTATTTGTTGTGTTTCCTACTCAATGCCGTCGTCATCGTCGACTTCTCGCACATTTAAGCCTAATTAACTTTCTACTTAGAGCTCAGTTTTCATCTTCTCGCTGCCGCGTAGAGGGGATCTACACTGCGAAATGCGATTGTCTTCTTAACTCTCCATTTATTACTTCTTAAGCTAATATTTAATCTGGATAATTGAATCTAGATTTGTTATCATTATTAAAAGCTTAAAAGAAGCTAGCGGGCTAGCTATTTATTTCTTTCAAGAAAATATTTTTTTAATACGATAGCCGACAATTCCCAGCTCTTATTTGGCAAGCTTAAATATAAAAATAAGCTTAAGGCGCCTTGGGCTCTTATTAGCCAAATTCAAAGAGCGCTTTTCGCACCTTTTTCTAGTGTAGGCCTCCATTACTTGGCTTTGGCTGCAGCTTCTGCATTGTTCGCCTTTAGTTTTAGCCTTCTCCGTCCCGTTGTACCTTATTGTGCTGGCCGCCTTTTGGTGTTTTAGCTGCTTTTTTCAGCATTTTGCAGCTCTTGCACTGCGTCAACTTCTAATTTCATTTGAAGCCTCCGCTGCTGGCTTTGATGATGCTCTTGCCAGGGCCAAGCGCAGAATTCGCTTGGCTAACAAGGTGAAAAGTAGGTGAATGTTAAGCGGCAGCACCAGCAGCCAGCAGCCAGCAGTAGCAGCAACAACAACAATGTTGGGAAAACAAAAGAAAAATGGCAACAACACTAACAATGACAAAGAGTAAACAACATTTAGCGAAAGAGTGGAGTGGAGAGAAAAACAAAACAAAAGACAAAACGTGCCAAAAAAGGGTTAGAGCTAAAACAAAAGACAAACAAACAAACATATTAACGTAAAATGTTGTTGGCCCGACGAGATGTTGCAGCCGCATGGGGATTGCCCATACATATATATATCGAAAATATCGAAAAATAAAATAGAAAATTAAAAATATATATCACAAAAGAGCGTTTACAGCGTTAAAACAAAAATATTATTAAATAACATATCGAAAACATAATTTTCATCTAATTATTACACTGGGTATTAGAGCTGGATAGATTTCGACGTTGTTGTATCCAAAATGGATTTTAAATAAGATATCTTCAATATTTTTTCAGCCCTACTAGAAAAATCCGATAGAATATGTATATCGAAATATATCGCGGTAAATATCGGAAAAGAGTCGCAATATCCATCATGCTACCATTATACAAAATAAACATAAATATTTATACAAAACTTTAAAAAGTCGAAATTCATATTAAGATCTGCATTTACTATCGACGCTATACCGATACATCGATATGATACTCCCATCCCTAATGCCGTGCATGTTGCTGCTGCGTAAGTGTTGCTGCTGCCGTTGATGGCACCGATAAGTTGCTGCTGCTCTAAACTTCACATTGCTGTCTTGGATCTGGACTCCGGAATCTCGGATTTTTGGGGCGATAGCTGGCATCTTCCTCTTCACCGGAAGTGCACATTAAGCGTTTTTAATTTCCAGTTTCGCACAACTTGAAAACTGTTTGTAGAACAACAAAAAACCCAGAAAAAAAATATACAAAGAAAAAGGGAAAGGCGTGGGTGTGGACATGGATGGAAAGTGTTGCTCTCTTGGCCTCGCACAAATCATCTTGTCCCATTCTTAAAGCTGTCAAAAGGGAGCGTGAAAATCGGCGACAAAATGACACTGAGAGAAATTGTCACCTTTATAGTTTTTGCCTTTGATTAATTGCTTAGTTTTTATAAAAATGAATATTAACTATTTCTTTGTATTTTAATAGTTTCATTTTCATTTAAATTATGTTTCCCCAGTACTTGTAATATGGACAGATTATTGTCCTCGGCTCTGAATGCAATAAATAAATTGGAGAAATATATTTCTTAAAGTAATTATTAAAAGCTAATAGGCATTTTAAAACTTTTAATAGTGTAAACTGCCTTTTGGCGTGGGTATTCTGATTTTTATCAATAATTTATACAACAGCCGAGGGCCCGGTCCCGGGTGTTGTAAGCCGTAATGAGAAGCTTTACGCCCGACTTCCGACCTTGAAAGATAATGCTAAGAATGATTATCCGGATAATAATGCTGAGATCGCGTGCAGTTATGATGCGTTTAATTTTGAGCTATATGTATCCAAAGCCCGGGACTTATCCCACTTCCATTCTTTGTCGGCGGAACAATTGCGAATGGATGCAGCCACAGCCATTTTTAAAGCGAGCATGTGTGAGAGTTCACGTGGCCAGTGTGTGTTAACCATTTATTGTATTACTTTGGTCGTTGTATTTTTCATTTTCTGTGCGCATTGTGTTTCCCTGCGAACGCCGAGCTCACTTTTTATTTTGTATTTCTCTTTTTTGACAGTCGGGGTTAAGCAAAAAGCTTTACAAACATTTTCGTGTGAAATATTTGATTAAACCTTCGCGCTTGCAGAACTCAATTCGTTTTTACATAATGATCAGATTTAACGAAAAATTTAATTACTATTTTCGCAAAAACTTCACTTTACTTTGCCCGCCCTGTCGCTGACTTTGACATTAATCATCGGTGCCGTGTGTTGACTGGCCGTGAAGTGTTGCCGAAGTTGATGAGTTGACTGGCGGACATTAGCAAACAGATTTGAAAACTATTTACCTGGCAAAAGTGCAGCTAACTGCATTTGCCGAATGCCACTTGAATTATTCATGACGAGCCTGAAGGGACTGTGCCATCGAAATGCACTTGGGAATGTCATTTGGGAAGGTATATAGTTTGAAAATAAAGACGTGTGTAAATTCCATTTAAAGTATTTTTACCTTATTAAGAGTTAATAAATATTAAATTAATAGTTAATAAATAATAGTTATAATAAATGAATAGTTAATAGTTGGAACATTACTAACAGACTTAAGTAGGTTTGCGTTTTCTAAAGTACAACTATTATTTCTATTTTATTTCTAATTTCATTCCTGAATTTATAATTCTTTAAAGCTTTTGGTAATCGATTTTAAGAACAAGTATTTATGACTTTTAAGAACTGAACCCTTTAAAATAATGTTAGGGATTTTATTTCTATTTTTAAGGTTACTTTATTCTAGATTTAATAATATATTAATCCTTTTCTAACTAATTGTTGCCTTTTCTTCCTGTGTGCGTAACTTAGTGGGTCTCAATAGCGCTTTTCCAATTTTAACGATTCAGTGAAAATGTCACATAGATTACGTGACTTTGATGCGATTGACATAGTGGCGGGATTTATGCGTGTCCCGCCGCTGGCAGGCGGGCGTGGCAGGTGGGCTTGGTTTGGTTGGGTTCGGATGGGCTTGGAGTTGGATTTGGTTATTTTGGAGCTCGCGAACGTGCGTTGCCAGCAATTAGAAAAAAAGAAGGAGAAAAAAGCGGCGCCCACAACTAATTTGAATGCCTCGTCGTGTGTGTCTTCATTTTTTTGTTTTAGGTATTTCAGCGCGGCTATTTCACTCTCCAGTGAAAGAGTGAGTGAAAGATCACGAGCGAAAAGTTGGCAGCGAAGGCGGCACATGAAAGTTTACGACGTCGCATCAACGAAATGGGCAAAAATTGTTGGATTTTTGCTATGTTTCTCTTCGGCTTGCTAACGTCGCAACTTAATGGCCAAAGAAAAGCGAAACCGGAGAAAAAAGTGAAAACCTTAAGTGGGCGCGGGCTGGCAAGAATTCTATAATCAGCGTTGAAATTTAGAAAGACTGAATTTAAGTGGTAGAATCATCACTTTAATGGGATTCGACTCTAGTCAATTTGTGGCTTTCTTGAAGTTTGGTAAGAGGTTTCAAGGGGTTAATGTTGAGACATTAGCTTTATTGCAACTGCTTAAAATAGTTAAGAGTTTTATCAACGCCAGGTTATCCGAGCTTGCAAAAGTTTAATATTGAATTCAATTTTTGATAATAATATTTATTTATAGCTGTGAGAATTATCCAATTAAAACTGCAATTTCTTTAAGCTTTAACTTTAAACTGTACAAGTTTTTCTGAACTTTTAAGGTTAAGGGAATTATTGCCCTTGGTTTTTTCTCCGACAGCATGTATCTAGTTTCCCCATCTGCTGTTAATCCCTAAAAGAACTAAATATTACTTGTAAAATATACTTAACGTGTCTGAGTATTAAACATAATATAGCCACAGATACTTATGCTTCGGTTTCTGTTTTTTCTGCGCTAAGCAGCACTTCAAAGGCTTCCACTGCCGCTCTTGACAGGTGCAGTCGTATTTTTTCCAACGGAAATGTTCTTCCTTGGCTTTGCCAGGTATTTATATTCCATTACGTGGGGGTTGTTTTTTGCCTTTCAATTTGTCACCGGCATTTGTCTAATTTCCTTTCTGTGCAATGCAAGGAATTGCAAATGTTGAGCATACGCAGTGTGGTCCCGCCCTCCAAAATGCAATTGGAAGCCCGGGCGGAAGGGGAGCACAGATCCCTGGCCAAATGTTTTAATATGCAGCGTTTTGTTAAGCCATTTGCAACATTCTTGTAGCTGCCACCCACTCACTCAGTCACCCACTCGTTCAGTCACTCATTCATTCATTTATTCGTTGCACTCGTGCAACTTTCATTCATTCAGCAAACGCAAGGAGAAAAAAAAATCGTAAATAAAAAGCGCAGAGGCTGAAAATAAAGCACTCGACATGCACACATAGATACTCCTTTGGTTGGAATTGTGGGTGTTTCAGACACAGCCAGGCCAGACTCAAAAGCGGATGCAAGTGCACTGGGATTAAAACCTATAAAAGGGATAATTAACAATATTTAAAATATTTACAAATTTGAGATATTAAAAGACTTAACTATAATTTATTTACGTCTTGCAGAAGGAATTGTTTATTATACATATTTAGTATAAATATAAATTAATAATAAAATGGGAAGAAATTCGAAAATAAAGAAGTGGTAAATTGTAGTGACTGATTTTTCCCAGTGTAAACCTATAGCTGCAGCTATGGATATAGATGCAGGAACATGTACAGCTACAGACATTCTTTAGCCGCCGGCAGTGGAGGAGCATTTTTCTGCACAATTTATGTCTTTTAATGAAAATGCTAAAAAAGAAAAAGAAAAAATGTACATATTCCAGAGCTCGAATAAAAAATGTTAAATCAGAAAGAAAAGCAAAAAAACAGAGTGCTCAACACGCTAATAACTTTTGAAAAGGAAATGTGCAACATATAGATACATATATATGTCTGTGCTGGGCCCTGAGCAAGAGCGATGGGTGTGGGCCACCCCGAAAGCAAGTGTTGGCCCTTTTGTAGGGCCCTTACCAAATTAGTCTGCAATTTGGAGGAAGCATTACGGCGCGGCGAGGGCAGCGCGGTTACTTTGCTTTGGGCATTGGCTGCGGCTTTAAACTCTGGCCCAGACATTGGTCAGCCAATTTGCCTTTTTGCCTTGGCTAATTATATATCATCGGCCGCGCACACATGCTGGGCCTGGTCACCATTAGTCAAAAGGAAATGATATAAAGCAAGCCACTAAAAAAGCAGGCCACCAATTAGCCCGGTTACTGCAATCACTGACGTCTCGCGCTTGGACTTCACATTAAATTTCATTTTATTTTATTTAACTGGACTGCGCCGAGTGCACATTAACCTCAAATACCCAATGATAAGTACCTGCACTCATACTATAATTCCATTATTAATTTACTCGTTTTGTTTAAAACTTTTCACCGCTAAGAGCGAAACAAAGCAATTCCATTAACGAAATTAGAAGGAATGGATCCACAAAAGACCAGGCCCAGATAATGCCCAAAACCGAAACCGAAACGGTATCTACACTTGGCCAGCAGCAGTTAGACGCCATTGTCCCGGCCTTTTGCTTGATGTCTGCCATTTCCTTTGAGCGCTCTAAACTGAAATTAGTTGTTTCTTGCTTAAATTCACATTGAATTAATTCAATTGCGGCGACGAGAAGAAAGGCAAGGCGCAGTTTGAGCAGCTACTAACTACAGATGCTTAAAAAAATTTAATTATGGTAAATTTGATACAGACTAATCGCTGGTTTCGACTTTCTACTCGGGCTTGTTATTTTTTTCTTGTATTTTTTTGTGGGAAATGCGAAATGTATTTCCATTGTGTTCTTTGAGTGGCTAGTGGTCAGCCAACGTGACTTGACTAAAATTGGAGTTAGCTAACTGATTTTCTTTTAGTTGGGAAATGTATTCTTTTTTATTGAGAGTTATATAACACATTCAGTCATAAAGCGTAAAATAATAATGAAATTAGCTTAAGCTTTATTTTGAATATTGGAAATTAAAGGCAAGATAAATTTTTTGCTAATCAATTTCCCAATTTTGTATCTGTATCTCTTATAACCGTTTTCAAACTCAACCCAACCCTATTTTATGCTTAGGTAAGCTTTACTTCTTTATCTTTATCCAAAATATCTGCCTTTCTCGCGCAATTTCCCCATTACTTCAGCAAAAACCCATTTTTATGTGGCTCACTATCTGCAGTTCGATATTTAACTACCACTTACGAGATCGATACATTTTTCTCGGCAAACTATAAAAAACCAGCAAAGGTCAGCAAAAAAGAAAAGAGCAAAGCAGTCTGCGCAAAAAGTTTGCCAAAGTAATTGAATAACTGAACAAGCCAACTCTAAAAGCGGAAGCCACTTGCAACCGTCTGAACAATAGGTAAATACAAAAAAAGTATTGGGGCTCATTTTTCAAGTATTTCATTATCTTGACAAAAAGTGCCAGCTCACCGAAACGAACTGAAAAAAATTGAAGAAAACCGATCTATATTTGGCCTTTCGGCATTTCGGCCACATAACACCGCTCGTCTAATTGCCCGAGGGGTCAAGATAATACCCACAAGTCAACGAGGCAACGCCATCATCTTTTTATAGCCACAAACTCTTGACACAATCGATTGGGTCGACTCACAATTAACGACTGACATTGATATTTGATGTGATTTTGTATGCATTTTGGTGTGCTTTGGTTCGCTTCGCTTCGGTTCGGTTCGGTTAATAATTGTGTATTTGTTGCGCCCGCCGGACAGTTATTATTTAAGCTTAGTTCGGGTTGGACTTTGATAAAGACAAATACAAAATACATCGAAACGCAACTCTATTCGGCTTCAAGTTGGTTTCAGTCTTAGCCTTGACTCTTGGTCCGCTCGGCCGCTTGACTTGGCTTTTGTTGTGCTATTGATTTCCAGCCACACAAAAAAGAATGCGCAACAATGAGAAATAATTGATCACGTTCATGGTCCAATTTGGCAGGGAGTTCAGTGGGTTTGGTTCGGCATCCGATGAAGTAGCCTCCCAGGGTTGCATTTTGTGGGTAAAAATAGGTTTTGAGCCTCTTCCTCCGTCGATGGCAGATGGAGCAAGCCACAACTTTGACAGCAGGCATTCGGCAGAGAAAGAAATATATATTTTCCACAAATGTCATTGAAAAAACATAAATAAATAATAATTTGTCTAGAAATAAGTTCCCAAAACTCTTTTAAATGTATTTAAGTTTATTTTACCTTAGTTTTATCTTATTTTTGTTTAGCTTGGTGCTTTTTTGTGCCATTTGGGATTGTTTCTTTAAACTTGAAACTAGTCTCTTTTTCGCCCAATGCTGTGTTATTTGCTTCGTTTTTTGTGTTTCGGCAATTAAGAACCCTCAAGAAAGAAGAGCTGTCTCTCCTCTCACTCTCGCAGGCTCATCAATGTCCGAAACTTCATCATATCTCCGGGTGCAGCCCCGCGTCTCTTCCAGAGTTTCCGCATATATGCTTCATAAACTTGCCATCTTGCATTGGCCCATAAACCGAAAGTAACACGTTCGGGCAGACGTTTAAGACTTGTTCCCTCTTCCTCAAAGAGCCACACTACCGTATTGCCATACTATATATACACCACTTTTTAGCAGGCGTTGACTGGCAGACGGCAGGGGAAAAAAATATTTGACCTACATCAAGTTTTCAAGTTGCTTGTTTGTGTTTCGCCTTCTTCTCGTTTTGCCTCTGCCTCTTTCTTTTTTAGTCGGAGGTTTCTTCTTCTCCAGCAGCAGCAGCATCGTCATCATCTTCATCATCTGCATCATCTTCATCATCATCGTCATCGTCTTACCATCTTTATCATCTGGTTGCTACGCTTTATTTCTGCCTTTACCGGCTTCTGCCTTGTTGTTGCTCTTTTCAAACCACAATATTTGCGCATATTTGGTCAACTGCATTTTCTTCGCTCCCTCTCTCTCGCTCCGCATCGCCCCATCTCTCTCGGTTCGTGTGTAGCCATCTCCGTCCATCCGCCAGCGCCTTGATTGTTTTCAATTTGGTACGGCATTTTCATTAATTTTTCAGCATCTTGTGTATGTCAGTGTGTCGGCGCGTCGTCTCACCTTCTGCCACTCCGCCGACGCATAAAATATTGAAAGACATTCTGCAGGCTTAGGAGATGACCAGCAGGAGACAAATAAGCAAAGAGGTTCACTAATAAAAATTAATAATAATATTTAGTATGTAAATTAAATATTTTAAAATGTAGTCAAGGCTTTGATTAAAATCTTGATATATAAGCAATGATATAAAAATCTATTTGAAAGTTATATACAGAAATTAGGGTGAGATCTTAACCTAATAATAAATAATAATAAGATACTTGAGGTATATCTATATTTCAAGTTTAAGGGCTGTACAAATACATAATGCAAAATACAAATAAATATTCTTTGAGGCTGATCTTGAACTCATAAACGAAAACAAAGATATTAATATTATTTTATTGCCAAAATCACAGCTTAAATATTAAAATAAAATTACTGCTTTTGTTACATTTGCTTTTCTTTGGATATATTTGTTTTCCTTGGTTATTTCTTGCAGTGCCCCATCAACTTGTAGTGGTCTGCTTCTAAGCCGCACTCTAACCCCGTCCAAGTCTGTTATTCAGTCACGCACTTCTCCCCGCCCACGTGCGCACATCTTTGCCTGATTCATAAAAAATTTGAATTTATTTCGGGGCTAACATTTTTTGTCGTCTCTGTTTTGGTTTCGCTTTTTTCTTTTTTTTGGAGAAAATTTACATATTGAGTCGAGGGCTGCAGTGACTGTAAAATTGCAATGGCTGGCCGGAGCATGCCAACGCTTTTCTCTTAACAATGAGTTTTGTCAAGAGGAAATGCTTACAGAATTAAAGCGAACTTAGTTTAATGGGGGCTAATTTCAGGGATTTCTTCACAGTTACTTAAGCGTTAGGCGTTTCCGCTTTCGAAGCGGCCCCCTAGCTGGACCTACATAGGTGTTGTTGCAACAGCAGTGGTTAAATAATTAGAGAAGGGAAATTTAAATAAAAGTTGAGTCCACTTATAATATGATAATAAAATTGTTAGTCTTGGTAGTCTTTACATACAAAGATTTATAATTATAAATCTGGGTTTATACGTTTAAATTTTATAAAGGTTTTGGGAAATTGAAAAGGGATACATACAGCTTAAACAATTTCTTATTTTCATTCGCATTAATTTGATTTATACCCATTTCTTGCTATTAATTTGCTTAAATTTATTTAACTGACTATTTATTTGTTGCTGATTGTTTAATGTCTGACCACTGCCAGACAAAACGTGCAACACTGCCAAAATTAAACGAGGCCCGGCGGCCACAGCTTTGGTTTTAGTTCGGAACCGCAGTTTCCATTTCGCTTGGCACCACACCGCCTGGTCATAGATCGCTGTTGGGCGTGGGTGTTTTCGGGGGAATGCGCTCCGCTGCACAGGTCCAAGCCGTAACAGAAACCGCCTCGGATGCAAATCACTTGCGAAAGGCCCCGGAGATCTGAACCCATGCAAATGAGCGCCAAATTAAATAATTAAACCAACGCCAAGCGGACGGAAAATCATGACTCGACTCGCTGCAAGCTCTGCGAGCTGCATGCTGTAAGCTGCGAGAGTTGCAAGTTACACGTTGCAACGGCAAGCTGCAAGCTGCCAACTGCCACTGCATCGGGGCTCTTGCACAAATCCGAAACTGGCACAGCAACTTTTTCTCTGAGCCAGAGACCGAGACGGACTTGCAGCGTTTCTTTCGCATGTGGAGCGTTAATGAATTGCCTTAGCTGAGAGCCACACTGGGGGAAAAATTCAAGATATTTTTTAAGATCAATTATTACTTTATAAATTAAAGGGTATTAAAAATTTGCGTAAGTTAAAAATTTCAGGTTAATTTAAAGGTTACATTTTAAGAGTAATTCGTCTAGAGTCTAGCGCTTCAAAGGAGCAAAATAGTTTATCCAATTGGCTTTGGTAACATCTCATTTAGATATTTTTCTCAGTGCTTAGACGGAGCCTGAGCCCGATTTGCAGCCACATTAGGGTGCCGCGAGCCGGATGGGAATGGTGGCGACTTGAGTTGGCAATTAAAAGCGGCCAATTGTCGCCTAAGTTGGCCAATGTCCACGATGCGGGCCGAGAAAAGTCTGGCCGCGGCGGCGATTGCAAATCATTAATATATTAACATTTAATGCTGACTGCGCTCGGCTGGCCCACTTGGGTGTCATTCACCCGGATCGCGGCAATACTTGCTCCCAAATCGCGCATACGCCCGGTGTGACTCACCCTCTCTCTCTCGTTTGCCTACTTCGCCACCCCGAAACGAACCTAAACGAAACCCAAACGAAATGAAATGAAATTTTCTTTACCAATTTTTCGCATATCAGTGCTAAAAAGTTTACTTTTCGCCGCAATGTTTAAACAATTTCTCTGTTCTTCGTTTCAGGTTAGTAGGACACAAATAAGACAGCGAAAAAACAAAAAAAAAAAGCAAATTAAATTGCTTGGCCCACAAACTTTGACTCGGGGAGTCTCAAGTTTACTCCAGGTAATAGCTTATAATTGGAATTATACAGCGATTTGCTGTGAAATTCAGTTCAGTTGAGTTCTGCTTGCGCGACAAGCAAATTGCCAGAACAGGAACACGGCAATTCTGTGCCAGTTTTTATGGCTAAAGAAAAAGTGCCGGAAATAATTGTCTTAAGTAGTTTGAACTTTGCGCATAAAAACGAGAGAAAAAATAAAAAGATAAAGAGGTGGCTGAGTTAGCTTGGCTAACAGCTTACACGTAAATGTTCTACATCACAGTCACCTAATAGAATAAACGCGTGACATCACTTAGCGGATTTTGAGGCTGAAGCAATTTAAATAATTTTATACCTAATAATTCACCTAAGTACTTGTACTTTCTCTCCCCTAAATATCCTACAAGTAAACGCCATAAACTGAGGGTCTGGCTGTGAGAGATCTCGATCCGATCACTTGCGAAACATTATCATAATTAGAAATGAAAGTAAAATTGTTGGATCTGTGCGTGGGGCCATGACCAGACAGAAAAAAATATATACTCCACTCCGTGGATTGGCCATGATTGGGCAAAAAAGTCAAGCAAACAAATATGTTTAAAATATAAATAAACAAATCAAGTCACAGAGAGGAAGGGGAGGAAAACTTTAAGAGTTTTTTTTGTGGTAGTTCGAGAGCGTTCTTGAAATTTCAATTCGGTGAATAGTCGATTTTGCACAGTAGCCAATGGACATGAATATATGTATTTGTGGCTATATGGATATAAGTATGTAAATAAATGGACAACATGTTCAAAGTCATAATCGATGACTCCCCAAAGTGCGGGCCAACTGGACGCAAACTCACTTTCTAAAAATGAGTTCAGTTCAATAACAATTTTTGCGCTTGACAGATGAAAATATTCGGTTTGATAAATGATGGCGAGGCGCGGCATATGAAAAATCATACTTACACGTTCACCGATGTAAATATATAAATGTGTGTATATGAATAACTATTTTTTGATATATTTTACTGCCTGCCCTGGCACTGGGACCGCTGGGACTGCTGGAACTGCTGGAACTGGGAAAGGACTGGGCTCTTTTAAAATTGATTGCCCACAATTAAAAGTTAAATATTGAAAATTAAAAAGCGAATGCCAAACGCTTTTTGTAGCTCGCCTGTAAAATTTATGCTGTTTCGCCGATACACATATACATCATTTTTTTAATAGCTCGTTATTTTATTTGTAGCAATTATTAATGCAAACACGGTGAAAAAGGGATATTTTTATATACATTTCATATAGAAAGCGACAATTTCGTTTGCGCTCTCTCCCCGATTCTTTTGGGCTCACTCCATGCATAAATCATTTACTGCGTTTTTTAAAGCACTATTATAATTACATTTTAATTTATGCAAATATGTGTGTATGAAAAATTAGCAGTAGCAGTAGCCCGTTGTTTGTATTTTTTAACGTTCGCATATTTGCTTAAACTACTGGCAGAGTTCCAGCAGTATAAACAAAACATAAAGAGTAAAAACAAATCCTAAAAAGTTGCATCGTTTAGTTCGTTAAACCGAGAGTTGGCGGCGCTTAAAAAATGTAAAGTCAAACAATGGAAAAATATTTTTAAAATTAATGACAACTATGGGTAAGGATAGGATTATTACGAGTTCAAGAGCGTACATTAATAGGTTTACACAAAACAAAACAGTTGAAGCGTGGGAGTTTAGTAATTTATGAAGGGAGTTTAAATAGATAAAAGCCTTTGGGAGAATTGTATAATTTATTTTAAATAATTTTAGCAAATATATTTTATTTGCAAGCATTTTTTGCATTTTTATGTATCCGTTGAAGTCCATAAATAAAAGCATTGTCTTTCGTTGCCTCACACGTGGCCATAAAATGGTAAGAAGCTTCTGACTCTGATTCGCTTTTCGCAAAGGCGAATATCTGTGAAGGGCCTTCAACCACTCGAGCCGAGAATTATTCCACTCAAGAGGCTGTCAGATTGTCGGCAGAAAGACACGCAAAAACCCACACGGGCAATTGTTAAATTTCAATTTGAAGCATCTTCCTGTTACATGTCAAATTGTGAAAAGGAAAACTTTTGGCCAACATTTGACTGCCAGCAAGCTGCCGCAGCGACCTTGTGCTTTCGACTCCATTCTCAGATATATTTTGCGGATACAAAAAAAAAAGAAAAAAAAACCATAGGAAGACGATTTCGAAACGGTCGTCGTTTATCATGCGTTTATCTAGTGGGAGCATCGGGGCTTTAAATGCTTTTTGTTTTCACTTCCGTTTTGAGATCGGCACAAATTCAGACCGAAAGTCAGAGTTCAATATGTTAACACGTGTTGTTTAAAGTTCAAATTTCGTTTTATGAAACATATTCGCACACTAAATTTTTTAAGACACAGAGAAAATGCTAAGGGAACATTTTAAGTATTTTATTTTGGCTTTTTCAACCAAATACGTCTCACTTTCTGTTGCTGACAACTGGGAAAGGTTTAAATATCCCATGAATATGTGTAAACTGACAAGTTCAAAGCCTTAAGTGACGTCAAACACCTTCAGTTTTTGACAGGACAGCTCGAGTTACACTTCTCAGTCTCACATTTCGTAATCGAACAAACGCTGTGCATCCGTATCCGCTGGGTTGTCTCAACCCATAAATCCAAAACATATCTGGCCGGGTATCTGTTATTTTTGCGCACAATTAACCCCGATTTTCAATAGCGACCACAGGACGTCGGCCAGTGAACGTTGAAAAGATATATCCATTCTGTGTAGTGACCTGTCAGTTCGGATTTGCCTCTCCCTCGCTCGCTAATTGTCGTTAATGATGCAATTATTGCCCGCTGGATAGCAACAATAAGATCAATAAAATGCCAAGCGAATTTGCTTAATAGAGCACAAGAAAAATGTGGCCCAAAAAGCTAGAGAGAGATACTGCCGAAACCACTCGACTTGTCAATCAAAATTCGATCAATGGGTTCAGTGGGCGGATGTGTTTTTCTATGGGACAAGGCTATTTGACGCCTCTAATTGAGTTTTGTAATGCAAATCACTTTCGGTTTCGGTTTCGGAATTTTTTCCCTCTCAGTTTCTTCTCTGAAATAGATCGCCGAGACCTCGGGCAGTGCGTATGCGTCAGCATGATGGCGGAAACTCAATCAATCTGAATTGTAAAGGCGGGAAATAGGGTTAATATAATAACAGCTGCATGAATATTACTCACAACGGGGCGGGAAAAGGAAAAATATTTAATAGCACATGTGGAGCTGGAGCTTGATGTAAATAACATATTTCTTAAGAATAAGTAAGTGGTAATCAAAGCCTTTTAAGGCTTTCAAGGTACTAATTTCTACAATAAATCCGCTTTCTAAAATTTACTAACCTAATAAAATTAGCATTGTTGGATTTTAATTTGCTTCCTTGGTTAATTTCATTAGACGATTTACCTTTCTCTTAGAAAACAAAGCCGAAAATAATCTTAAATCAATACTTATCTTTAAAGGTAATCAAAGCTGGTGTTTCCCTTATTCAAAAATTCCGCAACCTTAGGTGAATTTCGAGCTCGATTGAAAATCGTTGTGAACCAGTTCTGAGTCATCCGGGCAACCGGCTTTTTGGCAAATATTTTTATGGCTAGGCTGCACGCGTCGCTCGATTTAATTGCCGCCGACTAAAAAATGCAAAAATTTAAATTTTTTGTTAAATTTACATCGGTATCCCCTCTGCACTCCACTTCAGTCGCCCCGAGTTTTGTTTTTTGTTGACTTTGTTGTTTTCGCTTTCAGCTTTGTCTCGCTTAATGTTGGTTTTTTTTTTGAGATTTATTTAAATGCATTAAACTTTAGAGGTCAACTTCCTTTCACCGGCGACGATGACGACGTGTTGGCGGTTCGAACACGAGACGAGAGATAACGGCCTCAGTCGAGGGAGACTCGGTTTCAGTTTCAGACTCGATTTTAGCCAACTCCATCCAGCCAGCTCATCCGCTTCGCTCTGGAAAAAAATTGGCAAAATGAAATAAAGGCATATGTGTGCGAGAGTATTCTCAAAATCGGCCGCAAAATGTGACAGATGACAAGTTGTTGGCTGTAATTCAATGCCATTTCGTTGTCCGTTGAGCCTTTTTCAGCCTCCGTTGTTTTTTCCACACATATTTGCATGTCGCCGCATTGGCATTGTAATTTTCCATACGACCTGCTCGAAAGGCGAAGAATTATTGAATGTGTAAGAAAATAAAATGCTCATCTGCAAGTTCATTTAAATTGAAATCCTTTGCACACAGGACGAGAGTCCTGCGAACACACAGACACTCGCACGCATATTTACATTGTCGTTGTCAATTTTATGAGTGAACGGGAGGAGGAATGAAAAGAAAGTGAACAAGGAAGCATGTCAAAAAGTAACTGCATAAAAGTTCCTTGTAAATTTAATAAACTTTTATGTGTGTGTGTGTGTGTGCGAGGGAGCGTAAGGAGCAGCTGCCGTTAATGCGTGTGTGTCCTTGTGGCCCTAACCAATATTGTTGTCGTTGTTCTTGTTGTTGTTGTTGTTGCTGTTATTGTTGTCGGGAGCTTGGCTGGCATCGAGTGATTGCTCCATGGGGTGCACTTTGGCTGCTCCTCGCGTCTTGTCATCAATGAAAAAAGGACCAAAAAATTCGCAAAAAAAAAAAGAAAAAGAACCAATGGAAGGAAAGGAACCAAAATCGTGAAAATCTGCTAGCTTCGGCAAGCCAAATTTTATTTTCTCTCGCACCTATTATAGGAAATTTGGGATATATCTAACCTATTGGGGGGAAAATATATCTTCTGGGATTTTAGTGAAAATAATTCGAAAACTTAAGCTGCATGATGAGATCACCAAATAGTGAATAAACTTAAAAGATATTTCGAAATTCTTATAAGGAAATAGTTTAATATTTTCAGGAAATACCTTCTGATTTTGTACACTTTTACATAATGAATGGAAAGGAGTCGGAATAGCTTTATTATATGACAATTATATACTTAGCCGTCCGATTAGTCTCACTTTAAAAGCTTAACTGCCTAGCCATAAATAAAGACGATAGTGAATGCCTTGATCCGATATTCAATGATTTTCAGGGGAAAAAGTGGTTCCAATGGTAGTTAAATAATAAAGTCCACCGATTAGTTTTATTTTTTAGTTTTAACGGCCTAACCATAAATAAATACGTTTGAGAAAGTTGGCATACCTTTCAACACTCACCCAATAAGTCCTTGAATAAGAAATTTGCAGACCGAGGGACAAACGGACAGGGGTTTCGCTTGGTGACAAAATGATAATACCTTAAACAAGGGTATAAATGGTAGGGGCTACCGGGGAAAAAACACAACACACACAAAATAAACTTTTATTGTATCCGCATTTCAGTGTCACACGACAACGACAACGGCGACGACATTTTGCCTTTCCTTTCTTTCTTTGCCAGCGAGTCGGAGTCGCCTCCCTTTTCACTCTTGTGCGTTTGCCGGGTTCAGTTTCAGTTCAACTTTTGCCACATGTCAGAGATTGATACTTGCGGCGAAAGTGATTTATATACTGGCCTGCTCCAACTTGCCCGGAGTATTCCCCGTCGCACTGCTGATATGCAGCATAGGATCCATGACGTAAATTGAGCCAAATGGCTGGCTCATGACAATTTGATAATAAAGCTGTCAGTTGTCGTTGCTGCAGCATCCCCGGAATGCAGTTCAAAGTGCATTCACAATTTCCCATTCGATGGCAGCTAAGCTAAAAGTACATCGATATTTTTTGGTTCAAGGGACTGAGAAAAAATTGTTTTTAAAAATATTTTACAAAGGAAAATAAGGTCTTAAAAATAATTTTATATTTTAATAAGTTTTTTTTATTAAGCCAGGCATTAAATGAGGGTTTGAATTTCGCTCTTCAGGTTAGAATACCTATTATATGAAATAAAACATGCTGTAATGGAAAAGCTTTTTAAAAGATTTATCTAAAACTCCTTTTTTTCATTATTTATTAACAACATTTGCCTTAATTATTTTCTTTCGGTGAACTCTGTGCCCATATGTGACCGAAAAGTCCTCCTCCACACACTCCACACAAATCAATGTATCGATATTGTCTTCTGGCCATAAAAATAATAAACAAAAATAGCAAAAGCAAGAGAAACAGCGGCAAATGCAGCAGCAGCAGCAGCAGCAGCAGCAGCAACGCAGGCCACATCCATTGATGCAATTGTTGCAAATGCCACAGCTAAAAGGAGCGAAACCGAAACCAGTTTTCCTTTGTCCACAGATCTCTCCCAGGTCGGCGAGCGGGGCCTTCGAGGGGTCTTTCCCACAAAGACCCACACTATATACTCGTACTAATGTAATGCAAAGTTATCGTGGCCATTGTGTGCGGCAAAGGCAAAACGAATGCAGTGCAACAAACGAAAATGACCCAAACCAAACCAAACCGAAAAAAAAGGAGAAAAATGGTAGAAAAAACACGAAACGTTGGTTCCACTCCTTTTCCACGGGCAATTGAAATCTAAAATTGCATTTTGTGACTGCAGTTACATGGCAGTAAACGAGGCAAGGGAGGTGCAGCTCTAAGATGCTCGCTGCCGACAGTAGAACCTCCCACAGGGGGAACGGGTAGTTCTGCGTTGCCCGAGGTGCTTATCTTGGGAGCAAAGTGGAGAAAATGAAGGGAAATTAGCAAAAATTACAAACAGAGAGCAAGAAACGGAAGCTGTGTCCGTTCAAGGCAGTTGATTCACTGAGGGGAGTTACCTTGAGTGCAAACAGTTCATCCTGGATCCCCACTTGTAAATATAATAATTGTAAGAAGTCTACTTTATTAATTGAAAAATGAGGAAGTTGTTTGCGTGGGAGATGGAGTTAACATTTAATAAATAAACTCCTTAAGATGTTATCGAAGCTATTTAAATTTTTTTTTGATGTATAAAATGTTCGAAGATTGCTGGAGTGCAGCTGTTGATAATTTAAACTTAATAGTCTTTCCGCTAAGATGGGATTTCACGGTACCGTTTCTTAGCATCCATCTTGCGCCTCAGATCGGCTTCTCCAGTGGCTGCCTGCGTATTGGATTACCCTGGATCCGGATCTGGATGCTGGATGCTGGCTGCTGCCCTTGTCTGGGGGAATGGCATTATAACTGAGCCGTGCAATTTGCATAGCTGCGATGCCGCAGAAAAAAAATAAAATAAAAGGGGAGCGATGGGTCACGTGCATATAAATCAATCGAAATGTGGAATTGTATTCTATATTTCATTTCATTCCATCAACATGCCGGCTCCTGTTGGTTTTTCCGCCTGTACCCCCATGTTGAGTCACCCAATCCGCGAAAGTCCTGCACCGTGGAGCTTACAACAACGTTCGGCGGGCTTTTGTCGCCTTTTGTTGGGTCCTCAAATTGCTGCCAATTTGTTTGTGGCTAGCTACCATTTTGGTCGTTTCTTTCCTTCGCTCCCTCGTTTTTATTTTCCCAGCCAGCCCGCTAGCCAGCCAGCCAGCCAACCAGCAGCGCATTGTCCATCTATGGGTTACCATGGTTTTTGGGTTGCTTTTGGGTTCGGGGCGGGGTCGCTTTATTTTTTTGTGGCCCCTCCACGGGCATTGCATTTTGTATTTCGCATGTATTTTCCGGAAAAGGGAATGGGTCTGCACTGGGAGCGGGACTGGGTCCCGGCTGTCGCTGTCGTTGTCATTTGAGGTCAGTTTAAATGGTTTCCTGTCAGTTGCGGTCTTCGGTTTACCAGAAACGGCCAACAGCAGCAGCAGCAGCAGCAGTAGCCCTGGCCATCATTTTGCATACGTCGCACAATATTCAATAAAGTATTCATTCATATTTCTGCTGGGATTTTTTTCACTGCCTGTTTTCCCTGGCTGTCTCTGGCAATAACTCTTCAAGTTATCGCTCTCTTCATATTTCTGTTTGGCCGTAAAACTTTTCCAACCAATTGCGATTCTGTTGCAATAAGTGCACTGCGGCCTTGCAGCACGCTCCAGTTGCAAGACATCTTGCATTTGTGCCACAGATGGCCTCCAAAAAAGCTGGCAAGCAGGCGACAGCGAAATAAAAGAATCGCTTTGCTCGGCCGCATAATTAAGCGCATTTTCTTCTGGCATGAAAATGAACACCTCAAGGTGTTGCTCGGAAAATGCATTGAATTCAATACGACAGGCCGAAATGAGATTGTGGCATCGTGATGGTGCCGCTGAATGCTGCCGCTGCTGCTGCTCATTTACGTTTTATTTTATGCCACAAATACCACAAGCATTGCAACACACCAGCCAGCTCCGGAGCTGGAGCTCTGTGACTGTGACTATGACTGACTGACTGGCGACGACGAATGTGACACCGCGGGTTAGCTCGAGTGGAAATGCAGCAGCAGCAGCAGCAGCAGCAACATCAACAGCAGCTACATCAGAAGCCCTATACATTTGCCACGTTGTTTCGTTCTTGGTTGGAGTCTATTATTCTACCCTCACAGAGGTTATTATTAATTTTATTAGAAGTTGGTAAGCTGATTTCTCAGGCTCCTTAACAAAGTTTTAGGTAAGACAATTGAGCATATTTGGGTTCAATATGTGTTTGAGGATTTTATATTCCATCAGGGGGACAACATCAATTTAAAAGCTAAAAGCGCAGCACTGTTATCTTATTTCTAAAAAAAAATATATATTAATGCAAGTTTTTGGTGATTCATAATAGTTTTTATCCAATATGAAAGAGTAAATCACGTAGCTGTTAGAATATCTAAACCAAGGGTATACTGAGTTTCGACTTGTCGAATTACCTTCCCTTTCTCGGTTTTTTTTCGTTGTGTTTTTTGGGGCCAAGCACTTGAACATGATAGGAGCTTAGCCAAGTCAGCCAAGCCAAGCGGAGTTTTGTGGCAGCCAAACACGTAAGTGGCACATGCGCGGCGTAAAATTGCAAATGCCAGCAGCAGCCACTGCGTTAATAATACGGCTGTCTAGCTGGAGAGCCGGCCCAGGACCATGGCCAAAAACCAGAAACAGAACCAGAGACACGACCAGAGCCCGGGTCTGTTGGATACCTGACGTACCGCACACAGATACACACGCACACATCTGCACTCCGACCTGTCTGTGCCTTCCGATCCCGAATAGCATCCCTTTTCGGCCGTCCCAAGTGGCGTATGCGTAATGTTGCCTGGACAGCTGACATGGCTGCCTTCCTCCCATCCTTTCCGCTTGTTACTGCATCCGAATCGGCTTTTGGGGTCAGGGACATCAATCGGAGAGTGGAGAGCGGAGTGTGCAGGGCGAGGTCTGAGCATTCATCAATTTTGATTGATGGGGAAACAATTATCGAATTGATAGGGATATCTTTTTATTGAGTCGCAAAGTGGGTCATTAAAGCGAACGGGGTTTGGTTTTTAGTGTGCACTTGTTTATCTTGCTGTGCATCTGTCATTGCGTACACTCAAAGGGGAATTTATAATTAATTGTAAAAGAGAATGAATGCACCCAAGAATATAATTTTATCTTTAAGATTTATTCGTTAAGGCCATTTGTCTAAGGTTATTAAACAAAAGAGTCTTAAAAACAATTCGGTAAATAAATTTGAAATGTTTTTAGATAACTTTAGGCAAGGAAACTCCATTTAAAATGCAGAAAAGACTTTTGCAATGTAAATTTATTGACTTCTTCATGATTTAAATAAAAAAAATAGGAATGCCAAGTGATTAATTCGATTTAAGCTAGAAAGCAATTATGTCCAAAGAGTCGCCTTTGAAATGACTTTGTTATCGCTGTGAATCACTCCTTAAGGAACTGCCAGTGGGAAATAAGGTATATTCCTGCGAATTACCATTCATCATGGCACTTGCACAGCACTCCTTACCAGTAGCAGTCTTTGTGTGTATATTAATCAATAGTCCCTTCCTGGTCGCCGCGTCCAGCGCTAATGTTCCGATCTCAATTGCCCGGCGTTGACAGTGGAGAGTGGGCCAGGCCAGGTCCTGTCCATAAACAGAATGACATGGCAGCCAATTAATGTCTACCATGTCACGGGTTTGCTAAGCACTTCCCCCTTCCCGCGTGCCGGAGGACTGGAGAGGAGCACTAACGAACCCCGTCCTCATCATCATCGCCGTCTTCTGTGCCAAATGGGCAATTTGTTGTCGTTTATATAAGGCGCATTCTGTGCATTTTCATTGTTATTATTGCGCCATCTCTGGCACTCAGTGGCCGTCTCTTTCTCTAGGTCTACAGCGGTCTCTTTCCTTGCCACTCTCCCTTGCACTTCCTGGGCACTGCGGTGTATATTAATTTTGATGCTGGGGCAGAAAAGTGCACATTTACATGCAAAGCGGCGTTCGTAATTTGTGGACTCCGACTGCCACGCCCCCCTTAGTGGGAGTACTACATATATATATATATAAATATGTGGCAGATACTAGCCTGTAATTGAGTTCACGTCATGTGCTGTCGATGTGAGTCTCTTGTAGCCATTTTCATATTCCTTAGCCTAAAACAGCCGAGCGTTGCACTTAAAAATATTGTTGCACAAGAAAAACAAACCGAAAATCTCTCGCGGGCCCAGCTAAGCCCCTGGCTATCCCGGGAAAACAAAAAAAAAAAATATTCTATAAATCCGCACTTATTCCCAAAACAATAAAACGCGCAACAATTGCGCCCATTCGCCCTTAAATATGCAACAGCAGCGGCGCATAGGTCGGGGGCACGCGGGCATGGTTGCAGGGGCAGCAACAGCTATCCCCCATATTAGGAATGCCATAATTCAGCGGCGGAGGCCGGGACGCCGGTCCTTGGGTCCGGTCCTCGAGTCCCTGCTAAGCCCACTCTTGTAGTCATTTGCCTGGGACCTAGACAAAAGGCACCAACAGCACTAGCAGGAGCAGCAGGAGTAGTGGCAGAGGCAACAGCAGCACACAGAGAAAAATAGCTTATTCTTATTTAATTTAGAGACTTTTTCATAACTATATTACCCATATTAATTATTGTGTATATTAATATTGTTATTTACTTATATACATAACGTTGCTCAATGTGAAATATTTTGAAAAAATATGTTTAAAATATTATTTTAAGGTAAGGTATTCATGCTATGAATTAAGCTAATTAAGGTGGGTGGCATTGATATAAACTCCATTTAAATATATTTTTCCCTATATTTTTCCCATTCAAATATCACCCTTTATCCATATATCCCAAAAAAACTCCACTTTGCTTGGTTTTTTCCCTCTGCATTGGCTGCAGAATGTATGCCAGCAATTTAGACAACTTCGTTGGGGAGCGAGCGCAAGCTGGCTAAATTATCAAAAAATGGAAAGCGAAAACAAAAACCAAAGGAAGCGATAACTTGCATCGCTGCTGGACCTGCCGGGGGATGGGGCGCTTAGGGGTTGGGGTCTGTTTTCGGGGGCGTGGGCACACAAACACAATAAAACTTATTTACGAGCCACGACGGGGTGGATGTTTGGGGGCTCCGGCGTAGTTCATTGTAATGCACTTAAAGGGGGGCCCCTTGCCAGGGGCGGCTGGCTGGGGGGATCAACAAGATGCGCGCAAATGATATGCAAAAAAGGGGGAGGTTGGGTGAAAACGATTCGCTTAAAGGGTAAATGAGTGCGCAGCGTGAGGCGCATGAATGAAAGCGCGGGAAAGCGGGAAAAGCGCAGGAAGTGCAAGCGCCGCCGAGTGGCGACAGGGAGGCCAGGGTAATATAAATGAAGGCAACCAGGGGCAAGCCAGAGAGCAGCAGCAATAATATAATAACAACAGACACGAGCAAGTGCAAAGTCAGCACTGAAAGAAAAGAAATAAATGTCACGTTGTGTGTTGCGGACAAATGAAGACGCGAACAAATACATAATTGGCCATTTAATTGTAACAAATTATTTACAAAGAGAAATATTGGTTTAAATTAAATGAGTATAAAATGTATTTAAACAATATGGTACCTTAACTACCTTTTAATACAGGTTGTTTCATAGCTTATACTTTGTTTATAAATATTTACTAGAAAGAATAACATTTTATCTCCCAGAAGAAATATAAATAAGTTCAGCAGACTTTATACAAAGAGTTTCCCACATACAAAGTATATGACTTGACTGCATTTTCAGTCAACAAAATATTTTTAAAAGATTAAATAATATTTTTGTAACAATATCTTGGCAATCGCAACTCACGACAAACCCCCTTTCTTTTCTTTCATTTCAGTTGCCCAGCGAAGAGAATCGGAACTCAGTCCACCGCAATTTCCCTTTGAAAGGTAAGCGTAGTACCTTGTATCCGCTGGTAATGAGTCCGGCCACGCCTCCTTAAGTTTTAATAAGCGCGACCATTACGCATACGCCCCATTAGCGCGCGCAACATGCGTTCAGCGGCTCAATTTTCGTTCAGTGCACACGTTGCACGAGGGTCCTGAAAGGGTGGCGAAGGGAGTGAGGAAGGAGGAGGAAAAGGCCATTGAGGATGCTAGGAGTTACGGGAGTGGGAGTCGAGTCCTCGTCACAGTACGTAAAGTTCTCAGTAGTCAGTGAAATTGCTGCGCGTCTTGTTTATTGTTGTTGCTACTCTGCCGCTTATAGAGATGTTCACTTGGAGGTTTTCTCTGGCTAATTTTTAGCGGAAAGTTGGCTATTTTCTATAATTAATTTTGTTTAATACATGAATGTATTACTATCTGTATCAAACCTTAGATATTTTCGCGCTTGGCTAGCAGCTTAAATAGTCTTTTTTCTTACATTTGTTACCTAAATGCAAATAATTTATTATTATTTCCTAATGAATAATTAATTATTTATATTTGGGAATATGTAAAATGTTATATTTTTAATCGAAATAAAAAGACAGTGACATATCCTGGCTATTCTTACGGTTTTTTAAGCCCTCTTTCCCAACTCTGTTGGCTGCTGTTGGTGTTGCTCCTGAAGATGTTGCTGCTGTGGGTGTTGCTGCTGCTCCTGTAGCTCTTTCTGTAGCTGTTGCCTTTATTATGGCGCTTTATTGTCGACTCATGCTGCATGGAAATTGCGCGAATCCAGGCACCTCCATCGAGTCCACAGCGTCCACGGAATCCATCGTCTCCATCGTCGCCCGCGTTGCAGAATCTTCACCCGTGCTCCAGCCCCCGTGGGCTTCCGATATTTATGGCCGGCAATACTTTGTACGATTATTTATTCGTTTCTTTGTTTGTTGGCTCGGCGGGTCGAAAAACCATATGAACGGACGTCGCACAGTTGCAGATGCAAATTGCGGGGCTCATTAAAATTTACGCCACCGCCGCACCAAACAGAATGAAGAAATGGGAAAAAAACAAAGAACAGAAAAAAGTGAAGAAAAGCAAAGCAAACAATATGCATATTCTGCGAAGGACGCCGGCAAGGACATCCTCGTGTCCCGAGTGTATATGCATGGGCGGGGGGTAATCGTGCGTGTAATAAACGATAATCCATTATATATCAATTTTTATCGCACCCAAAGTCGGGCTAAGAGCATTGTCGGTATATTTTATGGCCCTGACTCGGGGCGAAAGTTGAGTGGACGGGCTTAAAGTGGGCACACGGTCATGTCCTTAAATTAAGTGCTTCCTCGGCGACGACTTCATACGATCTTTTCACTGGCGACGCCCGATTGATTTTGACTTCATTTTAATACTTGGCTGTAAGCTTATACGGCTCAATTATTAGTTGGCTTCTTTAAAATTAATAATAAATAAGTAAAATTCGTGAACAGCAAAAAAGTTCAGAAAGATGATTCTATATTTATATATTCTGTCTTCTGTTCAAGCCAATCATTTATTTTCTATAATTATTATTAAATAAGATGATAATTAAAATGAAAAAAAAAATTAAAATAATGTTATTATAAATTAATTGATCAAGTTTTCACTTAAGGTTTGTGTAGGTTCATCTTAGTTGTTTTAATTGTGGTGTATGCCTGCAATTACTTCACAAATCAGTCCCCTTTCTTATGACCACCTAGTGGATAACCTAGCCCCATTTGCAGTGCATGACTTCCTTTAGTTTCACGAGTAAATTAGCCGTAATGCCATTGGCACTCATTAGCCGCTAATCAGAGGAAGGTTTGGGGAATAAAAACATGGGTGGTGAGCACAGAATACCACCGGCTGATGACCGCAGAGCACAAAACTGTAACGAACAGAAATCAGTTTAACTGTAATGCGTCACGCCAAATCGTAGTTAGAGTTTTGGGTCTTGGCCATGTGCCGAAAATTCCGGCCCAGAACTTTTGACAGTAACCGTAAATGCCAAGCGCTGTTTTTCTATTTTTTCTTTCTTCTTTTTTTTTCTATTTTGCCGGCTACTAATTAGCAGCCGCAAAATTGACGCATCATCATCCTGCTCATCATCGCGGGCAAAACTCGATACAAGAGTTTGTAAATAGGTATATGCGTATATATTGTGTATCGGGCATCATTATAGCGCCTCGGAGTGACTCCCACCGACTGTTTGCATGTGGCAAGCGGGCCGTGGTTAATTAGGAAGCAATATTTAACGTTAATGCGAAATAAATCGCAGCCGAGTTGAAAAAGTCGATGGCGATGTCGAGAGCGAGGGCGAAGACTACGGCGACGGCAACGGCGATGCCATGATGCCCCAAGAAGTCGCTCACTTAATTATGTTGACGTTTATGCCGGCATCTGCCAGCCTGCCAGCCAGCCAGCCACCCACACAACATGGGAGAATCGGAGGCGGCACAGAAATGGTCGGGGCATAGAACCCGGCGGATCCCCAGCGGTAATCATTATTAATGATGACTTTTAGTTTACAAGCTAATTATTTGTTACTGTTACTTCCACGGGATTGGGAAAAGGGCAGGCTTGCGGGGGCACAGTCGCCGGTTGTACACTGTAAAATAGCCTAAGAATGCGCGGTAATCGCGTTAACTGGAAAGGGATTTGTTAGCAAAAGTTAACCAAAGAAAGATTTTAGAATTTGTTTTCTATTTTGTATGTCATCTCTATTATTAGACATATAAGATTGCCTTGTGATCTTGTTATTACCAATTTTTATATGAAAACTATTTTGAAGCTGAGAATACTGATCACTATTTATACATTTGAATTACAAGGGTTCATTATTCGCAATGCAAAGTTAAGATTGAGTTAAGAAAAATGTTTACCAGCCGCGTATTGTAACTTACAATCATAACAAATCACAATATATTGTTTAAATGTCTTAAAAATAATTTAAAAACATTTAATTCCCTTAAATTTCTCATGGAAATAACCGATTTTCTCTAAGTGCCAACATCGCTGATTCTCAATTTTCAGCTTTCGGCGCCTTTCGCTTTGATATTGCGGCTATAATTAATTTATTATATAGCCTGGCAGCGCTCTGGTTTTTGTTTGAGCTCTTATTAATTACCAGTTGGTGTGTGAAATTTTTGCATATTATGTTTTCCCTCACTTTAATCCATGGATTGTGTAAGCCGGCAATATTGTTGGCGGTTATTATTGATGGAATTGTTAACCCCAACGATCTGTGGGCAAATATGATCGCAAATGGTAAGCTAAACGATTCCATAATTGCCAAAACTTAAATTTTTGGTCAGCTCAAAGAAATATGACCACAGAAAAAAAAACACAAAAGAAGTCAGAAGTCAGGCTTATGAATACGAACTGTATGTGTTTGTATGTAAATCAATCGTAACGCCCACGGTAAAAAAAAAACTAGAGGCGGCCATAAATTAGGAAACACAAGCGAATCGGGGCTAACAATGGATGAATTTGGAAATCAATTCGAAATTGGGTCACTAGAATTGCGCAGACGCAGCGGAAGTTGAATCAGCGAAGATTTGTGGATTTCAGAGCATGGAAGAGGGTTAATTTTTGTGGTATTTCTCATAATTTTTACCAAGTATGTCTATAACTTTTGTATAAAAAATATATTAGGGTATTCTGCATCCATCTAATTCCATTTACACTTTACAAAAACGAAAAAGCCCCTCAAATTTGCATAAATCATCGTGCAATGAACCTAAACAACTACTTTGAAGTGTTATGTACACACCAGAAATTATATAAATTTGCATTAATTCTCTTTCTGTCAAAAAAAAGTTTATATCATGACGTACTTTCGCAGACAATGGTGTCAACTGTGACGAAATTATTTCCCTGATTTGTTTTGGTCTCGTGTTTTGCAATTACGCAAACGATCGCACGACGACAGCCAAATAATAAAGAAAAAATAAAACTAAAATCAACAGATATGTCTGCAAAGTGCGTGGGAAGTGCTCAGCACGAAATCGAGAGGCCAAAACAAAAGCTCAGGGCCCCAACACAGTGGCAAAAATTATTACAAAATAACCACAATGCCGGGCACAATGCAAGATGACGACAAATTAGATGCAGCAAAGGCGAAATTAAATAAAAATGCAATTAAAATGCACGGCAACTTGTGCGGCGAAAGAAGAGGTCGCCGCTCACGTTGGGAATAATTAAAACGATTTTCCCCGCTCGGTGTGTTTGTGCGCGTGTGACACAAAACAAAAGCGAAAGTGTTGAAATATTTATGCAGAAAATGCACAGAAAAAGCGAGCAGCAGAGCAAAAGGCAGTGGAATACAAGTGTCTCCAGTAATAGCGAAAACAGCAACAACACCCAACTGCGACGGCGACGGCGATATAGTGATAACCGACCAACAACAAGTCGAATTTTAATTCGCATTTTTAATAGCGCCGGCAACGAGCAACGAGTTGCAGAGCGACTCACTGAGGGTGGATTGATGAGTTTTATTCTGGCTTGAGGGAAATCTTTTAATTGATATTTCCCTTAGGTAATATATAAGCTTGTGAAATAAGAAGTTCCGAGTTAGAAAATACACTCCCTTTTTATTTATCTTTACATACATATCTGAAGATTCGGGAGTTATTCAAAGTTTCATTTAAAATTGAATTTTTAATATAAATAAAGTTGCATTTCAACAAAAATATACATATATTTCATTTTAAAATCCTTTGTACTATGTTTTTATATTTTTATTCTGGGGTCTTAATTTTTAACAAATGCATTTACCAAAGATTGTTGCTTGCTTTGCTTGAGCGATTTGTGATTTGTATTTGCTTAAAATATAAATAATAATTTAACATTCATTACCTAAAGGCAATAATAAATAAGAGTTTCTTATATTATTTGCTTTATTATTAGTTAATTCTTCATGTCTACCTCTTTTCAACTCTTTAAAGAAACCTCGCCAAGTGCATTTGTATTTTAAACGATGCACGAAATGTGTGACTAATTTCAGCCGTTGTGTTATTTTTCCTTTTTTTGTTTTTGCCCATTGTTGTTGGGGTATTGGTGTTGGTGTTGCTGTTGTCGCTAGTGTTGCCGTTGACGCTGGTGTTGCCGCTACTTGTGTTGCCGCTGCCGCTGTTGTTGTTACTATGCATCACGACGACGCATGCGCCACCGTCTGCCGAGCGTCTGCCTCTGGTTGACTCCGCATTTCAGCCGTTTGTGCTGGCTTTTCGAGGTAATTAAAATGGAAATTGCATTCGCAGACGGGGAATGAACAATGCGAACAACGAGTGTGCCACGTCCGTTGCCACAGTTAAATGCGCTAATAACTTTATTCAGCTGTTGTCGCTGTTGGGTTTGTTGTTTGCAGTGTGCTTGGCGTTTGCATAGTTGCTGCCGTAACTGCTGGCATTGCAACATTTTGGCTTAGATTGCTATCAGCAGAAGAGAGGCAAGAGCAACAGCAGCAAGACAATCGCACGGAAATGGCCAACGATGTTGTTACCAATTTTCAGTGCTCTCAATTGTTCGTTCGTTGGCAACCGGCTCTTTTATGCGCCAAAGTTCAAGCGTGTGAAGGGCAAACATAGACGGAAGATGGTCAGCAAAAAAACACATAGCGGAGCGAAGGCAAGCAAATAAACAAACCAAACAAAATCACCGTATTTTCACGCAGATTTAATTTAATTTTCATGTGACCATAAAAAAAAGAAACAAACCAGAGTGGGGCGGGGGAATTGCCCGCAATTTGTTTTCGGGACTTTGAGTCCAAGTTTTTATGTGCAAATCGAAATGTCAATTAGCGTTAACCTTAATTTACATGTCCGCCTTATGCAAGAAACGAATCGATTCGGGTCACGAATTGTTGAGATGGGAAATATATTTCAGCCAAGTCTCTTTAGCCGTCTCATCCAATTAATCTAAGTCTTTCGAACTACATTAGCATCACTTGAAGTAAATTTGGGAACCTATTTTAGACGGAACTCGAACTTAACTCGGTGATTGAGGAGTATTTTCTTTATAAATACTGTATCTAGTATTTTTGTGGACTTTCAAGGTTCTGTGGTCAGAAATAATAAGATCTAAGATTCTATTTATTTATTTAAAAATGCGCTTACCATATACATTTTGTCTAAATCTCCAACAAGTCTCCATAAATAGAGTGAAATCTTCGGGCTATTCTAGCCATTTACTCAAACCTAAGCCCTATTGGCAACGATCCGCTGGTGACAAGCCACAATTGTTAACGGTTATGGGCAAAAACACATGTTTTGTGTGACCATAAATGCGAATCTCGATGAATGGCCACAAATTGGCAATGGCCCCGCCGACAAGCTGGAAATTATTTATTAATAAACATAATAACAAGCGGAGAAGAAACGGCGGAGCCATAATAAATAGAAAACGCACGGAATGCCAATTAAAATTCAAGCCGCATCGCCGCTTAATGTCATAATTATGAGCCAACTAAAGAGATTTACGTATTTTGTTTCACCAAACTTTTTGGCCGGGTGCCGTCTGCTCTTGGTTATATTATTATTATTACTGTTTTTGTTGTCGGCCTTTCGGCTGCTGGTCTTGGTCCCTGTGCGTGTGAGACAAAAAATGGAAAAACTTTTCGGCTGCCATCGATTATGCAGGAACAGGAAGTGGCACGCAGGAATATATAGTATATATGGAGAGGGGGTAAGGGGCAGACAGACAGACAGTTGACACGTCAGCTTCTCGGCGTGTTAACGAACGAATCTATCTTGGTTGGGCATAAAAAATTGTCATAATTAACGCATCATGCCACCAGTCAGCAGTCACCACTCACCACTCACCAGTCACGAGTCACGTAGCAGAAATAGCAAATTTAATTTGCGATTTAGCCCTCTCTCTCGCATAAAATTCCACAAGAGATTAATATTACTCAAAAAACACGAAAAAACGTTTGATGTGGCGAAAAAAGTTTTACTTAAATTGTGGCTTTAATTGACGAACACCGAATGCAATTAATCAATTACTAAAATGTTGTTAAAAGCCAGCCAAACGGAATACGATTCACAAAAAGCGAGCTAATTGATTGTGGAATGAATGCTATTTTTGGGATTGGTTTTTAAGAAAAAAACTGTTTTAAATATAATTAAAGCAAACTATTTAGGCTTGAGATTGTTAGAGATTTGACTCACTGAATAAAATCCGAATTATTTCTTAAGGATGAAGTTTGCAAATGGCTTATTGTCTTAAATAAATATTTTTAATTGCTTGTAAATTAGTCTATTACCTTTTACAAAGAAAATTCAATTAAGTCGAAAAGGCTTTTTCTTTAATTTTCTCTTAAAGAGACTGAAATATCACATTTCCATTTTAATTCCACTAGCAATCTTTTGTTCGTTGGTTTCCCCCGAAGGATTTTCCTGCGAATTTCGATAATGCCCTGCCGACTCTGGTGTGCTTAAATAATTTTGGTGCGTCGAACTGCATTTAAAATTTAATGCAAAAGGTCGCGCGGGTTGATCTGTGCGTAATCTGTCCAGGAAGCCATCTGCCGCCTGTGCCTGAGCGTTGACCTGGGGTTCATTATCATCCTCGTACTCATACTCGCTCGCACATTGAAATTTAATCAAATGAAAGCTAGAGGCAATTATCCTTTAAACACAATTAATTAATCACGCAAACAAACACACGCTCACCGAGTTATTTACACATACAATATTTTGTTATTTCGACCGTAAAGTGCAACGATTTTTCCTGGCCCCGTGTCTTCTACATGCACACACACATAAATCTATGTGCTTGCGGGTGTGCGTGTGTGGGCCACAATATTAACATATCCTGCGTGTTTAAGTTACGCATAAAATTATATCCTGATTGAATTGCCCGGCCAGGAAAGTCTGGCGCCCAGCGTCCATGTCCATGTCCACGTCTAGGTCTGCGACCACGTCCACGCCCACATAAAATATGCGTTTTTCAATAAAGTTGACATCAGTTTGTCGTGTGCGTGTGTGCCTTTTGGCGAGGGTCAGCAGCAGGAGCAGGAACAGCACCAGAATCAGGAGCAGGATCCTTGGCACTCTCGCCGCGTTAAAATGCGCACCCACGCACATAAATCACGTGCCTGAATCGCCGCGCCGCGCCGGGCCTGGGTTTGGAGGGGGATACGGCAACTGTGGGCAAACGGAAAATCAGGAGGACCAGACTTTCGCCGGCCAGCCGCTGTAGCTCTCATTTATGCACTGAGAGAAATAGAACCCTCTTTTATATATTTTTAAAATGAGAATACAGTATTTTGTGCGAAAATAGCCTGGAATTTAAAACCTCACACTTCTAGTATCTTAAAGCTTATTACTTTATAGGCAACATATATTTTCTCTCTCTGCTCCTGTTTGAGTTAACGGCCTATCGGCTGCACTGCATCCGCCTGGACATTGACCATTGTTGATATTCCTATTGTTGGTGTTGGCGCTGGCCTCCGCTTTTGTTGTCGTCGCTGCTGCTGGTGGGCACACGTGTCAATGGCAACGCGAGCACATTTTCACTGTCGTGTTTAATTAGACTGCTGCCCCGAAGGTGCATCCATCCATTTCCCACCCGCTTGCCTAGTCCGCAGCCTAATGCCATTGTCAGTCCGGCCAGCTTAGGTCGCCGTCGTTCTGGCCAGGTCGAGTTTGGGAGCCAAGTGGGGCCGGTGGCAGTGTGGGGAGCCAGGAGACCCTCAAGGTGTTAATGGCATTCAATTGACGCATGAAAATCGAATGGTCACGAATGGTAAGCAGGAGTTTGTTGACATCTGTCGATGCTAAGTGAAATTGCTACTTCACAGGGCTTAGAACATGACGATAGATGATCCTAGAAATGGGTCTTGGAAGTGCGGCGTTCAAATATTTACAATTTACTTAATAAACTTTTCACTAAAAATATTAACTTGAATGGCTTCCATAAAGTGCTCTATCTCCATCTTGTGTTCATCATAATTGCCCCCATTGTTAGCCCTCTTGTTCATCCTTTTCAGACCTTTAACTCCTACATTTCACCTGTCGCCCTGACCCCGCCTACAATGTGCAACCTGACACGTGATTTCTTAGCAATTAGCGAAGGTCTCCACCCGGTTTTTCACCTGCCGTTCGCTGCACGGGATGATTTAACATTTTCCCCATTGCGTGCCATATGATTTTCCGTTAGGCAGAAGTGAATAACCGCTGACGGGGGAGTGCATATATTAAAAGCGCAAAAAAAAAAGAAACTCACAGCAAATTGGACGATTTGTTTAGCCCAACGCCTCGTTTGTTGCTCATACGCCCCGGGCGCCAGCATTTTAGCCAGATTTTTAGTGCAATTGTTAACTCGGAGTTTCGTTTGCCTTTCCATTTTTTTCGGCCTGAATGGCCATGCAGTGCCTGCACATTTCTTATCATCTAAAGCACATAAACGTGTCATGGGCCTAGACTGGCGTTTATGGGCGCTTAAAGTGAAGCCAGCACTCGGAGAAATAAGGGCAGACAACTCAAGTTTTAAAATGTATTGGTTTTCTTTATATAAAGTTAAATGTTAAATTATCTTTAGGTTTGGAATAGAAAATGTTTTAAAAATCCTCAAGACTACGAGCACATCTAAAAAGAAAGAGAATGGGGAATTAAGGTTCAATTAAAAATTGTTTAATTAAAATTATTGAGATGTTTTTGACAACAAAATAATTGAGTGCTAATTTTTTTCTTCTTTTGAATAAATATTTATATTGAAGATCCACAAATCAATTACATTTTGCAAATATACCTGAAATGCCTCGCAGCGCTTTCCGCCTCAAGTATTTTTTTGTGTGCACAGAAAATCTGAAGCGGTGATGCGCTGAAGCGCTGAAGCGGTCTCCGATGGGAAAGCAACGCACATAGCTATCCCAGCCTGCCGGTCGAACGAGAGCTGCCAATCGTTGACATCGCGGATCGCAGTCTCAGTCTTTAACTGAGGGCCAGAAAATACGACCGGGCCAGACTTGGCTTGGCTTGGCCCATGGAACGAACGACTCGCATGTCGCCCTGTCATATGCGCAAATTAGTCGTTAGCCGGCGTTTTGGCCAGGAGATGGAGCCGGAGATGGTGATGGAGCTGGAGCTAGCCGGGAGTCGGGAGTCGCCAGAACAGACCATTGCCGGCGATGCTGTGCGCGACGTCGAGAGTTTAATGACTTTGGCGTTTGGCGTTAGACGGCGGCGCTGATGAGGCGCATGATAATGGCCCCTGATGGCCCGCGTTCTTGTCAAAGTCGTGAACGTGAACGTGAACGGGGATGTGGATGTGGAACGCAGAGCACGGAGTACGGAGCACGGAACATGAAGCATTCTCGTTGGCAACGGCAACGGCCACCGAACGGCAAATGTCAGGCAAAAGTTTGCCACAGAGCCAAATGTGCTTCTCCTTTGCACTCGAATGCACTTCGGCACATATGCACTTGTGCAAAAACATTACCATAAATCAAATCATTTTTAAAGTCTGACGTTTAGCTAAAAAAAGACGACAAGCCAAACGCGGCAAAAAAGTGGGTTTTTTTGTTTTACTGAAAACGGATTTTGGTCAGTTAGTTAAGTGAACAAAATAGGATTATTAAAAACTTTCTAATGGACTTTAATCCTACTGATTTTACAGCTTTAATTTGCAGTATATTTCTCCGAATTTTTAAAGGCAAATTACATTTCTAAGAATTATTTTCCCCGAAGAACAGTTACCATTATGGTTTCTAAGCTCTTGTAATTATTCTCAAAGGAAATTCTACACCCAAGAGCCCTTTTCTCCAAGTGCAGGAACCATCACACACGGAGACACAGTTCCGGGCTCGGTGTTTTGTGCTTTCCACATAAATATAGCATAATTAGCATGTCGCTGGCATTCGAGCTCTGTTTCCCTAAACCTTTTCCCTCCAGGCCCCGGCCCGGCCCTGCATATTGTCAACGCTTATGGGTTCCTTGACTTGACTTGACTTGCGTTGACTCCTCTTGGAGGCGACTCACCTTACGAGCTGCGGCTTAGTTCATTTGATTTCGCTTCCCACTGATTTGTGTGCGAGTGTCTCTCTCTCCCAGCGGAGCTGCATTCTGGATCTGCCATTAGTGGCTGCATCTTAGGCAGAATTATGCAATCATTCGTGCTGCGGAGTGCTTTTCGCATTTAGCATTTCAGTTCCTGAGTTGCCGCTTAATTATGCGATATTTTTGCGACTTTTGTGCAAAGTCTCTCTCTCTAAATTGGCAGAGAAATGGAGACAACATGCTGCAAAGGATACGCCTGAAAGGCAAAATGGTAATTGCTAATGCCTCGAATTAGGTAAAACATGTGACATATCAGTCAAGTGCAAACTGCACCAAGAAACTTGAATTAAAATTGAGTGGAGGAGGTTAAGAGTCAAGCGTTTCAATGAGCTTTCCTCTAGAGGCTTTCGAAAATGGGGTAGAAGCTTACACTGAGGCATTAAATATTTTAATAAAAAGGAGAAACTGAACGGTCTTGCTTTAGAAATGATTTTTCTCTTCGATTTAAGCTTGAAATTCCCCGTATTAAATAATCTGCAGCAACTGATGGTTCAATATCCCGCAACAGTAATTATTTGATGGGATAATCAAGAGTCTTAGACGCTCAACATCGGCTTTCGTGTCTGGGCCATAGTTTGCATAATCCCCCAAAGATACACATCGGTCTAACGATCTATACTCGCATACGTAAGATGCCAGATGATGGTAACATTTCCAGCTCTAATTGACATGAATCTCTGGCACTCCTCGGAGCGGAGTACGGACCCCAGATTTTTCCACCTGCCGAGAGCTCCTGATGGCGCGGCACCTGCCATTAGCAGACCCACTTTGGCTTCACTTTCTTTGGCCGAAACGAAACGAAACGAAACCAAATCGAGCCATGTAATTGTTGGGGATGTATAACAACTTGGTTGCAGTTGCAGTGGCAAAGGCAGTTTCACTTTCTATGCGACACTCGCCGTGGAAAGTGCACTTTTTTCGCCATCGCCTTGGCCAAAGTGTCGTTAACCCAATTTGGCGGCATTTGGCCAGGAGACGTCGAATGCAAATACGAAGTGCAGACAACTTTTGCTTTCGCTGGATGGCCAAGGAAACCAGTTCAAAAGTTTGCTAACAGTCGACGCCGATGTTGCAGCATAGAGCTCCTCATATGGCACCCAATTAGCCCGAGTCAGAGCACTTTGGGCCATCTCCCTGGCCGACAATTAAGTTGATAATTTTATCATAAACTTCGCCTCGGCCAGGGTCAACACAGGGGCCAAGGAAATTTCCAACTTATGAGCTATAATTGCTGCTCTGGGCAGGCTCCAGCTCCAGCTCCCGCCCAGGCTTTTTGGACAATTTCTAAAAGGACTTTTGCCCGCAACCGCATGAAATTGTTGCAAATTGTTTACTGCAATTTGTCTTGGCCAAATATTTACGAACACGCTCGCCCAACGAAAATATTATTCTGTTGGTAAATTTATGTGGCCGAGAGCCGGGCACAAATATGAAATGCCAAAAATGCTCATCATCAAAAAATGTGAGGCCCAACAATTAGGGATTGGCAGAGGGCCTAGTAGAGTGCGTTGCCTGTCAGTTTGGTCTAGACTGGGCCATAAATTATGCAGGCCGGCAGGCCAGCAGCAACAGCTTGCCGGGACTCAGGATACAGCACTTGGCACTTGGGACTTGGAACTCGGAGGATCCGGGCCCCAGATCTCGGGCCAATGCTCTCTTTCTCTCTGCCAGCTATTTTTCCGGACCTTTCTCCGGGCACTTGAATGTGGAATCAGTTGCAATTTGCATGTGGCGGTCAAGAACTGCCGATGTCGATGCCGAGGCCGATGAGGCTTCTGCCGTTTCCCTCTCAAACAAGTAGCAGCCACTTGGCCCAGTTGCATCCAGAGAGTTGTTCAGCCATTGCACATATTGGATGCATAATCATTGGCAAGATACACTCAGAAAAGCTGATAAAAATATCATGAAAATAATATAACATATAGTTAGAGCAAAATTAGAGCTCCCTTTCTTAGTGTACTGGACTTGCATTTTTGGTATTTTAGCCAAGATCAAGATTACCATTTTCTGTCAGTGCACTCAGCCATTAAGGTTTGTTGCCTGAAATTTGACTTGAATGAATTTGCAGCCCCTCGGCTTTAACTTTGTGCCGTTTTCAATTCTTAGCTGGCCATAGCAGCTTGCTGGTCACGAGCTAATGGCTCACAGCCATCGCAAGGGTATCCACACTTTGAGCTTTGTTCGATTTTCGTATAATTCTGCAATGGCCGAAGTTGTTGCGGTTTTTAGCTTTATTTAAATTCTCATCTCTGTGGCAGGTGGCGAGCAGTTCTCCTCGGAAGGGGGCGACGAGGGCAGGCACACTTAAAGCGGATGGCAATTTCCACAGGAGCAGGCAGCAAAAGTGTAAAATAAATTGGCAAATATATGCGGAATATCGGGTATGAAAAGCCAAATGAAATTGATATGCCATTGAGGGTGTAGCCCGGGCAGCTGGCATTTTGTGAGTTGATTTTTGCCAATTTGTGTGGCAGCCGGGAGAACGTTGCAACAAAATATTTAAATATGCCATCGCAAGAGGGAGAAATTCTGCTAACGAGCCGAGAGCTAGTACTTGAATATACAAATACTAGGTATATACATCCCGTACATATATACATACGTATAATATGCACTTGCCATTTTGCTTTAAGCCAGCATTTTATGTACATGCCGAGTCAACAGCAACGCACAAATTTTTAATGTCAAAAAGTCACAACACAAACACCATCACCATCGCCATCCCCATAGCCAGCGCCAGCACACACTGTCCGAAGCCAGGGCACTGGCTTGGCCAATAAATTCTGTCTCAATCAATATGGCAGCAACGGGCGGAGCTGCAGCTTTCACACGTATCCAGCAGATACTCGAACACTCTACACACACCGAACACACAACCAGCACACACACACTCGGCACACAGGCGCTGCCGGCGTTAGATAAATTCTTCCTGCAATTCAATGCGTACACAAACTGACAGCATCCAACTGGCTTTGCTATTGGCAAAGTCCCTTCGTGCACCGATAAAAACGTATTTGAAAGATAAAATTTAATAAATTGATATTAAATATGATGTCGCTACTGCAGATATATTAATGAAACATTAAAAAAATTTGAGTTTAGATCAGAAGATCCCGAAATCCTAACTCGCAAGTCAGCGAGTTTTTTTCCCGACCTCTGCCAGTTCACGCACAATAAGCACAGAATGTAAGCAATGCCCCAAGGCAGTCAAACTGTAATTTTGTGGCCTGTAGCTACCTTATTTAGTCACATATAGCTTTTTTTATCCACTATAACAAAATATTTTAGAAAACAATTATTAAATCAATCAATTTTCCTATTTTTGCATATTAAATGATCCATATCGACATCTCTTTCTCTATTTATCTTTCAATAAGTAAAATAAAGTTTATGGATTCTTTAATTAATTTAACAATATTTGTATATTTTAGTAAGCTCATCAAAAGCAGTCAAAAAGACTTTTTCTCCGAGTGTGTCGGTGTGTGTATAAAAGTAAATTTACACAAATATGCACTGCTCTTCCCCCCTTGCCCGCTCTGCAGTCGCGGGCCTGTCAAAGACGTATCTTATCTTCATTTGCTGAACCGAACCCAACAGAACTGGACTGAAAATTCCCAGCCGGCCGGCCGAATCCTCCTTGGCGCCCCGCTCTCCCTTTTGGCGCATTCTTGGCAGCGTTTTCTATTAGCCAGCGCCTTTGTAGCCTGTCCAAAATCATTTGGGCTATTTAACTTTTAAGACTAATTAATTACGAAACGACGAAATGAGCAATGTCCGAGCGGAGAGAGCGGCAACGGCTTTGACTGCGGAGTTTCTCGGCTACGTGGCGCAGAATTTCCCATTTTCTTTGGGCTGATTTTTCTCGTTCCGACTCGTTTTAATTACTTGGCCGTAACCAACTCAAGTGGCCCGGGCACATCGATGTCGACTTCTGTGCGGTTAAAAGTTAAGCTGGTCCCCGGTCTGCCATACCTCTAAGTAGCCGTGGTCATCTCCAGCTCCACCTCCTGGTCCATCTTCAGCTCCATCTCCGGCCATTGCCATGTAATTGACGCCGTTGCCATGGCTGTGTGAGAAATTCTTCGCCTTCTCAAAGTTCATGAACTTTGCTTTATTTTTTCTCGACTTTTTTGAAGGTTCTCTCCGTTTTAAATGTTCTCACTTTGGTTCGAGCGACTTTAAGTGCCTCGGTAGCCGAAAAAAAACATTTATGTGAATTTAAGTGAAGAATGGGATTTACTTTATGTTGGGATTGGGTTGCCGTTTAAATGGGAGTTTTTTCCGGGCTACCAAACTACGCAGTGTAGATCAAATCGAGGCTTTAAAATAAATTCAATGAATTCTAAGCTATGTGAGAATCATAACATTTTAATTATGTTATACAGGTATAACAAATGGACAATGCTGGAATTATATAAGAGTTATATTAAGGTGTTGAAATGTATTCTATATTTTACATTTAATCTTAAACACATGCATATGAAAATGTGTTAGAAATAGACAAATATATTCAGAAAATTCCTACAACAATTCAAAATATTTTTAGTTCGATAAAAAAAAATCAATTTTCGGGTTAACAAGTTAGTGTTTTTTTTTAAAACAATAAATTTATAATTTTACTAATAAACATTCTGGGAAAACTCTTCGGTACCTGACAGAAATTAATGTGAGATTTATTTTATGTAAATTTGCTTTGATTTCTATGACAGTTTTTCTGGCTACCACAAGAAACGGGAATTTCAAGTATTTATATTTAGAATACTTAAAGCGAAAGCCATGGTCGTTTGATTAATTACACAGATTGGTTAAACTCTTTCGAAAAGTCATTTCTGTTCTGTTTGAAACCAGTTTGGATGGGACCGTAAGTTGCAGTACTTTATGAGGGTTCCCCACTGCGATTGCCGGCTATTTTTGGGCTGGCTGCATTGTTGCTCAAAGTTGGGCTTACTGTTGAAATCGGTTTCTGTCTCTCCTTTTTTGGTCAAGAGTGTGCGTTCAACTTATTTGACTGTTAATTAAAAATGACGATGATGACGCTGATGACGCTGATGCGACGGCGACGTCTCCAGCCGCCAGTCGCCAGCCGTCAATTGATAGATTGAGAAATTGAGCCATTCAACTTGAACTCGGCTATTAGGCAAACGAGATTTTTGTGAGTTGTCGCGACTGCAATTTACAGTTGCTCGACCGCTCCCCGAAATCTCTCCACCGCCCCCGTTTATCCACCGAAATAATCCTGCTTTTTTTAAGACCAATGAACGAAAAAGCTGTCAAAATAAAAATCGAGATAAAAAATAACAAATTAAAGTCGGCTCAGGTTCAGCGATGTTTATTAAAATCGCACAAAATGGCGTCGATTAGCGTTAATCAATTTGCCAGTTGCCTCATATACATATAGTCAGGCTTACATATATATACCAGATTCTCGGGCAAACACATCGTAAAGTGGCACAAGGTCTGGTTTTTGGGCTGGTTCGGTTGCGTATCTGTCAGATACAGATACAATAAGACGTATCGCATATACACAGATGTAAGTGTAACGGCCAAAAGCGGATCAACTACTTTTCGCCGGCGTGTTAATGAAAAATGCGTTGGCCAGCGGCGGATACTGACGACGGCGAGGAGCTGGAGGAGGGGCAGGGGAATGGAGTCCAAGACCCGCAGCGAGTTCATCAGCGGAGCAAAAACCTTGTCGCCACGAAACGAAACGTGTTCCATTCCTGGAACGCACGCACGGTGAGCGGTGAAGGGGCTGACAAAGTCTGCTCTTTTCTCCTACAACACATCCCCCCCTCATACTCCTCCTCATCATCCTTCACCTCCTCCTCCTCCTCCTCCAATTGGAGCCACTGGCCACGCACGAAAGTTGTTATCGCTGCCACAGTTAGACACTGAGACAGTTCCCGACTGCTACTGTTACCCACTAGACAGATATCGTCATGGAGGGGGCTAATAGGCACTCGAAAAAATTAGGTACTTCAACTTAAAGAATTATGTACATAGTAAAAGATGCCATTCATCCGATACCAAAAAGATATCTAATAAAATACATTAGAATCAGTACAAGAACATTAAATTAATACCCAACCTAAAAAATTAAGATAAAAAAAAGAGAGAAGTCTTATATGAATACTTCCTTATAAGAGCTTATTTTTTTTGGTGTAAAAACCGAAAAGGGCGTAGTAAACTCTGGCTCTATTGGTCAGCAGGGACTCCTTCCTTCCTGCGCTGGCATTTAAGAAAATCGTTTGCTTTTGTTTTGCCTTGTTTTTTGCCGGCATTTTATGGTGCTTTTAGTATTTGCTGTGTCTCCGTCGTCACTTAATGTTTGCTTTTAATTATCAAATCAGCACATGATCATTACACCGACGACAATGGCGACAATTATCTCCGAGATAACGATGATTATAATGATGATGTGGCTGCTTGAGAGATTCTGCCTGCTAAGCAAGCATTTCCCTCAAGGCATTAAATTAAATATTTTATTTGAACAATTTTTATGCATATACCCACTTGTTGAAGGGGCAAATATTATTGTTTGCAGATAAAATCGAAGGAAATGGAAGTAAATAACCAGCTGAGGCTGTACTTTCATTTGTTAAATTAATTTTAAGGTACATAAATTTTTCGGTGATTCACTTCTCGAACAATCCCTAATGGCAATGACTTCCGGTTCCGCGATACAAATTCGAACACTTTGCCCCTTGCTAACCGAGTCCCTTTTTCGCTGTTTTTCTTTCGATAAATCAGCCAATAAAGTATTTCGTTGCTATCGCTCAGATCCGATTTATCCCATCCCAATCCATTTCATTCCGTCGCCGCGCCGGCTGTTTTCCTTTCACCTTTCGAATTCAATTAACTGCAGCCAAATGCCAGAGACAATCTACCAAATTCGTTAAGCAAATGGAAAAGCGTGGGAGTTGCTTTTTAAGCCCCCATCGTCCCCCGTTCCACGGCAAATATTTGCCATCAACATTTTTGCACGCTAATTTCCTCTGCAAATTTTTTGGGGCTCTGACATCACGCTCGCAACGCATAAAGATGGGCTGCCGTCGTGGGGGGATGACGAAAAAAACATAGATATTTTTAAAAAGACACGAAACTGTTGCAGTTCAGTAGACATACACACTGTGACAGCTGCAGGGAGGGAGGGCTGAAATTTCGTCACATATTTTTGCGTAAATTGCCGGAAAATCGCAAATCATTGAAGATAAACATCCCAGTCAAGAAATGAACAGAAGCCAAGAAGACGCTGTGGACAGGCGGGGGAAAGTCGGAGGAAAAGCAGGGACAAGCGCTGAACCAAATATCGAACAATGTTAAGCAAACACTCACTCAAACACACAGCCAAACAGAAATTCGGCAAGTTGTGTGCAAGGCGAAGGCGAAAGGCAGTCAGCAGGCATCTACCGGAAAAAAAGCCGAGACGGGAAAACATTTGAAGTACACCTAGGGAAAATAGAGAGCCCAAAAGCATACACTTTATGAAAAGATAGAGGCTTCAGTGGAAATATTTAATGGTCAAAGATAGATGTCAGTCAATAAATTTCAGTTTAAAGAAGAAATTCCTTGGTCGCTTTCAAATGGTTAAATGGATTTCAATGAAAAATGTAAAAAAGCAATAGACTCAGCTTAAGATAAGATCGAATACTTATTAAGAACCTAAATTAAATACTTATTTATTAACAAATTGAAAGATTTTGGTAGATCTACATTAAAAGATTTATTTTAATAATATTTCCCTTCGTTGCTGAGCGTCAGCCATATTTTATTTAAAATGTCCAGCTCTGAATGTTATTTTTCCATCACTTTTTTTCCCAAACAAAATGATACAAAGTTAGTAAATTTATTAATTGATTTCTCCAAGTGCAAGAGGCTTAGCTTTGCGGTCGCTGTCTGTCGACGAGCCTTTCGATGGCAATAAAATCGGGGCTGGGAAACTGGGCGCAGAGTGCACTGAAGATATAGACGGATATAGACTAGACAGAGGGCAAAAAGCAGAGGGCAGAAACGTTTTCGCAACGCTTGAATTGCCAGCAAAGTGGGGGAGTTAGTCGAGGAGGAAAACAGGGGGAAAACGGTTGGGAAATCGAGGGGGAAACTGCAAGGGAACTGCTCAGCTTCAGCTGCAACCAGCACAAGCGATGCTGTCGCTGGCGTTGCAGTTTCCGCATCGCAATTCGCGCTGGCTTTCCACGCATTTCCCACTCGCTGAAGCTCACTTTGCTGCAACGAGAAAGTCTCTTGGGGGGAGGGCCCGGCATGTATCGCCCCTGACGGGAATATAAATATTTATAAGACCAGAGGAAGGGACGCGACTATGTGGCAACCTTGACTGGATCAGAACCAACCCCAAGTGCAGTTACGCATGATTTTTGTAAACATTTCTACACTTGAATTTTTCTTAGATTTAAGTCGCTGATTAAAATGTTTGTTTTAGAAAGTTAGCTGCTTAAACGTCAGTTTAATAACCATCCAGGGCAAGATTAGTTTTCTTTTTAATTTTCCTGCACTCACTATACTTCGTTACACTCCTATATCCGGCTCCAGTTACGACTTCAGTCGCCGTATCTAATCAATTTCAAGCAATATTTGGCCACCTTGAAGCGGGATTGAACCCGAACCCGAGCTTGAGCTGGCAATTTGTATTTGGTCGCTGGCTCCGCTCCCTTCCAGCTGATTTCACTTGAATTGCAGCCAGATTCCCGATTCCTCGGCGGCGACTGCTCTTTAGTCTTCAGTCGCTAGTCGCCAGTCGCCAGAGTTCAGCCTTTAGTTCCTGATTCCTCAGCCCCGACTTTGCCCATTAAATTGAATTTAGTTTGATTGCATTTGATTGTAGCTTATCAGCAGAGATTTATGCTTCGTTAACCTTGCAGTGCTATTGAAAGGAGCAGGCTGCTGGGGCGGTACATTTGCATAGGGCTCAACAGTTTTTAATTAAGCCTGCGATGTGTGCGCGTTATAAATAGCTGAAAGGCCTTGGGTCTTGGTCCCACCAACCACTGCCAACTGATGATGACTGCTGCTCCTCGGCGTTTTCTCGGCGGCTTAAAGTGCGCACTCATTTAGCCATTAGGCGAGAAGGAGGAGCGCTGCGACTGCTGCAGCAGCGCTAGAAAACTCTCACTTTGGTCTATTAATGATGATTCGCACGGCACAAGCTCAAACTGGGGCCTCCAGCCAAGGCACAATTAACCCGCTAAGCTGCCAGAGTTCAGGCTTTTTAAATATATTAATCTAAAAAATAGAAATATGAGGGGAAAGTTGGTTAAAAATGGTATGATAGCTGAAGGGTTTCAAGGTATAAAATATAGCAAATATATAATAATAAATATATAATATTAGATCTTTAAATAAAATATTTATATATAGTTTGGTTCTTTTAATTGTAAATATATGGGATCAATTTATAATATTTTTATTTAAAGTACCAATTAGTTAAACATTATTTGTTTGCTTTAAATAAAGGCATCAATAAAGGTTCTTAACTAATAAACAGTAACCCTCTTGCATTGTTAAAATATATTCTTAGTTTATATTCATATCCCAATTTTTGTATTATATTTAGTACCATTTTTTAGAACCCCTCTGAAGGCAAGGGTTAAGCTGAGACCAATCCGCGCCAAGTTAAAATATCATCAAGTTGGATAGAAATGATGCCGCGGTAATTGCGGCGGCCTCCAAGGCAAATGCAATTTTGCCTTCACTTTGCTCGTTGAGGCGTTAAGCTGACAGTTGGCCACCTGGCCCCCTTTACCCCTGACACCTTTCACCCCCTTTCACATGCCGCCGACTGCAGCATTTACCTGCGCTTATCATTTTGGCCTGGCTCTGACGCGTGATGCGTTTTGATAATTGCATGCCGGGTAAAAGGGCTGTTAAATATATACATTTGGCAATATATATTTATATATCTATATACATATGTACAAGCGCAGTGGCAGCGGCAGCGGCACGGCAGCACGTCTCTCGCCTCGCTGCACAATTAAAAGCTGTCAAAATTTCACTTTGGGAGCCCGTGTCCCCGGAATCCGCTCCCCTTTTGCCTTTGCCATTGCTTTTGCTTTGTTTCCCGCCATTATCATCAACGCCCATTGCCTTTTGATTGTCTTTGCGCAATCCAGCGCCAATTTTAAAATCATTTTCACACACGACTGCATCGCACCTCGGCCCGGAAATGTTTACGGCCAAAAGAAATCAACGCTCTGCAAAACGCCCACGCACCCGCAGTGCGATAATGAAGTTTTCCCCCTTGGCCATCACCTTCCATTCGCATCCGATTTACTCCCTATATACCCCCCGGTTTCCCTCCGCATTCCCCAGCGGAATTTCCCGCCTCCACGCCCAATCGATCCGATAGGCACGCAGCGCGTTGTTTATCTGCAAAGCGACCGATGCAAATTCAACTGCAAGTCCAAATAGAAATAAAATAAAGTACAGTGAAGCAACGGCTCAAAGAACTTTCGAAAATAAAAAATTAATTCAATATGTTAACCGATTATATTTATATCGGCTTATTTCTTGCTTCATTGTTATCTCATTTTATTTAATTTGTTCTGAAATATGTATGTATTCATTCATAAATACCCGGCCTTGCGTACAAAATATGGCATTGAGGCTCATTAAAGCAAATAGAAATAAAATAATTTTCAATGTTTAATGAACTATAAAAGATTAAATAGGTCTTGAGATAATATTAATTTTTTTAACTGATTATAATGATCTCTCATCATTAAATGCCTCTTTCCATTTATCTCATTTATTTTTATACGTTTTAAATATTATTTCGAGTGACCCGATCACTAATAGCCGGCCCTTAACATGGGTAAAGTATGTTGCATACTTTTTGGAGGCTAAGGCTTATTATTTGGGATATTACCCCCAATATCTTTGTGATTTAAATTAGTTTCGGCAGATAAATAAAACGTTTAATGTATATACTTTGTTTTTATTTGTAAATAAATATTGTATATTGTAATTGTAAATAAATATTCGTAGATCGATAAATATAAGATTCGAAGAGAGTCTTATATTGCATACTGAAAAAATCAGAACAAATTTATTCAACACTACTGGTGCTTGACCAAGACTTTGCCTGTTTTTTATCTCTGCTATTGATTGGTTCACTGTACCGTGTGGGGTCTGTAAATAAAATAAATTCGTGCATTGCATGGCTGCTTAATTGCGCGCAACTTTCAGCGGCTAAATTAAACGTAAAGATTGCAATTTGCAATTGTTGTGTGCGCACTAAATAACGTGCGGCGCGATGCCAAAAATTCAAATATCGTCCGACTGCGAAGCACTCACCACTAATAAGATAACAATTTATTTATGTTTACTTGCAGCTAAAAAGGCAGACATAGAGGCAGCAAAGGCATACAGTCAACATTACCGAAGCCATTGAACGGGCGAGCGAGTGCAAAAGACACCGAGATTAAGCAGGTGAGATAAGGCCGAAATCTCTCAATATTCTGCACGTATTTGCATGGCCGGTTAAGTCAAATTTAATCTGTTTTATTGTATTTGCTCTTGTGAGACTCTCTCGGGTGTTTGGCTATTTTGTGTGCCGCCGTCAAACAGATTTGGCTTTGCAATCAAATATTTATTTATTCCTTCCGTTAAAGAGTCAAACTGGATCAAATAGTTGCTCACCAAGCTTGTTTGGCGGCCTTCAACTTTGTTATTTTTTAGTTTTATTATCTCCGAACTAGTAAAGTTTTGGCAAATCAGTTTTTTCATTCCAATGTCTTGTCATATTTACAGACAATAATTTTGAAAGTTTAATTAAGAAATTCGAATTGGTTATGAAAATATTTGTGGAGTTATTGTAGTTTTTACTAAGCTTCCTGCAAATTTCACTTCCATTTTAATGACTTATTAGTCCTAACTATATTGTTTTTATTATTATTTAATACATAAAAGAAGTTGTATTGTTACATTTCCCCCTCAAGGCATTTTCCTGTTCCATTACTTATATAATTTATTTAAGAGTAGATCTCCTTAGTATCCACAATTCAAGCAATGACAGCTATTTTGGGACAGCCTTGACTTTCTTTAATTAAATCCAGTGCAGGGAGATATGCGAGAACCTCTCATTAATAATGACCAAAAGAACTCCTCGGCTCTTGGACAAACGAAAGAAGCCTTTGAAGTGCCCGCCAACCTCGAAAGTTTGCGATGCGGTCAGCGGACAAGCGCTTTGCCCACACAAATAATTATCGCTTAATAGTCAAACCTTGGCGTAGAAAGGGGCGGGAGCGGATACCGCAAGGCCAATCAAAGCGTCATTGAAACGGAAACGGAAACTGCAAGTCAAATGGCAGTCGGCCACAGGAAATGAGGCGCACAAGCGCCAAAGAAGAGTGCGTGAGCGAGTGTCGAGAGTGAGAAGTGACCGCACTCAATACTCGGCCACCGCAAATTAACGCGAGTTTCTCATATCCACTTCTTTGGCTGCGATTCTGATGAATTATTAAACGAGTGTCCGCTGCAGAAGCATCTTGGTCATCCTCAGCATCTTGAGCCAACCTCCTCCCATAACTTGTCGAGTGGCCAAGGCAACGTTTGTCAACGTCCCGAGGCCGGGACTCGGGTGCTCCGGTCTTCTCGCTCTCATCTCTCTGGCGCCGCCTGAATGAGCGCTCAAATGAACACCGCAATGAATGTGCGCCGCATGACAAATACGTAAAGTTTCTTTTGAAATTAAGCAGCATTTGCTGCCAATTCTTAACTACATCAGCGCAGCGCAAACTTTGTCCTCTCACCCGCTCGGCAACCCACCGTCGAGTAGTTTTTCCTCTGGCTTCCGTTGGTTAGATTTTACTGGGCGATCCCGAGAACACGGTTAAAAGAGAAGAAATCTGGGACTTTTATGTATTTTTTATGGCACAATTAAGGGAATTAATACTTTAGATATATATTTGGGCTATTATATTTATACTCAATGATGTTCAATTATTTTTAAAGCAAGCTTTATTTAATAACTTTATTTTGAAGTACTTTCTAGTTAAATGTCCAAGGATGTATGAATTGGAACTCTTCTTAATACAAATTCTTGACTTAACCTGATATAAAAAGAATTCAGATCGTTTAGAAGTCACCTAATATACAACAAAGAATCCCTTTAAAATGCTGAAAATGTGCTCTAGCATCGTTTAAATTATTTCATTAATAAAATACCATTTTTTTCCTGTGCAGCTGCGAAGAGGAGCTTGCTCATTTCAAACTTTTGACACAGAAACTAATTTTGGCAAGCGGGCGTCAGGCAGCCAACCGAGACGACGGCAAAGAAGGGAAGACGGAGACGGAGCCGGAGATGGAGATGTAGATGGAAATGGAGCTGCAGCCTGAGGAGGAGGAAACCTCAAAGCTGCAGGCGGCCCTGGCTTTTCCACTGCGTAACCCGTCCCCTCCCCCGTTTCGGTGGCTTTTCATTCTTTTAGTGATTGCAATATTTCATTGCCTTTGCGGTTCGTGTGTTGCATACTTTTGAGCAATGTCGCCGAGGTTTGCCTTAATTAATTGCCACCACTAACCCACTTCGTCGCTTTTAATCCGCGAATTTTCGCCAGCTGCATTTTTCGCATGTGCCCAGCATGGGAATGGGCGTCATTTGCCTTCGAATGGCACTTTAATTGTCATTTGATTTGATTTATACTGGGAACGCTCTCTAGTGGCATCCTTATCATGTCGGGCACTGTACATACGTAGCAGTGCAAATTAACGCTGAGCTGGTAAGCCCGCGTCGAGCTGTCAAATCAAAGTTGTCCCCGTCAGCTGATTTATGGCATTTTGATTGGGCGATAAGTGTCGAGAGCTGCACTTGTGTCTCCGCAACTGGCCACTGTTGTGACTCTGCATTTCGGGACTGTGGCTTCAGCCAGGCTTTAAGGATGTGCCTGCTTCCAATTCAATTCAATTTGCTATCCCTGGCCGCCTCTGCCTCTGACTCTGCCTCTGCCTCTGACTCTGCCTCTGACTCAGGCTCCATCTCCATCTTCGTCCAGAGAGCTCTCCTTAATATGTTTCAATTTCATTGTGCAAAGCTCCTGACTCTGCCTTGGTCGGGGCACACCTGTGCATATGGAATGTGCAGCTAGATGGAGAGGAAAATTCGTACAAATATCCCAGGAAAATAAGCCATTAAACGAGGCCGAAAAGTGGGCATTGAATGTTTGCCCATCATAAATTGGGAAATATTGCCTGGAAATTGCACCTGAAGAAATGTGCAAAAAGTCATATGGAAAGTCTAAGAACTTAAACTTATTTAAGCTACCGTTTTTAGAGGTTTGGTATTTAATCAAAAACGTATTTAATTTAAAACTCTTATGGTTGAAGATCTGAGGTTGATCGTAGTTATTAGAATCTTTCTTCAGGACTACGAACTTTTACGCTTATTTTTGAAAGTTTAACAAAAGTTTTCTTTTCCTTTGAAATTTAACTGAATTTTAACTTGTTTCGACTAAATTACTAAATTTAAACATTGGAACCTAGATTTTCACTTCAACAAGACTCATAACTCCAGTATATTCCTAATTCAATTCATTTATGCTGACAGCAAATTGTTGTCACAAGTTAATTAAAAACTTAATTGATATTTTTATATCCAGATATTGTATTGGTTTTACAAGCAATTTCCTTAATAAATATATTTCATTTCTTTTTAAGCTCCTGGTTAATATTTAATTTTTAAAAACAGTTAATTTTTCCAATTTGTAAAGATCATACAAATATATTTTCATATCAATCTACCTTTTTCTACTGAAGTTGCTTTTCCAGTCCAGTAATTTGCCGTGAAAGAGTTTTAATGGGAAATATGCAGTTGATGTTGCTGTGTCAATTACACGGCTAAGATGTTCGCACCTTTCGTTAATAATGCAACTGCGAAATGGAAGTGCATCCAACAGATACAGATAGAGCCCGACATACAGGTACACAATCGCCCAAGAAAGTGGTCCAAAGAACTCAAGCTGATTGCATTTCATTTTAAATTTAACTTGCTTTTATTTCGAGCTCCTTTCGCTACGGGGAATACTGCCGTTCGAGCTGCTCCCGGTTTTTGCAATTACCATCGGAGGGCAGACAACAGTTGGAATTACATTTTCAATATTTCCCAGCAACAGCAACAACGACGGCAGCGGCAGAATCATTTTTTTTATATACCCCGCTCCGCTAGATTCTTGTGCTCTATGGCCATACATTTTTAACTACAAGCTCTTGAATGCAATTACTCTTCAATCTTTTTTATTTTTCTCCAGCCCCATCCTGTCTAGTCTATATCTATATCTATATATACAAGCGCCATAGTTGAACGCGAAAATTGCTTATTTCAACATTCAACTTGGCAAAGTTTCGTTTCGTCTCGTTAGGTTTAAAGGAAGAAGCTAAAGTTTGCCATAATTTTGCCAGAGGTCTATCACTTTCTTGCCACCTCTCTCGCATTTCTTCTTTTATTTTTGTTGCCTGGCCTTTCTCCCCGCCCGTATTTATTTTAGCTGCGAATACAGAAAAAGTAGGTTGAACTTTGTCTTATTTGATCAGGAATTTGACATGATGGTTTATGCAAAGGCAAGAAATGTGAAAATGCGAAAAAGTTGCCATGAAATCTATGCGACATTTTCCATTCCATTTTATCCCGAGTGCACTTTTGCCCTGCTGCCCTCCACTGACAAGGCAGTTATGAAAGTTGATCTCGGCGATTTTCCGCCGCCAAGTCATTCCCCAGCCAGCAGAAATAAGCTAAACTGTAGCGGGGGACTCGTTGTGGGTTCTGAAAGTCCGATACAAAATAAGAGAATTCTCCTAAGTTTAAAAAAGGATAAAAAATATTATTTACAAATGACATAAATCAAAATTTGAATTAGTTCTTGCGGCTTAATTTTAAATTTAATTTTATTTAAATTATTATTCAAAATTTTCCACTTTGGCTGAGCAAAATCTGCCTTCTAATGAGCAGCTCATTTTTCGCTGTGTGAATCTTAAATATTTCAGGATGAATTCGAAGTATCTGCCGTCTTTCTCGGAGATCATTAATGAATCCTTGAAGGCGGAGCAGCTGCGTCCGCTCGCTAATCCCGCTCGGCTGGCATCCTTCCCTGCAGTTCACCCTTTTCCCGTCACGAAAGTGCATGCTCATCGACTGTTGCCAGCGATTGCTCGAACATTTTCAGCTGCTTGGGAAAATACGTTGTGTAATGTCACTTAATCTTTTTATACGCGCCAGTTAAGACGAACATTTTCTTTTTCTTTTTTGCAAATTGCCAGGGCGGCCGCGTGGGCGGATTAGTGGAACGGATTAAGAATGAAAGTGTTTGCAAAATACGAAAACTTTATGGCGGACGGCAGATTAAGAATGAATTGTTTTTTATTACGCCAGCCGTCGCCGCCGGGCATAAGTCAAAAGGCCAGGTAGCCCTCAGGTATTGCGGATTCTAGGGGACCCAAAAAAGTTGGGATCGCGTTAGAGGACAGGTAGGATGTGCTGCTCGGGAGTGTATAAAAAGCAGGAGAAGCACTGAAAGAGGCATCAAACCATCAGCAAACGTTGGACAAGCAACACTTAAATATTATACTCGGAAAATATATTATTTTGAGAATAAGGAACACCTAGGAGCCTGTTCAAGTTCAAATCTTGAAGGATTCGAAGCATTTGAAGGAATCTGAAACACAATTGCCACGTTCAACAACCAACAAACATCTTCTAGCCACATCTTCGATTTTATTGGAACCAAGCTCTATCAATAGACCAAAAATGCCGCGCTACCAGAAGCTCATCAACGAAGACGACAACATGCCCTCCACAACAAACTCCCAGAAGGAGCAGCTCCGCTTCCAACAGCAGCAGCAGCAGCATCACCGCTTCCAGCAGCAACTACATCAGAAGCCGAGCGTGGGATATCACCTGTACCTTTATCGCCAGCAACTCGCCCAGCGGAATGTGGAGTACATCCGCCTGTCCAAGGCCAAGTACTGCATCACGGACACGCTAATCTCCAAGACGGTGAGGAACCTCAAGGGCTGCAGCATCGACGAACTGAAGACGGTGAACCACCAGATCGTGTTCCGGCACAAGCTGAAGCATCAGATCATGCGCCTCCGCAAGCTGAAGAGCCTGGGCATCAAGAATGCCAATCCCAAAATGGAGAGCACCGAGCTGTGAGACGAAGGGATCCTGTGAAGAATCAACGGACAAAAGGCTCCAGCAATCAGTTCTGACTATGATTTAGGCATAGGCTCAAGGATAACTCGATTGTGGCTCAATTCATAAACTTTAAATTGTAAATCTCCACATAATTAATAGTTTTCTAATTAACTGAGAGTTTGCATAACATAAATTAAATAGTTTAAGTGGCGGGCACTGCACAAATCATACATACTACTATACATACTTACTTTTAAGCTAGACTTGAAGTTAAAAAATATGATTAAATATATAAAAACAAATAAATAAAACAACCCTTTTAATTATATAATCTTTAATCTTATTCTTTGTGACCTTTGGCCCGCTTCAAATTATTAAGAGTAATGACGGCAGACTTTGCTGAATATTAACTCATAAATAGAGCTCAGAAATCACACTCTTCGATTTTCGATTAATCAAGGATGTCATCCTTTGTGTCATTATTTTGACCGCAGCTGTAAATGTTATTTTTGGCCTGTCACAACTGGAAGGCATCAGCACAAATACAGGGAGACACCGCCGACATCTATGTGGACAGAAGACAACCTCAATGTAACTATCAACTGAGGCCAATTTGTGGCATTCACTAATTGAGTTCTCTGTGCAGCATCCTGACACGTGTCAGGACAAATCATCTTTGCCGCTTCTCAAGCCCTATCTCGACCACAATTCATTAGGAATTTATGAGTGTTTCGGGTGCATTAAACTTGCAAGCGCATTTTTCATTTGATTGGGGACTTTTTTTGGGGTAAGCAGAGCCTGCCCGCCCCAATTAATTGGAAAATAATTTCCACAAAGTGCTTTACACTTAACTTAACACCAACATCATTATTTTCACTCAAATAATATTAATAAATACAACCGGGCTATGCCCGGCTCCCCGTCGCCTTGCCAAGCGGCATAATAAATAAATGGCGCACATAATGCAGCCAGTAAGTCAATTTTATTATTGAAATGAGTTGCGATGTTCAAACAGCAACCTCAGCCAAAGTGAATGTGAGTGTTAACAATTAAAATACACACAGTGCCAGTGCTGTGTGGGGTGTTGTTTTACATATGCTCGCAATTATGCAGTGTGCTTGCCGCTCGCAGTCTGCGGGCGCTGCAATTTGCAAACACTCAAAAGTAGGCTATGAAAAATGTCCGCCCGCACATTAAATTTTCCACACAATCAATTTTCTTGCCAAAGGAAAATCCCGAATGCACAGCCTCTGCCATATGTTAATTTTCTATAAAATTTATTTATTTATGCATCGGCATTTGTTGCCGCTTAATCGTTCAAACTTCCCGTCGGCCGATTTAAATCAATTTTCCTCTCTAGTTCGAGGCACAGAACTTAAAGCGCCAGCCGTCGATTAGTGCGCTTCATTATGAGCATCGTTTTCATTATGTTTATTACGGGCACCGCCGGGACAACGCCTGCGTTCTCGAGTTAATGCAATAAATAAAATTTCAACTGCACCGTCGGGCATGTTTAGCCGCATGAAAAGCGACAGTAAGCCGGGCCTGCATAAGAAGTTGCCTGTTTATCTTGGCCCGGTCTTTGCCTTTTGTTTATCCCGGTGTTCACTACGGGTCCGGGTCCAGGTCCTGCCCAGGTCCTGTTCCCCAGGAACTGTCCCCCAGACCCGGGTTACCCAACTCCTCATCTATAGCACGGGAAAAAAAAAGGTGCGGCGATTGTGGATTTAGATTTAGAAATCAATAATCGTGGCCAAACATTAATCTACGTTTTAAAATATATTATATTTAATACTTCTTTTGAAATTAATTTAAAAAATATATAAAAATTGTTGAGATAAATAGTTAAAGTTCCTAGTTTAACTACCATTTTTCTCCGTGTCCCTTCCTGTCGCAGGCTGGCTGTTTTCTTTCAAAAAGTTGCCTTCCGTTCGGGCCTTGTTGTTGGCCTTGTTGTGGGCTTGGCGTTGGCTTTGGCCCGTTTGGTTAGCGCAGTCGCTTGGCTGCCTGCTTGGCCAACTGCCCTAATGAGTTTACAAAAAGTTTTGCTTTAACAAAATGCGAGGGGCAGAGCGATGTGGCACCGTAGAAGTTGGCAGGAACTGCCCAGCATGTTATACAAATTGCAGGGACAGGAGCACGAGCAGGAGCAGCAGGCCAGGACCAGGACAAAACTGTCATCAACGTCTCGTCTGCCGTCTCTCCCCTGTCCACTGGTTGGTTGCATGTGGAGGATGTTGCTCCTGCAGCTGATGTCGCTGCTGCTGCTGTGCGACTTAGAATGCCATTTGTTTACCTATCCTGGCATGTTGCATTGTTGCCTGTTACTTGGCGACTAAGCGAAAGTTTTCGCATTTATGTTGCTGCCGGCAGTGGAATATGCATTTTAATTAGTTTAGCAAACTTGGGTGCAACTCGGGGCAGACACAGACTCATTCTGCGTCGGCGTCTGGTTAATTGCGCAAATTTAATGGCTCTTGCTGGTGCAGCAACGCCTGCACTTTAAGGCAACTGGCTGAAGTTGGTGCCACACCGCCTTCAGCCTACAAGCAAATGTAGCACAAGAGTTGTTAACATTTCACATTTCACTAAGTAGCAAATTCAATTAGTTTGTCGTCGTCGTCGTCCTCCCCTCGAAAAGCCATGTGAACGTTTTAGTAAATTACTTTAATGCCCAAAAGTTCCTTGCCTTTCGTTTCCTTTGCCGTTTGGCTTCGCAATTTATGTCTGTCGTAATTTACTTAACTGTCTGGCGCATAAATTAATTTGTCTAAGCATAAATCTGCCGACTGTTTGGCTGTTTGGCGCTGCACTGCATTGTGGCCGAAACGAGCTGCCAACTGACGGCCGGAAAGATAGCTCATTAGGTTTTTCAATAAATTTAATTCAATATAAATAGAGTGCCGGCTCAGACGGCTTTCGCCGCTCGCTCCTGCTCCTGCTCCTTCTCCTGCTCCACTTTTGCTGCCCGTCAGCCGTCAGCCACTTCATCTTCGTCGGCGCATCCGTCGGGTTCTTTTGGCAACCGCCTGTGGCAGCTGCAGTGCAGGAGCTGGAGCTGGAGCTGGGGCAACATCGGAGCAGGAAGCAGCATCAAAGTTGCACACGTCGCCATCAGCCAGGACTTAAGGCAGCTGATGCTTCTGCTCAGGACGCAGCGGCTCCTTCCACTGCAACGCTCAGCGGGCGTTAGAAATGAGGGTTTTCCACTAGGAAAAATAATAATCATTGTAAATGGTAAAAGCATTTACAAACTGGTATGAAATATATATACTTTCCCGAAATTTATATTTAACATAGTCAAAAGTAAATTCCGTTATTAATGGATTGGATTTTATACATTTTCTACGCGTATATTACTTGAGTGGGAATATTCGAAATATGTTTAATATTTTCATCACTACTAAAAACAATTAGAATTTTCAACTCTTTTGTTCAGTGTTCCCTTCTGTTTCCTAGATTCTTTTCTAGTCTCTCCTCTGCCAGCTCAATTTTATGTTTCCCAGCCTGAGCCGAGCTTAGCCGAGCGTTTGCAACGCGTAAATTTGGCGCTCCAAAGCGGTGATTATGTCGTCGTCGTCGTCGTCGGGTTCTCCACGTTGTTTCGAGCTCCTGGTGCTCCCTCTCATCTCCATCTCTCTCTGGAGTTACTCCCCAGTCCTGGCCAATTTTTCTTAGCTGACTGCAGTGGCGGTGCCGTTGCCGGCGACGTCATCACTTGAATAAATTAAGTCGCCGGCAAACAGCTAAATGAAATTGTTAATTTAGAGCTGCACAACGGAGCGTATGCTTGATATGTCTGTGTGAGCTGTCTGCGAGTTACCTGCGTTACCTGAGCAACCGTAGCTGCTGGCTGGATGTCTGCTGTCTAACTAATCCGCTTATGGCATGATCCCAATCCAACGACCAGCATATGCCCGCATCAATGGAATATATATCTTTTTTTCCCGGAGCTCTTTTGTCTCTGCAGCTGCTGTAATTGTCTTTTAAATGTTTTTTCTAGGGATGCATATGGAGAAGTAGATTCTCTAACGATACATGGATGAAATATCGAGATTAATACAGGTTAAAAAATATTTTAATTGATTATGTATACTATTTATTAATTTAGATAAATTTATTTTATTTTTGAATTATCGATAATATCGATCAAAATTTGTAAGAGTCGATTACCATTTAATCGGCACTGAGTTAAAACTTCTTTAAAATCTAGTTCCTTTATTAATATTATTAACTGAAATGTCCAAATGGAGGGAATAAGTTCCTAAATTTGAAACTTCGATTTACAAATAAAATATCTGCTTCGATACAACAGACAAACATCAATATATCGATATATTTACCCATCCCTAGCTTCTTCCGCCGCCAAATGGACAAATGATCACTCGAATTTATATTAAACTTTAACCCTCAGTCACTTAATTAGCCCGACTGAGACTGCAACTGCAACGGCAACTGCAACTGCAACTGCAGTTTCGATTGGGCGTTAACTACTTTTTCATATGACCATCAATCTGCGGCATTGCCAAGTTTTCTGGGTGGCTCGAAACCGACACCTTCCTAACTGCCCGGAGCCAAGACAATAACAAAAACTGAAAACGAAAGCGAGAATGAAAAACTTACCCCGAGTCGACTCGAAAATATATTGAAAATGCAGAAGTTCTTTTTTTTATTTTTGCACCGAGTTTCTCTCTGGATGGCAAAGTTTTGTGCAACTTGGCTGCGTCTTCTCCCTTTGCCTTTGCCTAAACTGACGTAAATTTATAATGACAAATTGCATTTGGCGCAAATGCGGAGAATAAAAAATATAGAAAAAAACGCCAGCAAAGGTAGCCAATTGAGCGTGAAAAATTATGAAGCTGGAAAGAAAACGGATTTCGCCAAAGCCAGCTAGTAGAGAGACAGTCAGAGTGCTTAATTACAGCATAAATCCGCTTAAATGTAAATTCTTCTCTTTGATTGCTGATTAAGCCAGGTGAAAAATGAATGGAGAGCAACGTCTAAAGAAGTCGCAGACAAAAGTAAAAGCCAACTAAGGCAATCAATAGAATGGAGATTAATATAATATAAAGGTAAAAGAAAAGCAAAGGCAAATAAGTAATTTAATAAATAATAAGCTTAATTTCCTTTACAAAAAATAATATGTATAATGCCACAAAGCAAACTAAAGCCAGAAATCGGAAACCATTGTTTAACACTCAGGAATTTGTATTTACTTACTGGGCAAGCCAGGCCACCGCCCACGCGGCGTATGAGCGCTATTTGCAGGAAATGCACCTCCCCATCGCATATTTACCGTTGCCAACCCCCGCCATCAGTCAAACCGGCAACAAACAAAAGTGGCTTAAATTTCACCCATGCTCCCGTTCCCACTGCTCCCGTTCATGCTTTCCTGTTGCTACTCCGTCCGTCGTGTTGCTGTTGGTTCTGCGATACTTTGCCCATGGGCGCCACCGCGTCAAGCGATAAAGCAAAAAATGACACGTTTTTAATTTTACTTCACACCTACACAAGAGCCAGAACAACAACAAGGAGCTGCCATGTAATCAAAACTGCAAGAGAGCAACAGTCACAATAGCAACACCCCAACAGCAACAGCAACAATCGCTGGTGACAACAATGCAGGCGACACACAACACACAACAAAACACGCAGAAGGGAAGTTGAAGGCGAGCCAGAGAGCCAGAGAAAAATTAGATTTATCACGAGTGGTTGCCGGAAAAATTGTCAACATTTATCAACATTTTTCAACGGGCAGCGGGACGTGTTTTGAGGCCAGGCACCAGTCACCAGTCGCCAGGCACCTCAAGAAACAGAACGGCGAACCAGAAATTGCCAAGAAAAGAAACTCTGGCCAAGACCGAGACTAAGCCAGGTCCAAAGTGTGCCAACACCTCTCTCGGCTTTGTCCGGGACTCGCGTGGGAGTCCGAGCTGGAGTTCGAGCTGGAGTTCGAGACCCAGTGCGAGTGCGAGTCCGCTCAGCATTTTGATTAATATCCGCAACGTCAAGCGGCCTCTTGCAGGACGCCACAGCAACATCACGTCCAATAGCAACATCTACACTTGGGGAAATCCAAGTTAAACATAGAATAAAGAAAGATTTACTAAATAATGCAAGGCTTTGTAAGCAAATTAAAAAGACAGAACACATTTCTGAGTCACTTTGTCTAATAATGCCACTATTTATGGGGTCTCTGGTATGAAAGATTGCACAAGGAAATGTAGCTAGGCAAATATTGCTTGGAAATTTTTTTACAAAAATAAAAATATCCTATCGAATCTGATAATGGTTAAACCTTGTCATGATGATATAGTTTTATTAGTATTCAATTAAAGAATTCCTAATAATATTGCTTTTCAAGCCCTCTGATAACCCCAAATCTTTTAATTTCACACCTCATATGTTAGCAAGCCTTTTTGCCTCTGTGCACTTTTCCTCTGTGCTCGAAAGTTGCAATAGCTGAGCAACAATCGCAACAAGAAAAGATTCTGGCCCGTAGCGTCGTCCAGTTGCCACTGATTGTGAAAAGTGGTCACGATGATGACAAAAATTCACTGGCGAAATGAAAACAAAGTTGCCCGCCTTTCAGCCAGCGTGTAGGTGTTGCTCGCTGGCAACTCTCTCTGCAATCTGGACTCTCCTTTCTCCCCAGCGAAAGCCCGAAAAGAACTTTCCCAAAAAAAAAAAAAAGAGAAGGCTCTCCTTGAATGCGGTTTATATTCCTTTGACTGGTTTATTTGATTTGGCAGGAATATAAGCTGGAGAATTGTGAGAAATTGCTTGGGATTTGTGTGTGGCAAATTGAGTTTTGGGGTTTCAAGAAAACAACATTGGGGCAATCGCTGAGCGCAGAATTCTAATTAAGTTTAGAGCTTAATTAATTAAGGTAAACATCAAGTATTGTGTGGACCTAAAACGGATCAATTTCCTAGCTAATCTCGGCCATTTTTCATTAGGAGCCTCGAGAGCAGAGCACAAACAACACAGAGGCCCTAACTCACTCGAGCTCTCCCTCTAACACACACATAATCGCATTTTAAACTTTTTCAATAATAAAACTTTTCTAAACGGATTTCCCGCTGGACGCGTTGCGCTTTAATAATTTCCCAGTTTTTTATCCTTTTTTCCATTCCAGGCAGCAGGCGATTTTCAGCTGATGGGCAACAAGGGACAGAGTGCATCGGAGCCATTAATTTAAATTGGATATTATGAGCGCACTAGCAACGAATACAGAAAGGTTAGTGAGCCCTTTTTTTTTGGGGAAATCCTACTGAAAATATAAGCTTTGAATTTTTATTAGCCTCGATGAAGTGTCAGGAGCTGCCGAAGTCATAAATTATTTCCATATGCTTAGAAGTACTTAGTAATTTCATTTTTACTTAGCTTAATTCTTAAGCTTAACCTAATTTAATATTATATTTAAAACTTTATATTTCTATTCCGCAGCTCATGTACGACAAGTCCAAGAAATCGTGGAGTCAGCGGCTCAAGACGCTCGGCAGCGGTGACTCTGTGGACAAGAACGCCTCTTTAGCGGCCGTCAGCGGGATGCAGGCCATGCAGCAGTTGCAGCTGCACATGCAGCACCAGCACCAGCAGCATCATCAGCAGCAGCAGCTCCAGCAGCAGCAACAGCACTTGCCACACCATGGCCATCACCAGCTGGTGACCGCCTACCAACTGCCGCCGGTGCCCGGCGCCGAGTTCCTGCCCAGCGCCCTGTCGCGCTCCATGAAGTACGCGGAACCCTGGATCTATGGAACGGTGAGGGGGATTCCGGCCCGGCCCTCCTACGGATACCATCCCCATGCGGCGGCCATTTTCGCGGCGGCCGAGGGTATGCCGGGGACCACGGCTCTGGCCGTGGTGATCTGCTCCTGTGCCGAGTACTTGAACGGCACGAAACGTGACGTGAAGAAGGCGAGCGTGTGCAAGAAGTGCAAGGGCTCCCGCCTGCCGCTGGCCAACATCGGAGGAGCAGCTGGCGGCACCGTGCGTCTGCCAGCTGTCAGCGGCGGCAACTCGTCCTCCTCGCGGCGACCCATGTCCGCCACGATGCGTGTGGTGAGTGCCACGAAGAAATCACGTCCCTCCATTCTGGATCCGCAGAAGGATCCCTATGACCTGATGCGGCGCACGCGACTCCTGTCGCCCGAGCCGAGCTCCAAGGATGCGGACGGCAAGTCACGTAGCCGCAGTGAGCCGGCTGGGAACCCCACCAGGGGTCGCACTCGCACCCGGGCACCGCCGCCGCCGCCCGTCATGAGCTCCGTGGCCAAAACGCAAGCCACTCCCTCCTTGGTGGATCCCACGGACTGCTGGCTGATGGAGGACAACGAATCGCTGCTCCAGAGCAGCGGCCTGGCAGCCGGATCTGGACGGGCCACCAACCGGCGGTCCATCCTCCGCTGCCACGTCAATCCCTATGACCTGATCTCAAGCGAACTGCAGCGGAACCTGAGGAAGCCCCACGACGACTTCGATGTGGCGGATGCCCAGCTCAACGACGATGCCGTGGAGCGCCAGCAGCGGACCTCCAGCAAGTTCTATAGCGGCAATGTCACGGCCATTGCCGGGCAGCGGATTAGCCTGGGCGAGAAGGATGCAGGCGATCCAGGTGACAGCTACGAGCGAATTATGATTGTCTCTGGTGGAGATGCAGCGACGACAAATGGACCGCGACGACCGCCGCGCAACAAAAAGGCGGACGAGCCCGCGGAGGTAACAGTGGGAACTCCTGTGGCTGCAACTCAGCCTGCTGCCAATGCTCCAGCTAGCATTCCGCCAGCTACAAGTCCTCCAGCTCCAGTTCCAGTACCAGCCACTGCCACGGACGAGGAGGATGAGGAGGCCGAAGATTCCCCCTACACAGTGCTCACTGTGACACCCACGGAATCCATCCTGAAGTCCATACTGAAGCGTCCCGTCACGCTGGACTTGTCTGTCTCGCCTCCGCCGCCGCCGCCGTCATCGTCGTCGTCGTCTGACATTTCTGGCCAGGCAACGCCCTCGGGCAAGTCACAGTTCTACATACCGACGCCAACGGGTACGGGAACGGGATCGGGTTCCCCGCCCCTGGACACATCAACACTCACGCCCACAGCCACATCCACACCCACTCCAACTGGAGGAGCAACCATCACGCCGGGCTCACGCAAAAAAGTGCAATTTATGGTCGAGGATAAAGTCATAGCCACGACTGTGACAGCGGCGACAACTGATGATGGCGGCGATGTCTGTGTTGCCACCGCCGCCACGAAAACCAACTACGAGTACTACAATCGCAAGCGAAACGCAGCAGCAGGAGCAGCAGCAGCAGCAATATCGTCCGACGCAGCAGCAACATTGCTCCCAGATCAGCAGGAGGCTGGAGCTGGAGCTGATGATGAGCACTATAACTTTACAGCTTCCGCGACAGCCACGCTGGGCTCAAAGCCGGATAGTTTGCATTATGAAGATGTCGTTCCAGGACCCCAAATATTTGACAGCGGCGACGGGGCAGCATCGTCGAAATTATTACTGCCAGCAGTGGACGGGTCGCCGCATGTCACTGCGAATCCTGCGAGTCCTGTCAGCGCTACGCCAACTGGTGAGTACTCACAAAAATCCCCGCACAGTTGACTTTTAATTATGAGCGGAAAGTTGGGACTTTGGCAAGGCCAGCAGTTTTTCCGCTCCAGCTTCAGTTTCATTAGCGGGCTTCCCATGACACTAGCCCAGAGCTAAGAGAGAGAGCATATTCTGGGCTTAAATTACAGTCTGATGTTTTCGAATCTGGCCATGAATAAGGGAAAAATATTGCATATCTACCTAAACCCAAATACAGAAACTATGACTAAAATAATTATGCTATCTGATATTTTTCTGAACTTATCAAACAGATAAAATTGAAAATAAACGAATTATCCGTTATTAATTAAAGACTCAGTTTCGTAATACTATTTTTTACTTAATCAAAATATATGCTTCATACTTTGTCACCACAAATGCTTTTGTTGGCCAGATACGAACTCATCCCAGCTGCAACCACATCCTTTTTTATACGATAATATTACATCCCAAAGGATAAAGAGTCTTTTACATTCGTCGGCTAACATTTCACTGTCATTATCCCTGACATTCACTCACCCACTGGACTCTGGACTCTGTTTATTTCCGAGTGAAAATGAGAATTCTGCAATTGTTTGCTAATTGCTCATCATCACGGCACGGTCTACGGAGTTTGCCACATTGCACATTACGTATACGCAAAGTTGGCGACACTTTATGCATTATACAAATTTCCTAACAAGCATGAAAACGCTTTTGGCCAGGAGGGGGGCTGTGTGAGCCAATTGAAACGCCGGCACTTGAATGCGACTGAAAGGGAAGGGCGGCCATATATAGCTATATATATACTCGTATAGTAGTAGGAGTAGGAGTAGGTTAGGGCCAGGGGTCGCACCTGGTGCCAGTTCACGCAGGGGTTAACACCATAATCAAGCATCTAGCGGAGCGGCAGTGGCAGTCAGACCCTTTGACACAGTCTCCCTGTCAACGGCACACGCTCTGCCGCCCACCCCGCCCCGGATGAGCCACCACGGAGCCAGAGCCAGGAACCACCGAACCACCCACAGAGCCCCCTTTGGCACGTAGCTGCGCGGCAAACAAAACGACAGCTACAACTACAGCTGAAACGACTAGCAGGCCAAGTCAACGTGACATTTGCACCCACAAATGGCAGCGACGCACGGCGACCTGTCACACAGAGAAAAAAATTGATATTGGCAGATATTTGAATAACACTAAACTCTAAATAACTGTCTGTCTAAGTCAGGTACTTACTTTTAAGCGGAAATTCTTACGAAAGTAACAAATTCGGCAATGGGTGCTTCGAGGCATTTATAATTCAGAGTTCGGTGTCTTTTTGGCTCTGAGAACCTAGTACACATTTACATAAAATAATTCTTCAGCATATGAAGCCTAAATCGAATCGATAATTGCTAAGGATTGAACATTTTCTTGTACCTAAATTATACAAAGACGGAAGTGTACAGGAGCCAGTGAAAACAGGAACAAAATCCATTATAAATTATTTATATATTAAATTTTTGAATTTTCTGAATATTAACGCCTCGCTAACTCAAATATACTAAGTTTAAGTATATAATTTTTGCCCAGAAAATAAACTTATTGTCTCGATTCAGGTCCTTAAAATCTCATTTAAGACCCATTTTTCTTTGTGTGCCGCGAACTATTCACATTCATGGTCGCATCTACAGTCACATTCGCATTCACAATCCCTCCTATCCTCGCATGCATTGCTCCTCCAGGTGAAGCGGCAGAGGAGGCGTGGCACACACATGTTCGACTTCATTCAAAGCAAATTAACAGGCGGCACACTGGGACAAAGCGGCTGGAGCCGGAGAGCGGGACTCATAGACAGACAAAAAGTTTTCATTCAATTAAATTTCGACGGTGGAGAAAAACTTGTGTCCATCAGGGAATCGAGTTGAGTTCGCTTGAGTTGAACTCAACTAAAGTGAAAGGGGACGAATATCAACGTTAACGGTGGAAAATGAAGGCAAGCTTAACTTGTGACCTAAAGGAGGATATATCTATAGAATACCTTTCAAGTCTAGTTTTCACTATTGTCCTAAATGGGATTTCCGTTGAAAAATACAAAAATATAATAGATGTTAGGTCATTATCAAAAAGATTAACTTTTAATAGGAAAAAGGTATCGTTCCTTTCCATTTTAAATAATTTTAATACTCCAATAATATTATTAATTTATTAAAGAATTATTCAGAACTTTAAAAATATGTTTCTCCAAGTATTTTAAGCCTTAATACGATTTGATAGCAAGAACAACTTACAAGTTTTCATTCAACAGTAACAAGCATGCACTAATAGCATTGTTACATGATCGCTTTATGTCCCCATTATTTTCCAAGCTCATATATTTTCAAGACCCGCAGTCCTTACTATTTTAGTTATGCCAACGCATCGCGAATTTCACAGGCCATTCTTTAGACTTGCGGCTGTCTATTATGGCCCAGGGGAAACGAGCCAAGGAGAGGAGGAGGAGCCAGGGCCTCATAATGGTGACATGGCGCCCACGTGTCTCCAGCGCTAGACAATTACAAAGTTCCTCCTTCGCTGGGTGCAATTTGTTGCATTGTTTGCCGCGAGTTAAAGCACTTGGAACTTTGCAAACTATTTTTGATTTGATTTTTGAAATTGGCTCGCTACGGGCGCTTAGTGATCCCACCTACCAAAGCCTTCCGCCCACAAAGGCCAACCATATTCCGCCGGCCAAAAGTGGAGGCCAACGACGGCTCCCGAGATGATTTATGGCGCACGTGTTGCATTCACCGGGAGGAGAAAAAATAAAAGGAGACCGGGTCGCCAGACGGGCCAAATCGCAGTGAAAGGCATTAAAGTGATAGAGTCTGGCCGCTCGACGGTGAAATTTGCATTTTTAATGCCCCAACGCCAACGCCACTGGGCCAACTTTGAGCTCTTGAGTCATGACCGTGCCCCCAACTCGCTGGATTATTAATATTTCATATTTGTCTTTGATAAGCGGAAAGTGCGTCCCGAACGAGCCAGCCAAGTGCTGAATATAGAATACTGTTCCCAATTTTAATATGAATGGAAATTGTAATATTTCTGGAATGCTTTCTGGCCAAGGGGAAAAGTTTTATTTTCTCCTTTCCATTAAATCAATTGGTATTTGTTTTTCTGGAAAAAATGTATTCCCATTCATTGATTAACCTTTAACTTTAGATGGAGAAACTTTTTGGTTTTCATTTACCTTACCTTAACTCACAGAAATTCTTCAATGAAATATGAGTTTAAAGGAAATTTAAACCAAAGATTGCAAACTTAAACTTGTAATTTTATCCAATTAAACATTTTCTTCAAATTTACTTATTAAGTCATACAAATGCTTGTTAAATTCCAAAAGACAAAGCTGTTTTCCTAATAAATTGCAATACAATTTTAAATTGGCTTGATAAAGGGCCGAAAGCAGGGTTTAATTGAGCAAATCATAAAATTATTTTGCTTTAGTTTGGAGTGGCGCCCGGGTTCGGCAACATTTGCAATTAACACGTTTCAAAGGAATATTTCCTGGGTGGAGGATATTAAGTCATTAGCATTTCTGCAATCCCTCCAAGCCCCTTTTATTTCGCATCGCATCGCATCGGTCCGTTCTGGTCCGGTTCATTCAGGAGAATTTTCACTTTGCTTTCCTGCTCATTGCAATTTGCTTCACTAATGTTTCTTCTCTGTTTTCAAACGTCTCTCCATTCATTTAATGGCGCCTGCCTTAAATTTCCTCCGCTTTTCCCGCTCAAATGAAGTGTGAATGGGAAAAGCGTTTTTGCTGCTGCTGCTGCTGCTCCTACTGCTGCTTCTGTTGCCTGAAACGAAGCGATTTCAAATGAGATTTTTAAATATGGCCAGCAATTGTAATTCCAAATGCCAATAGCAGCAGCAACATCTACATCAGCAGCAGCAGCAACAGCAACAGCAGTGGGAACAGCAGCAACATTGTTACATTTTGCATTTTATATTGCCATGCTCAGCGGAAGTTGAGCCTCATGTCTTCATGTACTTTGCATATTTACACTAATAGAAATTGTGGCAGGCAATTGAAAAAAGAGAGCGCCGCACAAACTTTTCCGGCTGGTGTTGCTGCCAAGTGATGACCGAAAAGAAGCCATAAATGGAAAAGGAAATTGTGCTAAGAAGGACACAAAAGTGGTCATCACTCAGTGCTTTTATGTGATTTTAAACGTTTTATCTAAGCATTTCATTGACTTCTTTTCTAAATATAACAGGTTTCCACAGAAATCTCTATAAATTAAAAAAGAAATAAGAAAAGAGTCTAAAAGTATGCAATAAAATATTCAAAGAGACAAATTGGGATTTTAATGAAAATTGGTTTTTTTATAAGGGATTTATTTTATTTAATTTGTAGCATACTTTTGGACCGCATTCTAAATGAGTTCAAGTCCCCTGAGGTTTCTGAAGAACACACAAGTTACTCTTAGAATAAATTAAGTCCACAAATTACTATTTAAATTAAATTCCCTGCCTAAAAGTATGCTTTGAAGTAGGTTTGTGGAATATACTAGATCTTAGCATACTTTTTGACACTTTTTTTAAAGAATTCAAGCCTCCATTGATATATTTCTACCAAATCCATGTTGCAAATGGCCAGAATCTATCTGGAAAACGGAGCAATTGGCAGCACTTTTGCTATATGTTGCCGATGTAGCTGTTGCTGCTGTTTTATGTGTGGCAATAAAAAGTGTCGCAGGCGGGGGGCGGGGCCAGGGGGTAGTTTTACGGCTCTGCTACTGCTCCTTGCACAGTTGCTGCTCCTTTTCCTCCGCAGTTGCTGCTGCGGCTGTTTTATTGTTGCGACAACAGCAGCAGCAGCAGTCTGCAGTATTGGTGTTAGTGGTGGTGTGTCCAGGGTTCGGCCATTCCTCAAACTTAATATATCCTGTTTCCTGATTTTCATGACGTACTTGGGGATGGCCCCTATAAGTGCCCAACAAGTTCTCCTCCTCCCTCTCTATCTCTCTGGGCCGCATTTTCTTGGTTTTCCCCGGGCTTTCCACTGGCCATGTAACCCTTCGCCCCCTCGCTTGTGCTGAGTGCCATTTTCTGCATTTAAGTGCAATTCTATGCAAGAATGTGCCGACATGCATATTTGTGCTAAAGCCATTTCCCAGCTCTCCTGGCTCGCTTTTCCAGGGGGTCTTCCTCCCCCCCTGAACTCCCATAAAATGTTCGTTTTGCCAGCTAATGCATACAAATGCCTGATGCGCTTTTTGCATTACAAGAACAGCAAATACAAGTGAGGGAAGAAAAAATAAAAGAAAGTCAGGGGAAAGACAGCCAAACAACAAACAGAATGGCAAAGCCTAGGTATAGTGTGCTATATGGCGTGTTTGTGTGTTTATGTGTGTAACACGGGACATTCACTTTCAAGTTGGCATTCGAAAAAATCGCATCGAATCTTGGCCAAAAACAATAAGAAAAAGTCATCCTAACATTCTGGTTCAGCCAACTCGAAGGCAGCTAGTTAGGAGAAACGAGGATAGAAAAAGTAGAAGCTAGAGAGATAAAAACTTGTTAGGCAATCCATGCACTCTTTAAAGGGCATTTAATTAATGACCAAAAGTTACTCCGAAACCAATTAGCATATTCTCAAAGGTTTTTGGGAAACTATGTCGGTCTTTCTCTAGAATCTAGAGAGAGGTTTAATTTTTTCCAGCACTTGGCATAACTTTTTAGATTCTATAAAAGTTAATACTGCATTCTCTTTAATAAGTAACATTCAGCAGCCAGCAACTTTTTACCATATCCTTAATTACCAATAAATTAAATCAAATAATAAACTTCGACTTCGAAGACTTGTCCAAAGTTTGCTGAATGTTCCAAAACTTAAATAAGAAATTAGCCAAGCCATAACCCAGGGAAAGTTTTCCTGTTTCTGTTCCTGACAACATCGGGCTATTTAAAGCCATTGTTGGGGCTGCTCTTCCTGTTTCGGCAGCTATTTCTGTATAAATGTCTATTTTTGTGTTGCCTGCAATCGATTTAGTTGCAAAATAAATTAAATTCCAGGATGTGTGTGTGTGTGTGAAGACAGATGAACTGCCATTAAGGAGCTGACTGCCAGTTGAAATATCGACTGTCACTGTCGATTTCTCACAGTGCAAAGAGACAGGGGGAAGGGGAGGAAATCCATCATCAGATGCTGCTTCCTTGAGGAGTAAGAGTCACAAAATATTTGGCATCATAATAAAACTACATGATGCATGCCGTCCATGGCCAATGGTCAATGGTCTGTTGCAATTTTCTGATTACCAATGGACAATCTTTTGGCCATTGTTGATGCTGCTGCCGGGTCTGGATGTTGTGGATGCCGGTGTTGCTGCTCTTGGCATGCAAAAGTTGCCTTTTGTTTTGGGGCTTTAAACAAAATGAAATTTTCTAGCAGCTCTCTTGAGAATCTTTGGCCACAGCAAATCGAAACCGCAACGTATCCGTGTGTATCTCTGTGTGCGTGTTTTCCTCGATGCCAAACACGAAATGCCACTCCAAACGAAAGGTACAGCGATAGGGGGGGCTTAAAAAATAGAAAGAGAGCGCCATACGGGGCTAGAGAGAGCTGGCATGATTGTTGTAATGAAACGTAACGAAACAAATCAAAGCATGTGGCACGTGAGCAGCTGAACATGCTCATCCCGATACGGCCAAGAGCCCCTGACCAGTGTGCTTGTGCACGGAAATAAAATCTATAAAAAAGGTCAGAAAATAAAGAACAGAAATAAAAAACTTACCTTTAGTGGCATATATTTCTGAACAACAAATATTCAAAACGAATAAGAGCCTTCTTATTTCCTCGATCATAAAGTTGAAACTTTTTTAAAAAATACTCTGGACCATTATCTTACAGTTTTCATTCACTTCTGTTAATAAATATTCTTAAATTAATATTTTTAGGAAATTATACTGAGCTCTTTAAAAATATACAAAGAGAAGGAATAGTTTTGGATTCCAATATAAAAATAAACAAAAAAAATAGTATTAATAAGCTTAAACGAGATTTCTTTTATCTATGTACATTTAAATATAATCTTAATTGGACTTGTTTACCTTACTTTAAAAACAGCAAAAAATACCTTTAATATAAGCTATTTGTTTCCGATAGCTCTCTTTTTTTTGAGCAATTTTTCGCAGTGCACTTCCCTCTCTTGCCAGGCTTTTGTTGTTGAAATTATAAAACCCATGACCTGGCCAACGGCTGGCAGTCGTCGAAGTGTATAAAATGCTTGCATATTACTTGTATTTCTTTCTGCTCTTCTTCTGCTCCTTCCTCGTCTTCCCCCCGTTTTTTTCTTTGCGGTTTATTTTTCCTTTTGATTGGCTGTATACTTGCTGCCACCCCACAGTACGTATGCACATACCTACCCACTGTGCCACTGTACGTGTCGGGGTCACAGGAAGCGACCCGTGGTATTATTGTGAGAAAATTGTTGACCAGGGGCCAGGCAGCAGCAGCCGCCAGTTGGCTTGGCCAACGACAAACTTTCCGCAGAGTGCAAAAGTTGTAGGTGCAAATAGTTTTCTGTAGTTTAATTTGCCAATCAAAAGTTGAAATTACCGAATTACGTCGTCTGCCATCGATTGATAATAATTCTTCAAGGGTAATATTCCAGTTGTCATTAGCCAATTGAGGTCCAATCTGATAATTGTGGAGATAGGAAGCTGTCACTCAGCTCGAAATGCATTCAATTCGAGGAATTATTTCAGGGAAATTCACTAGGAGAAAGATTTTAAACCTAAATTAATAATTTCTAAAATATCTTAAAAATAAAATCACATTAAATATAAATTCTAAGCCAATAAGTCTAGGCCTTAGTTCAATTCTGAATGCATTTTCGTATTAATAACCAACTTTTTGGCCATATTATTCTCTGTGCATATAATTATAGCCCGGATGGGCAAGTTTCGTCTGCAAATTATATTGGGAAGCTGTCACTCTCAGCCTGAATTGCATTCAATCCAAGGAACTGCCACTCAATCGAACAACTCACTAGCATTTCGTTTTAACCATTTGCCAAAAAGTCGAATTTTTTTTATGATGACTACAAGTTCTGTGCCATTTACAGTTTTTTTCTGATGGCAACTTCTGTTGGCAACGACATCCGTCAGTCAGGCAGTCAACCAGTCAACCAGTCAGTCAAGCAATCAGTTAGCTGGCCCCGGGACGGCCTAAATGTTGACACTTTCATTTTTGCTGGCACATGCTGCAAACTGCAGCTGCGACAAATATTTATTCATATTCGCAGGAGTAAACACAATTTTTTGTTTATTTATCGCGAGCAGCTGGAGGCGGGCCCGAGTTTGGTGGCAGGTGGCAGGCGGCAGGCGGCAGGCGGCAACTCCTTTGCCGCTGCGACACTTTTCGAACTGCAGTGCGGCAATGTGCAGCCTCTTGCCGAAAAATCAACTGACAACAACACGCAATTTATGGCATTTATGTAAAAAGCAAGCAAAGAAGTGCAGCCATTTTTGTGTTGCATACAAAGCGGCGTTCGACCATGGATTGCCAGGTTGCAATACACTGGTTAACATGGGAAAAGGTGTATATATTGGCAAGGTATAAGGTGTTGAATATATATTTTAAATACTTAGAAAATAATACACTCGTATGGCGGCAATATTTAGCCAGCAGTGAGCACTTCAGAGGATCCTTGCAGCTTTTAAATATAGAAATGGGTGTATAAGCTCAGCACTAGAATGTAATTTTATTAAACGAAGCTACTAACTTTTAATCAATAAATAAGACTAGATTTAAATTTAAATTTTGTTGTCTAGTGATATTCGGGGAACTGGGCCTTGGTTGGCACATTTTTACCCGCTTCTGCGCTTGGCATTGTGCTGAAAAATCAATTAACTACACTTTGAAATGTTACGTGAGCGGAGGCAGCAGTCACCCTCTAGCCGCCCCCCGCCTTTGTGGCATTATAAACTGTTGCCCTATATATATAGTACGTATTGTATATTTTTGCAACTAATATTGAAATTCCGGGAGCGTTGGGGCAAATAAAAGTTAATCTGACGCAGCTGCAAGGTAAATATTTAGTGAATCGGCTCAGTCAACATGGGGGGCGTTCGGGACTCCAGTTTTCCGAAGGGGGTTCCCGCTCCTTTTCCACTTATTTTTTCGGTTTTTGGTTTTCGTTTTTATTTTTTGTTTGTGCCAGCCAAAATAGCCATGACGCCGACAAGTGCACTTGACAGCGCACTCCGGAGGGCGCAAAAGGGCCGGAGTGGGCGTGGCATCAGTAAATATTAAGGCAGCAGTCACGCAACATAGGGGGGTTTTTTTTCAGGGGGTTCCCCGCCGAAAAAAAGAACTTGGCACTGCTGCGCTTATAAAAATGCAACTAGTTCCCGGCGTAAAAGCCCATGAGCCTGGATGACGGCGGATGCGGATTCAGGAGCGGATGCGGATTTGCCACACACACCAGCACACACTCTCGCAACCACAAGAGCCGGAATTCGAGTTAGGGATTCCCCTACGTTTTCCGTTTTTTTCCTGCGTGCGTGCGAACAAGCGCAAAAGTTATGAAAACAAGTGGGCGGCAGGCAGTGCCGGGGATAAAGAAGTGAATGGCAAGAGACAACGAAGAAAATGAATTTTCATTTGCAGAAATATGCAACAGAAGCCTCAACCGAAATCGGCAAAAGGAGCACAAACAGAAAAAAAAGGAAAACAGAAAGAAAAGGCAACTAAAATAGACAGCCACAAAGCTCGACTTAACGTCGTCAGATTCAGTCAATGGAAGTCGGTCTGAAAAATGGTTAGAAAGCAGGAAAGGCGACCGAGGGAAGTGCTCTTGTAAACGGCATTCCATTCCATCTCAAATCAAATCAATTTCTTCTACTGTCCCCATTGTGCCTCAATCAGGAGAGCTGAATGTCAACTATTGGGAACTGTAGGTGGAAATATGCCATACCGAAGGGCGTTGAGGAAAATCGATTTGTCAGGCTTGCAGTTCTCGATAATAAAGTAATAGGATCTTATTAATTTTAATTCACATTTACCTTTTTAAGAAAACTTCCTAAGAGGTTTCTTTATTTTTAAGGCAACCTTTAGGGAATTTTTAGTCAAAACTTATTTCTATTGTCCTTGTTCCACATATTAATAATAATTCTAGAACTCTGACTCTTAAATAAAAATAACAAATAAAAATCCTATTATTATTCCACGTTCTTTTTCACTTTTCCTGGAACTTTCTCTTTTCCTGCTCAAGATTTGTCCCATTTCCAGTCACTTGTCTCATATTTGCCTGTTTAGCTAGTTTTCCAGGCTGTGTCTGTGGCTGTGTGTGTGTTGTGTGCATTTGTGTGTTTGTCAACTTAACAACAGAAACAAACAGCAGGGGAGCAGAGGAGCCGTCAGCGCCAACAGCAAAGCACGAAAAAGAACAAAATCCGAATCAAAATCAGCGACTAGGGGGAAGGCTCCGCAAACAAAATGCACGGCGATGAAGGAGAAGCCGGAAAAGAAAATACCAGAGTTACAGATAAAACAAAAATTATTTGCATTTCACCTGCATGTTGGCACCTGATTGCGGGCAGGTAACCAGCTCCATCCCCCTTATCCCACTAGCTCGCTGGTCCGGGAGTTTGCACTGTCGATCCTGGTTGTTGCTCCATCGCTCAGCTTCTGCACAAAGAATTAAATAATGATTGTTCAGGAAAAATTTCTATTAAAAAGTGTCAGATCTTAGGAGAATTATTATCTAAATTCGTTATAAAATTAATTAATAAATAGCTTTACGCTTGCAGAAAAATACAAAAATATCCTTCAAGATTAGGAAAAAGTGATAAAGTTGTAAGGCTTCCGAAAGGTGGAACTTCTTGGATTTATGAAATGTAAAATCAAGCTTCTTTAATTTAAAACTCATTTAATAATCAAATTTTCTCCCAGTACCTTGTCCCATTGTGATTCTCATTTAGTTGCTCGCTTTCCACAGGGCTCAAAAATATTTGTGAAGCTGCTCCCAGGCGCAGGGGTAACCGGGAGCAGGATTCTATTTCCACCTGCAGCATTTGTGTAGGTGTTTAGCAAACACGTTTGGTGGTGGGGACAGGCACCGGGACAGAGGCAGCAGCAGATCCTGTCTCTCTTCAGAGGCCCATCCACTTCAGTTGCAGTTGCGACAGCAGCACGTGCATGTCCTGCAACGGCGGCGGCAACAATTTCAGTCGCACCACGCCTCCTTTTGAGCCCTAGCGCCCAACCGCCCCCGTTGGTGTCATGTTGCCGAGGCTGAAATGTCAACAGTTTACTTTGCGCCCATTTGGCGCACGCGGGGATTAAATGGGTTTTCCCACTGCTGCCTTTGACCCCGCCGTCGCCCTTTGAATATGACGAAAATTACAAAAAGTTGTGAGTCGGTAGCGGCGGCGGCAACTTCAAGCAAAAGTCACTTTGATTTGGCCACAAAGGATGCCGGGAACTGAACTCTCTTCCCTTCTGGAAGCCCGCAAAAATTTTAATCGCGTGCTCGCTTATCTGATTTGTGGCTCCGACTGGCGGGGCCCAGACCACGTTTGCTCCAAAGTTGATGAAGTGCCAGAGAGCTTCCGCGACACTTGACACTTGGCTTCCGTCCTCGGACGCCCTGCTCCTCCTGCAGGACTTGGTTCAATGCGCTTCGAGTTGCGGCAGCACTCAAATCGCACATACGCCACGTGGGCCGCGAGTCCTTCAAGGAGCAAATGCCTCCGCCCTGCTCGTTGGCCAGGACATAAATAAGGGCAAATACGCAGGACGTTAAAATATATGGCATACAAAACGTGGCGGAAGTGCCAGCAGCAAAACAAACCTGCAAATGAAAATACAACTTGAGGCCAGGAGTCTGGCCAGCAAAACGAAGTCAAGATACTCTTGGCAACTAATGGGTTTTTGGCCAAGAGTTTAGGTTAAAATTTGGCTAAAACCAACTTAGTTCTTTAATTACTTATGTTGTGATTAAATAAACCTATTTATTCTTGACTTAAGTCCTAAAGAAATACAAATATTTTAGGTTTCGGTAAAGAGAAAATTCCCAACCGGAATATGCCTTAAGATTCTTGTAAGCTTCTATTTTTAAATCCCCAATTTCTGTGTCAGCATTTCGAGATCCTTTCCATTTCTGAGCCAACCAGGTCCTTCAGCACACGCAAATACTTTCCCTTCCGGCAGAGTAAACAAAACAAAATGTTGTCCACTTGAGGCAAAGCAGCCAGGTACAGCAATCGCAGTCGCAGGCAGTCGCTTCCCTTCTTCCAGCTGCTTCCTTGTGCCATTACGCACGTGATTCATATGCAGAGCTCCTTATAAAGTGTCCCTTCGCCGGCGACGGCGCGTGTGTGAGTGCGTGGCTGTGATAGGTGTGCAGGAGCCTTGTCACAATAAATTTAGTAAAAGTGACAAATATTTTATGCTTAAGAATAATTGATGAAGTGGCTACAAAGCGGCTGGCGCTCGGTCACGTCGAAGCGAGTTGGCCAGGTTGTTGAAATGGTTTTTTTCGGGCCAGGAAAAGGGAGCCGACAAATAATAAAGCGCTAAATCATAGCCACGCTTAGTACTTTCAACTGGGGCAAGAAAAAAGTTGGTCAGGAGAATTGCTGTCAGTTAGCTCATATGTCCTGGCGTACGTACGAGCATCCTGGCGTAGGCCGGGACCCTCTGTGTGTGCGTGGCAAATAAAAACAGGCAGCCCGAGCCGGATATTACGACATATTGCTCCGCAGAAATTGCGCCAAGGATTATGGCACTACATTACAGGACCCGCAGCAATCCTGTTTCGCCGCCCTCGCCCCATGTCCTGCATATGAATGATGGGCATCATTTAATCATTGTCTATGACTCCAACACCTCCATCCAGCGAGGATCCTGCGAACCTGCTAAACTCACACTGTGTGTTTTGTTTGCCTGTTTGCTTGTGTGCCGCTGCTGCGCTTGACATGTCCTTGGGTCTGTTTGTCCTGGAATTTAACGCGGACAAGGCAGCCAGGAGCTGCATTTAGCTTTAAGTTATGTACTTGGTAACAACTATCCCAGTCCCGGTCTCAGTCCTCCAAAGCAAACACGCGTCCTGGGACCTGAAGATACTGCAAACAGATGAGATTAATCTGGGACAGGGATAATTGGTTTTCGGGAACACGGGGGAAACGAATTTGATTGCCTTTCATCCAGGCTTATGCCTCGTTAAGAGTGAAATGTATAATCTATTAACCTTTGGATAAGTTAGAGATGTCACAAGATATTCCTCTAACAAATTAAATACAACTTTACTCCGCGGCTTCTTCTTCTCCCCCGCAACCAATTTCAATTTCCAGCATATGCAGATTAGCATCCATTTACTTGGCTACATTTTTGCGCCCTTTTAACAAACAATTATTTGCCATGAATAAATTAGCAGGACTTTACAGACCTCTCTCCCTCCGAAGCAGACGCGGATGCTGATGCTGATGCTGATCAATTTAAAAGAAGTAATAACATTTAAAATTCAAATGCAGACACACAGCATGAGTGAGGATGCCGTGGGAGTGGCAGCCGGCTAAAAATGGAGCTAATAAAAGTGGGCGCGGTCGTAGGCTAAAACCTTGAGACACCGCACATATGCAGGGGAGGTGGGCAGGCGAAGGGCAGGGTAGCTGGGAAACCGCGCTGTCTGTGCCTGTGCCGGCACTTAGATGCCCATTATGCCTGCGGGCCATAGACAGCGACAAGGACGACCAGGAGCAGGGGGATTTCAGAACGGGCGACGGAGGGCAGCGACAAGGAGCGGAAGCCTGGTGGCAGGACAAAACAAAAAGCGCCTTCAGCACATCTATGGTATATGCGAAATTAATTGTCTGTTTGTTGCCAACAAATTTGAATTTAAACCGCATGCAAGGCACTCCAAGGAAACGTTGGCTTCAGAACAGGGCAGCACTGAGAGAAATAATTTAATTAGGAGGTCTTTTGGCTCTCTAATAAAATAATATAAAGGTAAGAGTTGCACTATATCTAGATTGCGATTTAAAAAGTGGAAATAAATATGTTTGTTATTATTTTTAAGTGAATATTTAGATCCTAGAGCACTTTAAAACATATAATTAAATATTAAATAAAATATTTATATGCTTAGTAGTCGTAGAAGAAAATTTTGAAAAAACCTTCACTTTAATGAAATATAATTCTTAAAATAAAGTTTGGTTAGCTTAGGTTTGTGAAAATGCAAGCTACGGAGGATATATATTCAAATAAAAATATTTATAAATATATTCTCTTATCTATATACAAAATCATCATTCTCAGTGCATAAATAACTGAAATGTGTGAAATGTAAGCTGGAATAGCGTCTCGTTGCCTCCTCCTCCTCGTAATTCCCGCATCGCATCTCGGCCGATTCCGCTGTCTTGCCTGCGACTCTGACTTCGTCTCCGTCTCCGTTTCCAGTTGGCAGTTCCTGTTTCTGCAGGTCCTTTTGGTCCTTCGGATCCTTGTTGTTGGCGTGTGGGTGCGTTTGTTTGCTCACGAAACAACTTGAAGTTGTTGGGCTTAAGTTGCTAGTAGCTGTTGTGGCTGTCGCCTGTTGTTGCCGCTGTGCTGCTGCTATGTTGCTGCTGCTCCGCTTCACAGTTGGCCGTGCGGTTTGCTAACTGCGCCGAAAAGTTCGAGCCGAAAAGAAAGTTTCCACGCTATGCCCCGGCAATTGTCTGGCCGAGAGTCCAAGTCCTAGTCCAAGCCTGGCCCAGGATATTCCTAGGGATCCGCACACACACACAGAGAGAGAACCGTGGGACACCCTCACACGGAGGGAGCAAATTAATTGCTGCTGTTTTCGGCGCTTATTTGTCTTTGAAATTTGTTTCATGCCATGGCAAACTGGACCCGAGCCCGAATGTCCTGCCGCCGCTCCCTGGCTTTCCACAGCTCGGTGTTGTGTTTGCCTCTCGCCTATTTGCTATTTAAATTTAATTTGCATTACTTAAAGAATTTAAAAAGCGAAAATTCCTCATGCGTAATGCGACAAGGACTCGCACAGGCCCTGGCACTGGCACAGGCACCCACTAGGCGCTCGTCCTTCCGTTCCTTTCGGTTTCTTTTGAGCAGCTTTTCTGCTTCAACATTTTTATTTACTTGCGGCCGTCCCTGGTAATTTCTGTTTATTTTCGGCAAGTTTTTACGGCCAGCCCAGGAATGCTCGGTATAGTTTAATTTTTTATGCTCTGCCATATCTTAAATTGTTGAGCGCCCGGCGCCTTAATGGCCTACAACTTTGCTGACCCGTCCGGGCCACAAGATTGCGCATACGCACCATTGGCCACTGCACAACCGCCCCCCTGGCCCCGTCTCCGTCTGGGCACTAAATTGCATATTACCGCAAAATCAATTTACATTCCTAAACTGATTTTCTGAGCCCCACGCGACCCAAGCACGGCGTCCCCCGCTGCCGGGAGGAAAAAGATTAAATTAAAATTATGCTCCTGGCTCGGCGACCTCCAATTAGAACGCCAACGCGCGCGACACTTGCCTCCCCAACCAGAGCCCGACCAGAACCCAACCAGAACCAGCCATAACCCACTCAGATCTCATATGGGAATTGCCTTCTGCTCTTCCAATTAACCCGCTGCCATCCGGCAAAGTTGGTTGGCAGTTTTAAAGTTTTATGGATTCGAGGCGGTTGCACTTGATGTATTCGCACTCAAGTAATTTCATTTTCCAGTCCATTCTGTGCCGTGCGATTTGCGAAAGTTATATAAGAACTATAAGAAGTTGAAATATTCCAGTTATTTTGGGTAAATATATATTTCGTTTACGTTATAAGCAAAGTTTTTACTACACACTTTGGCCTGCACAGCGAGAAAGTGGTAATCACATCGTAAAAGGATTTTCATGCCTTAGACCTTAGGATATATCTAACATTGTATTACATTTTCCCATTGGAAAATATATAACTTAAATAATAATTAAATTTTTCAACTCCCCTGGTTTTTTCTCCCCTACAGTCGCAATGGGTTAAGAGCGGTTGGCTCTGACCAGGCCAAAACCCAAGCACGTAGACAGGTGCCTGGCATGGGGCACATGGCTCATATCCTGCCAGCGATTTCACTTTCGCCGCGTGCGTTGCTGCGTCCTTGCCACCCCGTACGTATCCTGGCGTCGTGGCGTTGCGGCGTCCCGGCGTCCTTGGCTCGCTCACGTCGTCGGGACCATTTAAGCCTTAAGCAGGCCACTTAGTGGCGCGGACATAAATCTGTGCGCCAAATCCGAGCAATTAAATGCATCGTAATTTAGCCCGGTCTGCCCGCTTCCCCCTGGCTTCCTCCGCCAGTGTCGCTCTTTAGTGTGCAATTAAGTAGAAGTACGCAGACCGATTCCAGGACCTCGCATCCCCATTCCCATTCCCATCCCTCGCCACACGTGTAATAATCTGGGGCGGGCGAGCCTTTGCCATTTTGTTTCGCATCGCCACGCTCCACAATTCCTTATTAATTGACGCGAATTTATGTATTTGCCACGCGTTATTGCTGCCCCCGAAGAAATTAAAAAATATAAACAAATGTTTGCTTTTCGGGGGCGAGCCACGAGCCCCACCACCAGCGCCAGCCACATAAAGCACACAAATCGTATCGGTCGGAGGAGTGGGAAGAGGTTCTTCCTCCTCTTCTTCGGAGGAGAAGATGAGGCGGAGACAAACAACAAACGCATTTTTATGGCACTTGGCAATTAGAGCGGGCAACAGGAAGTGGGAGTGCTGGGAGTGCCTTCGAGGAGGGCTCTGCAATAATTTGTGTGCTTTTTATTTGTACTTTGATATCCAGGGAGGCATCAACAAGCTTTAATGCTCTCAAGCCAAGTCATTGGAAAAGGAAACCATCGTGGCGGAAACTAAAGTATACGAATGGTGCTTTTGCCAGCGAAGTTCTTAAAAATATGAAAGATACGACTACCTTTAATACTTCGCTCATAAAAATAAATTCAATAAAAAGATTTGCTAGCAAAAATGTTGGATATTTTATATAAATATATCTCCATTTGGTTTACAGAGAGTTAAAGATGTAATTGATTTGTTTAAAGTCTTCTATAATCCCCAACCGTAAATATAAATATTTGAGATCTCGTTACTCTATCAGCTCACATATTTTGTGGAAAATACAGGAAAATACAATAGAAATAGTTATGCTTTCTGTGAATAAACCTGTTTCTCCAAGCTAGACCTCTGGCCACCACCTCAGAGTCCTCCTCCGCCTTCCGTAGGGCATCTCCCCTTCCAACTTACTTCCGATTTCACCCACTTCCCTTTGGGCGCAATGTTAAGTTAACGTCGGCTTGTGCTTGTCCGCTTCTTGTTGCCCGTTGTTATGGCCCCGTTCGGATGTTGGCTATTAGAGGACCATTAAATAATTGCTGGCAATTCCAGAACGGCACACAGAACACTGAGGCAAAGCAACAACATTTTTGTGCTTAGCTCTCTGCTCTGGTTTCTTTTTATTAAAGGCATCTAATTGCCGGCAATTTGCGGGGCAGCGATGGCCAAAGTGGTTGCAAAACTTTAAAAAGCCACCATCAGCGCTCGTTTAATAAGCCGGGGCTGGGCCAAAAGGGGGTGCAATGAGCGTATTAACAAGGCCCGCACAAACACCGAAATAATCGTAATAAAGTTAGCCGGCAACGGGACCAGACCAGACCGCACACACATGCCCCCATATGGATGGACCGCGTCGACTGACAGGGATTTGGTTGGGAACTGGGCAACCCGGGGGACTCCACCTTCATGACTGAAAAGCCCGACCGAAACCAAAAACCCCAAAGGCAGGCGAGAGCGGGGGACACTCTAACCGCAAAACAGTGCAAAACCGAACAACAAAATGCTGTTGCACAACGGCAAAACTCTCAAACTACCATTGCAGTTGCAGTTGCAAAACTTGTCTGCTGTATTTTGGCTAAAGCTGTGAAATTAATTAAATAATATTTATTTGTTGTAAGAATTTATTAAGCTGTGGAACGGGTGACTGGATGGCTTGGCTGAGCTGGGCTGGCTGGGGTTCCATGTCCAACAAGGTGTGAAACTTCGCCTTACGTGGCACAGACAAAATCCAACACTCAGACACACACTCGGCAAAACTGTTAACTTAATTGTTAACTGCAGGTGAGGGAGAGAGTTGGAAAGGGGTTTTCTGGTCGGGAGGAAACTCCTTTAATTGTTGTTGCTGTGCCACAAATTGCAAATGAACACGAAACTGGGAAAAAGTTACCCAACGTGGCGTATACGTAACATTTGGAGAGCGTTTAACTCCTCCTGCCCCAATAAACTGTGCTTAGAATTTAATCGGCTAAATCGAACTAAACTTAACTTTGCCCTGCCCTTTTAATTGATCAGATTTGCCAAACTACAATTTGTTGAATAGGTGTGGAGAGGCCACTAAATTTTTGAGTAACTTTTTCATATCAAGGCCTTAATTCGAGACTTGACTCTTATCTCTATCCCAAGTTGAGAGGCGTACTTAAAGACTTAAGTTAAATGCCTGAATGGAATATGTATAAGTCCAATTAAATATTCTTGACTTAAGTAGCCGAAACTAGTATTCATCTCCCTTTTCTGTGCGGGTTTTCCCAGCTCGTGGTCTGTAGCTTTTGCTATTCTGCATGTTGCCTGGGATTGCCAGCTCCCCGTTCTTTCATTAAATCTTAAATTTTCTGCTGAGAATTTCCACACTGCTCTGCAGACTGGCAGCCGCCTTAAAGTGCGTAATAAATCTATCTACTTGAGTGATTCAAGTTTCCTGGTTGCCGAAAATGTTTTATTCCCCCTTTATTTCCTCAGAGCTCGACTTGCATTTTGCACTCCGGTCCCTGCAGCGATGCTTTTCCTGTTTCGGTGCTGAGTTTCCTTTTGTTTTGCCCTGCCTTTTTTAGCAAAAATTATCGTAAAAGAATTTTACCTGAGCTACGTGACTGCTGAACTTAATATCCGTTTGTCATAAGCGTTTTTAATGCTCGCACAGCGGCACACACGTCTAAGGATATCCAGCGCCCTGGCCATAAGGATATATACCGACTTGGCTGCACTTAGCTGCCGGCTCGAGCACACACACCCCGTCCTCCGGATTTGACGGGGCACGTACAACAGCCTGCCGGAATCGCTGAGACGGGCTGGGCTCCGGGTGAATGCGCGGGTTCGGATCCACACTCCGTAGGGACTCCCAGATACGATCTTTGGCCGGGAACTGTAAACTTGCTGCGCGCTCTCGGGGAAGCAGGAAAAAAAAACAAAACAAAAGCCAACGACATTTTCAGCTAAATTAAGTATTTTTAGTATTTTTAGAACTTGTCTGCCAGTTGTGTGTACTCCACTGTATTGTGTGCTGGTAAAAAGAGAGAAACGGGGAAGCCCCAGGGGAAATTCAAAGAAAACTGACTTTATAAAAAAAGGGGAAAAATAATAAATTAAATAATATTTATACTTAATTTTTCTATAATTTATCCAGCTGTAAGTAGCAATATTTATTTAGTTTTTCTTATCCTTAATATTAAATTTTGAATAACTCAATTTCTAATTAGATTTCTGCCAGTTTTATTTGAAAAAGTATTAAGTTTTCAATTTACCGACTTCGAATCCCAGAAGTCTTGTTTTATGATTGTTTTAATATTTTTTTTTATGTAAAAAACTCGAATTTTCTCCAGTTTTGGTTGTTCTCTTTCTGTGTATTGTTGTTGCTGTCTGCCAATGCATGCGAAAACTTTGCAAGTAGATTTTTGAAAGGTTGCTAGATGCGGAGCTGCGCTTTAATTGCATTTCGCCGCGCTGCTGCCTCCGCCGCCTTCTGCTGACCCGAACTCTGCAGCTCCTCCAGATTCGAGGTCCGTGCTTGCACGGTACCTCGGCTCCACGATTCCTTCGCTCCTTGGTTCCCATCTTTGGTTGGGTTCCTTTAAATAATGCAGCGCATTGTCTGAACTGCATCAGGTGAGAAGGTGGCGCAGGATCCGCCATAGCCACGCCTCTAAAATGCCGGCCATAAAAGCGAACCCCTTGCAGCACTTGCTTTTAGATAGATAAACAGTGGAACTTCTGTAAAGCAAAATGGGGAAACTAAAGTATACCCCAAAGAGAGATTTTTTGTAGATTTTAGTTTAAATGATACTCGGATAGAATTGTTAAAAATAAATATAAGTTTACCAACTTGAAGGTAAAAAGCCTTCAATCGAAAAGCCTTCCTGCTGTCAGAGGTTCGACTGCATTATACTCTCCTTGCTTTGCTCAATTTTTATGACATAAAAGCGCCGAGACTGCCATTAAAGGAAAGTGTAGCACGCTTCTTGGCGCTTCTTGGCCTCCATTGCAATGGAGTGGGATGGAATGGCAACGGAGATTTTTTTAACATCTCTCGCAGCAAGAAATTTTCCAACACATTTGGCAAGTGAGTTTCGGGCCAAGAATCGCCGCGAATGGGAATGGGAATGGGGCTGAGGCGTATCTGGGGAATCGCTCGGCTTGTTTTGGCCAACTCAGTTCGGTTCAGTTGCTGGCCCTTTTTGCCAGAGTCAGAGTAAGAGTAAGAGTAGGGAGTCTGTGTCGGAGTCAGAGTCATTTTCATTTCGTTTTCATTCTGCCTTCGCCGCTGCTGTTGTCCTTGCGCAAATAATTTCACTGATAAAGGATTTTCAACGCATCTTATGCTCGCTGTTTGCACTTTTGCAATATGTTTGCCGGCAGCTTGTTTTTGTTCACTGCCCAAGAAAATATATATTATGGCTCCCTGCCAAGCCGGTGTGTATCTATCCGTTTTACAGATGCATTCGAGATAATAGCCCTAGATTTCTGTTGTATTATATATATGGCCTGGTTTTCCCACAAATTCTTAAAGGAGAAAAAATATTTTAGAAGTTTTAAAAGGTCGAAGAATTCATTCCATGTGGTAAACTTTTAAAACTTTTTTAAAATTATACACATTTAATTGTTTTTATTTATATTTTTTGGTAGATTTCCCATTTTCTTTCCTCTAATTAATCACAAACCTCATTTCGTATGCTATTCTTTTCACTCCAATTGTTTTTCGGCTGGGCAGGAGTCGGCGGAAGCGCCTGTAAGTAGTTTACGCGCATTTAAGAAGACGAAGCTGCAGCAGCAACGGCAGGCGGCGTGGCGGCTGAGTTGTTGCCCTGCCAAGACAAAGGATTTTGAGGCACTAGCAGCAGCAAGGGGCTTCCTTTTATTTCTTTCCCAGCCAGGACAAGGAAATGAATGTTGCACAGACCGGCGAAACGTGCATCTTAAATGTTGTTGTTGCTCCAACTACCTTACGCTGCACTTTGTTGATGTTGTTGCTGCTGCTGCCCCTGATGTTGCCGCTGTGCAATGGGCATTGTTTGCCTGTTTCACAGCCAAAATGAAACTCAAATCAACTCGTGCATTTCTAATGCGAATTTATATGTTTTAACCCGTCGCTGCCATCAAAATAGCAACTGCTCCTTGGCTGCTTTGGCTGCTTTCTGACATGTCCGGCCAGTAAAATTTGTGCCCTTATTGAAATGAGCCAAAATGTACACAATGTTTGCTGTGGACCCAATAATGTTGCAGCTGTAAAAGGGTGGCGTGCACTGAGAGAAAAATAGCCACTATTGTAAACAGAAATGGGAAAGGAAATCATAATAATATTTAAATTTATTTTTGCTTTCAAATCCTTACTGGAAAAATACCTTTTAAAGCTTAAAGCTTTCTTATTAATTTATTTTTGGGCGAAAAATAATATATTAAATAAAGTTCATAAAGGAAAAATATTATTTATAATAGTAAATTATTCTAAAAAGTAATTTGCTTATCTCTCAACACTTTTGTGACATTTCTTCCTCTGTGAAGACTGGGGAGTGTAATCGCAATTCCAATCGGAATCTGTGTACGTTTACGTATCTCAATCCCTGCTCAGCCACTATAATTTCTTTCTTGCTGCTGCTGGTGCTGCTCCCCCTCTGCTCCTCCATTTTCCGGACCCTCTGAGTTTCCTCGGCAGATTGCCAGACTCCCTCAGAGTCCCGAGTCTCCGTCCGGAGTCAGTTTGTCAGGTTGTCAGCACATCGGAGGAGGAGTGGCAAATGGGAAATGGGAAAATCTGGGCTGCGGAGGGAACAAGGAGCGGAAAGCCAAGCTGAGCTCACATTGCCTCGGCCAGGACTTGCTTTTGTTACTCATTTATTTTGATTTGTTTACCATTGCGATTTATATTTCTTCCTCTCAAAGCAAGGAGCAGCAGCAGGAAAAAAAGACGGGAGAGCGTGCAGAGCAATAAAATTAAGCTCGGATTTATTGACCCATTTCAGTTTGACTTGCTGCCATTTCCTTAACCCCTCTCCGCATCGGCACCCTTTGTTATGCATGGCAACTAAATTAAAATGTTTTTACTAATCCCGACAAGTTACTCTTTTAATTACTTTTTCTCCTCAAATGAACAAAGCCGCACAGGGCCAAAGGATTCACCTCGAATCCGTATCCGTAGCCAAGCCCCGCCCACTTTCACTTTGTTTACATTTCGGGCCCGGCCGAAACTAATTTTTATTTAATTTGCCAACTAACCGAGAAAGCCAGAAACCTATTCTCCCCGAAATTGATCCAATTGAAGTATTGATTTGGAATTTAACAATATTTTACCCACTTGGCTTTACTAATTGAATCCGGCTGTTGTTGAAGAGCCAAAGAGCTGGCCGGAAAATATTTGCTTTGTCTTTTTCTGTTTTTTGTTTTGTATTTTTTGTGTGTTTTTCCAAGAAGTACCTAGACCAAAGGCAATTATCTAAATGAAGGCTCTTGCATGCGCTTGGCTTGTCAAGTTTCGGATTTATTTGTTGCTCCCTTTGTGGCCCTTTTGTTTTATTCAGACTGAGCGAGTATATTATAAGCAGCCGAGCATCGCATCGCATCGGACTACAAAAGGCGTTAATTAAATATCTTGGCTCAAAGACAAGGCGACAACCAATTACAATAGTCGACGACTGCGCGACCTCCTAGCGACAATGACGGTGCTCGCGAAATTCTCAACAAAAATCTCATTAAGTGCCAGGGCGAAAAGAGCAGCCAGAAAGTCACACAGAAAATTAACAAATCGAAAAGAGGTGAAAGAAAATTATTTTGATATTTTTGTATAGGTGTTTTTACAATATTTTTAAATGTGTATTGGTATTCCAGTAAAAGCTAGGTTGTTGTACCTAATGGTGTAACAGAAATCTTTATTTATTTATTTTATTTAGGTCAGTATTATTGTTTGATTTTCTGATTTCAGCAACATAATCCCACAAGGATTCCATCTCGGTCTGTGAGGACAACTTTGTCCAGTCTAACTAAAAGAATGGGGAGGGAAGGTGTGTTCTTTCGTTGTCTTTTAAAGAGCCGAACAATATAGATTTGGGTCATTCCAGGTCCAGGTCACAATAAATCAGTTCCTTCGAAATGAAATTCGTTTAAATAAAAACGTTCTATTGAAAGAGGAGTTTAACTCAGTCCGGCTCGAAGGACCAAAATGGCGATTCCAATTTCTCAAATACAATAAACCGAGGCGAGTTGGCTTAATGGCTTATTTTTGTTAAATCACCAGACTAGACCCAGCAGAAAGCTCATATTTTCAGGAAATTTTAACTCCCCTTTGAGTTATGTACCAAAACTTCAATATCAAATTGCCTAGCACTAGTTTCACCTCGATTTTTCCCCGTGCATCAGCACTCGTTCCGTCGAGTTGACAGACAAGTGTTGGCTGAAAACCGAGTTACCTTTTTTGTGCCAGAGAGCCACTCGAGCTCTTGCCACCCGATTCGCGCCCCATTGTTGCTGTTTTGCATGGCAAACTATTTCAAATTCGAGCGGCTAATGCGATTGGGGCAAATCGAAGAAGAAGGGTTGCCGATTGAAATTCAAGTGGCTGTCGCAATTAATTAATTTCATTGTGCGCCAACCCGTTGTTCATCCGATCCGCTGTGGGGTTCAGAGTGCAGCCAGGGAGCCGCTCGAATCTCCGGATGACACTCATTAACATAAAACCCAAAAGGTGGCCGCAACCCATAAAGCCAGCTCAGTTTTCACACTCATTAAAACGCAGAGGAGCTCTCGGGCAGCCCGGAATGTGGGCTAGGAGCCAGTGTCCTGGATAAGGACTGACGTCAGCAGCGCTGCCGCCACTCAAATTTCGGCGACAGAAGCAAACCCTTTTCGGGGGAGAGCAGCCTCTAAACATTTAAATGTAATCTATTATCTTAATTCCAACACAAATTGTTTGGCGGACGCGGACGCGGACGCGAACGTGGCATTCCGCATTCGTCCTTGTGCGGGCTCTTAACCCGGCTAACGAAAATAAAAGCCCATCTACAAGGACTTGAGCCGCCTGGCAATTCAAATGCCAAGGCAAGCGCTGAAAAGCAAAGCTTATCGGCCGCAACGTAAATCACCCAATTTACCATAAATAAAGATACGTACATATTGTCAGTCGAGGGGTGGCCCGGGCCCGGGTGACTCCGCTGGCTGGGTGGGGGTGCAACCGCAAGCGTGGCCACCGCCGGGAACCGAATGCCGAAAACCGAAAACCAAAAGAGCCGAAACAAAACACCTTATCGCGGGCAGGCACATCTTTAAGTGGCTGTCAACGGAAGCGGCGGCTGGGGAGGATTGGCTGTGTGGCTGTGGATGCCACAAGGGCTGGGGCTTGCGGATGATAGTGGGCGATGATGGAAAGGGGTTGCCCGGAGCAGACGGGGGCAACTACACCATTTGGCCGAACATAAATCCGCAGCAACCATAGCCGGAGTGAAGGTGCTGCCATGGGAGATAAATAAATAGCCGTAATGTCATTGCGAGGGGATTCCCCGAATCACACTTAATAATAGTCCAAGTACAGTGAATAAATAAACAAATTGAAAAAGCTTTTGAGGAGCTACCCCAACAAATCTGCCATTAAAGCCTTTGAAATAACAACTTAAGGGGGAAGTTAACAAGTAATAAATCTATTTATTGAAACACTTCCCAAGAACTTTGATAAAATATAACAGACTAAGACCTAAACATTGAAATTTGTAGAAATATTCTCCTAGACATGTAAAGGCTTAGCTCGTTCTATATTGGCTAACCAAATTTATGGAAAACCCATCTGGTAACTCCTTGAAACCTCTCCAAATCTAGCTTGAAAAACAGCGAAACCATGCTCTTCGGTCATCATTGTCTGGCGCATCTGATCCCAGCCAAATCCCCTTCGGCTCTTGGCTATTACTTTCACGATCAGGCAGCAGTTGAGCAAGGGGGATGAGGGTGGGATGCTGGGATGCTGGGATGCTGGGACCCCCTCTTACTGGTTGCTGGATGCTACTCCTTGCCAGTCTTAGATTTACTTTACAAAAGCAACATTTTGCCAGTTGCGACACGCCACTCACCAGTGTCACCATCTAACCGGCTTGCCATCTACTCTTTTGCAGGCACGTCAGCGGGAGTTGGAGCTCCAGGAGCAGGAGCAGGAGCTGGAGTTGGGGTACCAGGAACAGCAACCCAAAAGACGACAGCAGCAAATCGCGATTATGACGATGATGACGAGCACAACGACAAGGATGAGAGTCAGGACAACAAACACAACGACTTGGGCAGAAGGGAGGAGCGGCAGCAGCAGCAGGCCAGGGCTCGGGATTCTGTGGGCCAGGATAAGGACAAGAAGGCGGAGGGGCACAAGGAGATGGAGGCGAAGGATGCTGTTGCCAAGCCTGCGGCGAGTCAAAAGCGTGCAGCACAAACGACACAATCGCGAAATCCCATCAGACGGGCGCACAGCGAACGGCATTTGTCGACCGCGCCCGTCCACGCCCACTCCAGAGGCGCCTCCAACGACGCCCACTCCCACTCCATTCCCGTCTCCAGTGGGCCACAGAATGTCATTTTAAATTTTAAGGACACAATGGCGCTGCGCATAAAAATCAACCGCAGCGACTCGAGGGATTTATTTCAAAGACGGCCCACGGAGCCGCCTCCACCCCCGCCAAGGAGTGTCGGGGGCCTGGGAGCAGTCAAAGGATTAGAGCGGCTGCCACACGAAATCAATAAGTCGCCAGCGACGCCCCAAAGGACCGTGGTGAGGGTGGCGCCCTTCAAGCAGCCGCACCATCATCAGGTGGGTGAGCACGAGGTGCATCGCCTGAAAATCTCGCACAGCGAGGAGGACTCCGACTTGGGTGTGGAGCTGCGCCGCAGACCCAACACCTTGCTGCTCCATACGGAGGAGGAGGATGACGCCACCCCCAAGAAGACCTCAATTTTGATAAGCGGCGACGATTGCTACTCCACCATGAACCTGAGCGCCGACGCCGCCCAGCCGCTGTACCAGTCCTCGGTGGTGGTCAACAGCCACTCGGCCACGAGCGTGTGCATCAACGTGAGCAGCGCCGAGGAGCAGGAGCAGGAGCAGCAGCTCAACCAGCTGAACACGCTGCGCAGCCAGCAGATGGGCATGGGCATTGCCATCATCCCGATTCGCGGGGCCAGCGAGGTGAACCTGCAGCGGTCGGTGTCCTGCATCTCCTCCACCTCGAGCAGCTCCACCTCCAGCAGCGGCAGCTCCAGTGGCCGGGGCAGGACCCTCATCCGCCTGGACTACGAGCGCGAGCGGAAGGGATCGGCCACCAGCAGCACGCCCATCAACACGCCGCCGGTCATTAGTTCCACGCCGGCCACCCCGCCTCCGATGGCTTCCCCGGGAGGCGGCAGCAGTCCCACTTCCAGTCCGAATCCCAGCTTGGTTCCCCACGAGACGGAGCTGCTGAAGATCCTGCGGAATCCCGTGGAGGCGGTCAAGCTCAACCTGGTACCCCATGTGTGTGGCCTCCGAGCTCCGCCGGCGGACTGCGGGCGCTCCAAGAAAATGCAGGCAGAGACGGCAGCGGTTACGCCACCAGCCAAGGAGCCCGGCTTCATAGCCAAGCTCCTGCAGGACCCCATGCTGGGCCAGGTGGCCGAGGGCCTGGAGACCGAGACGGTGGCGGAGCTCATCGAGAACAGCCTGCAGAGGCTGCAGCAGGCCCGCCGCGGCATCGACATGAGCGGCACCAAAGACCACGACGACATGAACCGCCTGATCAGTGCCTCGCTGCAGCGCATCCGCCAGGAACGGCAGCCGGCGGCGACGCCAACCAAAGAGGAGGACCGCCTGTCCAACCGGGGCAGCATCAGCTCCGCCAACAGCTTCGCCTCTGCCCACAACTACGAGCTCTTCGACTTCGACTCCGGAGCGGGTGGCAACGAGTCCGATTGCTACCAGAGCTGTTCCAGCGAGCTCACTGCCTCGGGCATCCTCGAAGAGGAGGCGCCTCCGGTATCGGCTGCGAGTGCCGAGAAGGATCCCGAGCTTGAACTGGATGCTGCCACGCGGGCCAAGTTCTATCAGCTGCTGGTGGACGCCACGCTAGCCGAGATCGAGCACTCCACGCACGCGGAGCAGGAGCGGATGGGCAGTGAGGCGGAGCACCACTACGAGTCCATCCGGCACAGCGGAGATCCCATCTACGAGGAGATCCACGAGGTGCCGCCACCACTGCCGCTCTCAGCTCCCCCCCTCAACGATGCCGAGCTGGACAAGAAGGCCGCCAGATCGATCTTCGAGGGAGCCTCCAAGTACGACATACTCTCCTACCTGGTGGACGCCAAGGAGAGGGGCCTGGCCCGGGAGGAGAGCTTCGACTACGGCAACAACCCGAAGATCATTGAGGAAGAAGCTGCCGATACCCTCAGCGACCTGGACAAGCGGCAGGCGGAGGAGCGCGACCGGGAGCGGGACAGTGGGCAGAGCAGCATGAGTTCCCTGTCGCCGCCACCGCACAACTTCATCTGCGGCGGCGGTGGTAAGTCCGGCAGCGACGTGGAGCGCCAGGACTCGGGAGTGGGCTCCGAGACGAGCAAGACATCACGGAGCAAGTACCAGGCCACGCCTACCGTGCTGCATCTGTGCGAGGACTGCGACGGGGCCGTGGAGATGCAGGTGGGCGATGGAGGAGTCCTGTACGCGCCGCTCGTGTGCCGGAAGTGCGGCAAGAAGCGCGTGGAACGCAAGGAGATCATCACCGAGATCGTGGAGACCGAGGAGAAGTACGGCAGGGACCTGCAGATCATACTCGAGGAGTTCTGCCACCCCATGCTGGTGGCCGGCCTGCTCACCCAGGAGCAGCTCTCCGCGATCTTCCTCAACACGGAAGATCTGCTCGAGAACAACCAGACGCTGGCCGAGCGCATGCGCGACGCCCTGGACATGTCGCTGGAGCAGGGCGACGACGACCTGCTGACGGTGAACATCGGGCGCATCTTTCTCGACTTCACCCAGATGCTGCACGCCTTCGAGAGCTACTGCGTCCGCCAAGCGGGCGCCAGCTTGCTGCTTGCCAACCTCGAAAAGGAGAAGGAGCTGCTGCGGATCTTCCTCAAGGTCTCACAGATGGAGAATGCCGTGTTGCGACGCATGAACCTCAACTCCTTCCTGATGGTGAGTGCTTAGCCTGATATCTTAATGTTAAATAATTTTTATTAAATTTAAAATATTCCTAAAAAGAAAAATTAGACTCTTTTTATCCTTAATTTATTTATAATAAAAATCTAACGGCTTTCAAGAAAATTTTAAATAAAATTGTTGAAAAAAAATTATAAAAATCCTTTTTGATATCACTCATTTCTCATCAGGTCCCCGTTCAGCGCGTTACGAAATATCCCCTGCTCCTGGCCCGCCTCTACAAGGTCACGCCCTCTCACCTCGATGGTCGCGATCTGCTGAAGCAGGCTCAGGAGAAGATCGAGCTGCACCTGAACCACATCAACCAGGAGGCCAAGGATGTGCCCACCAAGCTCTGGCGCCGCATCAGCTCCTCCAGCCCGAACCGTCGCGCCTCCTGCGAGATCGACATGATCAACATCAAGCTGCGCAAGATGGCCATCGATGTGCTGGAGTGGAACCACGACGAGGTGCGCTTCGCTATGGAGGGTCGCCTGCTCTACACGCAGCCCACGGACAGCAACTGGAAGAAGGCGCGGACCATCAAGCTCACGCCGGTGAACGCTCTATTGGTCACTAATGGCAAGGTGCGTACTGAAAGCAGGAAGACACTAAGAAATTTAATTTGTAGTTTTATTCCAAATTTAAAATCGTTATAAATTTTATATTTACATTTCTCTAAGATCATTTTGAAGTGAACTATAAGACAAGGTCGCCGATATTTGTGATATTTAAAGATGATTGAGAAAGTTTCAAGTCGGCAGATTTTGAACTAAGCGAAAAAATCAGTCAGATAGAGGGACCCCTTTAGATCTTGACCCATGTTGATGCTGATCAAGACAGAAACATATCCTTTATAGAATAGGAAATGTCTCCCTTAATACGATACAAATTTTACTATTTTTCAAAGATATAAAGCCCAAACTTTAATGTTTTATACATTTTTTTATGTTCATTTTGTATTTTTAGCAACCTCTTATTTTCTTTGATAAAATCTTACATATATTACAAACACAAATCAATAATATCTTAAATTTAGTTCCAAATCCCAACTCCTTTTAATACAGAACTACCTTCTTTAAACCTGTTAAAGTCACTTTTTTCGACCTTCAAAACCTTTTTTTCAACAAGAAACACAAATTGGATAACTTGTGCTTTTTCATAGCTTGCCCTTTTTTTTTGTTCCGTCGAGCACCTCTTGTGGGCCTGCTGCCGCTTCTCCTCCCGCTTGGATCACGTTTGACAGGCGACCAGAGACGCTGGGGCGTCTGACACGGGGCAAGTCGATGGCCATGGAGATGGCGATGGCGATGGCGATGCCAAGGCAATTAGCGAACGGCGCTTGCCACTAACCTCTCCGTGCGGCCAGAGCTGTCGCTGTCCGGGGTCCAGAGTCCAGCGCTCGATGTCCCAGCTGTTCCGGCTGCCATGGCAACACTTTTCCGTGCGATAAAAGATTTCAACAAATCACAGCCTGGCCTATTGAAGCGAGACCGCATCCACATCCATTCTGCCGGTTATCGGGCTCCAGCAGCCTCGTGCTCGTTCTCGTCCCCTTTCTCTTTCCTCGTTATGCCCCTGGTTTTTTTCCTTCTAATGAAAAGTGCTTATCCCAGCAACTATCTCTCTGGCCCCGAAAAACAAAAACCCATTTTAGCCGGGGCAGAAAGTAGGCAAGTAGCCAGCCTACTGTCTGGCCTCTTGGATGGGCATATTGACGGGGGGTCCTGGGATCGGGGGCGTAATCTGCCTACCACACGGACGCAGTGCGTATGTCACATGTTTGGTTTTTCAGCTCCGATCGGGGTTTTTATTTTTTGCAACGCCCTGCTCTAAATTTCTGGCCCGACAATTGCTCAATTCAAGAACGGTCAGCATCGAGCCCGTTGCCGGTTCCCTTTTCTATTTTTTATACCCGATACCCATAGGGTACAAGGGTATTATAAGTTAGTGCCAACCGAGAATGTACATACATATGTAACAGGCAGAAGGAGAAATCTCCGACCCTATAAAGTATATATATTCTTGATCAGCCGAGTCGACTTAGCCATGTCCGTCTGTCCGCCTGTCCGTCCGTGTGAAGCAACAGATCTCAGAGACTATAAGAGCTAGAGTTACCAAATTTGGTGAAAGCATTAGAACCTGTTGCACGCAGATCAAGTTTGTTTTAAAATTCATAAAAATCATAAAAAACGGTATATAAGCTATAGGCGTGATTTTCGGCTTAAAGTAAATAGATAGACTTAATAAGTAGCCAATCGCAGACGTGAATATTTGAGTAAAATCGGACGATTAACATAGAAGTTATTAAACAATAAAGTTTCTGTGTAAACTTTTTCAGAGAGAGAGAGAGAGAGCGCACGTGCGTGTTGCTCAACATGTTCATATTTGTCTTTTTGGGTGCTCAGCACAACATTTGTTGCCCAACATGTTCCTAGCAACATTTGTTTCTTTTGAGTGTTGCTCAACATGTTTCTAATATATTTCAATGCTGTTTAACTTAACCCACAATGCTTTGGGTACCGGGTATCTCACAGTCGGTCACACTCGACTGTAGCTTTCGCACTTGTTTTTCCTCTTGTTTTGGGTGAGCGTGTGGGTCTTGTGGCTCCAGTTGCTTCTTGGTGCCGCTTCCTGCGGCAGTTTCTCGGCCTGACACGCTTTGTGCGCTTGCCAGAGCCTTATCTAGGACGGTGCGCAAAGCACTGGGAGAAAAATAAGGGAATTAAGTATGGAAATTAAAGAAAAATTTATTAATAATACCACTGTAGTCCGTATAATTTTATTTAAAGCAGTAGTAGCCAGGCAATGCTTTAGCATGTTAGAATTTAATTTGTGCGAGCAAGATAAAGAACGAAAAATATGAGAAAAAAATAGTTTACATATCTTGAAATATTTCATAAAAAATCTGTTACTTAAAAATAGGTTTTTACCTTAAAAAAGGATCGAGTTAACCACAATATCCGTTGTGAATAAAGTGCGTGTGCTGGCAGATGCCGGGCTGAGAAATTTGCTGACTTACGAGACACCTGATTTAAAGGCACTTTCAATATGAATTGTATATATTAAATACCTTCCTTTAGGAAAAAGAATATAATAATTTCTAAAGAAAAACTTCAAAAATATAGGTTTGCATTCTCATAATTTAAGTTTCAGGTTTAACTTCATCCAATTTTTGTCAGTGCTTTTCCCCATCTATTTTTGAGTTGTAATTTTGTTTAGTTTCGTTTTACAGAATTTTCTGTTCTATTTTTTCTTATTTCTGCTTCTTTCATTCCATTGTCGCCGCTGCTGCTCCTGGTCATCCTCCTACTCCTGCTGCTGCTGGGGTTTACTGGACTTTTTTATGCCGCACCAACCAACCGACATCGACGACAACTAAACCTGAAACAACGACAACTACATCGACAACAGCCAAGTGCCAATTACAGGGCGGAGAAGGCCGTGTCGGAAAAACTGAACTTCCCGAAGCACACGGGCATCCGCGAGGCCTCGCTCCTGCTGGTGAAGGAGAAGTGCGGACGCTACACGCTGATCCGGGAGCCGCTCTATCTGGACAGATGTGTCGTGTGCAGCGAGGCGGATTGGGATGATTATTTCGAAGTGCAGGAAATTTCATCGAAGGACACATTCATATTCAAAGTGAGTACGGGTATGGGTATGGGTTCGAGAGTTGGTATCGCTTTGGTATCGGCTTCGTTCGCTGGCCCTTTGTTTTCCACTTCAGCTGGCCAAGCCAATTCGGTCCAATGTCCGCCGTATCCCGGAGTCCGTACCCGGAGTCCGTGGTCCCGTGCCAGTTGAGTTGGCTTTTGAATTAGTGAGCGCCTGCCTTTTGACTGCACAACGCCAGTGTTTGGGCTTCGTTAGTTTCCAGCTTAGTGTGGGAATCGCCTTTCGCTGCGGAATGGGAATGATAGTTTTGGGGCTTTTTTCCTCTGCCCCTAGAAATGTGGTTAATAGAGCAGCGCAACAGGAGGGTTAACAGGCCGCGAAATGGTACGGCTCCACACATACAGCAGGGGGTTAAAGGTCTTTAAAGTGTGTAGGAAAAAATTCAGGGGATACTTTGAAATAAAGCCAGATTTGTTGCCACTTAAGGTTGAACTCTAAATATTGTATAAAAAGGAAATAGTTTTTGCAGCAATTTCCTTACTGGTCAAGCACTTTTAGCCGAGATTTAACAACTAAACAGGGTAGATACGACATAAAGCAAACGAAGAGCGGCCTTAAAACTTCCCGCTGAATCAGCTTAAAGTGCTTTCCGCAAAATCATCTGGGAATGTAATAAAAGTCACCCTTGGAAAGCTCCTACACTCGCACTCGCATGCTCATAACCTTTCCCAGGAAGGCGCCACCGAATTCCTCGAGAAGCAACACAATGAAGAGTTTACCTTTGGCTTTGGCCTCGTCGCTACCCGGGGAAAGTAAAGCAATTTTAATAACAGACAGAGCGCAAAAAGCGTATGCGAAAATCCATTTCAAATCTTCGCTCGTCTAATGCTTGGAGCATCATCATCATCCCACCAGCCAGTCGCCATCCAGATTTTAGTCATGCAAATTTCTATTTTCCTTTTTTTTTCCCCGGCTCTGGTTCAGGCCTGGCTAAGCCGTCGGGCGGCAGGGGCCCAGGAGCCGCAGGCGGGTCTCCTTTCAGACGCGCTCAGGCAGCGCACGTAGAGCGGCTGCCAAAATGAATGACATTTATTGAAATACGTTATATAAAGAATGAAAGAAAAACGCACGGGAGCGCAACAAAATGGCTGCGTGAATGGCGGGGATCGGGCAGGGATCGGGTCAGGAAACAAGAGCGGGATTCAGCCAGACTAGGGGACAGTGCGAGACAGACAGGCGGGTTACAGCTACAGCTACAGCATACAGTGCGGGCAAAATGTGTGTAAATTGTTTTTAGGATGAAAAAAGGTTGCACTTTAATATTTTTGGTTTTAATTGTTGAATGCCTGTAAAATAATAAATTAAATTGCGCCTCTAAAATATATATATACCACTGTGTTGCTGAATTCGTACTTGGGAATTGCAGGTGCACTCTCTGTAGCTAAATTCGTGCTTGGGAATTACAGGTAAACTCTTTGCAACTCTTTTAATAGGTTATCACCTAGGGGAGGAAAGAAGATCAGTGAATTGATTGTATTTGTTTATTTTGGAAGAAGGGTCTTGGACAAAGAAAAAAAATTATTTTATAAATTTCTGTAATGATTATTCTTGATTACATAGGAAGAGGGGTTAAAAATCATCGAAACGTCATTACGTAGTATATGGACAGCCCCCTAGGGGAAATACTATAATATAAATGTTTTCTAATATTTTCTAATGATTATATTCGTTTTTTTAATATCCTTCCTTAACTAAATTAAAATCTTAAAAACAAATTAATATTTAAATTTAAAGAAATAGTGAAAAGTTTATGAATTTAAGTTTTTTATAATACTTTTATTAAATGTAACAGGATATATTTATGATTTTACTCCAGAGCTTGTGACATTATTCGTAACATATGCCCCATCGGGTTCCATATGTTTGATGAGTGTAGGGAATAATCCACGACGTAGGCACATGGGGGCCGGCGGCGCATAAATTGAAACGTTTAGTTCCGGCCAACTGAGCAGCTGACGGGTCTACATCCCGGCACACCCGTGCACCCTTACACCCGTGCACACGTACACACGTGCGTATACGCACTCCACGAGCCTTGTCACAGTGACAAGTTCTGCAAGGAGAGGGGTTGAATTTGGAAATCAGGGGGCCAGAGGGATAGAGGGATACCCAGCGAGGGGTCCAGTCAATCAAATACGTCTAACGGGTTTATACTACGCTTTATTTATTCGCTATTCGCTATTCGCAGGCGGAGGACGGCGTCAGGACGAAGCAATGGTACACCCAGATGCAGTACCATGCCCAGGGAATGGGGGCGTGGAGGAAGCGGCGCAACGCTTTGGCCAACATCATGATCAACGGGATGCTGGCGCGGAGCTAGCCCAGGACATTGAGCGGATAGCGAAGGACGTTGGACAAAGGACGAGGGACGAAGGACGTATAACTCAACAATTGGTTATGCATTTAATTTGTATTTATGCGCTATTAACCAACGAGAGCAACTTGGTTTCGTAATTAGAATTTAAGTGATATGCAATTGAATCGAGCACGCATAACGCTAGTTAGTTAGTGTTTACATAATGCCTACGACTATGCCTATGCCCATTACCTATACCAATACTACTTATCTCTACACTATATGCATAACCATACGTACACACACGAATACCCTGAATACAATGCAATAAATACCATACAATACATTAATTAAACACTCGAAATTGTGAAATAATTGAGGGGCGATCCGTTTCGGGGCTTGCGTCATAAATTCTGGCCCTGGCATGTCTATTGATTCCACCTGGCCTTGCCGAGCGTTCACTTCTTCGATAAATCTTACGTGGCTGTATTATTTTTAAATTTCGCCGCAAGATTTATTGGGGCAGGCATCCGACAAAAGGGAAATTATATATATTATATGTATGTGTATACGTAAATAGGGAATCGGGGCACGCACGTGGCCCAGACTAAGTCTGAAACAATCAGGGCTCTCGGTAAACCATAAACCATTGTAAATACCTTCGGAATCGTGGCCGAGCATGGAGCACTGGCCGAGTTGATTAAACCATTTTAAATCCCATGAACCCATATTTGGCCAACAATAAAAACACTCGAAGTGGCAAGGACCTGGGATTGGGCACTCGGCTTTATTATTTGTTTAATTACACAAACAACAGGGCAGATTATTATGGTTAAACACGAAACGGTAATTGTTATGGCCAGCAATTGCTGCGACAATTGTAATGGCCAAAAACGTAAATAAATTTGTGAACTTTGCTGGGCCCTGGGCCTGGCTGGTTGTTGTAGTTGGGCCCTACAAGAGTGTCTGCGTTTGCGGTTCCATCTGGTTTTGAATCTAATCTATGGCTATATTTGTGCTAATGGATTTTGGAATTATGTTTTCATGCAGACAAAAAGGGAGTTTCGACTGCCAAAGAAAATATTTGGAATTAAATGGTGAAGTTTAGTTTAAATATTCAGGTTTGTCAAGGGAGTTCTTAATGTTTTTAAAACTCTTAAAATTTGAAAGTTATGATCAATAAATTTATACTTTGGTTAGCAATATGATAGCTTTTAATTTAAAGCAATAAATAAATTTTACTAAGATTTTAATTTAATGAAAATCCACAATCCATCCATAGAATGCCCTTTCTTTCCGTGTAGCCTACATTTCAGAGCACTGCCAAACTGTGACTATTAAGTTTTCATTAGTTTATTAAACCCTCGAACTTTATTAAACCCAATACTGTTTATCTAGATCCAATTCCAGACATTTCACATGCCAAATTGTTTAATGGAAACACTCACTCTGCCTTAGTTTTCCCTGCGGTTAACCCACACACAGCACATGGCTGCGGACACGTTGAAATTAGATCGGTTAAGGCTGTAGGAAAATAATTTCCAGACTCGCCTGCGGCGCATCAAAGCCTTTGATGGCTTCCGTTGTAAATTACACTAATACGCCACGTAAACAAGTTCCAAATCCTTTAAGGCTCCGCAAGAAGGCAAAACTAGGGAAAATTGAAAAACGCCCGGCCACGGCAACAGTCTGAGACTGAGACCAAGACTGAGACCGAGACTGAAACTGAGGAAAATATTATAGCCAGCCGGTGATGGCAAAGGGAAACTGCATGCTGAGCGCAATTATGCTGGACAAACATTTGCCAGTCAGGCGGAGGAGCGCCATGACTGCTGCACTGGGAGAAATAGGGGAGCTTAAGTTGAACAAATATTTACCAGAAACGTAAAGTATATAAAATTACGTAGTGGAAAATGAATAGAAACCTGCAGGTATAAAAGCTTAATCAATTTAAAAATTTCTAAAAATATTTGAGAGTTCCCCAGAATGCATTAGAGTTTTGAAATCACTTAAAATGTTGTCTAAAAGTATGCAATTAATGCAATATTTTAATTTTTTTGAATGCAACGTTATGTAGCATATTTTAGGCAACTTTTAAAGTGATTTCAAAACGCTAGTGATTTAATAATAATTTGTATAGATAAAATATATTTCACTGCATACTTTCCAGCACCTTAAGACGCGACTTCAAATCCAAACCGCAGTCTCTAAGGATGTATCTGCTTTTCGGCTGTGTAACGGAATCGAGTGGCGGCAGGTGGAAATGGGTTTGGAGGTCGGTACTTAGCATGCACCTTGGCATATCCCCATACATACACAGACACAGCCACACTCCACACTCACTCAGTGCCTGGCCCGATGGCGGTGGCACTACTTCTCCAGTGAGCTCCGATGCTTGCCAAACACAGACAAAGTCGCAGTCAGGGACTCTAGGCCAAGTCAGCTGGAGATGTTGACTAGGTCGTGAACGTGTTATAACAATAGGGTGTCACGGCGACTGGCGGGGGGATGGGACTGGAAGGAGCAGCAAGGAGCAGGAGCAGCGACATCGGCCGACTAGCTAGCGACTAACACTAACGAGCAGTTAAACAAGCTTAAGATTTGCCGACGCAAATAAAAACACAGCCGGGTAGAGGAGCAGAACCCGAAGAAGAAGTTGAGAAGCCAGCACCCAATCCCGCCCAGAAATCGCTGGCAAGCGGAAGTGCGGATCGGCGGGCAATAACATAACCCAGGCACGTAGCACAAACACGGTACATTATATTGTATAAGCAGACTTCATTACGGTATTTAAACAGAATATCCACAAATTCTGACATGCCAACCGTGCACGGTGGGACGGAAGCCGAGGAAGTCGGGGACCTCGACCGGTTACAGGATATATTTATCCCGTGGTCGGCTTTTAAAATAAACCCCAATCGAATTATCCATATGCTCGGGCAGTAATTGCTCAGCCGCCGCTGGAAAAATGCGGCTGCTTTTCGTTTCGGGGCTCATAAATTAAATTATCGGCTTTCATAAATTTCACATTATTGCTTTATAATTTCGGTGCTGGATAATTACAACTTTGGTATTGGTATTACCTGCCGCCAGGCGGGGAGTGGGCGCTCTGAATATCGAAACAAATTGGAGCCTCCCCCAAGATGTTATTGGAAAACTTCGCCCGAAACTCCAAACATTTTGGCAGCGAAACTTTGGCATTTCACCCATGGTGCTCGAGGCAGGCACACACACTTACCCACATCAAAAGTCAAATTGTGAGTCGAAGTCGAACTATCGGAGGACCGCAGGACCCAAGTCGGGTTTCCTTTCCGTCCCACTGAGCGCCTTGTGAAAAATGCATCACGTACGGCGAAGGTTGGCGTCTGATTCCTGATTCCCGATGCCCTATGCCTGATGCCTGGCAATGTGATTAGGCCCCTGGCACTGAATGCACAAACTTTTCCCCACACACACACAGACTCCGCCCGCATCCTGGCAAGACACGACCCCGGCATATGCTGCCGTCGGGCAATAAAAATTTGTCGCCGGGCCAATAAATGTAGACCGTATCCACAAGCCAAGAAGCAGCAGACTCGGCGCGGAAAAACTAACCGAAAAACCATTTCATTGCTGTATTTAAAATGCCGCAAAACTTGCCGCACACCGTAGCCCTTGCCGCAGGAAAAAATAAGGGAAAGAACCAAAAAAAAACGGGGACACAATGGTGAAACAGGTGAGACAGGCCTCGTGCTCCTGCAGCTCCGCTTTGACCGCCGTGCGCATACAGATTTGGAGTAATAAAAAATTGAAATTAAAAGTTCCACTTCAGTTGCCCACTTGGCCGGTCACCGCGAACGGCGATGGGATGGCGACACAGTTTTCACACGAAATAGGTCGTAAAAATTATGAGCCAATCCGCGGTTGAAGGTGGTCTGCCAGAGATGCCAGCAATTTGGCTACAATTTGGCATTTGGATAGCATTGAAAGGCTTCCGACTGTTTAAAAGGTTCTTTATTATTCTAAAAGTCCGTTTAATTGATTTTATTTGTTAACAACTTAACCGAGGTATGGGTATTTAGTGATAAAGTTATTACTAATTAAATAGTATTTAAAGCAAACAATATGGAAAATTTTTTTGCTTTAAATACTATTAAGCTTTAAGCTTGAAATATGTTGAAATAATTAAAAGAAAAACATTTGTCTGTATTAATTTAAATTAGCGTTCATTGACTTATAAGCTAATGTGATTATGATTTTTAATTGAGTTGTGGAAAAATATAAAATCCGGTTAATTTAAATTTAAAACCATTTTCAATGTGAAGTAATTGTAAAATAAATATTTTAGGCTATGTGTAAAGTAAAACTTATTTATTTATAGACATTTTGGAGTATTTTTGGTCATATCATCTAATGCCAGCGTAGAATTACCTTCTTAGCGTTTCATCACCACTGGTCTGATGGCTCTAAGGTAAACGTTTCCTACAGAGAACCCTGCTCCTCATCCTCCTTCCCTATTTTATCCACTTCAGCTGGCTGCTCAATGAGGTCAATGGGCAGGCATTTAATTTCCATAATTTTCATTATTTTGCGCTTAGAGCAAATCAAACAAATCGTCCTGCAGCAGCAACAAAAGAACATTTTTAATTGTTTCGCGGCCTTGTCAATTCGGCGAGTGTTTGTCCACGGGGTCTCGCTGTCAGTGTGTGTGTGGGGTGAGCTGGGGTGGGGGGGTCTAATCAAAATTGCTGTGCACACACATTCAGCATATTTCACACATCGTAGCCGACAGAGAGCACATAAGAATAATGTGCGACACGTTCGGGCATAAACCGAATTAAGTATACGCCGCGTTTGCCAGGCAGTCAGCCGGCTAGCAGGACCTAGAGCAAAAAAAAGGCCCGGAGTCGCAGGGCCGGAGGAGGAGCCGAGGAACCGGAGAACCGAGGAACCGGAGAGTCCGCTGCGCCGCAAAACCAACCACACACACGCACACGTAAACACACTCCACGCCAAGTCGCATCTTTATGCGTTGTAGCTGCTCCAAAGTGGCAAGCAAACACATCCTCCAGATCCCACACCTCCTGCCCTTTCCCTGGGGCTCCCACACCCTGCAGCATGTGCTAAATATGTACGAAAAAAAAAATATAAAAAACCAGAAAGGAAAATAGCTGATGATAACCGAACTTTATATATTCTTACGGTTCAAGGAAAGCCACCTTTAATATCTCAATGCAATTACTTATTAAATAAAAAATAGGTAAGGCTAATCTAAATCAATATCTTATTAGGATTTAAATATTAACAATTAAAAGCAAACGATCTACAAGCTTTAAGAGACCTTTTCGCTACCACTATTACTGTCCAGAGAACATCTAAAAGATATATATTTCACTGACTGATAAATCTACTCTATTCCATCTGAAACCCCTAATAAAAATCAAAATACCCTGTCAAAGTGTAGCAGAAAGAAAAGTGTGGCAAAAACTTTTCATGCGCACGCCGTGGAAAGGCCATCGTCTAAGTGAATTTTCCATAGTCAAATTTTGTGCGGCTTGCCTTAGGTCAGGCACGGTCTTCGGTCTTCGGATTCCGAGTTACGGGTTACGGACTACGGAATACGGAAAACGTTCTCCAGACCCATTCGCAATTTTTAGAACTGCATGAAATTTGCATTAATTTGCGTGGCCAGCTCGCTCATTCAAGCAATTTTGGCCCCAGCCACACAATAAAATCCCAATCCCGAATTATTAAAAATTTCAAATAAATCACAAATTTGACCAACTGCAGCGGGCAGAGGGGGACCGAGAATGGCAATGAAGGTTGGGGAAGCCGACAGCAAATGCCGGCGAACATCGTGACCGACTGGCGTCGAGTTCAGTGTGTCAATCGCCTTCGGACCTGAAGCCGAGCGGTATTTACAGAGAAATCCGCTGACTAAAGCGCGCGCTTGAGCAGTGCCTTGAGTGGTTTCAAAAAGACTCAAGAGCAAGTGAGTGCACAGATTGAGTGTAGCTCATTCGTTGTGAGGGAAAACTCCAGTGTCGCCAATTTTCCCTGCGGCGGCAAGTTGGAAAAGCAGCCCTGAGAGGAGTTGAAACTTGGCTAACTTACGAAACTCACCTCAAAATGTTTGTAAAACGGAAGAAGCTTTTAAAATGTTTTATTTTGTAGAAATATCCTTTCAAAGTTTATGTAAAATACACATGAAAGCCATTTAAAAAGCTGTTTTAATTTAAAAAGAAAATTTTAAGTTAACTAAACTGTTTGAAGACAAAATCGAGAGAAATATTTTTTCCTTGTAGGATTTAACATTTTCTGGTAATTTTTGAAGATCATTTATATTAATTTAAACTTCAGAATGATTTTTTTAAATTAGTTCCTACTTTAACAGCAAGTTGTGTTACTTTATAATAAAATTCAGAACTTATTTGTATTTTCAAAGGGTTAAAACTATTTTTAACTCCTAGTCTTTCCCTTAACATTGTTATCAGTAATCTTATATCAATAAAATTGCCCATAAATAAAATTACCAATAAATAGTTCTGAAAATACAGCTAACCCTATAAGACCTTCCAAATATATTCATGACCAAGGCTGCATTAGTTGAATTCAATTTGAAGTTTACGTATTTCCAACTTCCCAAATTGACCTTCTTTCTTGTGTTATCCTGGCCGCCGAAAAAAAAAACACTTTGCCGGCAATTGGTCATTGACTGGATGGAGGACCCTGTCCGCCGGGAGCCGCTGGAGATCCGAAGGAATCCTTTAAAACGTCTCCATAGGCTCGAGGCGGAGCGTTGCTAAGACGCTAAGATGTTTGCTTAGCTGGCAGGAGACTTTAAACTTGGGGGAATTTGCATACATTAAGGGTGTTTTGTTATTTTGTTAGCAAAAGGCAATTCAAATCCTTTTACTTCCGCTTTAGGCAGCAACGGCGACGACTATGGAGCAAGACAGATGCGACTGATAGCAGGATTCACATTCGCACCGCCGCCGCTCCCTTCGCTGCCTTGGGGTTTCCACAACCCTTTCCTCTAGTTTCCCCCTCGTATTTAACAGTGACGCGTGCGTAGAGTATAAAGAAAAATATGATTACATATTGTTGTATTTGGAGAAGGCGGGAAAAAGAGTGGAAAAGGGTTGACATTTATGTTCTTTTTTTCTTGAAGCCGTGTCAGAAAGCGGAGTCGGGCCACTCAGCGCCGATTCCCCCAACCACACAAGGGAACAAAGCAAAACACTTTTCAACTTTATATTGCACAGATAAAAACTGCATGTTCTATATATATGTATACATATATGCTTATATCATTTTTTTAGCCAAGCCCTGGGCCTTTAAAACCTATGTTAGTGCTAGAGATACCAAAAAGATTAACGTTAAATATAATTGGTAGACGATTTTCACTGAAAGAAACTAAGGATTTTGTGATTCCCATTTTACATTTGTCAACTTTCAATGCGCTTATATATCATATATATTTCATAGAAAGAATCTATATATCTTAGGAATCTGAAAATTCTGAGAAAATTGCACTCTCTCTCTTTATCTCTGAATCAATATATATAAAGCTAGAAACTCAATAGTCGCATTTTCCCGACTATAAAATACCCTATACCCAAAGCATTGAGTATGATTATTACAGACAGTAACGAATATAAAAATAAAAGGTTTAAAAATAACTTAGAATTGACAAAAAAAATATTATTTCTGATCGTCCCAGCTTGAAACCACGGCTTGAGACTTAACTAACACTCTGGTACTTCAGAACAAGAGCGAGCTGTCTAATAACTCCCAAACTTATCATCCGATTGTACTCGATTTTTCACAGTACATTGGCAAAACCATATTTATTATATATCTTTTTACTTTTGACCGAATTCAAGATTATGGCAGTGTGCACATATTTTAACATATACTTGATAATTTATTAATGATAAACATCTATAAATTTTGTTACCAAATTTGGTAGCTCTCGGTCTTATAGACTCTGAGATTGTGATATTCATATGACTTTTGTTTTAAATCATCAAAACATATTGAACATTTTTTCTGAGTGCAGACAACTTACAAACAAATGGCCAACAACAGCAGCCGATACGTCAACAAGGGCAATGGCGGCATTCAATTTTTAATATTTGCCTTGCAAATTTTCTATAAAATGCATTTGTTGTCTACACGCCTTCATCCCTGTCCAGGGATAGCCAGGGACACGACACCAGGAATACCGCGGAGACCCGCCGAAAATGGTGGGCGGAAGAGCCGGAGACCCGAAACTGCAAAACTGGCAACAGGAAGCCGCCAGCGCCGGGCCCAAGTGGGAAAGTGAATGGAGCACGGCAATGTCAACACATGGAAATTGCAAGGACGGCGACGGCAAAAAGGCAGGAAAGCAGGAAAAGAGCAGGAAGAGCGGGAATAGCAACTATAAACGGGAATGATATGGCGGAGTGGAGCTAGTGAGCCCGGCCAGGAGCCGAGATAGCTCCTGGAACGAAGTTAGGCTGGGCCGGGCGGAAGCAATAAATTGGTTGGGCAAAAAGCTTGTCGCAAACGCAGACACCGGTAAAAAGCGGCACGCGAGGCCGAGACAGGCCCGTAATTCCTGTTTCTCCTCCAACCAAAACCAAGAACCAAAACTCGGAACGAGGACGTGCCGGAATATGTACATACAGATACAGCGAGGAGGTGCACCAAGATGGTTTATTTGCCCATGAGGTTGCAAATTAATACTAAATGTCTGCCATGCAAATACATAATTGACTTTAAATTTGTTTTGACAAGAATAAGTGGAAAACTTGAGAGCTGGCATGGGCGGTGGGAACCAAACTTTTGTTGCAGACACAAGTGTGGAAGTCACATTAAAGAGAATGCAAAACTTTAAGCATCCTTATGAAATTTTAGATCTTCCTAGAAATATGGTGATGACTTTTATGATAATGATGCCCGAATAATCTTTAATGCATTGGGAAATTGCATCTTCGGCAAATATTGAACAAATAATGGAGAGTAGAAATATATAACGAATTTCTTTAGACTTTTACTACACCCACAAATAATACAAAGAGTTTAACCTTTCTAAGCGTTGTCTTAAATATATACTCAAGCAGTATAACGAGTTTAGTATAGATTTAATACTTGACAAAATCAAATTTGTACTCAATAGTAGTTTTTAAACTCTGTAGTTTCAATTGTTTAATTTCGATCATTATTTTTATACGAACCTACATCGAAAATTTAATAACATACCGGGTAACTGTAATTAAGTGATTTTCTGCTTGTCGCGATAGTAATTTTTCTCAATTGGTATCAAAGGTCTGCCATTTATACAGAGGATTAATAATTAAGTCATTTTATTAAATTATTATAACATTGAAACTCTTTAAAGTTTCATTGTTCTTTATTTGTTTGTCCTTTTTTATTTAAATATTTTAATTAGAATAATATTTATAATAATTTAAAATTTAAAATTTATAATTTTAAACTAAAATTAATGAGAGTATTTTAGTTTATTGATTTCAAAATTCTGTGTGCCATTTATGCAGATTCTTAGTTTTATTAATGTATTATTCTGTGAGTCTTTTTAAAGTTTCCACTCCCACAACCATAATTAAGTTCCTTATTTGATTGTCCTTTTTCATATTTAAATATTTCTACAATTATAATACAATATTTATAATAATGTCCGAAATTTAAACATTTATAGATTTTGTAATGCTCATCTTTCCTGAAGATTAATTAATATAATTTATAAACATATTTTAAGCTAACCTTCGTTAATCAAGGTGAAACCTTCTTGATGGCTACGCTGGTTATCTCGGCCTCCTTTAGCTGTTCATCAGTGGTGCCATTATAGATGTGCTTCAGATAGAGATTAAAGTAGTCCGTGGAAACGGGCCCACACATCCAGCCGCCCACTGCCCCCCAAATCGCCGGGACCTCGACACATTGGCTGCTGTCCATCCCAGAGCTTCAGCACGAACTCGCGAATCCACCTGGCCAGGTAGAGGGCCCGGCAGTCGCAGTGCCACGGATTCTTGTCCAGCTTGACGGCCACTAGTTTTTCCAAGCCATGCAAGGCTCCATGGGGCAGGAACATCAGCTTGTTGGAGTCAATGCGGCTGCAGAATAAGATATTTCAATATACTTATTAAATGCTGGAGCCTTAAGTCTTATAACTCACAGTTTTTCCAATTCGGTCAGTGGCCCGAAAGCCGCTGCATCGAAATTCTTGAGAATATTGTTGTTGAGCAGCAGAATCTTGAGGTTGCTTAGACCCTGGAAGTCATCGGCCTCCAAAGTGGTTAGATTATTGGAGAACAGAGTCAATCGGGTGAGGGCACTGACATTCAAGAACAGATCCGCCGGAATGCTTGACAGCGCGTTCTGACCTAAAAACAGCTCATTGAGGTTCTTTAGCTCCACAAAGGCATGTCCATCGATCTATGAAAGGAGGGCAATATGTTAATAATAATAATAATTAAATGAAATATAGATAATCACATGACTTATCCGATTCATGGTCAAGTCCAAGGTAACCAAATTGGCCAGATTATTGAACAAGGTGCCCGAAAGCGTGGAAATGCGATTGTTGTGCAGGGTCAGAGTCCGCAGACTCTTCAAACCCACAAAGAAATCATCATCGATCTTGGCTGGAAAGTAAAGTACAAGATAATTTGCAATAAAAATAAATTTCTAAATTATTTGCTTACATATTTGATTCCATCCAAGGTCCAGGTTCTTCAGCTTGGTCAGGTAATGGATACTGCCCGAGTTGAGCTCTTCAATGCGGTTCCGCGACATATCCAGCTCCTCCAACATAAGCTGATCCCTCAGCAGGTTGGGCGGGAAGTTGTTGATCTTGTTGTCGCACAGATTGATCACGGTGAGTCGCTGGGCATGGTAGAAGATCGATTCGGGCAGCATTCCAATCTCGTTCTTGCTCAGATCCAGGATATTCATGTTGCGCAGCTTCCAGAAGGTGCGAGGGTCAATATCCTCCAGCTGGTTGTTTTGGATGCGTCTGTATTTCTCACATAATATTATAAGAAAGCAAACCTATTCAAGAATAACTCACAAAATGAGCAGGCTATCTAGATCCTGGAACAAGTCAAAGGGCAGAAAGTCAAGGACATTATGCGAAATATCCAGCTCCTTTAGCAGCGTCAGCCCTCGAAAGGTGTCCTTGTGCAGCGTGGACAGGATATTCCGGGAAAGATCTCTATGGGATGACAGCAACATACGTAAGTAACTCCTCCGAAAAGGGCAGTTCTTCAGCTCACATGTTGACCATATTCATTGGTATCACCTGGGTCACCGGCACCGACTTGAGGTTCGTGTTCCAGCAGGTGAAGCTTTTGGTGTCCGGATTGCAGCGACACACGCCCGAGGTGCAGTGATTCCACTCGATCTGGCTGCCGGTGGCCAGGTGCCAGATGGGCTGCTCCACGGACCGGAGGCGACTCTCAATCTGGCGCACCCTCTTCACTAGATCAAAGTTGGCCAGATGCGACATGGCGTTCACTTCGCCGCCATTTCCATCTGCATTGGCCTGTGCCTGTCCATTTGGCTTGGGCTTGCCCGGCCTCTGGCCCCCGGAGGCTGTTCGCGTTCCATTGGGCATCGCGTTGATGAGCATCAGCAGCTGGGAGACGATGCCCAGCGATTCGCACGCGTTCAGGCTGCAGTTCCTGGTGTCCGAGGAGATCAGCGGCAGCAAGTACCTCTGCCGGAACTCGTCCAGGCTCTGGGTGGGCAGATCCCTGGCTTGAGGAGGACCAGAGACCACTTCGGCTGGATCCATTAGCAGGATAACGCTCAGCAGTTGCAGGACTCCCAGCGACATGTCGAAACCGATGGCTCTCGAAGCTTTGAGGGGATAGCTTCCACCCGGAGGCCTTTATATAGAACCCGCCAATGAGCGGTCATTATTCGAATAATTTGCGAAAATTTGCATTTGCTGCAATTACGCTTAAGTAGCTTAAGCAGCGCCACATGGGAGCCGGCGAACTGCAATTGCAGCGCATCTTGTGGTCGTCCAAACCTCACCCGACAGATAGTCTGTGCTCTCCGGCAACCCAGTGTCCCCGAGCCCGGCTAGAAACCGAAAGTCTCGGGCATGTTTGCGCGCTTAACGATCAGCCGAGAATAAACAGCGGGCAGCTCCGTTGGGGAACACCTCCACGTAATCCTCACAGTATGTAATTGGTCAGACACTTGGGTATTCTAGTGTACTTTAGATTGGAATCAGCAGCAGTTCCCTCTATAAAGCCAAGTGCCCTTCTAATTGGCTTCATTGTGTATTTCTTGGGATGAAAGCATCAATAAGGGATGGCTTTAAGCGCCACCTACTGAGATATTAAGCCCTTCCCAGGTAACAGCCAACTGTAACCACTTTTGCACAACCGAACCCACCCCTAACATCCCTTCCCAGCCAGGACATTTTCCTTAAACACAACATATAGAGGGCGCTTTGGGAGAACAACCGCAAAGGATAATATAGGTTTTATCAAATTTCCCCCGACATTTAGCGCGTATAAGACTAAAGGCTCTTCGTGGACCCAAACCTCTCGAGTGCTGGCTTCCAAAAATCAAATAATTTCATTCTTATTTTCGGTTTATTACTGTGTCTGAGTTAGTCACAGTGTTTTATTGTTTTCTGTTACTTTCTTGTAGCAACTTTTACCATAATGTTGGAATAATATAAAAATTGTAAAGGTATAAGTGTTGGGATTCTGATATCTGAAGTGAATATTAGTTCGAACTGAGTTATATTAGATTATCATTGTCAGGTATCATGTGCCTGCATCGGTATTTTTCGTTTAATCTCCCAAACCTTACGTTGCCAGAGTAGTCAGCTTGTGAGTTGGCTCTTTATTTCACATTAAACAATTCGGTATTTGTTGAGTCTGTTCTTTGCAGGTTATGTGCATTTTTACAAACTTAAATTTGTCACAAATTTTGCTATGTTGTAGCCCTGAAACTTAAATAAATCTGGTGAGATTCTGGCTTTGGTTAGAAACATTGTTTGGGATTACCACAAACAAACGTTTTATGGGCCGACAACACATTCTCTGGTCATTTTTTCATTATCATTTTGATACAAAGTTGAATTTGTTTAAATTACCAACTTAATAACAATTAATTTGAAAGTTTGAAGAAATATCAATGTTCCGAACCCAAAGCAGTCTCTAATAAAAATGTTTGAAATATCAGGGCTACAACATATAAAAAATTTCTGAAAAATTTAAGTTTGTATAATGCGTTATAACTAAAGAACGAGAGGTCTCCCACTAGATATTATTGTTTAACATTGAAGTAGAAAGGCCGTAGCTCTTTAAGCTGAATACCCGCTCTGGGCAACAAGGTTTAAGAGTTATTAAGTTTTGAAAGTGCCGATTCAAGCAGTGCATGATACTTTGACCGCGTCTCAAATTGGTGGGTGATGAAACTTTTCAGTTTCACTAGTAATGTACCGCTTCAGATCTATCAGATCAAGCTTTATTCGCCGGCAAAAAATGTCGATTTTTTCGACCTTAGTTATTGGTGAAGGACTGGTGTTCTTTGTCTCGGGGCTGGATGCCCTCTCTTTAGCCTTCATCTGGTCGGGTTTGCCAATGGCCGCTAGGTGATTGGTGTGGGCCTGAAGCCGTTCGTTGTAACGACTTGAATGACGATTATCTGCTCCCTCACTGTGGGAATGTGGAGGTCTTAAGTGATAGCAACATTCCTCGCATACCAGGCGCATTTGTGATCATTCGCAACGCCCGGTTTTGGACCCTTCTGCTCTCGATTAAATTATAAGTTTTATATAGTGTTAGGAAAACTTAATTAAATGCAATATACATTGAAGGGATCTGTAGAGCAGCACTTTGTTGCTGAGGCTTAGTTTGCTAGTTAACTTCAGCATCCAATGTAGCTTCCTAAGCATGGCAGTTATGTACCATACAAACCAGTGCTCTGTCGATGCTTCCTGCTGCCACGGCATGTTGTTGCTAATTAGTGGTGTGCTGCCACACGTGAGCTGTCCAGGATTAATCTTAGAATTAATCTCAGGAAGCTGACAAGAGTGTAATATATAAAAACCATCGGAAAAACCGACAAAAAAAAAATATAAAGCTTCCAGCGCGTTTTTATTTCTCTCTATCTAGCTCTCACCTACACGATTTGCCTGCTATGAACAAGCAAAGCAGCAACAACAGCTTAAAAGTTTTGTTCCAAAGCGAACGAGAGAGCTTCTTTAAAGGTCCAACCTGAGAGAGCTTCTTTAAACCTCCCCTCTGATAAAGCTTTTTGAAAGCTATAGCCTAAAAGTATGCTACAGTACTTATTCAATATTTTTAGAGTAGCATACTTTTTGGCCTATAGGCTTACAAAGCTCTATCCGATTAGAGCTTTAATAAGCTCTATCCGGATTGCGCTTTAAAAAAAGGTCTCTCCGAGTGAAGCTTTAAAAAAGCTGGATCAAAGTGGAGCTGAAATAAAGCTCTATCCAAGTGGAGCTTTAAAAAAGATCTATCCAAGTGGATCTTTAAAAAAGCTCTATTCAGTGGAGCTTTAATAAAGCTCTATCCAAGTGGAGCTTTAAAAAAGATCTATCCAAGTGGATCTTTAAAAAAGCTCTATTCGAGTGGGGCTTTAAACAAGCTCTATTCGAGTGGAGTTTAAAAAAAGCTCTATTCGAGCGGAGCCCTAATAAAGCTCTATCCGAGTGCAGCTTTAAAAAAAGCTCGTGTTTAAGGCTGGTTTCACGCCTAAAACTATGCTATAATCAAAATATTGATTAAATAATGTAGCATACTTTTAGGCTTGTTACAAGCCTAGAAATATGCTACATTAAAAATTTTAAATAAATAGTGTAGCATACTTTTAGGCTTGTTATAAGCCTAAAAGTGTGTTACATTAAAAATATTGAATAAATAGTGTAGCTTGTTACAAGCCAAGAAAATGCAAAATCAAAAATATTCTATAAAAACTGTAGCATACTTTTAGGCTTGTTACAAGCCTAGAAATATGCTACATTAAACATTTTAAATAAATAGTGTAGCATACTTTTGGGCTTGTTACAAGCCTAGAAATATGCTACATTAAAAATTTTAAATAAATAGTGTAGCATACTTTAGGCTTCTTATAAGTCTAAAATGTTACACAAAAATATTGAGTAAATAGTGTAGCATACTTTAGGCTTATAAGTCTAAAATGTAATACATTAAAATATTGATAATAGTGTAGCATACTTTAGAATTTTTATTTGTTACTAGCCTAGAACATGCTACATTAAACATTTAAATAAATAGTGTGAAGATACTATTAGGTTTGTAAAGCTAGAAATATGCTACATTAAATTTTTAAATATATAGTGTAGCATACTCTAGGCTTGTTACAAGCCCAAAATGTAAGCTACATTAAAAATATTGAATAAATATACATACTAGCTTGTTATAAGCCCAAAATGTCACATTAAAAATATTGAAAAATAGTGTAGCATACTTTTAGGTTTGTTATTATATTTATACATTATATTCATTAAATATTTTAAATAAATAGTGTAGATACTTTAGCTTGTTGTTAAGCCCAAAAATGTGCCATTAAAAATATTGCATAAATAGTGTAGCATACTTTAGGCTTGTTACTAGCCTAGAAAATGCTACATTAAACATTTTAAATAAATAGTGTGGCATAATTTGGGCTTGTTGCAAGCCTAGAAATATGGCAAATCCTGGAAAAGGTCCACCAGGCCGAAAATTATGTTCATTATCATCGTATTTTTGTGGGTATTAATAAAAACTTCATCCAAATCAAAATGTTCTTAATACAATGGTTAAATAGCATATCTTAGTTTTCGTAAATCGGACAAACCAAAACGAAAGTTTGTATTTTATTTTAAGAGCTGTTTATTTAATTTCGCAGCAAAACATTCGAAATGTTTCAACTTTTCACCAAATCTTCTCTTTGATATCTATTAATTACAGATTAAGATGATTTTAAAAGAAATATGAAGTTATTCAGAAACTACAATTTGTATGATAGTGAAATGTAGCGTGATACAATGGGTTTACGGCTTTTCTAAAATCCGTAACATTATTAAGACCAAACGACTGGTTTTTGTCTTCTAATATTCTTAACTTTCTTAGGATATTAACTTTCATAGGGTTCATTTTGTAATTCAAAAATTGCGTTTTTGAAAAGATTTGAAACTAACTTCCACTTTGTAGTGTGCGACACGTCACAATTTTATCAATTATTTTCAAAACAGTGACTCCAGTGAAATTGAACCTTATTCCTCCAAAAGTACTCTCAATTCACTCTAAACAAATAATAAAAGTTTACGGTAAATCTGCGCCCCAAAATTGATTTTCATTAGCTAAATCGCGAATGTAGCGTGCGACATGGGATTGCCGCATATACATTAAAATTTAAATAGTGTAGCATACTTTTAGGCTTGTTATAAGCCTAAAATGTGTTACATTAAAAGTATTGAATAAATATAGCATACTTTTAGGCTTGTTACTACATTACAGTAACAGTAAACAATATTACACTGTACGACACAGTAATAAATCACTATAAAACCTTTACAGCTTAAACAGGTAATTACGCATCATGAGCATTTTATTCCAACTAAATGGTAACTAACGGCCGAGAGCCTGTTTGCCCTGGAGGCTAGAGCTGAGAAGTGAAACATCGATAGTATCGATTGTCCCAAGCCATCGTAAAATTTGATTGTTTTTTCTCACTATCGATGTTATTTTTTTGTCAATCATTTTATGTTTAGTACATCACGTTATTAATATTTAAGTACATAATATAAAAAATAATAATTAAATACAAAAATAAGTAAAATTGTTTATAATTAACTTACTTTTTAACATCAAACAGGTCGGACTCAATAATACTAATGAAACAGTACTTCAAGCAAAAAAATAAGGATAGAGGCAAGGACAACTTGCAACATTGGAAGGTTAGTATTAGACATATATAATTATTTGTACAGATTAACAAAAATTCACTTTCAGATGAGCATTGATGCATTGAGGAATATTTATGTGTCCCAACATCGTCCTGTGCCTCAGAAAGAACCTTAAGTAAGGCAGAAAAGATAATATCGGACCGAAGATGCAAGCTTATTTATTATTAAGAACTTTAAAATATAAACAATGTGATCTCAAAATAAACTTTTTTAGGCTTTCTAATTTTTTTTTTTTTGTGTGAATCATCGATAATATTCGATTGTTTTTGTAAAACCATCGAAAACCATCGATTGTCCCACTATCGATTGTTCTCCAGCTTTACTGGAGGCACTCGATCACTCGGCCAGAAAAAATCTTATCGCACTTGTCAAACTCAACCACATTCGTTCGGGGTCCGCATTTTCAGTCGCTTACAAGTTTTCCACATTTGTTTCATCCAAAAAAAATTTAAAAATTTGTTACATTGTGAACGCGACACTGGATTTTTACCGAAGAAGGTGAGTACAGCCCAGTGCAACGAGAGAATCAATTAAAAGTTAGGAAGTGCTAAGGAATCAAGGGCAAAACTGAGTTTTTTTTTTTGGTTACTGGGGCTACAAATAGTTTTTCTTTGATTTCCAATCAGATCTATGCAAAAACCAGTTTACATTCCTATAAAATTAAGGATTCTTCCCACAATTATTCATAACTTGCATACTTCATGGAACAAGTGGTGACAAGCGGCTTCATCGGGTAGTACAGCACGTGGACCAGAGTGACCATGCGCACGTGGAAGCTTTTGATATACACGCCCATAGCTTGATTGCCTTTAAGGAAAGGAAATTATCAGTACATAGCGCTTTGATAGGTGTTACGCGGACTCTGGTTGTGATCGGGGAAGGGAGGAGGCGCACACACCCAGGATCATGACCGGGTGGATCTCGCAGTGGGTATAGGTGGTACAATAGCATAGCCCTTGTCCTGCTTCATGACCGTTCCCTCTCCGAGGGTATCGATATACTCCACCACCGGAGGCCTCCAGCACCTGCCAGCTGTAGTTGTTGTAGTCGCGCTACTTCAGCATCTCCACGTGGGTCTTCTTCAGCAGCAGCGACCCGTTCTCCACGATGAGAAGGCGCCGGCAAATACGACCCGCATCCGTGTAGATTCGGATCTCGCGATCGCGAATATCACGGATTATGGACACCTCCGACACTATAATGTCAATCTGACGACGCAGCTTGCGCAGCGTGGCCATCAGCTGCTCGGGATGCTCACCCAGCAGCCGTTCACGAAGATCTTGGTGGCTTCGGCGATGGCCGAGGGCGCAATCTCCTCTAGATTCTCCATGGACCACTCCTCCAAGAACTCGAGAATGGACGAGGGCTGCGACCCCACCGATATGTAGGCCATGAGGCGCCCTCGGCGTCTTCACCAGCACCTACAGGGTGTTGTGCAGCGCGCCCTCTTGGCGTCTCCAATGAGCGAGCACGCCGCATGGAGAGAGGAGGCGAAGGTCAGTGTACTGAGCGAGTTCACGCCGCGAGAGAGAGGAGGCGAAGTCCGATACAATGAGCGAGTTAACGCGCCGCAAATGGGAGAGAGAGGAGGCGAAGGTCAGTCGATTCAACACCTGGAAGACGGTTCTCGCCTGATGGGCCTTCTTCTTATCGCCCCAGTTGCCAGTGACCAGGGAGTACCTGAGACCGTCCGTAATGATGTTGGTCTTGATGGCCACCTCCAGATTGAAGTCCTTCCCGCGATCGATGAACTTCTGGGTGTGCATGCTAGCCTCCTCCATCAGATTCTTGAATAAACCGCGGGAGAGGAACGCGGCCCGGCGAGATCCAGTCTTTTGTTGCCGTAGTGATCACGGTCATCGAGCTCCCTCCGCCCCAGGGAAGCTAGCAGTAGGCGGTGCACCGTGTAGCCGAGGAAGTATGCCTTCTTGGTCTCGCTGAAGTCCGAGACGCCGACATGGGGCAGCATTTCCTTCTGCAGGATTTCCTTGGCGTACTTGCTACGCTTGTCTTTTGTGACTCCGGGACGGGCACGCGCTCCATGAAATTCAGGGCCACGTTCTGCTCCTGCACGATGAAGGCCTCGTCCAGCGACGGCTTCACCATCTCCATCATCTCTGGGTCGTCGAAATCGTAGATGATGTGCTCCAGGACATCGTGATCGCCTACAAAGCCTGATCACGATCACGATTCAGCAGGCCTCCTGCCATAGGTCGTGGGAGATCTCCTCCGCGTTCTCCTCCTCTTACAACTCTGCAAATGGTAAACTTCGTTAAATAAAAGCGGAAAAAACACTAAAAATACAGCGCAAAATAGCGCTCCCGCCGCCGTACATCATGTTGGTGCTCTCAGGCACTAAATGTATTTAATTAATAACAATTGTTCGCTTTTGCAATTAATAAACTAGAAAACTTGGAAAATTTCACAACAAACTTTTCGCACCGCGTTTAGCGTCGTGCAGCGTGACCTAGTGTTGCCATTTTAGCTTATTTACGCTAGATCAAGCTTATTTTTAAATAAAAAAAATCTATCGATCAGGCCGCACTATATATTTTACAATTTTATTTCGTGTATAAACTAGGAAAACAACAAGAGAGCAAAAATGGCATGCCAAAGAACAAAAGTGGTGGAAATTGTGCGATCAATCAGTTACATAGAGCTTAGTAACAGGCGACTTGAAAAATGGATTGACTATATTGTTCAGGAGGCTGTGGGAATGGAAGTTGGTCAAATAAATCTATTAAGATTTGTCGCAGGGTGGGAGAAGCCCTACTTTTTGGTGTCGAATGTCTATTCCTAAGAGATGTAAGTACATTGTTTATATGCATTTTAAAATTAAAATTAATTTTTCAAAATTAGTTTTATTATAATTTTTTTTTTTTTTTAATTTTTAACCACATTTTTCTTAATGGAAGCATTTGTAGTTTTTATACAATTTTAGGGACGGGACCGGCCCCTCGTGCTAAGTGGCTGTAGCCACTGCACTATGGGGAATTTGACCACTTTTTCTGGACTAAACTCATTTTCAGAAAGTCGGAAAATTATAACAAATTTCATGTTGATATCTAATTAACTGAGCGAGTTATTAATTTTGGTTCAAAATATCGGTCGAATTCCCCATAGTGCACGGGCTACCCATACATGGACACCCACACAAACATTCCCTTAATTCAATTTGCGACGCCAAGTCAACGTACTGTTACTCTCACTCCCCATATAATTGACAAAAGTTGCGCTCCACGTTCTTCGAAATTTGAAACCAATTTATTTTATATTGAGTTAGCTGTTTTGATCAGAGGTGTTACCGGCGTGTGGTGATTGCAGTCGATTTTACTTTAGGTAATAGCATTTTTGTATTTCTGTTTTTTTCAGTCGGTTCAAGGCAAAAAGGTGCGAGCGACTGTATTCGCATTGCAGTCTGTGGATGCCAAATCTTTTAAGGTTATTTATGTAAGCCTTAGAGAAAAGGAAAAAGCTCGATCTTTATTCATGATTTATCAATATATCGAGGAACAATTAAAAAATATCGGCATTATAAATTTAATGGTGGCAATCGTATGCGATAGAAATCCTATCAACAAGGATATAATTAATTATGTAATTGGTATAGGTGTTGTCCCGGTATTACATGATTACGTCCATATACAAAAAATTCTTGCGCCATATGGCAACAAGAGCAATATATTGAGCAACCTACACTGGAACACATATCGAAGAGAAACTTACAATCAACAAATTGCAAGTTTTCTTGAACGAAATGAGCTCAACTCTCCGGAGTGCAAAGGTCTAGTTGCGGAAGAGATAGAAAAAAAACGGCGGATAATTGTTAAAGTGTTTGAAAATACTAACGAGTCGTTTTCGTTAACAAACGGATCGATCAAGAAATTAGAATTTATGGGTAACAGGTGGAAATATAATTTTAAGGAATTCTGTAAAGTAGATCGCCGCACACTCCACGTAGCAGTGGGGGTCATCGCCATTTATGAGGAAAAAATAAATACCTAAATATAAGCGACGTCCCCACTGCCTGACACCCATCAATTCCATTTGTTCGGTCATTTTTATTTTTTTTTTAAACTCTAACAATTATCCGCACGTTATCTTCCGCAACTGGATTTTTGTACTCCAGAGGGTTGAGCGTTTCGTTCTTACTCAAAATTTCCTTCGATATGTGGCCGTGTTTAGATCGGACAATATGAAGGCGTTCATGTAAGACCGGGACATCACATATATCAATTTCGTTGATTAAGTTTCTTTTGCACATTATTGCCATCATTAAATGTATAATGCCGATATTATTTAAGTGTGCCAACACATGAAATCTTTATTATGGATAGAGCGGTTTCTATTTTCGAAAGCTTTAAGTGATCTTGACGGAAATGGCATCCATCGGTTGTAATGCAGTCAATGCCGATGTCACCATCCGAGTCAATGGTCACTGGCGACCGAGGCGACTGCGATGGCTGGTGGCGGTCGGGCCATCGGATAACCGAGTGGTTTGACGGAGCTGCGCCGGATACCGTCCCTGCCCGTGCAGATATCGAGCTGCACCTGCTGAACTTCAAACTCCGAACAGACCACACTAGCCGTAATTGTCTTGCACTGCTGTGCAGAGAGCAACTGGAATCCTTCACCGCTAAAATCATCAGCACTTGAACCCTATTTGTTGCAAAGCCGCACTTGCTAGACAGGCCCAACGTCTCGTCGTCCTGGTCGCTCATTCTGCCCGGCATTTTCGGCAACACGGGCGACCACCACAACTACCCAAGCACCGCCCCCGACCACGCCGTGAAAACCGCAAGCCCACACGTCCCCGGCACGGGATCCACTTCTGAGGTGCTACATCCAAGCCGAAGTGCAGCCAACTGCCGCCGAGAACCACCTCGTTCCTGAGATGCTACTCCCGAACCAGTGACCACTTCGACGGAGTCACCGGTCTCCCATCCGGAGCCAGAGCCAGTCATCAACTATTGCAGAGCCTGAGCGTCCACGGCAAACCAGTTCACAGTACCACCACAGAGCCTCCAATGCTGGCGAGGCCCAGCAAAGCTACGGATTGTTGCTGCCTCCTGATCCTGCATGCCCAGCTACAATGACGAATCCTTCAGAACTGCCCACCGTCTTTAACCTGTGGCGGATCAGTCGCCGCCAATAATACCCCTGCTGCTGTCTATAGGTCATTTGCAACAGCTTTCCTCAGCTCATTCGCCGGCACCGCATGTCACCCGCCCAAACATTCCCATGTTTTCTTCTGCAGCTCCAAGGAGACGCTGAAGGAGCCAAGAAGGCGGTTCATACGAGCACCAAGTGCACTTACTGTGACAAAACGGTTGAACCAAATCCGATATAGCTGCCTCATATATATAAATTTCTCATTGCAGATTATTAGAACCAAGTTGCTTCAGCGCCATTTTAATAAGCTGGAAGGTATTTCAACTTTGGTTGTTTTAATTCATTTAATTTAAAATTTTTATTTTTAGAGCATGAGGCGGAACTCAATCAATATTTCTATTGCATCAACCAAAAGTTGATGTGGTTTCTGTGACTTCACCTTAGTGAAGGAACTATTGCCCCGGAATCTCAACTCCATATCCCTTACTGCTGAAACACTGCCGGCGGCAATAGAAGCCAAAGAAGGCGATCCAAGACAAGAGCGCCTAGTCAGGCCAAGGACAGTAAACCAGAGATCGAGCCATTGATATAAAACATTGGATACAAGAACAGTAAAATACTCGCCGTGCCTCTTTACAAGACCGTGAGAACAGGACAAAAAAAGGTAAACAACAAAGCCTCGAACAAGAATAAAAATATGCTACATCAAAAATATTGAATAAATAGTGTAGCATACTTTTAGGCTCGTTACAAGCCTAAAAATGTGCTATATTAATAATATTGAATGAATAGTGTAGCATACTTTTAGGCTTGTTAGAAGCCTAGAAATATGCTACATCAAAAATATTGAATAAATAGTGTAACATTCTTTTAGACTAGTTGGCCCTAGCACTAATACCATACACTTGTATTCCGTATTTCAATGTGGGGGTCAGACCTAGGCCCCACCCCGTAGCTATTAAAAGCCAGGATAACTTTTTGGCCTTTCCTTCTAGTGCGCTTTTGGTGATCTTCGTGTGTTTTGCAAATGTCAGACATGAATCCAAAGTCACTCCCAGATATTTGTGTTTTCTTCTTTGTTCAAGTAGCTTGCCATGTAAAAATAGTCCTGGATAGGTATTCTTTTTGAGGGTGTGAGCTACCACCATAAAAGGTAGAAACATCTGATTGGGGTTGCTAGGAGTAAATATATATTTTAGGAAGCTTTAAGGGATTGGGAACAGTTTTCAAACCAAAGGCGAACTTTAAGTTACCTACAAAATGTATGCAAGGTTGGGAATTCTTTTCAAAAATTCATAGTTAACATTATAAAAAATTGGAAATACTGACTTTAAACTGGAAAACATATTTTAAAACTTCTCAATTTATCAAAATAGACTTCTAAGTATCGAATTCATTTTCCAAACCATTCATTCCGAACTTTCAAGCACAAAATATTGATTTTAAATCTCTTTTCATAAGCACATGGGGATAAGTAGCTTTGAGTAATTTACGGATATTTATGGGATATAATATAGCTTGTGCTGAGCACTTAGTTCAAGGCTGTTGAGGTCAGGACGGCCACGCCTCGCTCGTAGAAGCTGTGGGAGTCCTGGCCAGCGGCCACTGCCAGGTCCACGGTGAACAGCAGCTCGGTGCGCGTGGAGTTCAAGTAGACCGGCAGGGTTAGCTTGCTGATGCGCGGCTCCGAGGAGATCCTTGAAGGAAAATTTGAATCAATAAAGGACTTTCTAGCGAGAGTAGAGTGTACTTACTTCACCCACTTCAGAATGGTCACGGGCAGATCCATCATGATGGTGGAGGCCAGCAGCAGCTCGTTGTTCTTGCACTGGGCGCCCTGCAGCTTCAACCCGGTCACTCCGAAGCAGCAGTCCTTCTGGTCGGTCTTCAGTCCCGCATCCGTGATGGTCACCTCCAGGGCCAGCTCCTCCAGGGACCAGCTATTGGCCTGGGCCACGCACTGCCTGGTGGCGGTGATGTAGGCCTCCGGGTTGAGCAGGCCGCCCAGCCAGACCGGAAAGCCCTGCAGCTCCTTCGCGCCCGCCTGCGAGACCAGCTGCGACACCTTCTGCAGCTGCTGCACCCGGTTGCTGAAGTCCGTGATCCACTGGATCACCGTGCAGCCAGCTGGGACCGTGTATCGCTTCCAGCCCTTCGGGATGATGCCGCGCACCAGCTCCGACAGCATGGACCGGTGGTGGTTCGTCTGCTTCTTCTCGCCCTGGCAGATCAGCACCACATCCTGCAGATCCAGGATCACCGTCTGCAGCAGCCTTGCGCCGCTGGTCACCTCGCGCTCGAAGTAGCGATACAGCGGATCCTTGATGTTCTCCACCGTGCGCTTGAGCACCTGCAGGCTCTTCGGGAGCAGCTCCAGCCAGGCCGTGGCCGAGTTGTGCAGCGTCTTCATCCAGGAGGGGCGGCCATCCTCGCCGCGACCCACCGCTAGGGCGGACTCCGACTGATCTTCCACGCTGTAGGCCAGCTCGTCGTCGTCCTCGAGCTGCTGCATCTTGAGCAGCTTGCTCACCAGATCGGTGCCGCGGGTGGTGAGCAGCACCTTCTCCGCGTTGTTGGGCAATCCGAGCCACGAAGGCGTCTGGCGATCGGTGAGGTTCTCGATCCACTTCAGGAAGTGGTCGCGTCGGGTGCCGTCCGGCATGGTGATGTGCCGCAGGCCACCGGAGGCCCCATCCACATTTGCCACCAGGGCAAAGTCCGCCTCGAAGCTGCGGGCGGTGAAGAGCTTCTTCAGGAAGGAGGTCAGCAGGCGCTGATCGAAGTCGTTGTCGATCTTGCCGCCGTAGATGGACTGCGAGAGGAGGGTAACCAGAGCATCCCATGGCACCTTCTCGGGCGGCAGGTTGGTGCGACCCATGGCCGTGGTGTCGATCCAGGTGTCCAGCGTGTCGCAGGCCACGCGCAGATCCGACTCGTTGAACTCGTACTTCTTGGCCCAGCCCAGGGGCACGTAGCGCAGGCGCTCCTGGACGATGGCGTGGAACCAGGCCAGCAGGAAGTACAGGCGGGCCCGCTCGCTGGGGGTCTTCATCATGCGCGCCGCCGGCACCGTGGAGAAGGTGCGCAGCAGATTGGCCCGGATGCCTGGCGGCGGCTCGAACACAAAGATGCGACCGGCACGGAGGAGGTTCACCGGAACCTTGGGATTGATCTCCATGGTGAGGAACAGGCGGAAGCCGGAGTGCGGCTGCAGCGAGTGCATTTTCTTCTCCAGCTGCACAAGCCACTGCGGCGCCAGGTGGACGTTCTTGAGGAGCACCCAGCGACCGCTCTTGCAGGCCATGTTGATGGCGCGCTCCGCCTGGTTGAAGCCCTCGGCGGAGCCTATGGCGATGCTGGAGATCTGCTTGTTCTGCTCCGCGGCCAGGTCATCCACGCGTCCGGAGGCATCGAAGCCGGGCACCGAGCAGAGCAGGGCCGGGGTGTTGCAGTTCAACTGCTTGTCCACCACGGCGGTGAAGTCCAGCTCCTGCTCGGCGTTGGGCATAAAGTCCTCGCCGAGCACCGTGTTGACCACGTTGTGGGCGGCGGCGATGACGCGGTCCGGCCGGAAGGCCTGGATCAGCAGCAGCTGGTGCACGGAGCTGGAGATGGGCGAGAGGGCCTTGGACTCGTCCCACAGCTGGGGCACCACCTGCTCCGGCGAGCTCTGCTGCAGCCAGGCACCCAGCTCGGGCATGGCCTTGACCTTCTCCAGCAGCTTGCGGAAGATGGGCAGGCGGGTGGCCAGGCGGTTGACGCTCTCGATCTGCTCGCCGGACAGGCCCTCGACGTGCGTGGGATTGGCCAGCAGCCCCTCGCGGCTGCGCAGGAAGAAGTTGAACTCGGCGTCCAGATTGGACTCCGAGGTGCCCTTCAGGTGGATCTTGCACATGAGCAGGGCGAAGGTCAGGCGGTCGTTGTGCAGCATGCCGCGGGCCACTCGCTCGTAACAGACCTGGAACAGGTCGCGAGTTACGATGCCCAGACGCTCCGAGTGGTCGGTCCTGCCCTCCAGCTTCGGGTTGTTGTAGAGGACCGTGGAGAAGATGTCGAGGAACATCTTGAGGGAGTACTGGTAGAGGAAGTGCACCTGGTTGAGGCTGTCCATGGTGAAGTAGATGTTGCTGCAGGCCACCGAGAGCGGCAGGTACTGCTGCGACACCGTCTCGATCTCGGCTATGACCTTGTCCGTCTCGTCCACCTTCTGGTTGATGTCGTAGGCCTCCTTCTTGAGCGTCTCCAGGGTGGTGATCACCGAGTCGTCGTCCAGGATCTTGCCCTTGGCGTCGTTGAGCGCCTGCAGCAGGCTCTTCTCCAGCTGGCGCAGTCGCAGCCGGAACTCGCCCTGGAGCTTCAGCAGGTCGGAGCGCTTCTCGTCGATGTCCGGACGCTCGGCCTTCAGCACCTGGTTGAGGCACTGCGACTGCAGGGAGCTGCGCGTGACCGTGAAGTTCACGAACGTCACCCTCGAGCAGATGTCCGGCGGGAACTCAACGGTGGGGTCGCGCGTGGACAGGAAGATGACGAACGAGGGCGACAGATCAATGTCCTGGTCGCCGAGGGTGATGAGCACTCGGCCGCCAGTGCGACGCAGCTCGCGATTGAGCACCGGGTTGAGAATGGGATCGTAATTCTCCACATCCTGCACCAGCAGGGGATTGCCGAAACGCAGCGCCGACTCTAGGTTCTTGCGGAAGGAGTCGTCCAGGAACGAGGTCTTGGTGATCTTCTTGCCCGCGTACTCGTTCAGCAGGAAGGTGGTAGCCTGGCCCGAGGGATCGATGATCAGCGGGTAGCGGTTGAAGCGCTTCAGCATGATGGCGTTCTCCGTGCACAGGTCGTCCGTGGGCAGGGCGTTCGCCTGCCAGCGCAGCCGCTCGTCCGGATTGGACAGATACTCCGTGCGCGCTATGTCCGCGCGGTACTGGATGCTGGCCGCCTGCAGGTGCTGCGACCAGGTGGTGAACAGGTTCAGCCGATAGTGCTGGTCGAAGTAGCCGCCGTAGGCGATGAAGGCGGCCGAGAGCAGCACGTCGCCCACAATAGTGGACATCTGGGACTTGAAGGTCTCGCTGGTTGACTCCCAGCGCTCGCGCTCGATGTTCAGGCTCTTGAGCAGCGCAATGGAGCGATCCACCTTGGCCTGCACGTTCTCCAGGTCCGTCTTGATGGCCTGCGCCTGCGAGATGAGCTGGGCGTACTCCTCCTTGTAGGCAGCAATGCTGCGCTCCAGCTGCTCCACCAGATCCTTGGTCTCCTTGGCACTGGCCAAGTTCACATCGGCCTGCTCCTCCAGCGAACGCAGCTCCTCGCGCAGCGGCTCCACGCGCTTCAGCATGTCGGCGTACTCGATCTGGGCAATGGCCCACTTGACCATGGGGCCACAGGCCATGCTGGCGCGATTCACCTTCTCGAAGTTGTAGTCCGGATTGCTCAGATACTTGGACTTCATCTTCTCGCGCACATCGTCGCTGTCATCGTTGGGATTTGTATAAATAAAATATATTAGCCAGTAATAATGATAGCACTGACAAGTTAATTGAATGAATTAAGCAGGCAAAGCAGTCGGATTACTATGAATCGGCGATAAATTTGACCAAAACCAAAGAGAAGCCAACAACAGAAGTTACAGCCAATAACCGAGATTAGTTGGAGTTAGAAATTAAAGAAGAAAGATTTAAATATATATTTACAAACCATATAATTCAAGAATCAAGTCTACAGGAAGTAAAACGAAATCAAAAACTCAAAAAAGACCAATTTCTACGCTCAAAACTATGGCAAAAACATCAACGGAAACGGGAACGAGAACGAGGTATGAACGAATATAAATTGGTATAAATTTCATGCTTACGTTATGTTCTCTGTACCAAAGTTAGATACAATTGAATTTATGAAATTTTCGCGCATGATCACGGCGCGGATCGATTTCCAATCGGTCGCGTTCTCGCCCAGCAGCAGGCAGATCGATTCGAGAGCCAATTTGACCACCGACGGCGGGTTAGCCATGGTTCGCACCTCAACGAGCTGTTGCTTGCGTATGGACTTGACCGCTGCAAGTCGTCGTCGGTTAGTTGGTTGATTGATTGATTGATTGGTTAACATGAAGGATCAGAATTAATATATGTACGGTTGAGCACAACAATCGTTATAAGATTAGGCTAAAGTTAAGTACTAGAGACCACCGATACCTGGATCTGGTTCAGGGTTACGATGCCTCCGCTGGTTAAATATTATTCGTACTCTTGCAGAGACTCATAATCACACTGTTGTTATTTCCAAAACCAATTCCAGTTCAAGGATTCCCCGCAAGAGTACAAAGAATTCGGCGGGCCGAACACAACCTATCTTAACTATTTTCCACCTTCAGTTTCCTGTCTTTAGTTTCACACACACAAAACGTCATACCAAAGAACAATATAATCACTAAGATGTGGAACGACCATACATTTGATCTGCAATATGCAAGCTATTTTTTAGCCGCTCTCTCCGCTCGCACAAAAATTTCGTATGGCATTACTCATCTTCAAGATTCTAATGTCCTTGATCCTACTTATACATAGATCACAACATATCCGATTATAGAGTAAGTAGTAAGGGGTTATGGTAGGTTGAGTGTGTGGCCAGTGCACTGCGTATGCGTTGGTGTTTCTTGTACATATGTATATATAGAGTATATTGTAGTTATGGTGGTACGAATGGGGATTATATATATTTAATGATCGACTGATTAATCCAAGTTTAAGTTTAGGTAGGGACATCGCTTTTGGTTTTTGAGTAGTGAAGTGCTGGATGATGATATCGTGATGCTAGAGAGAAAGAGTTGCGTACGTGATCTTGTCAGTCTCCAAGTTAACGATTGAGGAGATGAAGCTGTCTTTGACTAGGATGCCCCTAATGGCCTTCCAGTCGGTGGCACTCTCGTTGAGCAGCTCGCATACCGACTCCAGGGCCAGCTTGACCACGGCCGGGGGATTGGCCATGGATCGCACCTCGGCCAGGTGTTTCTTTTTGATCGAGCTAACGGCTGTGGGCGTAAGAGGTGGGAGTGAGGATGGCGACCGTGAATTGAGTGCGGGATTTCGGTATTAAACACACGGCATTAAGTCGAGATTAAATATAAAGATACGCTTATTCTCTACACTTATTTTCGAAAGGAAAAATATGGAATACCTTAGGAATACCTTAGTCCTAACATTATGCGATTGCCGCCCGAAGAACCTACCTTGCTGGGCCTCGATGACAGCCGGTTCCACCTGGGCTAGGTCCGCCATCACGTATTTGCGCTTCTCCTCGATCTTGACTGTCTGGTCGGCCAGTCGGATCTGTATCTCCTGCGACTGGATCTTCTTCTTCTCGGCCTCCTGCTGGTCCTGGAACATCTGCTTGAGCTTGGCGTTGGCCGCCTCGTTCTTGGCCTGCAGCTCCTGCTTCTTCACCGCCAGCGACTTCTGCATCTCCTCCACCTGCTCCACGGTCTCGGCGATCTTGTTGAGGCCGACGTTTAGGTGGAGCTGCTGCTCCTCCAGGTCGCTGCGCTTCTCGTTATACAGCTTGACAAAGTGATGGATGAAGTCCAGGTAGTGGCGCGGCGTCACCGCCATGGTGCGTCCGCCGCGCTTGGCCAGCCGAGCGTTGGCCTGGTGCAGGGTCTGATGCACGTAGACACACGAGTTGATGACGGCGTCGCGGTGGTTGGGATTGGCCGGAACCAGGGGGCAGACGGAGGGGAAGAAGTCCGGCGCATGCCAGTTGGGCTTCTCCAGGTCCACGCGCGTGGTGAACTCCTTGCCCACCTGGAAGAGGGCCGAGTCCGACCAGTCGCCGAACCAGTTGAGGACGCAGCGATTGAACAGGGCCGGCGAGGTTGCGGCCCGGTCCTTGAGCCCGTCGGTGGAGGGGTTCATGGTGAAGACCACGTGCAGGTTGCGCATCACCTGCTGGGTGAACCACTTGTACAGCTCGTCGCTGGAGTCCAGCATGAGGCCCTCGCGCTGGGCGCCCTCCTTGCACTGCGTCATCAGCGTGGTGTACTCGTCGCCCTCGAACAGGCCGGGCACCTCGCCGTTGGCCAGCAGCGTGTTCATTCGCTCCAAGAAGCCCGAGTCCAGCACGTTCGACTCGTCCAGGATGAAGGCGATCTTCTCGTCCTTGCAGCCGGAGCGACGCAGCACGCAGCGGAGATCCTCGTCGAAGTCCTCGCTGGTGTACTTGTTGTGCACCTTGATCTGGAAGATGGACAGGCCGTTCATCCAGGCCACGAAGCGGGAGAGCGTTGTCTTGCCCGCCCCGGAGACTCCGATGAGCAGCAGATGGCCCTGCGGCTGGCGGAAGATACGATCGATGCGGAGCACGTGGTCGAGCACCTCGTCGAAGAGCACGAGCGGCACGTCTAGCTCCTCCTCGTAAAAGACCTTTAGCCTGGCGCGCACGTAGTCCCTCAGCTCCTCGCGATTCACCGGCATGTAGTCCTTGCTCAGCCAGTTGCTGTAGAGGATCGGGCGCTGCAGGGCCTCCTCCTGGTTGATGCCCGGGAAGTGCTTGTGTCCCACAATGTCAATGTTCTCGTTGGTCCACCGCCGCTCCGAGTCGTCCACCAGTCGGTCCTGGAATAGGCGCAGGGCCTCGTGGGCCCAGAGACGCACCAGACCCTCGACGGGCAGCGAGTCCAGCGGGCGGATGGCCTCGCAGATGCCGCGCACCCAGCGGGTCATCTCACGGGGCGAGTAGACGTAGTGCGGCTGCATGTCCTGCGTGAAGCGGTCCTGCGACGCCAGGTAGAACTCCACCATGGCGTTAGTCAGGGGCTCGGCGTACCCGCGCAGCGCGGGCATCAGGCGGAGCATGGCCCGCGAGAAGGTGCCGTAGATCTGCTTCAGCGACGTCTCTCCGGGATAGTCCACGTAGATGATGGGCACGTGGCGCAGGAAGCGATGCGAAAGCGGCTTGCGGCCAGGATCCGTGGGGGGGTTGCAGGCGCCCACGAACTGGATGCGCTCCAGCGAGACCCACGCCTGGTCGCTGGCCCTGTAGAAGCCCTTGTGCTCCACTAGCTGGCGCAGGAACGAGATGACGCGCTGCGTGCCGTAGCTGTCCATGTCCGGCAGATTGATCTCGTCGCAGAACAGGACAAGCCACTTCCCAATCTGCACTGGCGAGAGGACGACGCCGTTGGGCGTCTTGCGGTACTCACAGTAGTGATCAAAGGTCTTCAGGAGCAGCTCCGGGGTGGTGGCCGACGAGAAATTCAGGCCCACCACCTCCATGTCGGGCAGAGCGCGAAGGGCGGAGAACAGGGTCATGGTCTTGCCGGAGCCGGGAGGACCGCAGAGCACCAAGGGCTTGTGCTCGGCCAGCCAGGTGTACAGCAGCGACTCGTGGCGCACGGTGTCCAGCGTGGGCACCACAATGTCCGGCGAGGCCACCTTGTGCGTCTCCACCTCGATGACGGGCACCTTGTTGCTCCACGGCACCCAGTCGCCGCTCATGTTCACCTCGAAGTCGATGATCGGGGCGCCGGCAGCTCCTGGCAGCGGCACCGTGGTCACGCTGCGCACAAAGTCACCCAGATCGGTGCGAACCTTCAGCTTGGCATCGCCGGCGAAGGACCAGAGCACGGAGTAGACCAGGGCCTTGGGAATATAGTGCTCCAGCTGGTCGGCGGAGCAGGGGAAGTCCGGGTGCTGCGAGTTGAAGTTGAGCACGTTGCGAGCCGACTGATTCAGCATGGAGAAGAGCGAGCTGAGGGCCCGCAGCCGAGTGAAGTCCATGATGTGCTCCTGGTCCATGGCGTACTCGAGGGTGCGAACCACGATGCCGTCGGCGGAGAAGAAGGGCTGCAGCAGCAGCGCAATGTCGCGCTGCACTTGCAGCGAGGGCGACACCTCCTCCTCCTTGTCCTTGGCCGGTTTCATCACGCCCACAAAGTCCTCGTCGCCGTCCTCCAAGGGGATGCTGCGCAGCCGCGACAGGTAGTTCTCGAATATCATCTCCGTGGAGAGCACGTCCTCCGAGAACCACACCATACCGCAACGCGAAACGGTGGCCAGCGTGGCGAACTTCAGGTCCTGCACCTCGAACATCACTCGCACATTGGGCGGCAGCGAGAGGCGCTCGCCGTTGGGCAGGGTCAGCAGCTTGTTGTCGTCCAGCACAGAGTTCAGGTTCTCCACCCACTCGGGATCCACGTCGCCGTCGAAGATGATCCACTGCCGCTTGTTGATCTCGCCGCGCACATTGTCGATGATCTTGCGCAGGATGTGCGTGAACAGACCGTCGGTCCACTCGCGCGTGTTGGGATCCAGGACACCGTACAAGGCCTCCTTGGAAATGGCCTTGGGATCGATGACATGGGCCACCCCCTCAACGCCCTCGAAGCGTTCCAGCGCCTTCAGCAGGGTCCGCCAGGCGGTGGACTTGCCAGAGCCCGAAGGGCCCACCATCATGAGTCCGTGGTTCAGATTGGAGATCTGGTACAGTTGCAGCACCTACGACAGCAAGCAGATTGTTAGCACGGATCACTGATAAGCAGGGATTAGTTTTAGTTACTTTGTCCACCCAAGTGGAGCCGAGTCCCTGACGGTTAGCAAGCATGTGTGAGGCGAATGGTTATATGAAGTGGATTACAAGTGCATTTCACACCATGCCCAATTAGTTCTCTCGATTTATTGGGATTCGATAAGAAACCATAAAGAGCGGAAAGGAATTGGGAGTGACTTTAATTAAACTAAATTAAATTAATTAAGCTGTAGTCTTTCAGATTGCAAAGTTATAATTGTAATGACAAATTAAGTCAACAAGCAAAGAACAAGATCTACGACTGACTCTTAATCCCTCTCGATACGATGTTATTTAAAAAGCGTAAAAGGCCACCAGCATTAAGGTTTCTTTGAAAATTTGATTAAACTTAGCGTTTAGACTGTGGCAAACGACAACTTTCCACCCTTTTCGAATTCTTATCCCATAAATCGATGACTCTGACCAACCCAAGCCCATCGACTTACCTTCTCCATCCAGGCAGCGCCCTGCTCGTCGCCCTCGCCGCAGACCAGGTAGTCCTCCTGGCACACCTTCCGGATCTCCTCCTTCAGGCCCTTCATCTCGGCGCGTGTGTAGCCCACATTGGGGAAGACGTCGCTCAGGAGCGAGAAGAGCAGCGGAATGTCCTCGGCCACCAGCTTGGGCACCATGGTCTCGCACACCGACTGAATCAGAATCTCCTGCTCGGGCAGGTTCTCGGCAATGGAGGCCTCGTCGATGTTCTCGTCGCTGCGCTGGCGCATCTGTTCCTTGATCTTCATGATGCGGTCGCGCTTTACGTTTCCGGCCGAGATCAGCACGGACTTCAGGGCACGCAGACCGAAGTCGTAGTGGCTCTGGTTGGAGAGCTGCTCGTCGCAGAGCTTGAAGAAGGGCACAATCTTGCAGGCCAGCTTCTCCGCGGAGCGGAATCCCTGCGAGAACAGCATCACCTCGGCGATCAGCTGACGATCGGGCGTGGTCATGGCCAGCGAGCGGAAGAGCTTCTTCAGGTTATCCGGCAGATTGGAGCGTCCGGCATAGCCCGGGTTCATGGTGATGAAGATGGCCATGTCGGGCGAGACGCGCACCTGCTTGCCCACCAGCTCCACGGTGATGCTCTCCTTGTTGCTGTCCATCTCGTACTTGAGGGCCTCCTGGATGGTCTGGATCTGCTGCGAGCAGGCGGAGAGCATGCGCTCCTCCAGGCGATTGAACTCGTCGAAGCAGCCCCAGGCGCCCACCTGGCACAGGCCGACAAAGATGCGGCCCATGGCCTGGAAGTCGAAGGTCTCGTCGCAGTTAAAGACCAGGACGAAGCGACCCAGCTGGTTGCCTAGCGCCTTCACGGACTCCGTCTTGCCCGTACCCGCCGGCCCGAAGGGCGAGCCTCCCAGGCGCGACTCTAGCGCCTGGGTCATGGTCAGGTAGCAGCGGTCGGTCAGCGGGGTCTGCACCAGCCTGTCCTGCACGCCCAGGTACTCGAAGCCGTAGAAGAAGCGGGCGTTGGCCATGTGGATGGTCAGCTGCTGCAGGACCTCCGTCTGGCGGGGGTCGAAGTAGAAGCGCATCTCGCACAGCCACTGGAAGGACTTGGGCGAGGTCACGCCGTTGGTAATCAATCTCCGCGTCACGGTTCGCTTGTGCACGAACTCGTTGATCAGGTGCTCCAGCTTGCGGCGCCGCAGTGGCGGCTGTTCCTGCAGCACCGAGTCGGCTAGCACGTTCAGGGTGCTCTCCACGTTGCCCAGGACCCGCTGCATGGGCTTGGCTTGGTTGTTCTCCGAGGCCTGCTGCAGGGCAGCCTCCACGTCCTCGGACCAGAGGATCTGGGCAGCCAGGACCACGATCTGGGCCTGGTACTTGTCGCACCATTCCATGTAGGCCTGGGGATCGATCTTTCCGTCCCGGAACTGCTTGATGTCCTGCACGGCCTGGGCCAGCAGCGAGGCCAGGGTGAAGCGCATCTGCTTCTCCACCAGAGACAGCCACTCGTTGATCTTGGGGTGGTCCACGGTGGACACGGGGTTGATGAAGTGCACCTCCTCGCCCTCACGGGAGGAGATGCCCAGGATGACGTTGTTCTCCTCGTTAAGCAGGATGGCGGCCACGCCGGCGAACATCTTTTTGAAGTGCTTCTGCAGGCGGGCGATGTTCTTGCTGTTGCCGATGATCTCCAGCAGGTCCTCGTCGCCCACGAAGTAGAAGCGCGGGAAGGAGGTGCGCTCGCGCTCCAGGTACTCGCCCAGGGCCTTCTGAATCTTGCCGAGCAGATCGGCCAGGCGCTCCAGGGATCGCTGGACGGCGGGAATGTTGAGGACATCCATCACCTTGGGCGACTTAGTCACCTTCTTCATGAGGCCCAGGAACTCGGAACTGATGCTCTGGAAGCGCGAGGTCTCCACCGGGAGCAGGGTCTTGATGTCGGCGCTGCCCGAGAAGATGCCCTCCAGGTAGACCCAACGCCGCTGCACGTCGATCCAGACGTCGAAGAGGGCGTTGATCCTGTTCAGCTTCTCCTCCCAGGTGAGGGCCTCCTCCTCGAAGACCTTGTAGTAGGGCGAGAGCTTCATGGCGGCCACCGAGTTGATGTGCTCCTTGACCTTGTTGAAGAGGTCGTCCCAGCCGCGGATGATGCGGCACTTGTTCTGGTAGTTGATGAGGTCCAGCTCGTAGTTCTGCCAGGACTCGCGCACCTGCTTGAGGAACTCCTCCAGCGCCATCTCGCCCTGGGCCACCAGGATGATGTCCTTGACGACGCCCTCGTTCTTCTGCAGGTTCACGTCCCACACCTGGCCCAGGGTCAGGTCCGAGATGACCCAGTTGACGCGCAGCTGCTTGGTCAGTTGCTTCCAGTGGCGCTCCTTCAGCGCGTCCGACTTGAGCTCCACGATCAGCATGTTGACCTTGATGTAGCTCTGGATGAGCTTCTTCACGTACTCGTACGACTCGTACATGCGCAGGCGGGCGGGCAGCTCCTTCAGCTGCGCCATCATGGCCTCCAGCTGCTGGCGCAGCTTGCGCGGCTGCACGGACAGCCATGGCTTCTCGCGCGTCTCGTCGATCTGGGTCCACACCTTGGACAGCTCGCCCCAGACGCCGCGCAGGTCCTGCAGCTCCTCGAGGGCCACGTTCATGCGCTCGGCACTGTTGTTGGGCACCGCCGACTCCTGCAGCTCCAGGGCCTCCTTGGCTTTAGCCACGTTGTCGCGCTCCTCCTTGAGGCGCGAGTACTTGCTCTCAAAGATCTGCAGCTGTTGCAGGGCGTCGTCCGGCCGGATCTTGCCGCCGGTGGGCTTGGTCTTCTCCCAGTCGTTGAGGAAGTCCACGGTGCGCGTCTCCACGGCCTTGTCCTCGGCCACGATCTTGGCCTGCAGGCTGGCCACCTGTGTCTGGATGGCCGTGTCCTTGCGCTTGATGATCTCGTTGAAGGCCGACCACTCGCCCTCGATGTTGTCCACGTGCAGCCAGTTGTTGGGGAACTGGAAGCGCTGGCGCTCCAGGATGCGCTGGGCCTCCCTGAACACCTCCACCTGCTTGTCCCAGGCGATCATGTCCTTCTTAAGCGACTGCACGTAGGTGATGAAGCTCACGGCGTCAGAGGTGCTGGCCGCCTCGATGCTCTGCATCTCCAGATCGGTGCGCGACTTGGACACCTTGCCGTGGAAGCTGCTCATCTCGGTGCCCAGCAGGGTGCCGAACTTGCCCAGCGCCTCCTTGTGCCAGGAGTCGTACTTCAGCGTCACCTTGGCCTGCACCTTGGCGTAGTCGATGATGATGGGCCCGTAGGCGCGTCTGGTGTCCGACGTGTCGAAGGTGGTGCGCGACTGCTTGATGTCGTTCAGGCACTTGATCCACAGGTTCACGTCCTCGCCCAGGCGGCCGTACAGGGTGTCCGCCTGCAGGTCCCACAGGCTCTGGTAGCGCAGCCACTCGTCCACGTAGTTGCGCACCTCGCCCACCTTGTGCTCGATGGCGCCGTAGGCGTTCTCCAGGATCTTGCCCTCGGGCAGCTTGGTCAGCAGGTTGCGGTAGGTCTGCGAGACGGGCTTCTCCAGGCCCACCTGGTAGCGGGTGCTCTGCAGGCGCACCTGCGAGGTGACGATGGCCTGCCAGGCGAAGAACTGCTGCATGATCTGGAAGCGGGCCTCCTCGATGGAGGGGTATAGATACATCTGCTGGTTGGTGATGCGGATCTCGTGCACGGCATTCTGGATCTGCGGCTCGCCGCCCAGCTTGTGCGTGGGCTGGGCCGGGGCATCGGTGTCCATGGAGGTGTCCACCTCCTTCTTGTTGCCGGTCAGAGCCTCAGTCCAGGCCTGGATGCCGGCCTGCAGGCGCAGGGCCAGCTTCTTCTCCACCTCCTCGTCCAGCCGGGTGACCCACACACTCAGGTTGGAGTACTGACGCAGCGAGAGATCGTCCACGGCGTGCTGGATCTTGGACAGGATCTCCACAAAAGTGGCAGCACTGTAGGGACAGGTCTCGAGCGAACGCACGTCCACATCCAGCTGCTCCTCCACGACCAGCAAGTCGTCAACCTTAAGGGGGTTAAAGTACAGATAAGTAAGTAGAATCAAGGGAATCAAGGGTATCGTGCTGACTTACCTTCTCCTGGAACTGCGTCACACACTCTGACAGGCGCAGCACGTACGGATCCAGCTTGTAAGACTCCCAAATCAGGCCGATGCCCTCGGATACCAGGTTGAGGACATCCTTACGCAGTCCGGCCACCAGGGGCACAATGCTGGCGCGATCCTCGATCTAGATTAGAGACATTCCATTAGCATGAGGTCTCAAAAATGGTTAGAGGAAGTGACTATTGGCATGCGGGAATTCAACAAAACTAGAAACTAGAAAATCAAGTAGAGGTTGCAGATAAAAACGGAATAAACATCAACTTTTGGGGGACACAAACGACACTACCTTGAATACTGAATTTTGTGCTAGACTCCTATTATTAAGCTGCATGAAAGAAAGGTTGTTGGTTGTTTCGGTTGGTTTAGTTCAAGAGCGGATATCGTGGGTCTAAGGCTAAGGTGAACATTGATGGCTCAAGAGAGGTGTAAAAGGTGTAAAGTGTTCAAGGTGTGTGGTGGTATTGGCAAGATTCAAGCTGCACGCCGGAAACAAAGCGATGCAAGAGACTAGAGCAGCATGGTGACTTCTTGGGAGTGACAAGTGTGTGTGTATGTGGATTGTAAGAGCTGGGCAAAGGTGTAGAATGAAATATGTAAAAGGCTAAGGCTGATCTCAGACGAATCATCTTGGTTATGGCTTGTTTAATCTCTCTCTAATTAATTTATATCAGCGAAGGGCACGCCTTTTCTCTGGGAGCAGCTCGCTGCTCTTTCCGTTAGAATTTTCGGGAGGCGCCAGCAAGTCGCAAATTTTACAAAAACAATGTTGAAGTGAAACTTCTTTAGGCGCGTCATGGACGGAGTAAAACCGAGTCACTAAAGACGGCGATATCCCCACCACCGCTCACCGCTTTTTTTTTTTTTTCGTCTACCTGCTCAGTTGCTCTTTCCGTTATGATTCGTGCCCAACTCTGATTTATAGTTGGATTTGGAAAAGTTCTTTACGAAATGGTTATCTGGAAACCTTGTCTTTAACTCATTCTCCCCGAATTCGTCTGATTACAGCCTACAACAAACAAAGCTCACCTTCTCCAAGGTGCGTTCATAGGTACGAACGCTTTCGATCAGGGATATAGCATACGGATAAATCTGGTTGGCCTGGTGCGCCTTGTTCACAATGGTGAGTGGAACCCTGCGGAAAGGTAAGTCAATTACAAATAAGTCAATTAAACAAAGAGAGCGCCTTAATCCCTACCTGAATCCCAGATTCTTGATATTGCGCACCTCCTTGGCCAGGGTAATAATCTCCGGCAGGAAATTAACCCGCAGACGCAGAACATTTCCGCGACCAATGCGCGAACGGGTGGACTCGATGGTGAAGATGCGGCCAGTGCTGCCAAAGTTGCGCTCCTGCACCTTGCGGGCCCACTCGTGGAACACATCCGAGATGGAGAGCTTGGCCCGGAAGCTGTCGCCGTCGGCCTTCAGCTTCTGGCCCTCGATGTGCGTCTCCCAGCCCTTGCCGAGCACGTCCTCGACGCGCTTCAAGTACATCGTCAGCTGGTTGTCGATCTGGCGGGCCCAGATGATGGAGCCAGCCACCGGCGGCAGGTCGCGCACCGAGGACAGGCGGCAGCTCTTGCTCTGCGGATACTGCACCTTGAACTTCTCGTGCAGGGCCTCGATGTCGTCCTTGACGCGCTGAATGAGCTGTGTCTGGTATTCCCGGATGGCGCCGCGGATGTGCGGACGCACGAAGAGCGCGTTGAAGCGCGAGAAGATGCGGAACATCTCGTTGGCGTTCTTGGCCGTGCCCAGTTGGTCGCGCAGGTGGGCCGTGATGCGGGTCTCCACGCGATCTGTGAGGGAGGGGATCATAATCCGTGGACTTAAGTTCAGTTTAAATTGCATTACTTACCAATCTTCTCCTCGTAGCGCTTGACAGCCGCTTCCCAGGCCTCCGAGCCCTCCTTGGTGATGTCCAGGCAGTCCACCTCCTTGACATTTTCATAGGCCAGGTTCACCTCCTCGATGGCATTGGCATCGGCAGCGTCCAGGCTGTACGGCTGCTTGGTCTCAGCGGCGCTGCCGTCATCGCTGACGGCCGGCTTGTTGGGCCGCAGAACGCGCAGGATGACCGTGCGAAGCTGCTCGTGCTGGCGCCGGAACTTGCGCATGTGTTCCATGCGCGTCTGCAGCTTCTTGTGCGCCGGCGAGACGCGCCACACCATCTTTAAGTGCTCGTCGCGCTTCTTCTTCACGATGTCGCGCAAGAGACCCTGCAGCTTGTCGTACTCATCGTCCCAGCAGCTGAAGATCTCGAAGCACTGGTTCATCACGCGCTCGAACTCGTCGAAGGGGATGTGCATCAGGCGACGGGTGCCCAGCACCTTGAGCAGCTGCTGCGACAGATCCCGCGAGATGGCCTCGATGAGCTTGAGGCACCGCTGGATGGGGTACTTGGTGTTGCGCACCTTGCGCAGATGCGAGAAGATCTGCTGCACGGCTGGCCGAATCTTCTCCAGCTCCGTGGCCGACAGAAGATCGTTGATGGGGAAGTCCTTCATCAGGGGATTGTAGTCGGCCACGGTGGCCAGAGCCTGCTTCAAGCCAGTGTCCGTATCGAAGGAGACAGTGGCGTGGAAGCGCTTGCCATGCTTCAGGATGTCCAGGGTCAGAGCCACCTCTGGCGACTCGCGCTTCTCCTGGATGCGGTACAGGGCACGCTCCAGGTTCAGCCAGAAGGAGATTTCCTAAGGGTAAAAAGAAATCGAATTAATATTTCATTGAATAAATTCCCATTTTACTCACCTGCAGGGCAGTTCCCGAGCCCGGATCGCGGTTTAGCTTCGTAACCTTCTTGATCTCGGTAATCCAGCGATTGACGCCAGTCTGCAGTTGATTCAAGAACGAGGAATCCTCCACCCTGTCGCCAAAGTCGGCCACCTTGGCCTTGCGGCCCTCATCCGAGCACTTCCGGATCACATTGTTGACGATCTGGTGAGCCGTCAGCGTGATCTCCGGTATGTCGATGTTCTGCTGCAGGTGCAGTAGCCCCATCTCCAGCTCGGCCAGCTTCTTCTCCACGGAGGGAGCCATCTTGTCGCCATCGCGATCAGCGCGTCCCGACTCCTTGACGTACGACTTGAAGTAGGGCGCCAGGGACTTGCTGATGAACGCGTGCAGCGTTTCGTATGGCGATCCGTCCGAGAAGTTGATCAGCCGCAGCTGCGAGTGGATCGACTTGTCCGCCTCCACGACCACGCCCCGCTTGATGCAGGCCAGCGAGGCCATTCGGCTGTTGGTGAAGTGGACATCGTTGCTGATCTGGTAGGTGACCTGCTCCTTCTCCTCCTCGCCCTCCGCCGGCTGCTCGCCCTCCTCTGTTGGTGGGGAAAACAAAAGGTGTAAATATATATTTGTACTGCTTCATTATATTCCTATATTATTGCTACATATACTATTATAGGCACCTTTATTTGTAGTAACGCCTGACTGACCCAACTTCTTCCCACTCACCCACATTTAACACGACCCATTTGGCATTGGTGCTCAATGGCATGGCACTGACATCGTTTCATTATCAAGTCGTCGACCTCCGGAAATTTAGCGGCCAAGGGAACAACCTTCGAAATTCGTGCGCTCAAGGCTGGACCTTGGCGCTGTCATTGCTCCCACACATGTGGCCCTGCCGCCAATGCCACGAACGCCTCCCATTGCCATTGCCAGGGCCAGTGCCAAAGCCATTACCTTGCCTTCGGCCAATGTCAATGTCGGCCCCAAAGTCGCGAGCAAGTCAACGAACACCCGACGAATCAGCAGCCTCCAAGGTCGCTTCCGTAAACAAACTTGTTGCTGTGGCCGGCAACAGCTGTTCGCACTTTGTTTGTAAACAAATATAAGCCGGCAAATGGCAGCACAACTGATTGCAGTTATCGTTTCGGCGGAATTTATCGCCTATCGATATCGGAGTGTGAGTCAGATGGGCTGACGTCATGCGCAGAAACTTGTTTTTATACCCTTCGAATCGGCATTTTGACATTGCTCAGAATGTTGTGACTCTTGGGCTTGCGAACAAAATATAAAAAGTCCCAATATCATTAACAGGCTTTCAGACAGACAAACATGAAATGCCATCTTAATTATTAATTTATAATTAACCCAAGAATAATAAGAATATTGTTTGAATATGAGATAAGTAGTGTGGATCGATTTCTTACGATAAATATCACCTTATTTAGTTACTTAAGATATGAACTTTCCGATCAAACAAATTTCAAACTAAAGCCACAAAATTAATTAACGAAGGAGAGTTTAACAGTTGAAAAAAACATTTTAGATAATAAATGCTAACACCTATGCCGTACTTCTATTATTTCCAAGCTGGATTCCAAAAATGGTAGGGTATTCAACAGTCGATATGCACAGCCAACCAGACTTCCTTATTGGAATCCAACAAAACCATCTGGCGGATTGATTTTTAACAAACTCATTGCGTATTCAGCTACCATACTTAAAAATGACTCATTTAACGCTAGGAAACTAACAATTTAAGTTATTTTTACCCAACAAGAACACAGTAAAAGCTTCTTAACCTTTTTATCTTTGCCGAAGAGACGCCATTTTGTGCAATTGCACTTTACACCCCAAGTTTGCCAGCGAGGCACAAAAGTTTGACCCTACCTTTGATGCAGTTACGCTGGACGTAAAGCGCCTGCACCTGCGGATCGGAGAGGAACTTCCGGATGGTCTCCTGGTTGACGGGGTCATCCAGAGCACTATTCAGAGATGCGGGAACCACATCCTCCTCCGGCAGCAAAATGGTCACCGCCTTGCGAAGGTAGTTCGCAAATGCATCGTAGTTGGCAATGGACACATTTACGCCCGGATCCACCGATGTATCGGCGTTCTCCAGGGAGTCTCCCATGTCCCTCGATGGTTTTTAGTCAATTTCACTTGGTTAAACGTGTGCAATTGGATTTTTTCACACTGCCTCGCCCTGTGAAAATTATGTGTAGCTTTTTTTTTGCAAAATGCAGCGATGGCGCTGCCACCTAGGCGAAAATCGACTGCAAATTGCGAAAGGCTGCCGTAGTGCGCGGCAGATCGGAAATGCAGCGCTGGGCTTGGGCTTGCCAGTAAGTCAGGAATGCTTCCCGCCAAAAATGTCGGGAACAATTATTGTTTCAGCGGGCGAAGTGGCCACTCTGTTTGGTAAACAGCTGTTCGACTGTTGGACTTTTATGAATTTGTTATTTAATAGCCGTGAATTAAAATGTGCTGTTTAATCAATTAAAAGCTCCAGAATGCAGACTTTAAAATGCACTCGTCCCTGGAGGGGGCTTTATTGGAGCACTTGGCGCCGCCTGCTCACCCAAAGCTGCACGGGAACTGAGGTGAGTGCGGAAATCAGAAGCCGGAATGAAAATAAACTCTCTGTAATTGCAGAATTTGGAGCTAACAAACGATGTTAAACACCGAATTGAGGGGCACTGGCGGGATCAGCTCAGCGGTGGCCAGTTCAACCCCAAGGAGTCCCAGGACAAGTACTACGTGCTATCGATGTTCCCGTATCCCTCGGGTAATCTCCACATGGGCCATGTACGCGTCTACACAATTGCTGATTCCGTGGCCAGATTTCAGCGGATGTGCGGCAAGAATGTGTTTCAGCCTATGGGCTGGGATTCCTTCGGACTGCCTGCCGAGAATGCTGCCAATCAGCGCGGTGTGGAGCCCGCATCTTGGACAGAACAGAACATTGGCCAGATGAAGGAGCAGCTAAAGCGACTGGGCTGCTCCTTCGACTGGAACCATGAGCTGTCCACCTGCACTCCTCAATACTACAAGTGGACACAGCACCTGTTCCTTATGCTGCACCGCCGCGGATTGGCCTACCAGAACGAAGCGCTCGTTAACTGGGATCCCGTGGACAAGACCGTGCTCGCCGACGAACAGGTGGACGCCAACGGCTGCTCTTGGCGTTCAGGCGCCAAGGTTGAGAAGAAGCTGCTCCGCCAGTGGTTCATCCGGACGAGTGCCTACGCCAAGCAGCTGCTAGATGGCCTGGAGGACCCCACGCTACGCGACTGGCGGGACATAATCAACCTGCAGCGGCACTGGATTGGGGAGTGCGACGGGCACGCCTTCACTCTGCTCACCTCCGCCTCCGGTCTGCTGCGCGTGTGGACTGCCCATCCGGAGCACCTGAAGGATCCCAATGCCTTCCTCGTGCTCCGCAGCAAGCACCATCTGTCTCAGCTGGAAGACGCGAGCAGCCTCACCGTAGAGAACCCCTTTGCAGGCACCACAATGCCCGTGGTCTTTGGCGACGAGGTGAACTTTCCGGCAAAGTGCGATGTCTACCTGGCGGCGCCTAGTTTCCGCGGCGAGGACAAGGAGCTGTGGGAATCCTACGGACTGGCATTTAGCTGCAACGGCCAGGAGGAGGCCACCCTCAACCCGGGCAACTGGGAGCTCCTGAGGAAAGAGGTGCTCCAGGCCGCCACGCGCCTCAATGTGGGCGGCTATCGGGTCTCCTCAAAGCTGCAGGATTGGCTGATCTCGCGACAACGCTACTGGGGCACTCCCATTCCCATTGTCCACTGCAGCAAGTGCGGAGCAGTGCCGGTGCCGGAGGAGCAGCTACCAGTAACCCTACCGCCGAAGGATTCACCAAAGGAAGCGTTCCTCTGCGAGTGCCCAAAGTGCGGGGAAAAGGAGGCGAGACGCGAAACCGACACCATGGACACATTCGTGGACAGCTCCTGGTACTACCTGCGCTACCTGGACGCCCAGAACTCAGAGCGCATCTTCGATCCCCAGCTGGCCAATCGCTTTATGCCCGTGGACCTTTACATTGGAGGCAAGGAGCATGCCGTGTTGCATCTCTATTATGCCCGCTTCATGAACCACTTCCTGCACAGCTGCGGCCTGTCGCCCACCAGCGAACCCTTCTCGCGCCTGCTAGTCCAGGGCATGGTCATGGGGCGCTCCTTCCGCTTGAAGGGCAGCGGGCGCTATGTGCCCGAATCTGAGGTGGAGATTGTCAACGCCAAGAAGAACCAGGCGGTGCTGAAGGAGAGCAAGGAGCCCGTGGTCATGGGCTGGGAGAAGATGTCCAAGTCAAAGTTGAACGGAGTGGAGCCCAGCGACATGTTCAACGAATACGGCACGGACACCACCCGACTGATCATCCTGGCCGATGTGGCGCCCACCTCCCATCGCAATTGGTCGAGTGCGAGTGAGTCTCTTAACTATAATCTTGTTATTTAGAAACTAGCAATCCAATCCAAAACCTCACAGCCTTCCCTGGCATTCTAAACTGGCAGAAGCGCCTCTGGCTGACCCTGCAGGACTTCCAGGCGGCTCGGGAGGAGACTTCTGCCCCAGAGGTTGATGTCACCAGCGAGGAGTTCCTTGCAGACGATGCAAAGCTCTTTGATGCCCGTAACTTTTACGTGAAGGGAGCCACCTTCAACTACCGCCATGCCCATCAACTCAGCGTGGCTATATCCAAAATGCAGGGACTGACCAACTCTCTTAGGGTAAGCTTCTCCACTGTGATCCCTTTCCCCAATCCTTGCCAACCAAAGACCTATTCCAGCGCACACCAAAGCACGTCCTGCGGCATGGCAAGCAGTTTGAGCGAGCTTTTGCCGCTCAGATCATCATGCTCGCGCCCATGGCTCCCCATTTCGCTTCCGAGCTGTGGTCCAGGTTTGTGGCCATACCGGGCAGACTGAATCCCGCCAGCCAGGAGCTGCAGTGGAGTGAGGATGTGCTGGCCCAGCGGTGGCCGGACATCGATGCCGCCTACAACTTGGATCTGAGCATTAAGGTTAATGGGTTTGAGAACTGTGTGATCAAAGTGCAGCGTACGCTGCTTGACAAGGTGACGCATAGCGATGCCTTGGACATTGCCTTCAATACGGAATCGGTGACTTCATATCTCATCGATAAGAAAATAAGGACCACAAACTTTGTGCTCTATCCGGGCATCGAGGCCATCCTGAATATCTATGTGGATAAGGCACAGAAAACGCAAAAGCCGGCCACCACCGGCGACGATGCGGAGGCCCAGCCTCGGGCGTAGAATTATTTTGGTTAGAGTGGATCGATCTTGGGAATCCAAGGATTAATTGTGAACTTCAAGCCCAGTTTTGCCTAAGAAACTTGAACTGACATTAAACTTTAAGAAGCTAAATTAATTTAGGGTCGGTTTCTGCCTTCACTGTATGCTAAGATAATCCCCAGATAAACTTATCATAAAACAAACTGGATTTCTGCCCTCCTAAAAGTTATCTGAACGAAAAAAACTGCTCTCAAAACTGCTATAAATTCCATTTTCTTCTTTAATTGGCTTTCGGAAATCAGCTGTAATTTTGCGGGCCGGAAAAAATTAATAGAGAGTCCGGCTCCATACCAAAGTTAGCTCTCACATTTATACAATAGTGGACCAAATTTTCTTAACCCGAACTTTATCTGACCGCAACATTTTGAAACGGAGGGTAAAACGGCCTTTAGCATGCTTTCCGTTGCAAAATTATTTTATTATCCGTTTTTTGTGCAAAAACGGTTCCTTTTGCTTTTGGAAAGCTTAAAACCTAAATTGTATTTGGTTTCCTAAGCAAACTGGATTTCTGCCCTCCTAAATGTTATCTGAACGTAAAAGAATAACATAGCGCTGTTAACTACGCTATGAGGAATCGATCATCGCTGTTAAGCACTAAATTGTGCTGTAAGGCGCAATTACACGGTTGTTTTGGTAATCGGGACCACTAAAAACTTTGTATATCCCATTTTCTTCTTCAATTGGGTATTGAAAATCAGCTTTTCTTTTGCGGGCCGGAAAAGATTTTAAACTAAGTCTGGGTCCTGGCTAAAGTTAGCTTTCACTCACGATAGAGATTAAATTTTCTAGCAATTTTTTTTTTGAAAGTGAGGGTAGAATCCAGACCTTAGTATGCTTTCCGGTGAAAAATTTTTTTTTTCCTCGTTTTTTATGCATAAAGTGTTCCTTTCTCTTTTGGAAAACTAATAATCTTCTTAAGCTTCTTAAGCAACATTCGATCCACTCTAATCCTAGTCTTGAAGAAATAACGGATTATGAAGGAGGATTGCAAAAGGATTCTGTAAAAAGGGTTCAACCCGCCCGAATGCATTTCCGGTGTTGGCCATTCTAGATTGGTACTCACTTTAATCAAGTTTAATGTTAAATATTTATAAAAATTGGACTAGTTGTAAGCAGCTGCTTTACAGGATTGGTCGCGTGGACACATGTAAATGCCTAGGATCATAGGAATATAATGATTTGCTCTATGTCAGTGCGCCTCTATCTAAAAGCCAAGAGTATGACTAATAACTTTTCGCGGAATGCCTTCCCTCACTTCATCAGCTCGCACATGAGGTTTCGCAGGTAGACATCCAGCTGGGCGTAGTCCAGGAGTGTGTTCCGCACAATGTCCAGGAGCATGCTCGGCCAAAGCGTCTCCAGCTTGTGCAGCTTCTCCACAGCGTTGCAGGTGTTCTCCAGCAGCAGGGCAAAGTGCTGACGTCCACGATCCCGGGCACTGGGCGCCATGGCAGTGCTTCCCGCTTCTGTCGCAGGATTCAGCGCACTGGAGGAGGAGGAGGTTGCCGCTGCAGACCCAGCGTTCTTCTTCCACTGAAGCGCCTCCTTGCCCACCACAAGCCGCAGAGATTTGTTGTCTGGCCGGAGGAGCCACTCCTTTGGCGATAACTTACTGGCCGTGCAGGTCTCGTCCAGTCGCAGTCGAGCCAACAGCGGCTGCAGCATCACCTCCGGCATGGACCACAGCACCAGATCGGAGAGACCCACGTACGTGGCATTGGCAGCCTCCACTTCGGCCTCGGTGACCTCCTGCCCGTTAAGTTGCTTCAGTCCCCAGTGCGACAGCCTGTAGATGGCATACGCTCGCCAGGAATCCTTCAGGGTGATGCCATTGCCCTCGGCATCGATGAGCAGGCTACTCAGCCCCTGAAGCTCGGCCAGTCCATTGAGTTGTCCCAAGCAGGAGATGTTCGTTTCGCGGAAGACGAAGTGCTCGGCGTGCGGAAAGCGCAGCTTGATCCTGCCCAGCACGCAGACGATGCTGTTGAAGTTGATGTAGCTGAAGTTCAGGGTGTGCACATCGTTGGCCTTGGCCGGGTTCCACTGCTTGTCAATGAAGCGGAGGGCTCCCTGGCCATAGATGTTCAAGTACCTTCCGCAGATCTCAATCAGGTAATCGCCGCCTTGCTCTCTCTCCCGCTCTGCGGCGCTGGGCTTGGACACCGTGATGGCGGCAGTGGGCGTTGCTGCTGCTCCTCCAGCTCCTGATGTCGCTGCTGCTGCTCCCCCAGCTCCGGCTCCTGTGCCGGTTCCCGCTGATGACTGATTGGACGACGCACTCGTTGACGCCTTCGGTTGTGTGGCCACTAGAGTCAGGCCATTGTTGGAGGCCTTGCCGCGACCCATGCTGTTGGAGCTGCTGCTGTTGCTGGTGCTGCTGCTCACGGTCTGGGCCCGCACCAAGCTCCCAGCCATGTAGCGCCTGGAGGATGCCCCGCCGCCGCCTCTCTGGTTGATCTGCAGTCCCAGTTGGGTGATGGGCGCGTGCCTGGATCGCTGCTTGCTACTGGCCGGACGACTGGAGTTGGAGGATGCCGTGGCGGGCACCGGCAGGGTATTGGTCACTGCGGCTGGTGGCGGGGTGGGCGCCGTGCCGGGCACTGGCGTTCCAGGAGCAGCAGGCGGCGTCAGGGTTAAGGCAGGCGGCGAAGGAGAGGAAGCTACCACAGGCGGAGATGTCACCTTAGCAACTTCTGGAGATGGAGCAGTAGTCGGAGCAGCTGGAGCAGGAGACGGAGGACTTTTCTCCGCCAAGCCCACCTTGTTGCAGTTCTCATCCATCTGTGGCGTCTGTGGCTTGTTCTTGGGACCCTCCTCGTTGTCCGTGCTGTAGCAACTGGAGCAGGAGTCGACATTGGGCCCCAGGCTAGAGGCCTCCGAGGAGCCGCCATCCTCCTCCTGCGGCGTCTTCAGGTTCTTGGCTATCGGGGGCAGCTTGATCAGGGCCTGCAGCTCGTCCATCAGCTCCTTGGGCTGCTGCGACTCCTCGGACTCCGTCTCCGCCTCCTCGGTGGCTGGGCCTTCGTTGGACTCGTTGATCTTGGCCAGCTCGCTGGTCAGCCGGCTCTTGGGCCGACCCACGACCGTCTGCTGGGATCGAAGCAGCTCCCAGTTGGTGCGGGCATTGGATATCACCTCCTCCCGGCGAATGCTCTGATAGGCTTCGGAGCTGCCGGGAGCAGCTTGAGCCTGCTCCTTGTGCTGGCGCCAGGCCAGCGCGGCGCGACGCACCTGCTCCGTGATGGGCATCTGGCTGAGCGACTGCAGCAGCGGGAGGTATGAGACCAGGAAGGACACGCAGTCCCCCGCCAGCGAGACGGGATTGTTCTCTATGGTGACCTCCAGCAGGCGGCTGGCTCTCGCGATGCTGGCCATGTCATCCACCCGGTGCAGCTCGTTGTGGCACAGCCACAGCCTCTCCAGAGCCACCAGGTGCTGGAAGCCATTGATCCGCCGCAGCTTGTTCCTCTTCAGATTCAGCTCCCGCAGGCAGCGCAGTCCCAGGAAGTCCTGCTGGTTGATCTGACGGATCTGATTCCCCGCCAGATTCAGCGACTTGAGCTGCTGCAGGCAGTTGATGCGGCTGCCCAGGCTGGTGAGCTTGTTCCCATGCAGGTCCAGCACTCTGAGGGAGTCCTTCAGGGACGACAGACCTCCGATGTCCGTGATCCTGTTCTTGCCGAGCAGCAGGACCGAGAGCGAGGGCAGTCCGTCCAAGTTGGCTATCCTCTCTATCTGGTTGTCGTAGAGGTCCAGGAAAACGAGCTGCTGGAAGATGCTCCCGTAGCTGGCGCTCAGGCTCAGCTGCTTGTTCTTGATGCTCAGCTGCTCCAGCGCCGAAATGGAGGTCATCACACTGGGGGCGTCCTCCTCCTCGCCGCAGCCGCCGCACAGCGACAGGTTGCTGCTGTGTAGGGCGCTGCCTTCGTCGCAGCTCTGGAGGAGATTGCAGGCAGCTCCTCCTCCTGCCAGGCCCGCTCCACCTCCTCTGTTGGCATTGAGGAACGCCCGCCGCTGGATCAACTGCTGCTGGTGCTTCATCGCCTGCAGGCTGCTGCTCACAAAGCTCTTGGACTTCTCCAGACCGTAACGCATCCTCAGTGCCGGCGGCGGTGTCAGCTGAGCCTGTCCGTAGTTGTAGCCCCTCTTGGCCAGCTTGGAGCGTCCGGCGGCTCCACCTCCGTTAATGGCCAGCGCCTGAGTGGTCAGCGGACTGCCCGATCCCGGACTTCCGCCGGATTTCGGCGACAGGCGGTGGTTGTGCGGATTGCCGGCATTGGTCATGGCGCGGGTGAGTCTGCCTGTATGGTGGCCCCTCAGGCCAGAGCGTCCTCCCTCCGGCAGTTGCTTGCTTCCGTTGGCGTTGTTGTATTCTGGAAATTAAAAAATTAATCATGGAAAGATCTCTATAATTTTTATAAATTCCTCGAAGATTTCTACTAATTTTCTTACGGAAATTTGCAGTGGGAAATGGATTTGGATACGGATACTTACCTCCCAGCTTGTTATTGGTATTCATCCCCTCCCTCGGCGTGGCCATCGCTGGCGGAGGCGGCGGTGGCGGTGGCAGCTCCTTGGGTATGTGGAAGGTGTTGATCAGGTTGTGCTGCAGCGACAGCAGCCTCAGATTGGGTTCCTGCTCGAAGATGGGTATGGCGGTCAGGCCGCGGCGATCGTAGTTGATGCGATCGGGCAGCTCCTCGCGCTCCTTGGCCAGCCGCTGGATCCGGCAGATGCCATTCGGCTGGGGCGTGACAATGGCTCCACTGACCAGCGTTCCGCCAGTGCTCCCAACCAGTGTGTTGGGCGTGGCAGCGGCCGTGGCCGGGCGACAGCTGTTGGAGGCCGCCGAGGAGGAGGTGGACTTGGAGCGCTGACGCTGGATGCCAACGCCCCGTGGCAAGTTCCGCTGATGTTGCTGGCGGATTTGGACGGCGGCGGCATAGCCCCGCTTGAGCTGCTGTTGCTGGCCAACCTGTAGCTCCGACTGCTGCTGCTGCTGGAGCTGCTGCTGCTGCTGCTGCACTGAACGCTTCGGGACGGCATTGTGGCTTAAGGTGCTATGGGAGCGACCAATAGGACGCCGGCGTAGTCTTTGATTAAAACTAGGAACGAACGGTTCGATTTTCAGCAAAGATGTTTGAGGTAAGTAGTTCTGTTGTTGCGGTTGCGGTTGTTGTGGGGCTTGTGGCGAGGGACTCGCAGGAGTCGGGACTGGAGCAGGAGCTGGCGCAGGGCAGGATGCCTCCGGCGTGGGCACTTCATCGTTGAGTAGTATGGAGCGACTGCGGCACTTGGCCATGGAGAGCAGCTGGCGGCGCCTGGCATGGGTTGCCGCCGCCGTCGCCGGTGTCGTCCTCGGCGGCGCCTGACCCTGCACCGGCACCTGCACCTGCACCTGGACTGGCACCTGGCCCTGCACCTGACCCTGGCCCGTTGCCGTGCGTGTGGCACCTTCCACCTTCGAGTTTCATAATAGTTCGATGCGGGCAAGCGACTCCTGAAGAGCTTCGGACATGGTTATGCGGATTCGTAGGGAGTCTCTGGGCAATCCTCTATTCCAGGTGCATAATATGTAGTCCTCGGAGTGCCTGTAAAGAAGGGAAGTCTATCACATTGGTTTTTACTTTTTGGATTTAAAATCAACTGCGAAAGGTGCACAAAAGTAAAAAGAAGTAAATGTAAGTCCCAAAAAATTTTTAAATGGTTTTAAGCATTGCTTTAACATTTTGTGGCATACTTTCGAGCACTATTTTTAACTGATTTTAAAATCCTCAGCGATTTCTATGGCGCCTCGATGATTCGCAGTGGCAAATTTGCAAAGAATAGAGAATAGAGGTTTTCCAATAATTTCGGTTGAAATATTTCCTTATATGAAGGTCTCTGCATAATTTTCCTTGCTAATTTTCAAAAGACTCTAACTTTAACCAAATATAAAACTCACCCACTGTAGTTGGAAATCCCTGGATGTGCCACCAGAAAGCCACTCCTGGTTATCTAATTTGCAAGTGCATTCAGCTCCGGTCGACGGATTATGGATTAGTTTGGTTTGGTTCCTTTTTGGGGACACCACACAAAGAGATACCGTGGGTGGGAATGGGGAATTGGAAATGGGAGCGGAGCGACTGCTCCACTTGAGCTGCTTTTCCCTTCAGTTCTCGTCGATTTTTGGTGATTTCTTTGGTTGTTGTTCGGCGTTCAGTCTTTTGGGGTGCAGATATATAGCAGCTATATAGCCATATAGTATAGGTATAGGTATATGGAATTTGTGTGCTCCTCGAGTGTTTTTGGTCGCCTCCGTGGCAGCTCTGAGCCAGGACTCGTGGATTCGCGTGGACTCGGGCATGTGGGCCCCATTTTATTAGTTTGTTTATTCGGGTTATACATCCACGGCTTTGGGCTGGCGCGGTTGCCATAGAATACGGGTGAATGCGGTGCATTTGGGAGACAGTTGCTGTCCCTATTCCACCTTGGCACCCGAGCACCCGGGCCTATGCCTCGTGATTTCTGTTATTAGTTTGTTTATTTAAAGCTCTTTTGGGGCAATTCGAGGCCCAAACAGCCAGGCCGACGACTGTCGTCTCACCTGGCCAGATGACTGGCAGTCGGAAGGGTTCCGCGGAGTGGCGGCGTTACAGATAGACAGACAACCAGCAGACCCAGTCGGCTTGTTGCTGCCACGGCTTTCGCTTCTAAACATACCAAAACATTGGATTTCTTGGCTAAAACAAGGGCGGTACGCGCAGCTCTCTGGAGTCCATTCGATGTAGAAAAGGCTTAGAGTTCCCAACTGAGTTTTACAAAGGACATAGGGTTTTACTATTCATCAAATGGTTATAGTATTAGATTATTTATTGACATTTTCATTACTTGTATTAATTAATTATTATTTTTTATTTATATCTAAGTCGTCTTTGTCTAAGGTATTTCGGTGAATTTTCATGAAGCAAAGTATATTGATCCCAAGAGATCATTTCAGTGCCGTGTCCTTACCACGAATTTCCCCACAGCCATCGCCATTTCCTTTTTGGTTTCTTTCAGCAGAGTTTTCTCCGGTTAGCGCCCTCAGCATTCACCTTGGCCGTGCGTGCAATTGAAGCAAAAAGTCGTTTGCATTAAAAAACCATTTCGTGGCTTTTCATAGCTGTTGCTGCATGTAGGTATGTATGTAGTTACTGTTGCTGGAGGAAGGATTTAGGTAGGAAGGACTTAACACGCACATAATTGCCTGCCAAATTGTAATGGATTCACGTGCCTCTTGGCTTTGCTGTCCTTGCCGTGTTATTGCTGCGAAATATGCAAAAGTAAGGCGACAACCACAGTTTATGGGGCCAACGACCACGTTTGATCAGCTAAAGGAACAAGCGGGCAACATTTGCAAAAATAAACATCGATAGGAGCTGAAGTCTACAAAAATTTGTTACCTATGTATTTAATTTTTAAGTAATTTTAGTATAAAATATATTTTAACCTTGAAATTCTTTCTTAAAATATCTATAAAAAACCTATAAAATAAAGCTTGATCAGAAACCTTTCTTTTGATAAAAATGCTTTTGAACTTCTTGCTTCTTGTAATGTAATATGCATATTCTTCATGTAACTCGTTTGATTTTTCTAAAACAAATTTAGAAAAATAGTGTTTTAATGATTTTTGGAACTTTATAAATATATCTGTATTATCAAAAACCAATTCTGTTGCGGTGTTTAGGTTCCAATGTTCCACAAAGAGCTTCTTTGGTTTTTCCAGCATTCCATTACTTCGTATATTAATAACTTTCATTTAATTTAAATTGTACTGTACCAAGTTATTCATAAATTCTTTTGCTTGTTTATCGTTAATAATCAAATTGAAATTATTTCTTCTGAAGGTTCGCAGTTCTTTTAATGCAGCAAACTAATGGTCGTACATCCTCCGTTCTTTCCAAATGAACTGAATATTATCCTCAATGTAGATACATTGCCAAAATTTAATATACTTTTAATTTTCAGTACCAGATTAAATACTTCCCTGTACCCAAAACAAAATACTTCGACATTTCAGGGCGATCTTACCGCTTACCACGTAAATTTGTTTATTTTTTTTTGCTTATAAACTGGAAGAGATCCAGTTCGATGCGTCTCAGATCTTAAGTCGCGAAACCGCAGGCGCGCGGATCGTAGAAATATTACACAGACATTATTCAATAGGCTAACTATAAGCTAACACGTAAACAGCCTCCCATTGAAGAGCGAAGTGGCCAGCTGGCTGGGATTACTTCGCCGGACTGGACTCCTGGCCGCCGCCAGTGATCGCTGGAGATTTGGCAAAGTCCTCGAACGTGTCCTTGACCTTCTTGAGGCCGCGTCCCGCGTAGCAGGGCAGCATGTGGACGAAGCGGAAGGTGTTCTTCACGCCCTCGTTGTAGTAGTGCTTGGCCAGGAACCGCATCTCGCCGGTCCGCGGCAGTTGCGGTACCTCGAACGGCAGCTGCTTCTTGGCCTTCTGGACGTAGGGACACAGCTCCGACTTGATCTGGTTGTACAGCTTATCTGTCTGGTCCGTGTCGCCCCAGATGCCTACCTGGCGGGTGTAGTAGACGGCTCCGGCCAGCAGACCGCCGCGCAGCAGAAATCTGAAAGAGATTCCCCCCGTGTCAGGCTTACGTAAGGTGCAAACAACCGCATCGGTACTCACCCAACCACCATGTTGATTCGTTTGTTTTTTGGGGGAAGATCGAGTGACAGTTACGGGGGGCTGGATTCAGTCCAAACACTTCAGTCTGGTCGCTTTCGTTTCGAATTTTTGGAAAATAATATTTTTAACGCATATTAGAGTGACCGCGGCAACATGTGTCAGTGTGGCACTAGCACACCGCTACCAAAAGACCAATAAGAGCGGTTCGAGCCAACGCTAATGCAGAGGTTTGAGTCCAGCATAAACAGTACCTAGGCTTAAGTCAGTATGTACCTAAATATATTTTTTGGGTATTCCCCTAATCGACTTAACTCTTTCGACTCCACCGACGCTGGTAAGCAACTTTGGAAGTTTATAGTCTAACCATCAACGTTCAATTTATTTTGGGTCTCTATCTTATAATAAAAATTATAATTTTATACAATATAATATAATTTCATATAATTTTGATGTTGGAAGATATAGACTCAGAGACAATAGAACTAGCGGAGGAAAGAGGCGAATCGCGGGACAGTCGCGGAAATAATTAATAAACAAGCGAGGAAGCTAATTTCGGAAAGCCAAAGTTTACATTCCCTTGCAGTTTGTTAAATAAGAAAATTCATTTTTTATTTTTATGTAAAATATTTTTATTAAAAAATTTATTTGGTAAAAAAATATGTTATTATGATAAATAATTTTGATTTTTTAATTTCTTACGTCAATTCATAGTTCAAAAACTAGAAAGGAAGAAATTTTTTGGAAATTTAAAGTAAATTGCTTAAATTTAAATATAGAATCATGTATTAAGTTTTAATCCTATATCTTTAAGTACAATGAAAATCGGCTAATTTGGCCAGGTCGTTCCCATAGCCAGGCAGACGATGACATGTAGCTCAAAATAATAAATGATTTTTTGTCGTTTCAAAATGTATTTGTTTATACACATTGTTTCCCCCTTAACAGGCATTATTGGCGAATGAGAAATTGTAATTGTTTGCGAAATCTTAATAACTTAACTTAAATAACTGAATATAAAAATAAAAGTAATTCTTGAAAAAGTTGAATATTTCCTTATTTAAAAGGGTTAGAAAGAAATCGATTATAATCAAAGCGAGTTTTGCTGATTGCGGACTGACGTCCCGCTCCGGTTCCTTCTGAAACAGGAGGGGATTGCTGCTAATAACTGATTAGTAATCAGGGCGATATGTTATTTGTTACAATCCAAGTGTGTAAAACTTTAATACTTTTAAGTGAGAAATTTATTATTTAGTTGGGCCGAAATCCCGGCGGTACTGCAATACCGGGCCAACCCGCGACAGAGGTGGAGCAAGCTCCTAGCACTCCGTCTGATTCCAAAAATCAGTTTAACATTTGTTGTCCTCCAATGGAGGAACTATCAGATGTTAAGCTGATAAGAACAGATACTACACTTTGATCTTAGCCATAAGGCCGAGAAGCGATAACTGAACCAACTCCAGGATCAGGACTTGATGCTTGCTGGGTCAGAAGCAGTTGAGAATTACAAAAACCAAAAAGTGACAGCAGTTCAGATGTCGGTTGCATATTTTAGGGGATGATTTTCAACATCCTTACAGTAAAAGATGCAGGATAGCGTCCTTATAAGTCCTTTTATGGTAAGTAAATTGTTAGTCAATGGAAAAATTGGGAGCTATCTTAGCATTATCCTTTTGTTAATAACACTAATATGAATTATATTAATCATGAGAATATTCGATATAATTATTTATCGCTTTTTTTATTGATTGATCTTGAAAGGCTACATAATTATGGGCATTATGATAATTTTTCTTAACAAATTCAGGTCGAGAAAATTATAATCTTAAGTAAATTACATTTCATTATTGTATAGGGCATATAATCTAAAATGATTTTGCTGTAAGAAAGACAGAGCTATTTATTTAAATAATTTATTTTCTTAATGGAAGTATGTTGTACCCTTTTGAAAGTTGATTAAGTTGATAACTACTTCCACTATGAGTGTATATATGTATGAATCCTACTCCCAGTAAAGTTTTTGTTTAAGTAATCACTCATATGGTCCTTCCTAGTTAGCGGCTTATCCAACGAGGCTTCCTTCGCCCTTTGTTCCGCCTGAAATCTCATTTATTTAACCAGTGTCCCTGGGAAAAGAGGGCACTGCCACTAGTACTGGCTACTGGTACCCCTATTTTCCAACATTTCCATTTTTCCTGCGCCTTTGTCACAATTTTGCGACAGTCGCTGCAGTTAAGAGGATTATTGCCTGGCGAACAAAGAAGGAATTGCCAAGGTTCTGTGACAATTTATTGAAAAATCCCAATTTCAAATCGAGTGAGCATTTTAACGGGCTTCCGTACTGTTTTATTATTTTTTGTGCAGTTTTTTTTTTGTTTTTTTGGGTTTCTTTATTGTTGTTTTTCACCCATTTTCGCGCCGCCTGTCGTCCTTGGCAGGGCTCAGGTCGGGCGACATTGACCCACGTGTCAGCCGGGGTTGGCTACGCTTATTAATGGGCTCAGTTAATGTGTCGCACAACCCCTTCGTGCACCCGAAAAAAATTAAATTTACCTCCTCCCCTCTTGTTTCCCTCTCTTTTTGGGTTCAAAAATTGGCAAGATTTTTTGCGCGAAAAAATAAAAAACGAGAAAATGTAATTTATTAATTTTGCAGGGACGTGTGACAGTTGGTTGCATCCGCGCTGATCCTTTATTTACACAAAGAGCGGCAGCATTTGGGTGACCCTTTTTTGCCCCGGCCCCTAACCTCCGAACCCGCCGCGAATTTTTATGCGGAAAATGTCAAGAAATTTTTTGTTGCAAAATTCGCATTATCCATAGAAAATTGCAATTTTACAATGGGCAAGGGTTCAGGCGGCACTTACCCTTACCCTATAGCCCCTAACCCCTTTCAGTGTCAATGTACGGATTTCACATTTCCGTTCGCTTCATTTGCGCTCAAAAGTAATTTGGTGACCCCCTTTAGTTTTGGGCTAGATTTTACACATTTTCATCGGGAGATATGGGAGATATTTCGGACAAATGTCCAACCCTTTTCCATGTGCAACAATGCCACGAACTGTAAACTCTAATGAAATTTATGTCGATTCCTTTGACAACTTTGGGGGCACGGGCACACACGCTTCGCACGCGTGTGGATTTCACATTTCACAGTCGTCGTCGAGCAGCTGCCACGATTCCAGAATTTGGAGGGTCTTCGTCCAAATGGTTTTTAAAACCCAAACTACCCGTGCTGCAAACTCAAACACAAACTACATGTATCCGATACAGGCCGGTAGTATCTTACACTTTTTTATGGATCTTGTTTACTTATTCGATTCTGATATTATTGGCGCACGCGTCTGTGTTTGCCCTCGGCTTAGGGTCCGCAGTCGGGGTTTGTTATTTTTTTCTGGGGTGTTAAAGATAAGGAGACTCCAGGGGTTTTTTCCTGTAAAAACTGACTCTTTTTGTAGCTGAATTGCGTGTGAGTTTTGGGTTGAATATATGGTTTTTAAATCAAGACACGCGTCGCTTGGTTGGGCTAAAGATCTTCACATGCTGGCCACTGCTTAAGGGCCTACTGTTACATTTGAGCATTAATTGTATTTACTGTAATATTTTTCACATTGGTAAACTAAGTGCGTTATCGGTGTTGTAATGAGGTCGTAATGAGGAACGTTACAAAAGAAGATGTGGACCTAAAATCAATAAAAATGTACAACGTCTAATAGTACGTTAAATATATAACTTAACCTTCCAAAAGTTTAGGCTTTAAAAAAACATCTTACCGCTTTGCACTGTAAAACCCCAACGAGGTCTACCTGAATTAATGTAAAAGTTTGATTAACATTTCGATTTAATTTTTAAAGCAAAAGCTGGCTTACCCCTGACTTGGAAAAAATATTTTTAAGGGAAGAGTGTTTTCATTTAAATTGATTCAACACAGATACCTAAATTCCTTTTTTCCAATTCAAAGGAATCTTTAATAACGAAATTTAACCTTAAAAAATATTTTAATTTCAGTGTATGCCTTACCTTTAAAGATTTCCACATATTTGGATGAAAGGATAAGCAAGACAAGGTATTAATTCTTCTTGTCATTACTAAATATTTGTATAATTGACTAAGGAATATAAAACTTAATTATTATTTCAAATCTTTCAGCTTAAGTCATAACTCACAGTTATGGAATTTATCCTTTGTAATTATCTTCATTTATTTTATCATATATTTTGGGAAATACTCTTTATATATTTCATACACCAGATACTTAGATAAAACCCATCGACAGCTTAAGCAGATTTAAAGGAAACTTGTCTTATCTCTTGCCCTGCAGTTATTGATGTATTTCAGCTGCTGTTTGGCCAACTTCAGAGGCTCTGCTGAACGGAAACTCTGAGATAAAAGTATAAAAGTCATTGGCTTGGGTTCTTTATGCTTTTTTTTTTCTTCGGCCCTTCTTTTTTACGTGAATAATGCAAACTCCCCCACTGATACACTTTCAAAGTCTGACCACACACACACTCTCGCTCTGGCTTTTCCCTTAAGCGGCTTATGTGTGTGTGCGTGTGATAGTGCATAAAATTTATTGGCGCTCTGGGGGCGGAGTTTTCCGAATTTTCCGAGCGGTTTCGGGGGGTTTTCGTGGGCTAGGAACTGGGCTGGGAGGGCTCTCCACTTTCACTTCGGTCTGTTGCTGGCACTTTTCCTCGTTGTGGACAAGGCTTTTATAATTTTATGCCATTTCCTTCAATATTTATTTTGTTATTATGTTTTTGTAATGAGTCCTAGGCTGTTGTTGCCGTTGTTGCTGTTGCTGTTGCTCTTGCTCCTCTTGTTGTCAACAGCAAGTAAGGCAACAACAACAAGCGTTGAAATTGGAAAAATTGTATCAATAGATTGTTGTCGCTGCTGTGTGTGTGTGTCTTTGAGTGTGTAGTATTGCCATGGAAAATTCCGGCTGGCACATAAATTAATTAATTTTGTTTTTGCCTCTTTTTTTTGTTTGTTGTGTCTCATTGGGGGTAGCGGGGGTGACAGTGGGTGGTTGGGTGGGTGTGTAGGGCCTATTTGTATCGAAATTTTATTTAATGCGTTGTCCATAATATTAAAATGCACAAATAAATATTTTGTAAATTATAGTAACGTAAAAATAGATTTTAGCTTTCTTTGTAATTATAAGGCCAATACTAAGAGATAATTGAAAATGAGTAATTTCATATAAAATAAACTAACTGTAAGCACCTTAATTTACTAGCTTAAATGCCTTGAAATTAAAAATGTTTTTTTGTTTTTAAGACCTTTGCAAATACTTTACAACTTTTCAGAAAGCTCATAAAGATTCATTTCGCCATTTTCAAGTAACACATTATTATATATTAGCTTAAAAATTACTTTATAAATTAGATTCAAACTCTTAGATATAAAGATTTATATATATCAATAGAGATGTATCTCAAATATTATTACAGATCTCGACAGCACATCCTGGTTATTATTTTTCTACGTGTTCCTGCCTCTTCCCCCAGTCATCGCCTCCCTCCTGTCATTTCCTTTTTTCTTCTGTAGTTGGCAAAGTCTAAAGTTACGTTCGTCTCTATTGATTTTCCATAATGAGGCTTATATCGGCCCAACTCCCCGGGTGGAGCCATCGAATTTCATTGCAAAATCACTGCAGGGAAAGTGATGGCCAGGAGAGGGTAGATTTCGGCCGGGAATAGGAATTCGTAGTCGAAGTCGTCTTAGTCCTAGTCGTATTCCTGGCTGTCATGGCTGATTGCCAAACAAACAGACACGCACACACATACGCGTGAGGAGGCGAGACCCAGGCGAAGCAATTTTATTGTCATCATTTATACATACAGTGGGACATGGCTAAGGAGAGTCATTGCTGTGCCTAGCCATAGCGACCTGTATGTATAAGGAATTTTCAAACTCTGGAGATTTGAAATCCCTTTAAGGGGTGTCCAAAAGTATGCAATGGAATGTTTTCATGCAGAAATCACACATATTCGAGAATACATTTTCTTAAAAGGGTCTTTTACTAAGAGTATTTTTGCATTTCATGGACAATTTAAATATATTTAGGTTTTTAAATAGAAGAAAATTTTTGTATAATTTTTTATTAAAGTATAAAAATAAAGTTTTTTTACAACGAATGGGTCCTGTAATTACACCAGCATTTTTTGCGATACTGTCTCATCCAAGGACAGTCCCGAACTGGTCCTATTTTTGTTGCTGTCAAGTCAATCCTGACATTATGAGTTCTACTTCATCAGCAGACAAAACATATATGTATTTAGCCATGCTACCTTTGATAGATTTTTCAATTTATTATCAGCTTATCAGCTTTTAATTAATGATAGTTGGGGGAGTCTCGCTAAATATTTATGGCTATAAATAATTTGGCAAGTTTGGTGCGGCTCAACTTTAATTTGCAAAGCGATAAATAACGAATGACCAACGAATGCCGCTAAGAAAATCCCCAGAAATTCCCTTTCCGAATGCCGGAATCCTAAAAACGGATAGCCGTAAAATGAAAGTGAAAAGAAAAGTGGAAAAGTGGCCGCCGCAGCAACAACTGCAAAAAGTGCTGAACGCAGACAAAGTACAAATTGCCCACAAAAATATAAAAACGAAGCCTAAGGAGCGGGAGCAGGAGCAGGAGCAGAAGGAGCAGATGCAGAGGACGAGAAGGAAGAAAGTTCAATTTACTACTTTTCACTTTAGCATACATTCCACCTCCCCCCAAAGGAAACACACACACACGTATAGAAATTGAAAGGACACCCTCGTTTCAGATGGCCAGCTGGTTTGGCTTGGAAATTGGAGAAGCCACCGCCTCAGCCTCAGCATCCCGCACACAAACACACATGGTCAGCATGGCCCCCCGTCCCCAGCTATCCTGGCAACCTTATCCTTGCTCCGACACTCCCCCAAAAACTTTGCCTTTTTGCGTTAAATTTTTCTTTTTATTTTGGAATTTCGTTCGATGGCCGCCTCACTCTCCCATGCATGTACATACTTACGCAGGATACATATATCCTGCATACACACACATGAATGAATCCCCAACACGAGCATCTAATTTTCTTTTAAGGTCAAGCTGAAATGAAATACAAAAAAACTTTTTTTTTTCGCTTGATGAAAATTACAATTTTCTTCTTATTTTTCTCTCAACTTTCATGCCAAAAAGAAAAAAATTGTTTGCCCTCTTGTTGCTTCCGTTCGTTCCCTGCCCCGGTGTCCTTTCCCCTCGTCCTTGCCACGACGCACAACGTAACCGTACAAGTACACACCGATGCGTGTGTGTGAGCGTCCTTACTGCCGGCAAGTTTTATTCCTCATCAACGCCCGTTCAACCTATTCCCCCCCAGCAGGCAAAGCCTCGAACTCGGACTCAAAGAGTCCTGCCAAGGAGTTTTTGCTGGAACTCACGCACATGGCCATGTGTGTATCCAATTGAAAAGGCAAAAGGAGCTGGACTAGCGGAGAAATCTCAAAACGCAACTGAAACTGAAATAAATCCGTGCTTTCGGGGCTCGTTTTTGGTTTTCGCACTTTGTTTGGCTTCCTACAGAAATGGTTAAAGGGATGCAGCCCGCGGCAAAGTTAGATAAGAGATCCTTTAGATAAGGGTTGCCGGGTGTACGATGTGCGAAGTCTTGGGATTGTGTGTCGAAAATTACCCAATGAACTCATTAGGATTTCATTCATGATCATTATCGGGTGTGATTAAATCAAATTAAACTGTATATAATTAAATCATTGGAAAAGTATCTGCCTTTTTAATTTATCTTTTTTGTTTTAAATTGGGAGATCAATTCTAATACAGTTGGTTCTAAAAACTGTCGAAATTTTCTTCCTTTCTTCCTTTTCGGTCAAAGATGAGCTGTAAGAAGAGATTTTTTAGTCCTCCCATCGGTACAAGCAGAAAAATAAATATCTAAAAAAGTCTTACTCAATGGGACTTTTATCCTGAAATATGTTCAACTCTTATGTGGAACTGGAAGCAGGGGTAATTCATTTATTGAATCTGTCACCGCTCTGCTCCATGAATTTCCTCAGAGTACAGAATTCTATATGGAACGGAGCAGCGTTCTATTCATGTATACCTGAAAATATCGCTTACCACATGGTGAACTGGGAACGCATTACTAGGGTTATCCCTGTTGCACATCAAATTCGACACAGAATCGTTCACCACATGAATCAAAGTCCGACTGGGTACTCATTAATTGCCATTCGGATAGTACCAATTTTTAGCAACTTAACATTAGGCGGGGAAAGTGCGTCTCAAGTTGAGACTCTCAACGTCTACCTTTTGCTGTAAGCTAGTGTTATATGTAAGAATACTAGTAATAAGTTCTACATCGATCCACTTGCCGTGTGATTTCAATCAGTCCCCGAAAAACCCTCAAAAAAATAACAGCTTCTTTAAATTAGTCTTAGAAGGAACAGCGGACCGACCATGAGAATCCTGGGCATGCTCAAAACCAACCTTGACGACTGGCTGCAGCGTCACCACAAGGGAGTGGCCTTAGCCTGTCTGATTGTCGTGGCGTTCACTATGTTCCTGAGAGTCAGCTTCTTCCACTTCCAACATGACCTAATTTACTGGCGTAACCTGGCGATGGATCCCCATTACCTGATGCTGTCGATGGTGCTGGGTGTGCCGTTTCGGCTTGGTTACCAGCTAGCGGTTCGCTACTTCCCCACCCAGTGGCAGGAATCGCTCGTCGAGCAGCTTCGACGCCGGCAGTTCGCCGACTTTATCGTGCGTCGTCTGCTCCATCAACTTGATCTTGCCAGCCGAAAGTTGCCCGAGCGGGGCAAGGTCCTCGATCTGACGGATCCGGCAACACAGCAGGGATTCGAGCAGGTCCAGATGGCCGCCTACCGGGCGGTGCAGCTCTTCCGGCAGGACGCCAACGCAGTGCTGCATCAGCAGCCTCCCGAACCCACAGTGGAGTCTCGATTCATTGTCCTGGACGAGGAGGAGCAGGCCCTCCGGCAGAATGGGTTTGCCAGGCTCGATATGCTGGTAACCGACAAGTTACTCCGGCAGCTCCTCAGTCCGTGTGAAGAGCGTCCAAGTTCCAGCTAGTTAAGGCTCAACAGAAAATTTACGGTTTTCAACATTTGGAAAGTAGTCAAGCACTTCGTAAAATTATCCTTGTGTGTGCATTCGTGCCTCATTGTTTCATAATCTCCACTTTGTAATCTTCTAATGAATATATACGTACGTTTTTAAAATAATGTAAATGTATCTGGTAAATAGGCTTACCTCAAGTAAAAACAACAAGCAATTGAGTCTTGCAACAGATAGAAAATACAACCCAGCAACTCAAGCTCAATATTTCCTTATATCCCATTTTAAGTAGATTTAGGAATACTTTTTTACCGCAATATCCTTTGAATTCTCCTCCATTTTGTGCTAGTTAAATTCCATCCAAAGAATTTCCAGTTAAAATTGTTAAATTTATGCAAAAGGAAAGCCCTACCAATTTTAGTCGCGTTCTGAAAAGTCATTAGGGGAAACCCACTGCCACCACTCGTCTTTGGTGCGTGTCCTTTTGCGTCATTTATTTAAATTGCCGCATTTCCAGGACTAATGTGCATATGCCAGGGGGAAAACAAATGAAAAACCCACCCCAGATTCCCTCCGCTGCTCCCTCCGCCCCCTAGCCGCGATATACATTTGGAAAATGAGAAAACGAAATAACAAATACTTACCCCATCTCCCTAAATAGCGCCCAAAAAAATCCATAAGTTAAATTATTAAAGTTTGTAGCTGTTGTTTGTGTTGACCCGAGAATTGGGGGGGTTTTTTTTTGACACATTCCAAGGACTCGGCAAGCGGTCAATGAAACGAAGTCCCATAAAAGCACAGAAAATGTTCATGTTTAGAATACGGAATACCCTGGGCTGGCAATACTTCATTTAAACAACAAGAAACTATTTAAAAACGTTTACAAAGAAGTTTATATCTTCAAAGGAATTGAAAACATGATGTAGTTTCTATTTAAAAACTAATTTAAAACTTGCATTGGAAATAATTAATTACGAAACCGATTTAAGTAATTGAAAGGATAAAAAACTTGCTGTTAGAAAGCCTTTAATAAAATATACAATTTATTTAACTGATTTTTTCTTTGCTATCCAAAGAAACCGATATTCTTTCAGTGCCCGCCTAAAGGGTATTGAAAATGTAGCTGAAAATGGAAAGCGTTTCCAAAGCATATGGTGACAACAAAAATTGTTGTTTGCGCCTGGCGCCGCCTAAACAATTTAATTGAGAGTTGAAATTACTCGTAAATATGTATGTATGTTGGGACACACACTCGTGCACATGTGGAATAAGTGGCGATGTCCTGGTTTCGGCCCTTAATGGCGTTCAATGAGTATTTCGGGCCTGTAATTTGTAACCAGTGTGGGCTGCGTGCTCGAAGCTCTGTCAAATCGATTAAAAACTAATTTTCCACACACAATCCATCTAAAAAGAACGACGAAAACAATAATTTAATTCGGAAAGTTTTGAGCAATTGCTGTCATTGATGGATGGTTTTAATTTAGAATGCATTAGAAGGAAGGGGTAGTCGTGGAGGATTTTAATTAGAGCAGCGGCATATGTATATCTTCTTTAAAGAACTTTTTATATTTTCAAATAGTTTTCTTTAATTTTCTTAAGAACCAATCTTAAACTCTGCCATCTTCTTTATATATTAAACGACTTCTCGCTTAGTTGATCTTTCCAACTATCCAAACTAAACTTACTTCGATGTTGGCACGCTGAAAGTCGTCGGCAACTGTACCCGAAACTTTTCCAAACTGTTCACATATTGTGAACATTTATAATACTCGCCCGTTTTGATGTTTTCACCCAAAAACCATGTGCCAAATATTCTCCTTCCTTTCCTCGGGTCTTGTCAGCCCGAGAGTTATGAACAAGTTTGTTTCCTCGCCTTTTTCGGCAACAGGAAGTGGAAGTTCGTCCGGGGGTTAGCATGGCAACAGGACGAGGAAACTATGGAGCTGTCAGGAACACGCGCCAGGCGCACATCTCCAGCCCCCGATCGGAATTGATTTTGTCGCATTCTTAACAAAAATTATTGATAAGACATTTCCACGGGCATTGTTCTTGCCCATTACAGCTACAGTGAGTGTCCCATGTAATACAAATATTGACATACTTTGATTTCGCAATGCTCGAGCTGCTTAGGGTAGCAACAAGCAAAATGAAAGGACCGACCATCTCCAGTTGGCGGTGGAGGATTAGGTTTCCTTCTTCGCCGCCTCTCCTGACCTCTGCACTGAGATAAATTTGGAACACAGGGCTGGTATTACCATTAAAGCGGGGAAATTTAGCAAAAAATTTTAATAATTATTTATTAATCTGGTTCTTTATTAGGAAAACCCCCCTTGGGCTCTAAAATTTCCAACTGTGCGTATGTAAGCCCTGGAAATTGGAAGTAGAAGTTATTTCTTGGTTTATTTGTGTTATAAATGTATGCCTTTCGTATTCTGCATTTGAAAACTTACCTTTTAATTAAAACTATAAAAGCAATGATAATTCGAAAACTAAATAAATAAATTTTATGATAACTCTCCACATACTTGTCGTGGTCTAATTTTTTTCCGAGTGCTTTCACTTCATCCCTGACTCCTTGTGAGAATATTGAAAAGCTGAAAGCAAATGTCAAAACTCGGAAAAGTTGAAATTTTCCTCATGTTAGCTGGAAGTGTTGTGGGGTTCGGGGTCGGTGTGGGTTGAATTCCAGTCTCAAGGGTCGCAGAATCAGCTTAGACAAGTCCCTCGCCGAGTTTGAATGGGAATCACAGGGCGACCTAAGCACTTTTAAAGCTCGAGATGATGACACTTGTGCCCGAGTGCAGTCGCTTCGCCGAAGCCGAACTGTAGGAGCCACAGGAGAGGCTTGCTTGAGGACACCCCCAGTTGAGGCAGTTTTAAATTTATTTATATGTATTTGTATATATATTTAATATAATCAATTTAAAACACATACAATTTTTGATAAATGCTCACTTACAATGAAATGAAAAATTTTGGTTTCTCCTCCCTTCCTCCTTTTTGATTCTCCGCTCTTTCACATTTTCACATATATCGTAATATAAATTATTTTGTTCAAGTTTACCTTGCGTTTCTTTTGATTTTTTGTCTCACACATAGTTTTACGTAATAACAAAGTAAAATTGTTTAAATATATGTAATATATATTGTATATATAGATATATTAGTGTATATACCTCATACATTTGCCAATTGCTAAATAAATGTTTGGTTTTCGATTTCGTTTTTATTTTATAGTAAATTTAAATTTAATTTTGTTTTGATTTTTTGCTCGTGGCTTTTGATTTTGCGCTCTTTCACGTCTTTGTGTTGCTTTCTTATCCTCCTTGCTTCCTTCTCTCTCTTCCAACTTCAACATCAATTAAATTATTATTTTCCAATGTACTTTGTTATTTTGACTTAACAACTACAACTAAAATATGTATTAAGAGTTTAATTTGTTGGTTTTTTTCTTGTGCTTAACGCTCTAAAATTATATTTTTGATTTTGTTGTCGTTTTTGCTGTTGACTCTACCGGATTTGCATCCGAAAGGCCGTACAAAATTTTGATTTATGCTCAAGGTACGTTGCAAGTTGTCTTTGGGGTTTTTGTTGTAAAATTTATTTAGTTTTTTCATTTATAAAACATATTCGCGTATCGCTTTTGATTTGTGCGCTCTTTTGTGTGTGGGGAGAGGGGTTGCAATCACGCGAAAATTCAACGAAATAAAATAAATGGAAAGCCATTGCCAAAACTCGAGCCCGAAATGAAATAAATAATTTGCATAACATTTCTTCGGGGGTTGCGCCTAAATCACCCTTGGCAAATGAAATTTTTTTCTGTTTCTTTCTTTCCATTTCATTTTTCATAAATTGCAATTTTTCCAGTTCACTTTTAAACATGCAAATAGCGGCGCCGAACACCCTTAGATCGATGCAGAAACCCCACGGAGGGGTAGGCTGCATTCTGGTCAATTGTCTGCGCCCTAAAAATTGCCGGCAGACGATTTTCCCAAATTGCCATAAAAATTCAATAGAAAATATTTCGGGAAAATATTTGGGAGATTTGCCTACCATCCCCTGGTCAACCTGGGGGTTGTTGCTTGAGTCAATCTTTAATTGCAGCGCCGGCAGCGGGCCGAAGCCGGAAAAGTATCGAATATCTGGCCGTAATCAATGAGATGAAATTTGCATGGACACGTGACAAATAATTAACTGCCCAAAAACGGGAGAAAATCGAGAGGAAAATTCAGAGGGTGGCTTCCTTTAATCAATGGCAATGGCATAGAAACAGCGGTATCGATTTGGGATATTACATATCCCGGTGTGGAATTTTTTACAACTGCAGCTGCTGACCCGACCCTCCAACTTGACCCTCACATGACCATGCTGGGTTTTTGTTATCGCATTCCTCAGTTTTTTCCATTCATATAGATGCATTTTTTAATGCAAACATACTAATCAGGGGTTGTTGGTCAGTGTGCGTCCCAGGAACCGGAAACAGTTTTTCTTTTTTCACATTTTTTTATGAGGGTGCTGCATTTTGGAAGTATTTAAAAAAGAAAAGCCAGCTGCTTCTGGGTTTGGTTTTTTTAAACAAGTTGCAGATATGCCCTCAAGCCATTGTTGACAAATTGAATTAAATGGCAATTTAATAATTGAAGTCGCCAAGGCGTTGGACCAGCATGCAACACCCCGACAGATGAAGGTCCCCTATGGGAACTTGGTTGGGAAAAAAACCAAAAAACAAAGGAAACAAAGGTCTTCCCCTATCGGCGACAACTTCACAGTCAATAAGTTGAAGATTTGGATTTTTTAAGACCTTGAGATATAAGTAACCCTGCCTGCGGCTCGAGTCTGGCACACTTCCATCAGGGTAAAAATAAATAATTGGTGGCTTGTCAAGGGGAAAATCAGAAATCAGAATGAATTTCGAAATAATAAAAGAAACTCAAGTTTAACAAATACAAATTGCATGACATTTATTCGGTACGTATATACACACATTTAAAATAAGATGTAAGAACTAAGGAATAAGTGGAATATAAAATAAAATTACCATCTATATTTTTAGCTCTATTTTCATTTCAATTTTAATGTTTTAATGTTTGTTTGTTTCGGGACTCGGCAAAGTATTTGCTAAAAGGCACGCAGCATTTTAAAAAACACACGTTTTTAAAAAAGGAAATTTCGAATATAGCAAATAGGCCTTGCCGGTCCTGTTCGTCCTGTTGGACCCATCAACTCGACCCGGGCAACTCCTCTCACCGAAGAACAAATTTCTTAAACACTACAAAATAATCTGTGAGAATCGTCGCCCAGAACGGATGAGTTGATGGATCTGATTTGGCTTCGGGTTTATCATTATTATTATTATTTTGTTTATTTCTATACGTTTGACTAGAATTTTTTGGTTCTTAGTTATGCGACTAGGTAGTGTCTTTGGAATGTTTAACTTAAAATAATTAATTAAATCATAGGGAACTTAGGCTTATTGAAATGTTGAATAAAGTATAAAATGTACTCCTGTTTTGGGGTAAAGTTACTACAAAAAATTTGATTTAGCTTAAGGGGTTTCTTTTGATGCAGTTTTATGGTTTTTCATTAATGTTTTATAGACTTTTCTCTATAAATTCTCGTTTTATTTAAATTATTGTTTTCAAGTCCGTCTGAGGTAGCATTTTTGTTATCTTTTTAACGTTTCATAATATATATTTAATTTATTATTATGGTAATAATTTAATTGTTTACGTTTTGCTTTCTTTAAATATGTTTGTATAAAAAAGTACTAATGGTCATTGTACTTTTGCCCTGAGTTGTTTAAATGTTCTTAATTTTTACCATCTGGCGCTAGTTCTCTCTTTCTGTCCCATTCTACCCCCTTCAATCGGATATCTGAACTTTTTACGTTATCTTCGAGTTATCTTTAACAACTTTTATGTACACCTTGTGCGCTGGAAATATTTTTAAGTGAAGACATTCCTTGGATATAGCTTTATATAGTGTGTTTATTTAGAAGAGTTCCGGTGATAATCAAAGAAGTGGGCCTTCGTTCAGAACATCCTAAGAGTGTAGTCATCGCTATACAGATCTTGACTTTGAGCAATTTGTTTGTGCTGAAGCTTTACCATATATGCCTATATATCATCGTAGCATATGTACCTCTACGTGCACTGATCCCCCGGGGATCTGTCAGCCCTATTCTAAAACCCACATGGCCATATCTAGATGAGAAATGTATAATTTAAATTTTGATTTTATGCTCCTGCTACTGCGATATACCTATATCCCTCTAAGTGGCATATATAGCACTCCTTCCTCCTGCCTTCGTCCTCCATTCTCCGCCTTCCCTCCGCCTGTCCAGCTTATGCATTATGTACGTATTTAGATTCCTCTCCTCCAACTCCTCGTCTACGAACTCCGCTGCCTTCGTTTACGATAAACTACTATTACGCATAGGAACTTTGATAGTTAATCACTAGAGATATATGTTATAGGTTGCGGTATGTTATGATTTATGCTTTTGCTTTATGCTTTATGCTATGTCATGCGTCTATCAAAATATATATCTTATTTCGACGGTTAGCACAGTGTTGCCAGCTGAAACGGACTTGTTCTTGTTGAGTTATAGGCTATAGATTTTTGATCAGTGCCATGTTGGACATGGTGAACTTTTGAGCCCGACGTTGATCGGGCATAGATATTGATCGATTATTATTGTGGTTATCAGGGGTTTGTATATTTAAGTTTAATTATGAGCTCAACTAATATGCGCACTCAGTCTTTTGTAGTTCCACTATTTTGTCTTGTTCATGTTCCTAACTTCCGTTTGCTTACCTATTTAGTGGGGATTTCTGTGGTTCTCTGAGGGGCCTTTGGTCACTCTTAAAGTAATTTAAATTGTACATTTTAAAATACATTATGAAACTTGCAAATAAATCCAGTTTCAGAACAAGAAAATTGTAGATTTTTGGAAAGCAGGGATGTCTAAATACTAGAACTTTCTCTGCGCAAAACTTGGCTTCCCTGTCTTTTCAGAGTGACCAAAGCCCCTGGAAAGGTGTCTATGGGTTGTAACTTACGCTGCTGCTGGCAACACTATACCTGTTGCATGCCGCACCTTAGGCCGGTGTGAGCCGGAAGCTGAGCGTGGCCGACTCCGAGGCCCGCACCCGCACCGGCAGGTAGACCAGGGCAGGTGCGAACTGCATCTCCGAGTCGGCGTCGGCGGGCTGCAGGTGGAAGGCCTGCATCTGATATGCTTCCTCTGCCCGATCCGGCTGGGCGTAGCTCGCCGGCTTGCCGCTGCCGTTGGCCAGCTCGCCGCAGCCCTCGAAGGGCGAGGTGGCTGCCGAGCGGTGGCCACCACTTCCGTTTCCGGCTCCGATTCCGTTGTTGCCACTACTGCCCAGGCCGTTGGGCGTGGTAGGTGGCTTCGAGGAGGATCGACGGCGTTGAATCTTGGGGGAAGTTGAGCTGGTCGCCTTGGGGGAGGAGTTGGCCGGAGATCCGGCCGATGGTGTGATCTTGGCTGCAGAGGTGCTGAGGTTGGTGGGCTCCACAGAAAGATCCGCTGGATCCGCCGGAGGTGCCACCACTGCCGCCTTGCTGGACTTGCTGCGGGACTTTCCCGGGTTCCTAGCCGGCTGCGGTGGCGGCGTTTCCATCTGCAGGTCCATGCCGTCGCCTCCGTTGTTGAGCAGCGCATGGGAGCGCTCGTGGATGAAGAGGAAGGCGTAGTAGGGCGTGGTGAAGGGACACAGTGAGCACTGGTACTCCTTGAACCTGGCCGCCTGCTCGCCGAACATCCCTGGCAGCGGAAGCGGCGGCATCTTGGACATCTGCTGTTGCTGCTGCTGCTGCATCTGGCCGAAAAGGTGCTGGGCATTGAGGTTCTGCAGGGCCTGGGCGAGATTGGGAGCGGCACTTCCAGCTCCCGCTCCCGCCGGAGTGGGGTTGCCGTTGCCACTGCCGTTGGGTATCTTGAGCGTGGGACTGTTGGGCTTGCTGCGTCCCGAGCCCGACTGGCTGGTCTCCATCTCCCGGAGGCGTTCGACTCCTGCGGATCCGTGCTCGTTCATCAGATGGGATCGCAGCCACTTGAAGCTGCGGAACTGCCGCGAGCACAGCGGACACACCTCGTGATTGGCGCCAGATGAACTGGAGCTGGAACCGCCCTCCACTGTGGGCGGCGAGACATTCATCTCCTGATCCTGCGGCTGAGCTGCTGGCTGCGGTTGGGACTGGGATGCCGCAGCAGCTGCTGCCGCGGCGGCTGCCTCCATCTTCACCCCGTTCTGACCCCGGGGCTGCGGCAGCGGGGAGCCCTCTTCGATGATGCCGTGCGTGTTGTGCTTGTGCACCCGCAGGAAGTACTTGCTGCAGAGCTCCTTGTTGCAGATGTTGCACACGACGCCGCCGATCTGGGCTCCGTTCTCGATCTCGATGCCGTGCATCCGCTGCATGTGCGTCTTCATGAAGTACTTGTTGCACAGCTCCTTGTTGCAGATCTCGCAGTAGCTGCTGGTGGGCGTGATGGTGTACGCCGGCCGATTGCCTGGCGGAGCTCCGGCTGGGGCGGCTCCTCCTGCCCCAGCTGGCGGCGCCACCGGACGCTCCGGCGTGAAGAAGCCCTCGCGCAGGGGACTGCCTCCGAGTCCTCCGCCATTCCGGCCGCCCATGTGCACCTCGGCGATATGTTGCTTGAATTCCTGGGCCGTTGCGAAGTCCCGATCGCATTGCTGGCAGCGCAGGTCGCCGATGGGCGAGGATCTAGCGCCGGGACCCGGCGGAGTCTGGGGATGATACAAGCCGGCCATGGGATGGGGCGCCTGCTGGTCGGGCAGGGGAATGGGTATGGGCATGGGCAGCTGCATCTGGCCCGCGTGCTCGGTCATTAGGTGAGCCCTCAGCGCATACTGGTTTTCCAGCTCCCTGCCGCAGAGGTGACACGGCAAGGGTCGCTTCCCGTTGATGTCGTTCAGCTGCTGCAACATGGACTGGAGCTTCTGGAGGTTCTGCAGTCCCACCACCGACCCGTTCAGCTTTTCCTCGTCGTAGCCCTCCGGCGGGGTCGGCTCCTGCTGTTCCAGCTTGATCCGCTTGTTGGGCTGCTCGGCATCGGCCTCTGCCTCCGTTAGCTCTTGGTCCTGCTCCTGCTGATCCATGGAGGCGGCGGCCGCTTTGGCCAGCATCAGGTTGAGCGGCATGAAGGGCCAGGCGCTCATCTGGGCCTCGTCCTTGCCGTTTTGCTGCGGTGTCACGTCTTCCGGTGGCACGAACAGGCCGTGTCGCTTCCACTTGTGGGTGCGCAGGAAGTACCTGTTTGCGTACTCCCGGTGGCACAGTTCGCAGTAGAACTCCGGGAACTGGACGCCCAGGCGCCGCAGCTTGTCCGGACTGAAGTTGGCCTCCTTGGCCTGCTGGTGTAGGTGCGACGGCAGCTTCCGGGGTGGCGGCACGAAGCTCAGCTCCTCCTGCTCCAAGGTGAAGTCCTCGCGGAAGCCCTCGGGCAACTGATACGGCTTAAGCTGTTCCGGTTCCTGATGCAGCTCCTGCTTTATGGTCTGCTGTGGCTCGTTGGGACTGCCGCGAAGGGATTGCGACTGTGACTGCGTCGGAGTCTGGGTCTGGGAGTTCGGTGAATCCTGGGCGGAGGGCAGTGAGTCGTGCTGCTTGGCCCGATGGCGGCGCATGGCGAAGACGTTGGTGAAGCGCTTGGAGCAGACGTCACAGTGCACCGTGGCCACGGGAGCGGAGGCTCCTCCTCCGCTTGCCGATACCTGCTCCTGCTTGGCCACCTGAGCCGCTTCTCTTTGTAGCTGGAACATCTGGCTCATGGAACTCATGCCGGGATTGGGATGACCGCTGTTGTTGTTATTGCTGCTGGTGGTGTTGTTGTTGTTGTTGTTGTGGTGGCTGGAAGTGTTGGGGGTGCTGGGCTCCCCGACGGGGTCGAAGATGCCGTGCTTGTTGGCCTTGTGCGTCTTGAGGAAGTACTTGTTGCAGAACTCCTTGTTGCACAGCTCGCAGTAGGCCTCGGGGTTAAAGATCCGTAGCGGTGGGCGGTTCAGGCCGTCGACTCCCGGAAACCCGGACATTCCCAGCAGCGGCAGGTAGCCAGCTGGACCCACTCCCAGTGCGGCCTCCGGAGGAAAGGGAAACGCCGGCGGCATTTGACCAGCGTGCGGATGATGGGCCTGGGCCTGCTGCATGGCCTGGAACCAGTGTTCCTGCTCCCGCTCCAGGTCCTTGCCGTGGCCATTGGTCAGTTGGTGCTGCTGCAGCTGCATGTGGTGATCCTGCTGCGCCGGACTGGGGCTCTCGGCTCGCTCGAGCTTCACCTTGATGGAGGCCAGGAAGTCGGCGGGATCCTGGACGCCCGCCCGATCCTCGTTGTGGTCCTGCAGCATGTGCAGGCTCAGCTTGAACTCGGTCTCGAAGTTCTCGCCGCACTGCTTGCAGAAGGTGTGGTAGGGATTCTCTCGCTCCTTACTTGCTTGCTCTGATATGTCTGCCATGGCTTCCGCTTCCGCTTCCGGCTCGGCTTGTGGCTCGTGCTCGACTTCGGGCTGCTCCTCTTCCTGCTTGTGCTGCTGCAGCAGCTCGAAGGTCTCCTTCAGCTGCTCGATGGACTTTGGGAGGAACATCTTGGACAGCTTCTCCTCGTAGTCCACGGTGGAGTCACCACGCTTCTGTCCCGAAGCTTCTCCGCTGAGGTTGAGCGCCTCCAGGCGGCTGGGGTTGTGCTGCTTGCGTCGCTTCTTGGCCGCATCGCTCAGGGCCTCCAGCAGTTGCAGCTGCATGGCTGCCGCCATGGTGGCCATGTGAGCATCTCCCACCTCCTCCTCCTCTTCCACCGCTTCCTCCACATCCTTGTGCCCTTCCTCTGGCTCTGGCTCCGGCTCAGTTGTGCCGCTTCCCGCTGGCTGTGGCTCCAGTTTCAGCTCCATTGGGTTGACCAAGTGCTGGACGGGTGAAATGGCTCCCACTCCAGCTCCTCCCCCTGCTCCTGTCTCTGCTCCTCCTCCTCCTCCTGATGCTGCTGCTGTTTCTCGGGATGCTGCTCCTGCGGCTTCATTTGTGTTGTTGCTGTTGCTGTTGCGGTTCGTGTTCAGTGTCGATGAGTTGGAGACGTCGGAGAGGGCAGTGTCCTCGCTGCTCAGATCTGGCGGTGGGGTGGCATATATGGATGCAGCCATTTTGGATGATATTACTGCGGGGATGAAGGAAAGCCAGGAGAACGAGAACGAGAACGAGAAAGAGGGAAATATTATAGTGGATAACTTTTTAATTGAAGTCGAAGCCATGCTAGCGGGAGGTCAGTCTCGAAAGGGATTGAGGGAATGGAAATGGGAACGGGATATGATTAGCTTATATGCATGTATGTAATATAACTACCATATGTGATGGGTTTTTACTATAAAGTAATGGCAAGGAGAAATAATTTTAAAGTAACTATAAACACTAATTAAACTATGAATCAAAAGTTGTCAATAAAAAGAAATACATATTTTTAATAAACTAATTGAGAAATGCAACAATATGCGAAGCCTTCTATTTATTAATCTTAGCAATATCAATTCTTCATCATTAAAATTAACACTAACAAAACTGTGGAATGAAATAGTTTCCAAAATTCTATAGTTCTATATTATTAATAATGAATTAGTAATAATTTCTATAAATTCCAAAGCAAAAATATTTAATTGCATACTTATAAACGTGCTTTTAAATGATTTTAAATTCATATCGATTTCCTTGGCAACCCTGCGCATGATATAATTTTATACATAATTGTACCATGCTGCTGCTAATATTTTATTTACATAAGTTTTATATAATGTTACTGATGTAATGTAAGTATCTTTTTTGGAATACTTCTCGGTGAATTCAGATTCAATTGATAAGTTTTAAACAATATATAGTTTTAATCGAACTTATTTAGGGGTCACAGATATCGCTTCCTTTTAATTTTTTTAAGAAGTCTAAAAGAATACAATTACTATGAAAAATGCACTGTAAATTTGCATTCTTTTTAAGGTGTAACATTTGTAGCATACTTTTGAGCTTCAGTCCAAATGATTTCAAATCCGCAGCTATTTCTGTGGCATCCCTGACTATTTTTATTTAAATACGATTCAATTATGAAAGCTCTTAAGGTGTTACCAACTATTTCTATATACTTTTGTTTTAAAATTCTTATTTTTATTGCTTTTTATGTAGGATACCATACCCTTTCACCTATTATTTCGCCGAGTGTGCATAATATACGACCTGCGGCTTAGATCGCATTATTTGTGCAAAAAGGAAAGCCAAATGGAGAAAGAAAAAATTACAGAATATTTGGCCAGAGATTCCATTCAATTTTAGTTTTGGCTTGGAACTGAATGCCACTCAAATATTTCTTCTTGTTCTTCTTCTTCGCACACACACACACGCAGAATATTTGTGTCTCATTTCCGTATGCGCTTAATTTCATTTTTCTGCTTCTGTCCGCCTTTTGCTTCCTCCTCCCCTCCTTCTGCGCCTTCTTCTCCTTTTCCTTGTGCTTCCCTCTCTCTCATTCCTCTTCTCCATCATCATTATTCCCACATCCCCGCCTCCCCACGCCATCGTTTTGCTGCGGCCACACTTTTTCATTTTTGTGCAAATTCTATGAAAAATTTTTCCATTATATACTTATATCCACACATATATATTTGTGTATATACAAATATATATAGGGAAAGTTTGCTTTTTTTCTGTTTGTTTACTAGGCGCCCCAGCTGCCACCCACTACTAACACACACACACAACCCCATTGTGGCGCACACGAAAATTTATACAAAGTCATCCGATTTAAGGAATACAAATTTTGCTTATTTTCTTGCCAGTGTGTGTGTATGGGGGGTGGGGGGAGTGTGGGTGTACACAGAAAACTTTTTGCGCCTCACAAGCACACACACACGCACACGAATTTCACCCCCCATACTAACCCCCCGAAACCATCACTTGAGCCGAGCATAAAACTTATAAAAATTTTCTTCAACATGACTTGGTAAAATAAATTTGATTCTCAAGAAAAGCAAAAAGGAAGGACGGGCGGAGAAAGTGGCGGTGGGCAGGGGGTGAAAGCCAGGAAAAATGCCAGGGAAAATGTGGGTTGGGGGGCTGAAAGGAAGGATGAGAAAATTTTTCGAAATAAACCGAAAATTTCTTTTTCCTATTTCAGCGCAGGCCAAAAGGAGAAAAGTCGAAGGAGGAGCAGCTAGAAAGGCAGGAAAAGCGAGTAAGGAAGGGCGAAGTTTTCTATACCCTTTCGTTATAATTATATATTAAATTGAGTTATAATTAATTTAAAAACAATGATATAATATGGATAATATAAATATTTCGGTAGGAAACTATTATTTAAGATTTATTTTATCCCCCATTTCTAATACAATATTTAAGTATTCACTTCTCTAATTAAATATATTATTTAAAATGTTTTAAAAAAAGTAAAGCCGGAAATTATTATAAATAATTTTTTGGAATGGTAAAAACTTTTATATTTATAGGGATATGATAGTTTCCATATGATATTGAATGATAATGATATTTTCCAAGAAGTATTGAGCTTTAATTCATGATATATTAAGCAGCTTAGGTTTCTTTTTAGTAAAAGAGTTTTAGGAAATCACAAAAGATCCTATAAAATATATTAAAAATATCTCTAATAGCATTAATATTACCTTTCCTTGGTAAGAGGGATTTGATTTCCTGATTTTCTTTAATTATTTTGTTAACTAAAAGCTAATTAAAAGTCAGCTAGAAAAACCCTTATTCAAAACAGACAACCTATATTATAATACCCTTTGCTAGGGTATTAAAAGGAGTTGGGGCTTATGGTGTTGTGGGTGGCGCGGGTGGCTCAGGAAGAGTGGAGGAAAAGCGAAAGAAAAGAAAAATATTCTCAACTATGCTGCAGACATAAATTAAGTTTCCATGGTTGGAAATTGGTTCTCTTGCTACATGTTGTCGTTGTTGTAGTTGTTGTTGACTTTGCTTTTATACAATTCAGGACTTCTCCCCGCCGCCACCGCAGCCGCTGCTTTTAACCCCTGACCCTTCTGCCTGGTACTTTGAGGAGTTAAGCAAAAATGCCTGCCAGGATGTGCGCATTTCTCTTGAAATGCTCTCGGTGCGAGCGTATCTATGTGAGTTGCTCCTGGCCGAAGCCTGTTTGTGTGGGCGGCGAGTGTTGCTTGTATTTTGCTTGGGATTTTTATAAAGCCTAAGGTAGTTTGATGTTATTTTATTTGATTTTTTTCGCCTGCCTGCCTTCCATCTCCAAGATGCTGGAGGATGGCCGAGAAAAATGTTCCAAATGAAAATGCCAACAGAGTGTAAACAAAACCATGTACACTCCTTGACAGAGTGTATATACTCGTGGCTGTGCATGTGTATATTGTATATTTTCGGGACTCCACAACAGAAACGGCTAATTTGGCAAACCAACATATCAAACCAGTTTTCGGCTGGAGAGAGGGCGAAGTGAGAATATAATCTTGACACTGGCCTAGGGGAAACCAATAACGTCAGATTGGTTTTGGCCTAAGTTCCCTGGCTAAGGGTATTTCACAAAATCTGACATGAATTAATATAGGGTTGAGATAGCAAGGCCCTAGAAGCTAGCGAGGACTAGTAGGAGTGTCAAGCATCTCAAAGATGTTAATGATCATTGATTAACTTAACTTAACTTACTTTTCTTAACTTAACTTTTCTTTTTAAAGTATTAATATTGATAATAATAATAAGAATAACATGATATATAGACCTCGTATTAAATTATTAAAACTAAACTCACAATTCCTTAACTGATCTGATTTAGAGATTATATTAAGATCAAGTGATTGCCTACCAACAATACCCATTAATTTTCATTGAATATTTATATTAACTATTTTAATTTTTGTTTTGATCATAACTTCACTTAATGATACTTAAAACCATATTTTTATAAACCTACTCATTAATTATGTTGGGTAAATTTCTTCCGCGATCACTAAATATCACTTATTCCCGATTCTTCCTTAAGATCACTGGTTCAACCTCTCACTTAATATTTCTTGCAAACTCATTTCAAAGGCAGTGATCACTTGAAGCTCTCTTGTTTTGTTTCCGCTTTTTTGCAAAGTCACTTTTGCGCATGTGCACTTGGCTTCGTTTCGGTTTCCGCTTCCGGTTCGTGTTTCGATTCTCGTATTTCGTTTATTTTTTGGCGTGTGTCGGGATCGTGTCCTGCCAAGTGGCTAGCTCGTTGTCAACTGCCGCATGACGCGGCGAAATAACAAAAAATATCGGCTATCAATTGCCCGTTGCCGGTTGAAAATCAAAACAGCAAATAGCAATGATACTAAAATCACAACCACACACACACGCACACACGAGCGAACCCTAACCCTCTATATCGTTTAATAGTTTTTCCATAAATGCACACACACATGGAGAGGCGCCCGAAAAAAAACCTCAATAAAACACCCCAAAATATCAAAAATCATAGAATTTCCCTTAAAAAAAAAGTCCACACACAACGCGACAACTGAGCAGCAGCGCTGCCCGGAAAACCATTATTGCTCCGCCCCTTTTCCTTTTCCTCCTCTCTCTTTTTTTTTCTTTTTTGAAATTTTCACTAACCACCACAACTACAACTACAACTGGCGGTGGAAAGGGACGGCGAATGAGCAACAACCGCGCAACTTGGAATGTTTTTCCCTGATATTATTCTGTTGGTGTTGTCGTGCCAATTTATCATTGTTCGATAGGATTTTCAATTTGTTTTTCCTTTTTCCTACTGCAGTAGCAGTAGCAGTGGCAGCGACAGTAGTTCGTGTGCCGCCGCCATCGTTGTTATTGGTGTTTCGGCTGCGACAGTTATATTTTTGTTATTTTAATTTATGCACTCCCAATGGCAAGAGTCACAAATTCTTGGCTCGTTCGGTTACGGATCCTTTGAAGTCCTTGACGGTAACAAAGTAGAAAGTTCGCAATTGAAGAAACATAACGAGGAGAAAGGGGTTGAGGTCTCAGGGTTGGCTTGCGCTGGAAATTGGTTAATTGAAGGGGTTTTGAGAGGATTTAGATGTACATTCAGGTAGGAGGGTAGGTACCTTTTATAAATGCCATTGTTTAGGGATTTTCCAAAGAGGATTTTTCAATTGTTCTTTAATGATATGATTACTAAGAGATATTGTAAAAAATACTTCAAGGATACCCTTGTAGGGAAAGGCTGTAGAGTGCGTGACATTGCTTCAGGAATAAAATATTAGCGAATACAAGAGAGAATTCTTATGCATGAATAAAGGGGAAGCCCACAAAAAAGTATATATTCCTTTAGAAATCCAGCAATATTGTAATGAATTTTATTAGAAAACATATAGGTGTTGAGTCAATAATATTGACTCCTAATGTTCCCAAGAAAATCTGTTATTCTTTTGTTATTAAATTCGATGCAGTAATTGATTTGTCAAAGAAATCAGTCCACCCTGATCAATTTAAATGAATTTAAATGAATTATAGCCCTTTTACTCAATTAAAATTAGTTATAAAATGCGTGAAAATAGTAAATGACATTTCTGGACAATTCTTATTGGGCAGAGTTCTGAAAAGAATGTAGAAATGTAGAAAATCTTAATCAGATGGCAAGCCTTAGGGAATACATTTATAATTAATATTTCGTTCCTTTATAAAGTCTAAATTAATTAAAACACATGATTGAAATGACAGGCCAACTATTGATAAAGTTAGGGGTTCCACCGATTCCCCGAAGGGATTAGGCCTTGCCTCACTGCACATTGCCATAAATCTGAGTCAGAAACTCTCCCCAGAGAAAGAGCCGGTGATTGTTTGCTTTTTCGCCGATTGACGGATTGACTTACGAACGGCTTCGAGATACAAGATACAAGATACTCAATGCAGGATACTCGTCGTGTGCAGGTGCATGTGTGTGCGTGTGGGTCCAACCTTGGCCACCCCTTTGCCTTCACCATTTTCTGTTTTCTGTTTTCCTTTTTCCACACACACACACACGCTCGTCAAAAAAGCGAAAGTGAAGTCCTGCGAGCACGTCCTTCGGGATCTGCGCCTGCGCCGCGAAGGTGACTCTCTACATTTTCGGAGACGAGCTGAGCAGCCGGTGTCATGTGTGGCCCTCCACTGGCCACAGCCGGTTGAACGAACGGGGCCAGCGGAGCAACAGTCGGCGGAGGGGAGCAGTCATTGGTCGGGAATCGGAATCGGCATCGGCATCGGAATCGGATCTGATCGGACCCCACCCACCCACTGGGCCGGTCTGCTGGTCTATTTTGACCTGGTCGCCGTCGTGGTCGTGGTCAAGGTTTTCCCATCGACTTTCACTCTCACACATGTCGGCGCACTTGTCCACTGGCATAGCCTTTGCCGGCACTTTCACTTTCGCTTTCACTCACTCGCAGGCACACACTCACTCACTCAAAAAAGGGGAAGCCCCTGCGTAGGCGCATGTCCTTGCGGGGGTGGCGGAATGTAAACAAAACGCAAATGTCGCGGTCAAGCTGCTCTAAACTTAACTAGGTTGACATTTGGGGTACTTAACTAGTGTATTTAAATGGGAAAATCAACAGAATCGCTATCTTTGCGAGTAATAAGTGTAATATCTTATGCAAAATATATATCAACTCTGACATAGAGCTACAATAATATATTGCCCTTATATATGAAAATATTAATCATTTTTGGTTTTTTATAAAAAGTGAAAGCCCCTTAAAAACTATTTAAAGACAATCAAAATGTAATAAGCTAAGATAACTTGAACAGAACATTTGGACTATCGAAATAAGTCTATGTAAGATATTTTTAATATGGTTCTCAATTTTTAAATAAAATGAAATGTATATAATATACATTTTTAAGAACTTTTCTAGTACAATCTTAAATTTACCGCTAGCAATCAACGTATTGAATAAGTATTTTTTAAAAATTGGTCCTATTGCATCTTTCCAAAACAATAATTTAATATAAATATAATTATTTATTTACTAATGCTATTACGTTGGAAATATAAAACTCAGTATGTCATTTTTGTCACACCTTTCAGCTGCCTAAAGGATAATAATGGCTTTGGTAAGGTTACCACCACCGCCCAACCCATTGGGCACCGAAAACAGTAATTATTAAATTTAAATTCGAACGCAGGCCAACCCACCACGCACCCTGACGGCTTTATGATTGATACACCCCTGACGACCCATATGCCACACTTACGCCCACACATGCACAGGCCTAGGCACACTCACGTGACAGGACACCCCCGCCCTTAAGTCGGTGTGCAATTAATATTTCGAACGAAAATCAAATTGAAATTATGCGTGGACTCAAAAATGTAAATGGGAAACGGAAAACTCACCCTCGCAACTCGGGAGTAATGATCTCTGTTGGTTTTTCCTACGAGTGCGGGGGAGGAAATTACGGAAGGGAAATGTGTGTGTGCGAGTGTGCGACAAATTGCTTTATTAGAAGTGCAGAAGTTACGCTTGGAAGATCTGCTTAGTTTCTTTGATGTGCTAAGAATGGGGGCGATGCTTTGAAGTCCTGAATTAGGAATTCATTGCTTTAGAGATGATTTTTCATGAAGTTATAAGTTATCCGGTAATATATAAACAGGATTACTCATTTAACAACTTTTCCCTTTCTTAGGGTTTATTTTTCTTTTATCGATTGGAAATACAAATCGTATATAAAACCAAGACTACCAGCCTTGGTAAGTGTCAAGTTCTGATTGATATCTTGTAATTATAAGTATATGTAGAGCCTGTCACCTTACCAACAATAACTACCTTTTAATTACCACCCATATTAAATTATTGTTAGTAATCGGAGGAGTATAATAAGGGAACCATAATAATTAAAAATAACCCAAGCCCCAGTTCCCTTGAAATCGTAATCATCCGAAATGTCAGAATTTCATGGAATTTCCTTTGACGCAGGACAAAATCCTTGCGCCTAAAGCTATACAAGCCAAAAAGGAAAAAAGTGGAAAAACATTTCCAGTTTCTATGTGCCCGGCTCATTAGTAAGAAATCTCATTAGAAACCAATGAACGCGTACAGAAAACAAACAAACACACATACTGTCTACAAGGGAAAGGGGAGGGGGGAAGGATAACGAGGGGATGGGACACCTTCAAAATCGTTCGCCTTTGGGTTTGATATTTATCCATCATTTTCACTTTCACATCTCCATGGCGCAGGGGCCACGACGAAGTGAAAAATTAATTTCTCCCCAACCCCATTTTCATTTCCATTTTCCCCTTACACACACACACATCGAAACCTATTTTCCGACCAACCGAAAAGCGAAAAGCCAACCAAAAACTATTTCCATCTCTCTCCGGCGGGCACTAAAATTTCTTTTTCTATCAAATATTATTTTGTACAATAAACTAAGCTGTTTGTGTGTGCGTTCCACCCCCCGAGCAGTATGCGCGTGTGTGTGTGATAAAATAAAAATACGAAAAATATGAAAAAACGAGGAAAATTAATAATGAAACTCAAACACACAGAGACAAGGACAAATGCTGTGTACACACATAAGCCCAGGCAGAGAAATGGGCCAAGGAGGGGTTATAATAATCTTTTTTTCTCTCTGATAATAATATTGCAAGTGTATTGGGGCAAAAGTTTTCCTTTTCTCTAATGAGAGGAGATCCTTGTTCACTCGCCATTATCATCTAGCCTTATCTGCAGCTTCATGATGAGCTTTTATCTAGATTCAACCCCCGTCGAACTATGCAGCGCAATATTTTGCAAGAAATCTATCGTCCAAGAAGTTTTCACCCAAAAAAAAAAGCGAAAAAATTCCATATATTCTAGCTTCTTCTTCCTCCCTCACACACACATATACTAGTTTGCAATTTTATCAGAAATACACACACACACAGGGAGTTAGGGGAAAACCACCCCCACGCCTCCTGCCTTGGCCCCCGAAGCGAGTTTATGAAACCATCAAATTATTTTCTTTTCCATTTCTGACACTCAAAAGAAACGGCAAACATACAGAAGGCACAGCGCGTCGGATGAATGCGAGGGGGTGGCCATGGGTATGGGGAGGTAGCTGTAGTGCCGGAGAAAGCAGAGAAATTCGAGGGAAAGCAGGGAGAAAAGGGAGAAAAAATTATTATTTTCCAGTTACACTCGGCTTGGTCTCCATGGTGGCCCTGGGTGGCAGCACATCCTTTACATTATTTTCCTGCTGCTGCTCAAAGTTTTTGCCATGTGGCCCCCTCTTCCTCCGTTACCCCCCAAACTAACCTTCCTTCCTTCGCCCCCCTTAACCCAAAATGCCTGCGGGTTACATTTTGCCAAGTCCTGTAAGTTTTCCTCTGTGTGTTTGTGTGCAGCTACTTCGTCTTATTCGAGTATACACAAAGGGAAAATATTGAATTTCCTATGGAAAAATCATATAATTTTAAATAATTAATAAATTTAAGTATTTACATTTTTTTTTTAGGTTTAAGTTTTTAGGAGATAAAAAGTCTAGAAAAAAATGTTTAGAAAATGATAATTCCTTTCTTAAAAGTTTAAAATATGCACCTGAAATAACGTACGAAAAATATTTTGAATTACTTAAGTCAAATTAATATCCCTATTTCTCAGGCATAGAAAATACTGATAGCGGCCTGCTTTCTTACATGCACTCTGCCAATATCGGATTTCTGCCCACTTATAAAAATAAAATGCAAAAATTTCGTAAAAAAAATATATAATCTATGAACTTGCATCAGAATTTAAAATACTTTCGTACATAAAAAATAATTATTCGATATAAATAAGATCCCAGCGATGTTAAATCTAATTAATATTTTAGTTTTTCTGTTTCCATAAAAAAAAAACTTGTTTTTGTTAAATAACAAATAAAACCTGTAGTTTCTGAAGATTTCTTTCGGTGTGCGAAAATTTTTATGAGAAAATGCCTGCCAACTCAGCCCGCGCGTGTGTGTGAGAGCTTGAGCCAGAGTGTGTGTGTGGGTGGGCTGTATATCAAAATATTTAAAAGCAAATATAATATTGGGGGAGTTGGGTGGCGATGGCACTCGGGGTGTTCGTGTGTGTGGCTGTGTATTTGGCTGGAATTCGGGCAAAAGGCGTAATAGAAAAACACTTAAGCCGGCCATCCCCCCTTTCCGCCTCAGCCCCAGCCCTCGCAGGCCCTCTGCGAAATATCAAAATGTAAAAAAATTATATATACTCAGATGTATACAATGTATATACTTATATTAATAATGAGCCGCAGCGCCAGCGCAAAGAGAAAATGAGAAAAAAGAAAAAAAAAAGAAGTGCTGTGTGTGTGTCTGTGTAGAATTTATTGATTTTCAGCGAATAAATATTGCCGGAGGAGCACATGGCAAGTGACTTAATATCAGTCGGCTGGATATTTACAATGCATGTAACACACACATGCAAAACGCGTATCAATAGATATATCTCTCCGATGGTATCTTCTCCGTATATTGAAATTGATTTGGCCTGCTGACGTTGCTTACATGTTATCGTTGAAATTTTTATATTTTTATTGTCAGTCGCAGTCGCATTAAAAATACTTAATCTCCGACGGCACAGTTATTGCCGCCGCCCGGCCCGTCATAAAAAGTGGGTGGCGGTGCTCCGACGCGTCGGTTGATGGGGCAGTCAGTCCGTGGCTTTAATCATGTCCATATCGAAAATTTTACTTTATCGCAATCCCGAGCCGGGCATATTATTATTATTATTATTTTTGTTGTTCTTGCTTTTACGTTATTAGCACCCGTAAGGGGACCTCGTGGCGTATGCTCGATGTGCGATAAAACTCGCTATGTGAGCGCGCGAGCTAATGAGACTTTTTAATAAATTGTCCCATTCCGGCCGGCAGCGTTTTTAGTACAATTTTCATTATTAATAAAACTTTATGACATCTCTATATCAGGGGCATTGTGCATTTTTGTTTCATAAAAAAGAGAGTGTGAGCACACACATCATTTATTATTCCAATTAAATTTACCAACTTCGTTCGTCACTGTCTCTGGGTGTGCGTCATGGCATCCCAAATGATAGGACTTTGGGCTTTCCAGCTAATGTGTATGTGTGGAGTAAGTTAGCTTCGAATTTGTTTTCTGTAATCTCTGAAATTGGTGGTCAACATAGCATACTATTCAGCGAAGGCTTTTTGGTAAGTTTAAATAAGCTTGAAGGTCTTTTTTTAATGGGAAAAAATATTTCTTATAGAAAAACCCAAGCCCTAGAACCGGTTTTCTTATAACTTTTCATATATGTTTAGAAATTCAATCTTAAATGTTAAGAAATATATCCTAAGGAAAACAGTTCCTAATCTCATATTCTCCGCATTTTCTCTCTCTCTCATTGCTAGTTTAATAAAATAGAATTAAATATTATCATAAACATTAAACTAAGAACTTTAAAATGTATAGAAAAATGTAATAAAATGTAGACCAAATACAATAGAATAATATTTAAATACATACATGCATATGATGGTTTATGTTTAGGGGAAAAGAGCTTTTATTTAAGGGATTATTTATGGATAAGAAGAGCAATCATTTAAATTCCATAGCTCTTTCCATATTATTTATATTTATATTCAGAGCTGGAATATAAAGTTGACTGCTTGGAGTCTAAAGAGGAGTTTTGAAGCATTCGAAAGCATTAAGCAACACACTTTTATGAATTTGCCAATTTTAATTAATTTAAACAATTTATTTCTCTTTTTGCAAGCCAATTATAATTTTGTTTTGGTTTTTGGAAGTGGCCAATGCAAGCGGTAGGTAGTTCAATAATCCGGTTATATATTTGCATTAATTTGGGTTGTAGTTTTTCTAGTTGCTTTGGGACTCACAATGTCTCTGGCCAGAGAGAGCATCTTTAATCCTAAGTGTAAACTTTTGCGAAAATAAACGCGCTTCGAACGGAAAATCCTGGGATAAGGCATGTTTCGTGGCTAGTATCAAAATGTTGCAATTATTTATTACTTAATTAGTTTGTTAACGATTAAAGCACTTTATGGGGTTTCGTTTAGCACAGCGTTTCTGCTTAGAAAAATACAAAATAAGCTTGGTTATCCGTGTTTTAATTTTGATTGTGTTGCCACACCACTTTTTGATTGTTATTGGCTTACAAATCCTTCGGTTTGGTCACTCATTTCGAACACTTTGGGCACTGAAATCGGCAGATTCTTATTTGGCTTTCATTTGCTTCATCTCATTTGGATTTATTTTGAATTTCTTTGTTGACTTTTTGTTAGTTGCTGAAAACTTACAGAACTTGTACAGGGCGTTACACTTATTTGATCATGCCGACAAGTCCAAAACGACGCTGTGGTAGCCACCCGCGGCTACTTCTGCACCACGTACGCGTTTTCTGTAGACTGACTCGGCTTTTCCGTTTTCCCAATTGCCAGCCTGCCGCCAAAGGATGCAGACGACACCCACACACAGGCACCGGCACTGGCACTCGACGGAGCGCGAGAGAGAGCCGCAGAGCAGAGCCCGCGAAGCCGAGAGAAACCACCCCCAGAGCCACCCCAACCTTTGGCGGGCAACGCTCTGTTGCTATTTTGTTTACTTCTCGCCGCGGGGGCGTTCGGCGGAGCAAAAAAAAAGAGAGAAACTTAAAGAGAGGGGTTGGTGGTGCAAGCAAAAACATGTGCTTGCCTCTTCTCGGCATATAACTTAATTTGGCGCCCAACGGGTGACTGTCACTCAAATGCTGCCTACTTGTTGGGGGGGGTTTTAAAATGTATTAAAAATAAATAATAAATAAATAAGTATATTACTTAATACCCATGCCACTTATTTATATGTATGCAGTGCGCCCACTTGATGGATTCGCAAGTAAACACACACACACGGCCACTAATCCTACCCTCAGCTCACAGGACATGCGTATTGGATAAGTCACATAAAAAAGCGTAGAAACTCTGCTCAGAGAATCGTTCTCCGGACCGTTTGTTGTTGCTAAAACAGTTTATCAACACACAAGCGAGTCTCTGATAAAACAATCATCGTTTATGGTGCAACACGCTTCAGCCACCGCCGCCCCCCAGCAGCATAATTGAGATATAGTCCAGTGACCAGACCCAGTCCGGGGTGGCTAACAAACTGGAGTGGCCAGGAGGAGGAACCCAAGTGGCTGGAGTGAAGTGGAGTCGAGTGTGGACATGTTCTGTAACCGCATGATTAGAAATCGAGTAAAGTCGTTGACAAAATAGGCAGGAGGGGCAGGAATCAATCCCGCTTCCTGGTCGCTGGATGGCAATGGGGGAGGGAGCGCCAAACTAGGTTAAACTCAGACCCATTCATTCAAATTTTTCGGCTAATGATTTTTGAGCTGGAGTTTATGACAAACAATATCAATGCAAAGGCGTAACCTGCGTGCGACTCGTTTAACTGCCAGCCCTCCTGCGTAAGCGGCGTCTCCCCTCCGAAAATGGGGCACGCAGCGGAAATGAGAGGGCATAGCTTTCGCATTTTCCTTTAAATTACAAAACAACAAAACTAAAAACGAGGGAAGCTTCAGCGAGGCAAGTCGACACTTGAAGTACCCTTTCAAAAAATTTAAATTCGTCAGGGGTGCCAATGAAATTGGGATGGCTTTGAAATCAATTTAAAATGTGTCAAAAAGTATGCAATAAATTTTATTAGGTTTAAAATCCACTGTAAATATGATTCTTTTTTAATTGTAACTTACTTTTTAAGGCTTTACGATGGATTTAGAAATCAAATGAACAATTTTATTCAAAGATATTTTTAAATGCCATTCTTTTTCTAAAAACTTTATTATTTAAAGCCTTGTATATATATATATATATCTCCATTTAAATTAAAATAGTTGTTACATTGTCTTATTTTTCGACTCTTTGATCTCTATATATTAAAAATAATGAATTAAAATCAAGGATAAAGTTAAGTAAAATTGATATGACAAATTGACAACGCAACGAGACAACTCTCTCTTGGAAAGTTTAAGACGAATGATAAATCAAATATGAGCGCACCCCGCCGAGGACAGCAGGTTTTTTATTCCACTTTTTATATGCCATATAAACCAGGACTGTGCGTCAGTACGCTACTTTTCAATAAAATAGGAACCAATCGTCCTCGGGGAGTGGACTTACTTATCGCCTCCCTTGCTGCTATTTGAAGTTTTGCGCTGGCGGTGCTGCAGCAGCTCTTGGTATTGCTCCATGGATCCGTCTTCATGCTTGGAGGTAAACGGAACCGGCTTCTCAGCCTTGGCCTGTTCATCGCCGGCGGCATCTTTGCTGCGCTTCGATTTCTTGATTTTGTCGCGCACGCGTTTCCCCAGCCGCGAGGCAGCCAGCACTTGGCTGACCTTGGAGCTCTTCAGGTATCGCGTGCGCCAGGACTGCAAAGGTATTCAAGAGGATTAACCCAGCTATTAATATGATTTAGTTATCCTGGATTACCTCGGAGTCGGGCTGCTGCAGCTTATCACGCTCATCCTCGCTGGTGTCCAGGGAGATTACATCGTTGTCCAGTTCCTCGTGCTCCTCTGGGTGTTTCTCTTTCTTCTCGCTTTTGACGCTTCCTTTGGGCTCGTCTTCCTTGGTCATTTCCTCAATCATTTCCAGGTCACCGCCTATGGAAATGACATCGTCGTTTTGGTCTTCATCGTCTAAGTTGGCAGGATCGGGAACAGCTGAGGCTTCCTCTGTTTCTGCCAGGGGAATTTGTTCTTGAGAGGGTGCATCCGCCTCGGACTGTCCTTTCTCCACTGACTTATCTTCTACTTCCGCCTTCTGTGGCTCTTCAGACTTTTTCGACTCTTCGTTCTTAGAAGAGTCTTCTGTCTTAGCCGGGTCTTCTGTGTTTGCTGGATCTTCTGCCTTCGCTGAATCTTCTGTCTTTGCTGGGTCTTCAGTCCTTGCTGGATCTTCTATCTTTGTTGGCTCTTCTGTTTTGGCTGGCTCCTCGGGCTCATCGCGCACTTCTCCCTCCTCTGGCTCACTCTCCACAACAGGAGCTGGAGGCTCTTTTAGCGGTTCAGGCTTTGGTGCTTCCGTGGGCTTTTCTTTAGTGGCCTCATCGTCGGTGCTGTCGCTAATCAGCAGCGTTTCCGGCTCTGTTTGTATGGTAATGACATCTGGCGAAGCAGAACGCGACTTGGAGCGAGCCTTATTTGCAATTGGGACAGGGGCAGCGGAAGGAGCAGGAGTTGGAGTGGGAACATTCACTGTGCTCTCCTTCTCGGGTGACTTGGTGGTCTGCCTATAGTTCCGCTTGAGTTTGATCTTCTTGCGCGGTGCTGGCGGCTCCCCAGCTTGATCCTTGCTTGGCGCTTTACTCTCCACTGCTTTGCGCTTTTCTGCATCTGAGCTCTTGCTGGAGCGCTTCTCCTTCGTCCTTCGCTGAGCTGGCTTTGCTGAGCTTGCATCGTCGTCGTCGTCATCTGACTTCACCTCGATCTTGGTGATCGGCTCCATGGCCAGTTGGGAACGAATGGCCCGGGCACGTGCCTGCAGCTCCAGCAACTCCAGCACGCTCATCTGACCGGCTGTGGGCGAAAACAAGTGAGAAAGCTATAGTCCAGTGTGACCGACTGTGAGATACACGGTACCCAAAGCACTGTGGGTGAAATTAAAAAGCATATGGACATGGAAAAAAGAAAATGTTGACAAATGAAGACAAATGTAACTAGAAACATGTTGAGCAACACACAAAACAGAGAAATGTTGCTAGGAACATGTTGAGCAACACCCAAAACAGACAAATCTTGCTAGGAACATGTTGAGCAACACGCTCGTGCGCTCTCAACATAGAAGAAGAAGAAGAACACACAGAAACTTTATCGTTTAATAACTTCCACGTTTACCATTCAATTTTGCTTAAATGTTCAGAAAACGTCCGCGAAAGCCCACTTTTTAAGTCTATCAATTTACTTTAAGCCGAAAACGACGACTATAGCTAATATAACGTTTTTTTTATCATTTTTGGGGGTGAAAGTGGGCGTGATCAAATTTTAAAACAAACTTCATCTGCGTGCAACCGATTACGATGTTGTCACCAAATTTGGTAACTCTAGCTCTTATAGTCTCTGAGATCTGTTTACCAACACGGACAGACCGTCAGACTGACAGACGAACAGACGGACATGGCTAAATCGACTCGGCTGGTGACGCTGATCAAGAATATATATACTTTATGGGGTCGGAGATGCCTTCATTTTCGGTTGGCACTAACTTATAATATCTTTGTACCCTATGGGTACCGGGTATTAAAACTCAGTAAGCTACGATCTTTATGGTAGTTTGCCTTTTGCATTGAAAGGTTTCAGTCAAACGGAGCTAGCTCGTCATGTGATTCGTTCGGTCTTGTTATATTTTTTGTATTTTCGTAACGTAGAATACTCACACTCCTTTTTATCGCTCCCGTTGCTCGCACTCTTGGCTTTGAGCTTCCTCTTGGCTGGAATTCAGACAAGAACAACACAGATTACATCACAAATTGTAGGTAAAGTATAATTAAAATTAACTGCACGCCAGAATGGCGGTGAAACAGGAGTCGGCCCCTTCGCTGCACTTGGACAGCCAGAGCTTGGAGGAGGAGGAGCAGCCGGAGGACGAGAACCGCCTGGATAAGTTCAAGGTGCGGATAACTGGGCAGAATGACCTGGAGCAGCGCTTGCGGGATTTCAAGACCGCCTGCGAGGCCCACGAGAAGCATGCGAGGCGCCGCCGCCGGAGGCGTTACTACCATTTGGGCCTGGTGGCCAAGCTGGTGACGGAGACTACGCACGACGAGCTGCGTCGCATGCTGGAGAATGGCACCTACACCTTTCACGTGGACACGGTGGCCAACAAGCCGGAGGAGCTGCAGGCCATTCTGGACACCATGAACATTGCTATTGCCGGTCACACAGCGGAGAGGGAGCTTCGCCTGACCACCGGCCTGGCGCTGGAGATCAACGGCGAGTGCTGCCGCATCGGCAGGCTGAGGAACAACTGCACCGTGATGCTGGCCCGCGGATCGGTGGTCACCCTCACCACCGACGAGGCCTACCGCTACAAGGGCTTTAAGGAGATCATGTTCGTGATCAATCTGCGCGCCTATCTGTCCTCCGTCCGCTTGGGCGACATCGTGATGATCGGACGCGAGGTCAGGGGTAGAGTGGTGAAGACGCTGCGCGAGGCCGTGGCTGTAATGATCATCGATGCCGGCCTGCTGGCCTCCTACGACTTTATAGAGCTGCCACGTCAGTGCAACGCCCTCGAGCCGAAAGCCTATACGGATCTCTTCATGAAAGACCTGGAGATGGCCGTGGAGCTGAACGCCAACTACGTGGTGCTGCCCAAGATCCGCTGCAAGGGATTTCTGCGCGCCGTGCGACAAGCGCTAAACGCGGGCTTTAACCTCAAGCTGATCGGCATGATCGACTTCGAGTACGTGCGGAGCAACATGCTGGATCTGCTGGGCATCATCAAGCTGGTGGACTACATTTGGATACCGGACATGTTCAACGTCAACTGCTGCGTCTACAACTACATCATGGAGGACGTGCTGCCCATCTCGCAGTGCCAGAAGAAGCCGGTGATCGGCACGGTGCCGCTGGAGCGCTGCAGCGACTTCAGGCGGTTCGAGCTGCACGAATTCCTCTGGAAGATCGACGCCATGCATATCCAGAAGAGTCCGTGGTGTAACAAGTATCCGCTGATTGTCAAGAAGCTGATGCCCATCAAGGACTATCGCGTCGGCATGGTCCAGAACCAGCTGGTGCTGAAGAACATCCTGACCTCGTACCAGACAATAATCAACTTCATCATTCGCACCATAAGCTCGATCGAGTGCCAGGCCATCTTTCTGTACACCAAATGCGAGACCGCCAGCGTGGCCCTGTCCCGGGCCGAGATCTACTGCCCGGTGTACCTGATGCTGCCGCTGGACGAGACCGACGATGCGGTGACCATTGCCTGCAAGGTGGAGCTGTCCCGGGCCCTTCACCTGCGCCGGAACATGCACCCCGTTCTATACACCAAGGACCTCAACGAGTGCAACTACAGTCCGATCGAGTTCGGGGTAGATTACATGCGGAAGAAGGGCTGCCTGGAGGTCGGGGACTTTGTGGTCACTCTGGAGGTGGCCAAGGAGGACAACGAGAACGTGTCCGTCGGCGTTGGCGAGGACGTGTGCATCCTGCGGGCCTTCTACGTGGCCCCGATCCTCGCCTGCGAGAAGTTCAAGTACGGTAGCTAACTTTCCGGCGTGCAGTTGTGCAGATGAAGGCGATTAAGAGATCTAAATTAAATGTAGGAAAGCGAAACTCACTTTTTCGGGACTCCTGGCCGCCTATATCGCTGTCGGAGGAGATCTCCTCCAGGGAAATGTGTTCTAAAAGGGGAACTCCATAAGTGGAAGCCTTTAAAGATTGCAGCGGCCTCTCACTTACCCTCTTTGTGCTCCACATCGGAGTCTTCGGAGCTCTCTGTGTCCGTGGGACAACGGGTGCCTTCTATGAACGATTTAAGGCGCTTGGTGGACAAGCACAGCAGCTCCTCTAGGCACTGCTCCTCGATCTCGTCCAGGGGGGTTTGCTGTGAAGAATTCACTCTATAAACTCGCTATATTTACATCTCCAACTCACTTTAAGAAACTCCGGCGCCAGATTCATGATTGTCTTGGGTTTTAGTGTGGCAAAAATCTGTTTCACTAGCTCCAGACGGTCGTCGATATAGTGCGAAATCGGATGCAGCGTTCGATCCTCCTCGGTCTTCTCCTTTTTAATGCTAATGGGCTTGGGTATTTGGTCGGCCTTCCCCGGTTTTTTAGCCTTGCTGCTCATTTTTACAATTTTTTTTTGTTGAAACGAAAAACTAAACAAATTTTTCGTTTATAGTCCAGCTTAACAGCGCTGTTAACACCTAACAGTGTTTGGGTTTATCTTTACAGAACAGCTGATTAGTGTGCCGTTTAGGTTGTGACAAGTTGTCTTTCTTTTTTTTGCTCAAAATTTATTAATGTAAGTACTTTTTTCTTCTGTTTAATGAAGTTATAAGCTGTGAGCAATTACTGAAAGCAGTTTGGGAAGTTTATTTTATTTGCCGAAAGCCGAATACATAGAAAAGTAACATGTAAGACGCCGAGGCTGTTACGCGGCTTCATGCTGTTGATGGCGGGGTTAGTTAAAAATGAATAACTATAAATATAGCTAGCTAAACCTGCTAGTTATGCGACTGTGGTGGCTAGGTTGATTTTGCAGTTTAGATTTCCCAAAAAAATTAATTTATTTTTAACACAACTCGCAGTTAGATATGTGCCCAATTAGTATTTTCGTATGCACTGTTGGCTTAGGGCAAGGGATATTAGGAACATTGTTAAACGGTCACACTGCTGAACATATGTTCAAGTCGCAAAGTTTTCGAAGAATATGGCAGCGGCGCGTCGGTAAAAATAGCAATTGCTGTCGTTAGGCGAGTTCTCGTTGATGTGCCGCGGGAAAGCCCATTCCCCGGCCCTAGTGCGGCCCCGAAAAGAGTGTGCCAATGTGCCCAACGGCCCCGGCCGAAACGATAGCCAGTGACGAAAGAGCCATCATAAATCAAAGTACAAGCCGCCGCAGCAATTACGATGAGTGTCTCGCGCGGCGGCAGCACAACGCTGGACCTCCAGCCGCTGCTGGACGAAAGTCGCCGCGATGACGACGAACCCGAGTCGAAGGGCGCGTTAACCGGCGGCGGTGCGGCGCTGTTGAACGGCTCCGGATCGAAGGAGCTGGGCCACCGGGAGCGCGAGGACTCGGCGGTGTTCATTAAGAAGATAAGCAGCGCCCTCTTCTACGGCATCTCCTCGTTCATGATCACGGTGGTGAACAAGACGGTGCTGACCTCGTACCACTTCCCCTCGTTCCTGTTCCTCAGCCTGGGCCAGCTCACCGCTAGCATCGTGGTGCTGGGCATGGGCAAGCGGCTGAAGCTGGTCTCCTTCCCGCCGCTGCAGCGGAACACCTTCGCCAAGATCTTTCCGCTGCCGCTCATCTTCCTGGGCAACATGATGTTCGGTCTGGGCGGCACCCAGTCCCTGAGTCTGCCCATGTTTGCGGCGCTGCGGCGCTTCTCCATCCTAATGACCATGCTGCTGGAGCTGAAGATACTGGGACTGCGTCCGTCGACGGCGGTGCAGGTGAGCGTGTACGCCATGATAGGCGGCGCCTTGCTGGCCGCCTCCGACGACCTGTCGTTCAACATGCGCGGCTACATCTACGTGATGATCACCAATGCGATGACGGCCTCGAACGGGGTGTTTGTGAAGAAGAAGCTGGATACGTCGGAAATCGGGAAGTACGGCCTGATGTACTACAACTCGTTGTTCATGTTCCTGCCCGCGCTGGCGCTGAACTACGTCACCGGCGATCTGGAGCAGGCGATGAACTTCGCGTCATGGAACGACCCCGTGTTCCTGCTTCAATTCCTGCTCAGCTGCGTTATGGGCTTCATCCTGTCGTACAGCACCATCCTGTGCACGCAGTTCAACTCGGCGCTGACCACCACAATTGTGGGCTGCCTGAAAAACATATGCGTGACGTATCTGGGGATGTTCATCGGCGGCGACTACGTCTTCTCGTGGCTCAACTGCATCGGGATAAACATCAGCGTGCTGGCCAGTCTGCTCTACACGTACGTCACCTTCCGGCGGAAGCGGGCGCCCGATAAGCAGACTCACTTGCCCAGCAGCACCCGCGGCGAGAATGTCTAGCTTCGCTCTGTCGTAGCTCAAACTCAAGCCAAAGCCATACGATATGTTTAGCGTATTCCGTATACCGTATTCCGTACTCCGTACTACACACAGTGCGAATTCGTATTCGATTTCCTATAGCCACAGCCACACACAGCGCATCGTCTGTACATAATTATATCTAGCTATGTATGTATCTAATGTGTGTAATTTAGCAATTATGTAATTTTAATCACTTGTACATTTGTCCGCATGCAACTGTTTCCCGCATCGAAAGTGTCATAAGTAATAGAAATACACAGACATCCAGCGCCTCCTTGGGACGGATGGGCGAGATAACCGATTGTGTTCTGTTTTCTGTTTCTGGGTTTAGCGATAAGATTGTTCTCTCCGCGATAAGGTCGACAGCTCGGCCCTTGCTAATTAAAAAATAATGCGGCACATGTGCTCCTCTAATTATATTTTGTGCGAGTTTAAAAAGTGTAATCTCTGTATTTTCAATTACTCTCGCCTAACTGAGTTTGTTTATCTCTCTGTTTTCTGGATAAACACTCTTTCGGGCCTTGAAAATTCCACAAAGTAAATTACTGCAGTGCTGGGCAGTCCAGCTGCGTCATCGAGTCGTGGAAGTCGTCGGGAAACTTTTAATAGTAGTGCCTGCCCATTACTAGATGCTCTGAATATATTTTTGAATATCATTATATTATCAGTCTAAAGAGAGAGAGTACTGGCGTAATATAATTCTGATTAACCCACGTTTTGAGTGTTTTTTGCTTGTAGTTATTTTCCATTTCCTCTGTTGATTGCTAGATAAAAAGAGTTTGATTAAAACACTGAAACATAAGACTTAACAACGATATTCCATTTACGAATTGCTACTCTACTCGACGGCTGTTTTATCTGCAAAACTGAATACATTTAACTGAAAATTAATTTAATTCTAATCTATTTTCTTAGAATTACGCTGCCAATTAATAAATGGCCCATAACACTTGGCTCTCTTGGCTCGCAAAGAGCCAGCTTCTAAATTTAACTTTTCTAACTTGTTCGCTGACAGTGACTTACCCATTTGTCCACAGAGACAGCAATGACGACATTGAATTTGAGCAGATCCGAGAAAATCCGAGAAAGAGGTGCCAGTGCCCCCTGCAGCACTTTGTTTAGGCCTTATTTTGAGACCCAGCCAGCAGCTGTATTGATGTATTCGGGGATCGGGGTGGGGGCCAGGTAATGAGGAAGCCGAAACAGGTTTGCTCCGGCTTAACCGTTGGGACTGGGAGGCGAGGTAAATTGTTAGTCAGCATTATGGACAAATTGTTTGCTCATATTCTCGCTGCTATTGAAAGTGGGCAAGCACGTACGACGAGCTTTAACCGAAGACAGGTAGTCAGGGTCATGTTTATGTGCGGCAATAGTGGTGATGATAATGACGATAAAGCTGATGATGATCGTGCTGATAAGGTCACCGGGTGCACCTCGCCATCCCTCCACTCTGCATCCACAGATCACGATGCAGCGCTGCTGGCAACTTCCACTGCCGCTGGCCCTGCGACGCGGTTTCTCTTTGGGCCAGGTGACCAGCCAGACGGTGGCGGTCCCAGAGCCACCTGAGGCGGAGCCGATGGACGCCTTTGAGCGGCAGTACCTCCGGGAACGCATCGAGATATCGCCATTCCAGCGGATGATCCTGGGAGCCGGGTCCTCCATTGCCGCCCTGCTGAATCCGAGACGGTAAGCAGCTCTAACTAGGCTTTTTATTATATTTATATTATTTAATCCCGTAATAGCCACGACATGATAGCCTGTTTGGGCGAGACCACGGGCGAGAATGCTCTTTGGAATATCTTGGACACCATGCAGGCCAGCGAGGAGGGTCAACGCATCATGGCCGACAAGCCGCGCATCCACACCAGCACCATTGACTTCAAGCACTTGGAAACCTTGCCGCCAGACACCTTTGGAGCAGTCTACGTCAAGTTCCTAAAAGACAATGTAAGTCGAAACGGACTGAGTTGTTGGCCTGTAATACCGGCTTAAGCCTTGTTTGCTCGCTTTCAGCAAGTCACGCCGGACAGTCGCATGGCCGTGAGGTTTCTGGAGGATCCCAAGCTGGCCTATTTGATGACGCGCTACCGCGAGTGCCACGACCTAATCCACACGGTGCTGGATATGCCCACCAACATGCTCGGCGAGGTGGCGGTCAAGTGGGTGGAGGCGCTCAATACGGGCCTGCCGATGTGCTACGGCGGCGCGGTGTTCGGCGCGGTCCGCCTACGTCCCAAGTGAGTTCATTGAACTTAAGCCCCAATTATGCTATTATTATTATTCACGCGCTTGTTTACTTTCTGGTGCGCAGGCAGCGGCGCGCGTACTTAAAGCACTACTTGCCCTGGGCCCTGGAGAACGGCAAGCGGACCAAGCCCTTGATGCCAGTCTACTGGGAGAAGCGCTGGGAGCAGAACATCCACGAGCTGCGCTCTGAGCTAGGCATTACTGTGTTGAATAAAGCCTGAAAAGATATATTATTTTCAAACTGGAATTTGAATTGGGAGCCTATCGCTGACAGTTATCGATAAATGTAATCGCGGTATAGGAGTAATCGGAGAGTTTAAAAGTGCTTACACTTGAATAGAATTAAAATTTATTAAAGCAATGCTCTTAAGTAACATTAAACGGCGGAATTCTGTAGACTGGCCCATTTAAAATAGAATAGTTTATATTTAATTGGTTTTTGGAAGATTGTAAATGGCAATTCGCCTCGAAATACTTGTCTTATAGCCGTTTTACACATCCGCTTAAAATTGCCTTCACTGAGTTGATGCAAAACCAGCAGACATGTATTTCTTACGGAAGCAAAACAAAGATGTGCCTCTGTTAAAAACAGTATTATGTCCATTGGCAACTGTATTTTCGGATGTTGAAATATCAGCAAGGTATTTCAGATACAAATTTAAAAACCTTGCGAAAAAAATTAAAATCCACAGAAATACAGAAGATGCACCCTCCACACCGTGGATGCAGATTCAAAGCCTGGCGAGAACGCCTTATTCCCGGGCATGATCGTCTTCAATTATATCCATCTGGCAACCCTGGCTAGATCTAGTGGGAAAATTGCTGAATTGGCAACACTGCTAATGTGTTGTGTTTGTTGGAGTGATCGCCGCTTAATGGCTTAATTATTTGTTAAAACTCAAAGATGACTGATAAATTCAATGGATTTAGTCACGACGAGATCCTCAAGATAACGGGGACCAAGGATGGTGGCGGTGCTAAAAGAATGACGAATGTGGAAGCAGGTTAGGAGCCAACTAAGCGTATAAACAATTATCTGTTTATAACAAAACCCCCATTTGCATGCGTGTGTTTGTGTGTGTCTATGATTGCAGCAAGGCAAGCGCTCCGGAAACAGCCCGGTATACGGCGCATGCCCGATAAGATGTTCCAGCAGGCGGATCAGTTGCGGAAGCAGCAGCAGTCGCAACAACCACAGTCCAAGTCCCAGAAACTGGACGTTGCAAAGAAACCCAAGTCGAGAGCAACAACTCCCACGGAGAAGCCATCAACTCCCACGGTCGAAGATGACGTAGCCGCTGCTGATGGATTGTCACTAAACCTAGAAAGAGCGCTCTCTGACTCTTTGATGGACGCACTATACCATGGACACGCTTCAGCGAGAGATAAACCAGCTGCCACGTATGCGGATGCTGGTGGCGAGAATAGCGAGGCGACGTCCACCGACGACAGCTCGATTCTAAAGATCAGCGGAAGCAACAGCCAGGCAATCAGCTCGGCAGACGATGCCAGCATCCTGCCCAGCACCAAGGACTCGTCTCGCGAACGCCTTAACACGGACTCGCCCTTCAAGGGCGTCTCGCTGAAGGACTTTGAGCAACACCGCCGCATGATCGAAGAGCAGAACAAGCAGAAGAAGCAGATGCTCTACCAGGCCATAGAGCAGCACACGCAGAAGACGGCGGCGGAGTCACGCAAGATCGAGGAGATCCGCCACGAGCTGTCCAAGCTGGAAAGCGATCTAGCCGTGGACGTGGCCCTGCTGAGGAAGCAGATCGACAACGCCTGCATACATTTCTCCAATGTAGAGTGAGTATATAATCTTAGTTCCAGGCTATCCAAATTACTAATTGGGTTCTTTATCCTTGAAGAAAACAATACGTCAAGATCGAGGCTCAGTTCCTGAAGGCCAAGATAGAACTGCACAATGCCTCCGAGAAAAAGGAGCTGCTCACCGAGCATCTGTGCACCGTAATCGCCCACAACGAGGATCGCAAGGCGCAGAAGCTTACGGAACTCATGCAAAAAGTGGGCCTGGCGCCAACCGATGAGGAGCCGTCGGCCTCGTCTCCCGATCCTCCTGTTAATTGATCCTAAGTAGTTCGTTTTAATCGGAGATTCACTTTTTCTTCCAACAATTTGACTTTAGAATCTGAAAAAGCGCTGCTCGCTAAATATTTAACATTGTAAAATGGATATTATTAATTGGAATTTATTGAATTTCATTCGCTGCTTGCCCAAAGCCAGGTCTTGTTAGCTCTCTAATATTAGTCTATAATTATTGTTCTTAGTTTAAGCAAAAAAGTGCAAATCGCAATAAAGTATGTGTATGTTATGTGTAAAAATGGCCTTTTTCATTACAAATTTCATTTATAGAAAAACAGGGTACTACATAGTCGGTCCATGCTTAACGTTTCTGTTATTGTTTGATTTTGAAAAGGTGGCAACGCCGTGCAACAGCTGATCCCATTTAAAGTTTAATAAACGTGCGGACGCCACACAAATTAAAGAAATTAACAATTTTTAACGAAATTAAATAGATTAATACTAAAAGATGGCTGGACGTGGCAGGGGGGGTAAGACAGGCACCCTCACGGCTGAGCAAATGGCCATGCTTGGCTGCACGAAGGACATGCCCGTGCAGACAGCGCCACCTCCAACATTTCCGCCGGTTCTGAACAGGCCCACAACTCTGGAGGTAGGTTCGGAGCTCTTTTAATCACAAGCACTGGAGTTATTAACTTGACCCATCTATTCCCACAACAGACAACGGCCACACAAAACTACCAGCTGCTGTGGAAGGAGGATTTCCTGAACCGCATGCGAGATTCTCCCTATTACATTGTTTCCGCCAGCCAGGAGTTGCAAAACAAGGAGCACAAGGACTGGCGTGAGGTGATTTTTATAAGTTAATATTCATAACCATCACTAATTATGTTTTTCTGTCCCATAGAAAGCCATGGATCGCTTGAAACTGAAAGCCCAGCCCGAGTTCAACTACAAAGCCATGCCGCGAGAGCTAAACACCTCAAATCGCAAGCGAAAGGGCGCAGAAGTCAAGCCAAAGCTGTTGGCTAAGAAAACCAACATCGAGGACAGACTCAAGGTGCTGGAGCAGAAGGAACTGAAGGCTGGCGGCGGAGAGCAGGACGAGATCAAGCAGGAATCCGACTCTGAGCAAGAGGAGGAGCAGGACGATCCGGAGGCGGCGCTGGACGACGAGATGGACGAGGAGAACGACTACGGCAACAGCTACTTCGACAATGGAGAATCGTACAACGACGAGGATGACAACTTGGACGATGGTCCCGTGTACTGAGCCAAATATACAAACAACATATTTGGAACTACTTTTGTGATTTACTACGTCGCCACTTTAAGCTTATTTAACACAAATTTTAGATCGTTATACATTTACGGGGGTGACTGGCTTAGTCTAGGTCCCTGGGGGCATTGTAGTTGAAGTGGACGAGACCGGAGGATTTCACCTGCAACGAGAATCCGTAATTAGAAAGGGCGCGTGATAGGGTGTGGCTGGGCGTGGGACTCACGAATCCAATGGTGCCGGCCAGGACCAGGATGCCGGTGATGAGCACGGCATTGTACTTGGCGTTCTGCTGGCTGTGCTGCTCCTTCCAGTCGCCGGCGGGCACGGGCAGATCATTCATGGTGGAGTGCTGGTGGTGGCCACCGCCGTGGTAAGCGGCACGCGACATGGCGCCAACTGAAAGGGGAAATAGAGAAAGATTTATTAATATGTAAAGGCTCTGAAATTCCCAGAACACAACAGGGAAAACACTTTGGAGTCTGCCTTCGGAAAGCAATGTTCCAATAGGATCTCTAACTGATTAAGAATAGATATTAAGATCGAAACACGTTTAAAAGGGAATGTTTTTGGTTCATTTTAGTGTTTTAGTGGGAATCACTTTCTCCGCTGTTCCTTGATGTCCCTCCCGTTGCTCCACACATTATGTAATTTTTAAGGTTAACAGTTGCAGCGAAAAAGGGCGAACCGCCGCGTAAACTCACCATTCTTGAGCATAAGCCCCTGCTTGACAATGTGCTTGACCAACATGTTTGCTCGAAAGTAGCTGAAAATTAGTAAATTATGCTTTTTATTATGGCTAAATTTTTTTCGCATAAAAACTCACCCGAAGATTACCTTGTGTATCGAACAGTGTGACCGAGCAAGAGTAACGGCACAATACCCGAACAGAATACACTGTTAACGCCTCTGCGGGAGCTCTGTTAAACCAGCTGTTGTGGAGGCGTTCTTTTATTCGCAAGTTGCAAACAATTGGAAAATAGTTGATTATTTATAGGACTTTTTAAGCCCCCTGTGCCTCGAGATACATTCCCCAGCCATGTTGTCCATCGGCGCCCTGGCCAACATTAAGCACACGCTGCAGAAGGAGCTGTTCCTGGCCGCCGGTGAACGCCTCCTCTCCGTGGTGACGGTGGTCAAGAAGAAGGACAAGAAGCCCTGCTACCTGTGCGTGGTCACCACGGCGCCGCCGGTACCTGTGGTCACGTTGGTGCTGGTCAAGCAGTCGGAGCAGCGCGAGAGCGAGTACAAGCGCAAGCGGAGCTGGCAGCTGGACGAGATCAAGTCGGTGGACGGGCGGAACGAGCAGTTCGAGACGCACGAGTTTGACCTGCAGCTGGAGAAGCTCTACAAGTGGTACGCCCTCAACTTGCACGAGCGCCAGAACTTTCTGGCTGTGCTGAATCGTCAGATCCAGAAGAGTGTGCGTGGCCAGAGGGCGGAGTTCCGGAACGTGCCCGCTGCCTGGCTGTCGGAGAAGTCGCCGGAGAAGGTGGCACTGGGCAGAGCGGCGCAGAAGACGCAGCTCATCGACGACGAGGAGGACGATGAGGAAGAGGAGGCCCAGGAGTTCACTGCCCTCACCGACAAGGAGGCCAATGAGCTGGGCAAACTCTTCTCGGAGTGCGACTTTGCTATCAAGGATGCGGAGCAGTTCATCGAGCAGTTGTCCCGGGAACTCCACGACCTCGATGGGGTACTTAGACAATGGTTTTCAAGCCGCAACGAATGATTCATTGTTATTTTTCTCCTCCAATTTTCCAGGCCAATATGCAAAGTGTGCTGGCCTCTGAGCAGAAGGTGTTGAAGATGATGGAGCACATCGACAATGCCATCTCCGAGGCGGATAAGTTCGAGACGAGACTGGACAGCTATGAGGATATTCTGGGGCATGTGAAGGAGACGATGGAGAAGATTGGCGGCAAGAATGCCATGATCGAGATTGCCAACAACAACAATATCAAGCTGATGAAGGAACTGAACAAAGTCATAGTGGGTTTCGCCATGAATCATCTTTAATTAGGGACTAACCCTTGTGTATTCCCGCAGAGCCAACTGGACTTGCCGCACAGCCAGCAGCAGGCGCTGGATGAGCCTGATCTGAAGACCGCTACTGGACGCAAGGCGGCCATAGCTGCTGCCCAATGCCTGCAACAGGCCATGAATAGTGATATAGATCCCGCCCTGCTTCGCTTGGAGGCAGTGCAGGATCAGCGTAAGCGCTTCGAGAAGTGGAAACAGAAGTTTTCGGCCACCGTAAGCCGTTTCATGAATAACCTGTTCATCCATCTGGGCAACGAGATCGGTGACATGCCGGTGACCAGCACGGAATTAACGCTGCCTAACCATTCCAACGTTCATCGGGAGCTAACGCCCTATACAGAGCTGATGCACTGGACAAAGGCTATGGACAGGAAGACCTACGATGGCCTAATGCGGGTCTACACGGCCTCGCTGAGTAAAATCTATGACAGGGATGTGAGGAATTTCTTCAATTTGGTAAGAAGCTGAAGAAATTGTAATAAAATTAACTTAGCTTGTCACTTTTCTTTCATAGGCTAAGATGCAGGTCTCGGAAAAGCTGCGTAGCTCTCGCGAGGATCTGGACATGTCCACGTCGTCGCGAAAGTCCGCCGTCTCCACTATACCCTACGGCACTTTGGGCATCAATCGTGATCAGTGGGGACCCGGTGTGGAGAGTGCGGATCGCATTCGATTCGATGCACTGCTGGAGAAGGTCCTGGCCGAGCTGGAGCCTATTGCCCTGCAGGAGCAACTGTTCTGCATCAACTTCTTCCAGATGGACGTGATCAGTCCCACGACGAAGAACACTCAGACCACGCTGGAGATGGAGAAGGCGGTAGACATGTCGCAATCCGTTAACCTGGGCGGAGCGATCTCTCCCTCAGCAGAGGGAGTGCCTCAGAAGAGGATCGACAGGCAGATCAATGAGGATGTACGCAAGCTGATGATGGGCCTCTTTGGCTGCCTGGAGCCCGAGTTGGTTAGCTTCATCCAAAGCTTTGAGCGGGTCGATAGCTTGTGAGTTGCTAAGACTATTTAGTCCCTGCATTTGGATTCTCATACTCCCTTTCCAGCTACTCCCTGTACGTGCTCGTCCGTCTCACCCAGCACGTCATGTCCGCCCAGGACACACATTCCTTTCTCAGCATGACCTTCGCCTCTGCCCTGGTGCAGGTGAAGCGCAACTTTGACCGCTTTATGCAGCAGCAGCTGCAGTCCATCCGCGAGGCCAAGCTGCACAAGCGCTCCAAGGCCATCCTGCCGTACGTGGAGAACTTCGAGAACTTTGCCCAAACGGCGGAGGGCATCTTCCGCAAGTCCGATCGCCGCACCGACATGGAGAAGTGGTACCTGCAGTTGGTGAATGCGATCTTTGAGGGCATTCACCTGCACTCGCAGGAGCATCCCAAGACACCGTCGCAGGTGGTGCGTATGGAGAACTACCATCACATGTACGCCCTGCTGGCCCAGCTCAAGGTTCCGGGACTGGATGCCCTGAAAAAGGAGGCCAAGACGCGATACAACGAGGCGCTAAAGGCATATGTGACTCAGTACTTCGGGCGCCCGCTGGAGAAACTAAATGTAAACTGATCTCTCATCAAAATAGACCTCCATCTAACCAAGTTCCATCTCTCCCCTTGCAGCTATTCTTTGAGGGCGTACAGCAAAAGGTGGCGCAGGGCGTCAAGGAAACGGAGATCAGCTACCAAATGGCCTTCTCCAAGCAGGAGTTGCGCAAGGTGATTGCCCAGTATCCGGCGCGCGAGGTGAAAAAGGGCCTGGAGAACCTCTACAAGAAGGTGGAGAAGCACCTGAGCGAGGAGGAGAACCTGCTGCAGGTGGTGTGGCACGCCATGCAGGAGGAGTTCATTGCCCAGTACAACTACCTGGAGGAGCGCATCCAGAAGTGCTACGCCGGCGCCATGATCAGCCTGGAGTTCAACATCCAGGACATACTAGCCTTCTTCTCGGACATTGCGCGCTCCCATTGATCGAGGGATTGGATCCTGAAGACAGGGAGGCGTTCCGAGTTGTATTTTTAAGTGCAATAGTATTTAAAGCGCTGTAGTTTTTTTTTTGCTGATTGGAAAATATATGGCGCGCATATTTAAAGAGATCTGGCTCTGGAAAAGTCCAAAGATTAAGCTGCAGCTGAAGAGAGGAAATGGAAAGGCTTTTGAGAGACCTTTTAAATGACAGCATCTGAAGTTGTGAGTAATTTGGATAGTTCTTAATCTTTTATAGATTCTAAAAATATTTCTTGAGAGTTATTTGTTGCGGAAGTGTTATTTCTCCTAAAAGAAAAGCCGAGTATAATTTAAAATTTTTAGTATGCCAACAACCAGATTAAAAAACTCTTTCTATAAGGGAAAATTGGTATTTAAATTCTGTAAATTTCAGTAATTGTATAGTTAAGGTTTTTCAAAAAAATCAAACCATAAAATCGTAAGCTACAGCGCTTATATTTAAACAGCTTAGAAAGATCAACTAGAGCTTTGTAAGATCAAAAAAGATACAAGAGATGTCAAGAGAGCGAGCTGAGAGCTGGAAGAGTGAGCTTTCGGGGTAGCTTTTCAGCCGCCACTTTTGAATATTCTGAGTTGGGCTCTCAGTCAGTTTTCGCGCCTCATTCTGGTCGGTTGTCGGTCGATCGTGTCGCTCCCCAAACCAACCGCCACCTCCAATTGGTAACGATTTTAACCTGTGTGCATTTTAAATTGTTCTCCCCGTACGTGTTTTCCGTGTGCTCTGTTCCGGTGTGGATGTGCCTGTGCCCGTGCCCGTCGTGTTGATAACTCCGTGAAATGCAAATGGTAATTGCAAAATGCCGCACCGCGTGCATCTAAATGTGCTGGATATCTATACTTTAAGAAGGTCTCCGCCAGGGAGAACACAACCGAGTCCGAACCGATCCTCCCTCCTGTATGTGAGCCCCTATAAGGCGACCCGTCCGACCGGTTGTCGCTCCTGACTCGATTCTCCTGGCCTCTCCTTGCTCCTCCACCTTCTCCACACCTCGCCTCCCCTTATCTCCCTTCTGCCACCTTTCCCTAGCTTACCTTACCTTACCTTGCCCTCTGTCTTTGCATTTCTCATGCACACACGCTTCTCGTTCTTTTATTTTTATTTTTTGTGTGCTTCGTGCGCTCCCGTGCTCATGTTCCTCCACTTTTTCGGCTGCCTGTAGTACAGTGGGACACTGGTAAAAGAATGTTTCGGTTCCTTAATAAAGAAACTATTGAGTTTATTGAATTTTTAATATTTTATTTGATTTAAATTTAAGCTAAAAACCAATGCAATTAATTACTTATTTATTTATTTAAGGCTTACATTTGGTCTAAAACTAAAGGAGCATTAGCTGCTGAGGCCTACCGCTCGGCATTTAATTAGAAATCCTAGTTCAATCTATATTTTTTGATATTAATAGTTATTTTATTGCGTTTTTAGATCAGTGGTGGCCAGGCAATATATTAACATATAGAAAAAAACATTTCAGAATTCTAGATTAGGCCACAAAATTACGATATGACAGTACTGGAGCGTTGTTTACATTCGCGAGTTAGGGCTTTGGGCACCACTGCTTTAGATGGAGAAATTAGTAGATGGAATCTTTTTAAGATGTTTTTTTTTATTAAGTCGTAAGGTTACAGTTTGAAGAACTCCAATTCCTAGATTTTTTTAATACCCAGTGACCACTGTATGTGCATTCCCTATTATTCCTCTTTGGCCAATGCCTTTTGTTTTTTTTTTTTCCTTTGTGGCGGTCATCACACAGCCGCTGCTGTTGCTGTATATTTTAACGAAGTTTCGCTGAAACCTGGCCCACCTTGATAAGCCCCTGGCAAGTCAGTCGTCGCGAACGTTGGTCGAACCAGCGATCGTCTCCCAGCAAGTTCAATGCTACTCGTACGATCCGATCCGATCTGAGCCGATCCGAGCCGAGGCGATGCGATGCCGGTGCATTTTGGACTTCCGCTATGCGCCCGCGGGTCAGCAGACACTACGACTATAATTAGCTAGTACGGATCGGAGTTAGCCCTGCGCTCAAAAAACCCAATTACTGTAGGTGATCTTGGAGCAGCGGATAAAGTGCGATAAGAGGCAGATGCGAGAGCTATCTATGTCGTCAGTAAACATTGTAATCGGAGTTGCTGGATCTTGAGTCACTAAGCGAACAGTGAGGAGCTGGCTTTAGTGGGTTAACAGCTACAACTTGTTAATTAGTATAAATATTTGCAAGGCTTCCTGGCGTATTTTATTTACGGTATATTTCACTTGCTGTATATGCGACCCAAATGCTCGTATCTGGTTACTTCAATGCCACCTTAGAAGTTATAAATTTCTTTAAAATCTACCTTTGCATATTATTCCGTGACGGTGTCTGTATACTTCATTCATTCACTGTTTATATATTTATACATGTGTGCGATATAGTGTCAAATATCATCATCACTGTACCCTGCTTCAGTTGCGGCGATATCAAAGCTCTCATTTGTGCCATATGTACATTATTTAATTTCCCTGATTGCCGCCATTCAAATGTTTATTTACTCAATTTTAATTGCTGCTCCATTTTATTATTTGCATGCCGAGAGAATATATATAACAGTTTGCACTTTATAACCGGAGAGAATTAATGGAACACACCTCATATACTGCTTGCTAGCGGAAAAAGTTATTTAGTTATTTAGTGGAAGATTGTGAGGTTTGCAAAGTAAGAGTTTAAAATTCCAGTTGTGGGAAAAATATATTTTTCAGTATAATTTTTTACATATAAACAAGTGTTCCTAACCTTATCTCGGTTTTGTTGATCTTGTAAAGGTTGTTTTCCGTTCGAGGTAACATCCCAGAATCTAGAATGACTCGAGGACGGTTTACTCTATGTGGTCACTTTTTCGCACTTGATATCGGGCGAGATAAAGCAAAGATAGTGAGCTAAACTCACTCTCGTTTTTGTTCTTGATTCAGTGGATTCACTATTTGCCTGGCACATTTAGGGCAATTAATAAGAAACAAAGTCATAGCCGAGAAACTGACATTGGAGCTGCGTCATATTCGCTGTAGTGTGTAGAATGCATTGCCTGATAAATATTTGCACTCGGCCATTATCTCTTGTTTCAATAATATACTTTAACTGCAGGGTGGAGAATAGAGGAAGCCACACCGCCACCCGCTCCCAAGAATTTCCGCCAATTTCCCGAAACATTGTGGTGTGTCGTGACTGAGTCATCAGGTTTTTTCCCTCCATCTCCCATCTCCCCGGTTTTGGCCTGAACCAGAGCCCAAGTTTACTTGAGGTTAGAGCAGCCAAAGGCGGTTTTTTCCTCTGCCATTTCTGGCTTCTTACCTTTCATTCTTTCCGTATTCTTTATTTTCTTTTCTTATATATTTTTTTTGCGGCACTGCACCATGGCTGTGGGCCGCACATTTTTCTTGGCTGGCATTTTCATTTTAGCCCGCCCCAACTGACCGTTATTTTCGCGAGCGGAGCGGAGTCTAGAGTCTAGCCACAGACTAATTAAATCAAAACTTAGCAGCTCTGCTGTCATCAGCAAAAGCTGCCGCCCAATCTGCGCCATACGTGCTCAGTTAATTTTTTTCTTAAAATTTTCGGGGTGTTTGGCAATCGGAAAAGCTCAAACAATAAGCGCCGTAAGTGTGCTATGTGCATATGAAACACCTATATACAGGTGCTCGTCGTATAGTTATGTGCTTGTTTTATAATGCATGTGGAAAAAAAATAATAAAAAGAGTGTGCGGTGCACATTGTTCCGAACAATGGAACGTTATACGATAAAAAGTGTATAAATAAGCCCGAACGGGGGTTGCATGTCACCTGCTCAGCCTTAGATCGCCCCGGCGCAGCCCTGAGAAAATGAAGTCACTCTCAAATAAATAAAAGCGAAGCGAGAAGAGTTACGGCAAGTGCTAACTGAATATATTCATGCCAGCCAGTCAGCCAGCCAGCCACATAATACCCAAAGCCAACAGCCTTCCTTGCACCTTCCACCTACTACTACCAGACGGGGGAATCTCCACTTATTGTTGCCCTGTTCTCAAAATCCGAGAGCCATGTGAACTGTGTGAACCCATAAGCGCCCGTCCATGTAACTAAATCAAAAACAAGCGAGGGCACTGTAAAGGTGGTGGAATCACTCAGCTGGAATGCATCTTAACCTTAGGATCACTGGGAAGATGTGAGAAATTAGATAGAACCAAACAGTGCAGTTTTACAGTATTATTTGAACACAAAAACTAAAGAGGGTAACATCTTAGGCATATGATATCTTTAATAAATATAATGTAATTTAAAAACGCACCCAATATAATTTAAAAACTAAAATATAATATTTTAAAAAGAAAAACCAAGTATTTTCAAAAGCTAACAATCTATTTGTTTGCTTGCATCTTTTCCTAACAAATCTTTCTGTTAGTTAACATGTACTTTAAACAAAAAGTAAAAATTTTACATAGATTTCCTTACAAATATTCCTGTTAGTAAGCATGTACTTTAACGTGTACCTGACATCGATTTTCTTCTTGTTACTTAACATGAACTTTGAAGCGTACCTGACATCAATTTCCCAACAAATCTTCCTGTTAGTTAACATGTATTTCGACATGCATTTCCTTACCAATCATCCTGTTAGTTAACATGTACTTTGAAGCGTACCTCACATCGATTTCCTAACAAATCTTTCTGTAAGTTAGCATGTCGATAACATCGATTTCCTTACCAATCTTCATGTTAGTTAACATGTACTTTGACGAGAACCTGACATCGATTTCCTAACATATCTTCCAGTTAGTACTTTGACATGCACATGACATCGATTTCCTTACTAATCTTCCTGTTAGTTAACATGTACTTTGACATGCTCATGACATCGATTTCCTTACCAATCTTCCTGTTAACTAACATGTATTTTCAACGAAAAATGCTTACTTAACATTTTTAAAACCAAAAAACTTTCTGACTTTTATCAAGTTACCTCCGAGAAAGCCAAGCTAACATACATACATCTGCGATATCTCCTGCGCTCGGCTCTTAGAAACTTTGAAAAAAGAAACGATTGAGCACGTCATATTCGATTGGGGGTAGAGTTGCAGATCTCCAGACCCGATTGCTTCACGCACACTACATTTCATACACCACACACACATGGGTGAGGCGGCAGCGGCGCTGGAAAGTAACTCCAGATACTTCCCCCAAGAGGGAGCGGAGCCCCTTTTGGACCTAGACCATTTATGGTGTCAGTAAGGTACACTGCAGCCGGTAATGGCCATGATAATGATGCCTCTTGGCCGACTCGCCACCAGAACGCCACAAAGTGGTGCAATTTGCTCGACGGTTCTTGCTGCCTGCTGCTAGAAAGTGGCCAAAAGGCGGCTGGGAATAGCAAGAACAACAAAAACATACCAACAAAAACAAAACAAAACAAAAAGCGTAATCTAAAGCAAAGTTAAAAAGTAAAGCATGCTGCGGAAAATGGCTCTGCACTCATTTTGGTAGCTGACAGCCGTGCACAGTGGTCGAAAAGGGTTAAGACTTGTTAGGTTATCATAGAAATAATAAAATATAATGCATATATGTAAATAATATTTACTTAAAACATTAATAATTACGGGGAGAGCGTTATATGCTGAATTATTAAAAGGAAATAATCTTATTTAAGAAATACTAAAAAAAAATGTTTTTTAACTACCATTAATTACATGAATACTATAAAATTAGAAAAATCTCTTCGTAGGCTCCTTATATTGTTTTATATCCAAAATAAACCATTGGAACCACAGTGCACCGTCTGGTAGGAGAGGGGAGGAGTCGACTATCGTCCCCTTTTTCGAGTGTCTGCGTCTGGTTTGGTTTGTTTTCACCATGCAAACGTGATCTTGGAAGTGGACGAACTCGTGTCTTACATTATATATAGACCAGTTTCCTCATTTTGATGTGCCCGGTTCTAATGGGGCTTAGGCATTATCCCCCGGCTCTACAAGCGCAACTGCCTTGAGGCCATAGAAAGAGAACTTTTACCTGGGAAGCTCAGGTGTGACGAGAATGTCAACATAACTTAACTGGCGGCCAGCTGGGGCTGGGATTATGAAATTATCAAATCAACGGAATTAAGTTTAAATTATTTATGAAATTCCCGTTAAGGAATCTGCTCCCGTTTTCTATTAAAAATAGATATAATATTCTATATGGAGATATTTATCTATAAGAACTGAGCTCATCAGTAGAAGCGTTAATGACTGATCTACAAAAAACACAGAGCTTCTCTGAAACCAGGAAGAAGAGCAAACAATAAATCCAAATTCAGATTAACTGCCAAAACATTTTGTTGTTCTTTTTGAAGCTGCAAAAGATGATTTCCTCAACTCATTAATTGTCTGGTAGAACAAAAAAACGCGAAACAAGACAAAGCTCTCACACGTTCCTTCTATCAAAAGGTATTTAAGCCCTCTACTCTCCCTTCCCTCCCAGCTCAAGATCGGCAGCCGTAATGCGCAAATGTTCTGGGGCCATGAAATATTTGCTGGATGCATGCTAAATTAATATTAAAAGTAATAATTGTTGACTTGTTGGATTTATAATTAGAAATGAGCCGGCTTCGAAACGGCAACATCTCCAATTGTAATTAGTTATTGGCAAAGAATCTCTGGGCACGCCATTGAATCATCGTTAAGAAAAACTTAAACTAGGAACTCATTAGCATTATGCCAGTAGTGTCGTCGCAATACCTGGGCCTTCCTTTTTAGCCTCTTTGTTGCCTCGTGTGAACAATCGAAAAGTCAAAATAAACAGAATTCAATTACACGCAGTTTGGGAAGGAAGCGAATGAAGTTGTAACTGCCTCAGCGACCTTGGCAAATGGGAATTTACCCGAGCCTCGCCATGCCTTGCCTCGCCTTAACCCTTGAAACCTCACTTCCTCAGAATCTCAGTCCGACCTGTCCTTTCGGGCCGGAGGGACTTAAGCCAGCCAGATCTCCGCCTACCTGAAGGAACCGAAAATCGAGCCTGAGAACGGAGCTGGAGCTGGTGAATCGGCGCATTTTACACACACTCGAGTGATTAATTTCCTGTTTATGAGCACTTCGTTGCCCCGCTCTTTGTTGTGCGGCTTCTTTGCCAAAGGTTTCGAAGGTTTCCACTGTTTTCCTCCCTCAATGGAAGCGAGTTTCGTCGGGATTCGATAATTTGGTTCCTATGTGCCGAGTACACGGCAAAGAATTTTAATCGCGTTTATTCACAAAGATTTGATGAGGTCTGGAACCAATAGGATTAGAGATTCAAACTATAAGGTGTAGGATTAATCTTAGCTTAGGAACCCATTTATAATATAATTTACAATAGCTCATACAGTTTATTTATAATTATTAAAAGAGTTTTTAAATTTAACTGAAACTTAGAACCATTTCTTTCCAGGAAATAATATTAAACTTTAATCGAATTCGTATTAATTCCCTAGAATAAATTGTATCAGGAGTGATTGACTTCGGGTATAGCTTAAGCTTTAAAATATCCCCTTAATTATATGAAAGAATTAACTTTGAACCACCATTTGGAAGAACAAATAAAAATAATGCATATTTAAACTTTTCAATGCTTTTAAACTTTTATCTTTTTCATAACTTTTGTAATTAAAAACAAAAAGTCAGACTTTTAATTGGAAATTCGGCTTATTTAGGAGGTACCATAAACAAAACAGCAAAATAACAAACAAATTATTATTTTTTTACATTTGAACATCTGATATGCTTGGCTGCGCAATTGTTTTAAAAGGCAGACAACCTTTTTCGGACCTTAGTTGCAAGATGCTAAATTTTTTCCTGTGCAGGATACTCCCTCTCTTGCGAGTTGTGTGTAAACGATTTGCGTGTTTCGCCGATATTACCGTAATCGCCAGACGCCTGATCAGTTGGGCTGGGACCGGGCTGGGAGCTGTGTATCCGTCAGATAGCCGTACATTCGGCTGCTACACGTGTTGCGACGCTCAGTCACCGCTACCCATGCTCATGTCCAACTCAATAGTTAATAGCAGCTACCTGTCAGGTATATTTACTTGTGGCTCTGCTCCGCTCAGCTCGGCGCGTTCAGGTTCAGTCTCGGCTCGGCTCATCGCAGTCCCGCTCTCGTCCACTCAGTCAGTACCGCCGAACCTGTCGTCGCCGCCGCTCACTGCCGCTCAGTGCTCGCTCGTAGTTGGACTTGAATGTTTTCAGTTTGATTTTTTTTCGCGTGTGTGAGAACGTAATTTCCATGAATTTTGCGCTATTGAATCGAAATTGATGACGGTTCGAGTGCCCCAATGATTGCCATTTCGCCGTGTGGCAATTGCTCTTTATGGAGCATTCAAATGAGCTTTTTGGAGCGGAGTTACGTCTCTGATTACGAGCTCCAGTTTTGCTTGTAGTGTCGTGCTGCCCCGAAAAAAGTCAGAAGCCAGTCTGAATACAAATTAAAGAATTATCTACTTCCTAACCAGTGATGAATGAATGTCGTCGGTTCAACCTTAGGCTTGCCATAAGAAGCTGAAAGATGCCTAAGTGCTAACGAACTGTTTACTGTGAACAAGTAAATATTTAAAAATATACTGCATGCGGAAATATTCATGAAAAGTGTGCGTGCTGGTTACTTGGAACTATTTCTATAGACACCTGGTGGCATTGGATGGTAAATTAATTTATTTTATATTTTGAGGAGATTTAATTAAAAGAATACATACTGAAAGATTTGGCTTTGGCTTACTTACTCTCTAGTTTCTATAAAAACTATAGTTTCTTTCCATACTCCCTAGAAATTGTGCATACTTTATCTTTTCCTTAAGAAGTATTCTACCTATCTACCAGACCGATAAGTTGGTAGCAGAAAAAAATAAACGCAGACTGGCAAATAGACGTTAGCACCTGTGTCACCAAAGAAGAAGTTAATTTAAAAGTTCAAGATGCAAACACCTGGCATGAGTATTGCTTTTAATTTGTTTCCAACGATCTCAGTTATCCAAGATTATTCAGGTAGCATTCCCCATTTTCATTGCCATTTTGGCTCGATTCGATTGCGAAAGCGGCAAATCTAATGCCAATAAAAGGGGGGAAGGTGGAGTCCATTCAGTTGCTAATGATTCTGATAATTGCCATTGTGCGAAAGCAAAAGCAAAAGCAAAGCTTTTGTTGTGCAATTTGGGGTATTAAGAGGGATGGGGGGTACTTGACGTTTACTAGAGTTTTGTTAAGTACGGATTATGATTGCGATTATGATTGCCAGCGACCCGATGCTGATGCAATTAACGAGCGGCAAGGGCAGCACGAAGCGTTTATGCAAATCATGGGCCAACACGGTCCTGAGCAATTATTGAATCGAGTTTGCGGTTGAAGCCTGCCGAGTGGAGTAGATACTCAGGTGTGTATCCGAGTTGGCGAGTATATCTGTCTATCTGCCGGCATATCTTTTTATGCTCTTGACCCAGTGGCAGAGTGTCAAAGCGGGCCTTTATTAACGCAATTTCTTGGCTAATCTGCCGCGTAAACCAGTCCAATAAAAAGAGCAGCAAGAAATTAAGGCTAGCTTTGGTTAGCGAAGCTAAGAATACCCTGGCAATATTTTAAATGGCTTATAAATAAATTCTTCTATATTATCAGAAAAGGATATGTATGTAGAATAAGTATCTTTCAGTTTAAGAGATCAGATCAGGCATGTTATGTAGAAATTATTTATAATAAATAGGGTCATTGCCTGGCAAACCTTAAGATTATAATACCCTATGAAAAATTGTCCACCTGCCATGCCTTGATCTTTAGACGAACGTAATTACCCAAAGCTAAATGCAATTTGTAGAGCCATTATGTTGGAACGTGTTTTCGGTTCAGATCGGGTTGGATCGGAGTCGGGAGGAATCCGGCGATGTGTGATCCACTAACACGAAAAACGGAACTGGAACTCGGACTGCCATCGCCATCGCATCGCATCGCATCGCAGATGTGACAATTGTTTGAGAAACCGCGCTGCTCCGCTGGAAATTCGCCCCGAATAGGAGGGGAATCAGTGAAGCGACGGATATATAGTCGGGGCGTGGCACGGCGAGATTTTGCAGTGGTCCGTGTCCCCACTGCGGACGACGGCTTTAATCACACTCGATTGGCAATCAATAAGAGCCAATCAGTGCCATACAGACACGGTCGTACTTTTACTTGTGTCGCACGAGTTTCAATTCAATTTGCACATAATTTTACATAATCTTCGCCTCGGCGAGAAACTGTGTCAAGTCGAGCAGTTAGCCAAGTGCGAGTAAGTATCTAGCAGATACTCATTGTTGTTTTTACTTTCGTTGGCGGCTGCTGGCTGTCAGAAGCAGAAGAAATGAGCGAAGCCCATCTGGTTTTTACTTTCCTTTTATGCCAGGCCAAGCGCGGACTTTCAATTACTTCAAGCTGCCAAGATTGAGATACAGATACGCCGCTTTGGATACACCCCGAAGAGCGAGCCAATTGCGATTATCCCCTGGATTCTGTAAATGAATCGCTGCTGCTATTGCTGCTGCTGCTGTGGCATTTGATTAGATTCGGTCTCCCTGGCGGATGATCTCCTAATTAGCCACACAGTTGGCTGGTAATTAGTGCTGCCAGTTGCTTTATTTTTTATGGAAATTACTTTGTTTATCGTTTGTTTGGTGACATTTCTGCCTCGGTTTGAGGTTCAGTTTCAGCCTTTTGATGGCCGTTCGAAACGCTGTCCGCTTGGACTTTCGCCCTGTCAAAGGTCAACCACGTGTGCTCGCTACAAATTGAGTTCGAAATTAATCACAGTCGCCATGTAATTGTCGTTAAACCGGGGGAATTTTATTATGTAAAGGTCGTTGTTCAAAGAGAAAAAGAACGTGAACAATATAGTAAATAAATCATAAAGATTTAATAAATAATATAAATGAATTTGGGGAAATTATAGCTTGCCTAAAATAATTTTCGAATTTTATTCATATTCTTTAATTTGATATTTAATTCTCTGTACAACTTTTAAAGTATCTATCCAATCTCAAGCTAATACGCATTTATTTATTACAAAAAAAAACTCAACTACTTTAACCTTCACAAACTGATTGATCTTGGACGTTCTTTGTCTTGTAATTTTCCTATGACAGTAGCTTTTTCAGCTCATCTCATGTTCATCCGTTTGCTTTTCCATTAAAAATAATGATTCTTGATGTTTCCTTGGAAGTGAACCCTTGATAATTTCAAGTAAAAACTTTACGGCCAGAGAGCAAACCTGGCCAGCTGAGTTCTGTGCGCGAATTGTGTTCGGGTTCCCTGAGGTCGGGGAGCGGGCCTAAATGGCGAGTTAATGTTCGCTTTGGCTTTGGTCAGCGGCAGTTGTATCTTTCTGTGGTTACGCCCGGCTGAGTTCTGGTGGTGCTGATGTTGCTGGTGGCACTACTCTATGTACTATATATGTGGCCCTCGTCAGAACCTTTATCAAGTGTCATACTTTTTGCCCCCATCCCCGGGCACTTGTCGCCGTTCGATCTGAGTGCACAAAGAAAAGCAGTACGGGTACAGGCTTCAGTTCGGGTTCGGGCTCTGGTACTTTGGTGCTTTCCTTGGCAACACTTGTACTCGCACTCTTACCTGTTAATAACTTGTAACTTGATGCATCGCCGGATCGCGTCCCTTGGGCTCGTCTCACTGGACTGACTTTCGGAGTCTTCGCCAACGGTCGAGCGATCTTGCAGAGAAAGAAATATTTGGGGTGCTCACAATGCTGGAAAACTGGGAAAACTTAAATGAAACTTGGGGAAAATATATTTATTCAATTATTCAAATGAGAAAAATCCAACAAAACCCCTATTTGTCATCCCTAGCACCCTCATCAATAAATTGTTATTAAATATTGGTTATTATTTTAGTATGTAGTGACCTCATTTTCTTTCCGTGCACTACCTGTTCCGCCCCGTCTCTCCGCTGTTTGCATAGGTGTGTGTATCTGCAATCTGTGAGAGTGGACTTGGCACTTGCGCTCGGCCGAAGACAAAAGTATCTGAAGGCATGCACATCTCTCCGCCGCTCTATCGGCGGCTGTATCTGTATCTGCAGCATGCAAAAATGCAAATCTTTGCCACTAAGGCGCCACATTTGTTTGCAAAATGTTCAATAATAAACAAGCGGAGACGCCGCCGTCATCCACTTTGTGGTGCCTTCATTTGGACGAAGACGCCGTAAACATTTCGTTACCCGGTACTCGTTAAGGGGCGACTGTTTGTGGATAAACATTGGCGGGATGAAGTAATTTGATCGGCAGCTAAGGGATTTTGGGAAAGAAAAGTTTTTTTTTGTTATTTCGTTAAATACCAATCCTGGAATAATCTGAAATATGGGATAGATAATATTGTATTTCGTTTAAATTATTCAACATTTATTGGTTACCAGTATTTTATCGCTTTATAAATATTCAGCAATTATTTCTGTGCCGTTGTATTATTTAACCACATTCGACGGAAATACTTTCCCCAACTTAGTACTGGATATTATTTTAGTCGAACTCCCCTTGAAGCCCCCACTTGTAATATCTGTTTATGACTTCGCCCGACACTGCTGTAAATGAACGAAAATTTGTATAAATAAAGATACAGATAAAGGCCTCTTTTGGCCCGTTTTGCTGGTCACCGAACTCTCGATCGCATGTTAAAAGTGGATTTTGTTTTCTTCTCCCGCCACTCTTTGCTCATTTATGCAAGCATGCATAATTATTTGCAAATATGCATTTCTTCGGGTGATGGTGATAAGGTTCGCTCTCAACTCGGCTAAGATAAATGTGTGCCATTGTGCCGATAAGAGGTTTGACTCTTGATGCCAGCAGCCATTAATATAATGACACAACCTTAATAATCGAACTGTTTGGTGTTTGAGTTGAGTCATCGGGCCATTGGAGTTCGTTCCAGGTAGCGGAGCTAAATATAAATGCCAATCGGCGAACACATTTACGCACTTGGCTTAATTAATGTTTATTAGTCGCATATATTTGCTTAATTTGTGTTGCCAAGGCTCGGAGACGGTAGCCAAACTTATGAGGGGAATCGATTTGTATAATTATAAATGTCTTTAAGGCCTTTATTTATCTTCCAATTCAAAGACAAATTGACAGATTTATATGAAATAGTTAAGGGTTGCCATTTTTTGACTTTTATGGAGCTTTAATGGGGGAATTGAAACAAGTTCTCAGTCAGATCACGACTTTTAAATAAAGAGGCTGATACCTATTTAAAATTTCCATTTAGAAATAAATTAAAATATTTATAGGAAAATGTTGCCGATTTTAGATTTTTAATTGAGTTTTTTGCACTTATTTTTTACAGTTCCAGCCGTTTAAAATTTATACATTTCACCATATGTTTACTCTTCTATTTCCGCATAAAAATAATTTAAAATATTTATTTGAAAACGGAAAGTTGTATTGTCCAGTTCTTTAATATTTTATAAGCTTTAAAAATTCATTTTTAATTTTTATAAATCCGAAAATACGCTCCTATTAGCCTTTATTTTCAACTTTTAAAAAGATCTGTGACATTTCCAAATACATCTGATCAATTAATGGCTTGCTGCCAATGGGTTAAGCAATTAAAAAGTTCTTGTGAAATTTGAAAAAATCCCTGATCAATTTATAGTGGTATGCCAATGGGTTAAGCAATGGCATTGGATCGCTAAAAATATTTCCCCCACGAGAAATTCATTTTCAGGTCAATAAAATAAGTTGGGAAACCGAAAGCCCAGCAACTGATACCGCTGTGTGTCTTTCATTTTATTTTTTGTCTTCTTACGTTTATTTTTTGTATTTATTTTTTGCCATGCTCATATTGGAACAGTTGTTTTGACTACTTTGTTTCAGGGGCCTCTCTCGTGCGCTCATTGTTGTCAACTTTCAGATGTTTTCTCTGTCAGTGACTGATAAAAACAGAGCCAGTCAAGTGAAATTTCGACAGCGACGACAGTCACCTGTCTAGAGCAGAAATGATTTGCTCTGATTTGTGTAGAATTGACTAACAATGGGCGAGTGCAGAATTTTCGGAGACAATGTCATAATCATAACCATAGTCAATGGCATAATAAGCCGATCAGTATGCAGTAGAATGGCCAGGGGGCTTTCACTTTCACAGGCCTCGCGATTTTTGTAGCAACTTTTCACTTTCCGTTCAGCGGACTCTACATATATTGTTCTCTCTTAACAATTCGATTCGCATGCAAATCAAAACAAAGTCAACCCGCCAGCAAATCTCCCATATGAGTCATTTCGTTAGAAAAACAACAGCGGATATAATGCGTATTTCGCATTTTTATACGATTTCTGGGCCTCGTGTGAACTCCAGTCGCAGGCGGAGTTGGGCTTTGATGATATTTTGATTATTTCCACGAATTTTACTTAAAGCTCTGAGGGTAAAAACTTGAAGATTTCTTTTGATATTACTTTTTAAATGTTATAAATTTTTTTTTATTATCATTAAAAGTGGAATCGTTTTTATACATTTAAATGAAAAAAGGTATAAAGTTCATTTATTCAACAAGGCTTAATAAATGAACAGAACTTTAACCTTCTTCAGTTTAAATATAACCCAAAAGTTCATATTTAAATTTTAGTTTAATGGAAATAATTCTCTATAATCGAGAAAAATTTTATGGATATATTTAAGAAATTGCTAACAATTTTTGAGAGGGTTTAAAGGGAATTAAGTCCTTTTTGGAATATTTCTCTCTGTATTTTTAAATAAGTGATCCTAGTTATCGTGTATTTTTACCCGAACCAATCCTAGATTTATATCATTAGCCTCGGATCTATAATTCGGTTGAAAGAGATTTATGGGGCACGCCCAAATAAAAGGTTCTCGATCCCCTATTGGAGCGATCTTTTCACAGAACTGCGTGGCTTTTTCATTGACAAATTTTGGCTGACATTGTTCTTTTGTTATCTCTTTATTGCTATCCGGCAGATCTGATCGATGAGCAGCAGCTACAAGCCCCGAGGCAGCGACGAGGCCCTTGCCGAGCAGCTGAGCTTAGCCCGGAATCGGACCGGAACCGGAAGTGGCGCCCAGGCCACGCCCACCTATCGTCACATATCCGGCGCCATGGCAACCCTGCCGCGCCACGATAACAACCATCAGAGTCACAACGCAGACAACTCTGCCCGCCTGCGCACCGATTCCACGGCCACGTCGAGGACCTGCGTCTACATTGGCGGAGAGCCAGCGGGAGGAGCAGGAACTGCAAGTGGGACAGGGAACGGCCACATCTCGGTAACCCTGGACCGCCGGCAGCCGCAGCGCATGTCCTGGCTGAATATGCGTCGGGCCAAGGCCAATGAGGCGGATCCGCCCGCTGTCACACCGTCGCCGCAGACGACGCGGAGCTGCATATCCACGGTGTCCAGCGTTGTGGACAGCGGAGGTGGGCGCACCACAGCCACTTCCGGCCGGATCAGCTCCAGCGGCATCGTCACCCTCAGCGGGAGCAACAACACGCTGTCAGAAATCCAGGGCGGTTACCACGACCTGGAACACGACGCGGTGTCCAAGAACTACTCCGTGTCGGCCTCCGTCCACAACATCACCACGGCCAGCAATGCCAAGCTTCTGCCCGCCGTCGAGGATGAGTCCAACCAACAGGTGAGTGCTCTGTGAAACCAAGGGGAAGTGTTCGTGGGTTTTATGGTGGGAAAACGAGAAACGAAACTACAAATTGGGTTAATTGGGAAATGAAGGCCACTTTACGAGTGCGCTTTATTGATACCTATTTTATGGCATTGCATCTGAGAAAGATTTAATTAGTTGAATTCGAAAGAAAGAAAATTGTAATGAAAGCGTGTTAGCGGTTGGAAATATATTCCGTAATAATATAGACAATGAAAGAAGGAAGAAGAAACGAATGAGAAAAGTACATAAAATATTATTAATAATAAGTCTGGGTTAAGGTAATTAAATTTATTTAAAGATGGCTTACGTATGGGTATATTTTTCATGTCCGACATTATTGTCCATTATTGGAATTTAATTCTTTAATAAAAGTTGTCTAATTTCAGGTCTTTATTCTATTCAGATCTCAAGAGGAGAGTTTTAGATTTATTATTTAATTCCATGCTATGAATTCCTAAACTTCCCCTGAAAACATAATATATCCAAAGGAGCAGTAGAAGTTCTAATCAACGGCTAAAATCGGTTTATTTATTCCTCCATTTCATAAAAATACCCAAGATTCGCAGTTCTCTGAATCGCAAGATGCTTGATTAAGAAAAGCAACCAGTATTTCTGCTTAAACTACAAAAAAGCATAAATATAAATGAATCGTTACTGTGTGATAATTTAAAAAGGCTTCCAACTGAAACTTGAGCTCTAAAGCCAGCCACATGTCTTAGATGTCGTAGCGTGGCCATCGCAATTAAAATTTATATTTATTAGCAGGTTTGAGATTCATTTAGCATTCCGATAGATTGAACTTTCAAAAAAGTAGTTCATCTTCGTAGCTCGTGTATGCAATTTATTCCGGCTCCCAATCGAGTGGCGGTCTTACCTGTTTTGGCGTTTCAGAAGTTATCTGCCAAGATCTTTCAAGTTGAACCCCTTTTGTTCAATGTTACGGGCTAGCCAGAAGCGATTTTGATTCATCTTCCCCTCGAGATTTCTGTGAGAATAAATAAGTAAGAATGTGAATGAAAATGAGAATGACGAAGATGATGATGATGGGTTATTCTCAGCCCAGCCAGACTTTTGCTTATCACCGGGCGGGTTGAGGTGAGTCTTCTGAATGACTTTCGGCGATTCCGGCTATCGATTGCTCACGAGTCGCTGTAAATTTTATTTCTCCCCGCTTAATAATGCTGAAAATATTCGAAATGAATTTGAGTACGTGCTGGAGGTCTCAAGAGAATTTTACATTTTTGTTTGTCTGGCGCGAATCGATCGATTTGTCTAAGCCATTGCAATCGGTTACGTGAGCGATATGAAAACACTTCCGTACACTGGAGAAAAATAACTTAATTATTTTAATTTATTTCGGTATTATTCTAAAAACAATTGATGATTTAAGGGTAATTATTTGAAGGAGTAACATTAATAAAAATTATCAGAAATTTATCTTTGCAACCATTAGTCTCAGAAATTTTGTTTTTCCTCTTAGAAGAATGTAAATTAGGTAAGAATATACTATTTTTTTGGTTAGTTTCTTAAGTTCTCCAATCATAAAATACCTTTAAATTTAACCTTTTAATAATTTCTCTCGTGCACATACTTTTACCCGCTCAGTGTTACATCTTCTAGGGTTAAAACGCGTTAATTTTCGCGCTATTTGTTTGTTTTCTTCTCCTTTGTTTGCGGATCTCCGATTCGAAGTGTTTGAATAGTTTCCGAGATGAGGATTACACAAACTCTCAGCAGTTGCAGCACCCGAGAAGCAGGCGTGGCCCTGGGCAACCTTCAAACACCTGAGGCGCTTTTGTTATTGAATTTACAACCTGGCAGGGAATGCAGCCCAGCTGGTCTACATATATTCAAAAAGCGATCCTCCCGTGTTAATAGTCTAATAGTCATTGTTTATAGGGTTGTCGGGGCAGCGGCAACATCATAAACACGATCATAAAACTAGTTTCGGCATCGCATTTGTCTCCTATTTGGGTTAGTAAGGCGGCAATCACCGGACTGGATCGGATCGCACCGGACCGGATAAGGCCCAGCTGGCCATTGTCTTTCGCCTCGGCGATCCGCCCGATCGTTCCCGCAATTGCCACCCATTCGGGCCGGGTTCTCTGCAAGTGCAAGTGCAAGTGCCAAGTCCAGTCCGGATGCTAATTGGCCTTAATTAGTTGATCACACGATACTAGATCTTATTCGTGCAGCTAATTGAATTGAGAGCAGCCTCTAGAGACCTATATTTAAATGCTTGAGGAAAAGTGAAAATAGTCAGTTAGTTAGATCATTGTCACGATTATTACTTTGAATTTTAAAGTAATGAACTATTGAAGATGCTTACTGGCCCATTTTGGTAATATATTAATATTTTAGGCGGTCAAAACTGTGGGTGATTGGGTAGAGAAAAGGTTATCTTTATTATAACATTTTACCTTCTTTATAAGTTGTATATTTTTGAAATAATAAACTTATTTTAAGGTTAGTTATTTATTAAATATGAAAATTAAAAAATTCCCAAGAAATCCATTTAATATATACTTAGATTTTAATAGAACGCGACTTATGATCTTTTTGGAGAATATCTTACACTTAAAATAGACGTTCTTTATTATTTTACAATTATTTTCTTAGGTAAGATAGTAGCATTTGGAGGTATATCTACTGTGTATTCTGGAAGTAAAATGTAAAGAGTCATCCTTAAAGTAGGCTGTGGATTTTTTCAGATACAATTGATAAATAAATCTCAAAAAAGCGTTGCATAATTTTGAGAGCAATGAGTTTGTGGCCTAAGTCTTTTGTTATTTTAATAAGAAAAGATTTATGGCTACAATAAGTTGTTGTGTCAGCTTAGTAAAATGTAAATTAATTTATGATTTTACGCTACTTAATTAAATTAAAATTAATAGAGATATATTTTATACCGAGATAGAGATGTCTAACAACTAAATCCCACTTGCTATCAGGAAATACATTTGAATTATTTTATGCCAAATGCATTCCCTAATTGGCTTGCAAATTTGTGGGCAGTAAAACTATTAATGGCGGAAAAAAATAAGCTCAGCTGGAATAATTATTTGCTTCCAGCATTTCGCATTTATTGACCAATTTCATGGTCCCTCGGCCTGAACCGTATCTGCAACTGTCTGCCTGTCCGGCTAATTCCCAGTCAGCCGGCCGTTCGCATATTTGTTTGCTTATTTTTACTTTTAACTTGCGACTTTTCGAATGTGCAATTTGCTTACCACAATCGATTTTACCTTTATTTTTTCTCTTTTTTTTGGGCGCATGCGAGTGGCCAAAAGCCAAGACCCAAAACTGAATGCCGAATACCGAAGCCCAAGCCCATATGCATGTTTCTCGAGTTGTTCAGTTACTTCATCTCTTATGTTATTTCGTTTCCAATTCGCTGATTAACAAGTTCAACAAAACACGGCGGCCAAAAAAAAAACTAAACAAAAAAATGACTACAATGTTGCAGTTACTTTCGGCGCAAATTCGGCAGTGGCAAGACGCACGTTTCGGCCATAAAAAAGAAATGGGAAAACGAAGTGACGTCACTTGATTGCACTCGAAACTGGTTGAATGCAACCGAAGAATAATTGCAGGCTATAAGAATTGCATCGACTGTTCGGGGAATTTTCTTGAAAATAAACCGAAAAGAAGCAGAAGCAGCCAGTGAAAGTGGGTATCGCCCCAGAATTCCCTTGAATCTGTGGAAATACGAACCGAGCGAGTCCACGGTACACTGCGCTACCGGGTTTGGGTGTAACGGAGCCCATTTGACGAGTTAGCGATATCACATGGCTCCATGACTTCTCCTTTCACTGGCCACCGATTAAAGCGACGCAATCCGAGAGTCATAAAACAATAGCCCCGATATGGAGTGCTTCGTGGAACGAGTACCATGGGTACTATGCTCCAGTGCCCAGATCCCCCTCGGGTGGGTCAAAGAGATTGTCGAGGCGACGCGTCGCTTATTCAACAGAAAGACACTGCAGACAATAGCCTTATTTCGGACACCTTTTGTGACCATCTCAGTATTGTGGGGACATTTTCACACTCCAGTTTCAGTCGGGTAATTATTGTGCAGCCTACGCGAGGCCTTTCCATTCTGAAGCCCTTACAATTATCGAATCAATTCTCGATAGAAGCGATTCCAAGCCCGGAGAAACTCAATTTAATTGGCCGCTGCCCACGCTTTTACTTTTGGCTTTTCATATTTCATATATTTATACGCTTTAACGGCCACTTTGGACCTCATTCCATATGCCGGGCACAAACGCAACCGTCAAAAAGCCAAAATCAAGCCATTATATATGCTAAATGTGTGGAAGTTCTTGATGCGATCATCGTCGGGCCAATGGGAAAGTTGCCGTTTTTATTTTATTATATGAACTTCCGCTTGATATGGCAGAACTTCGATGCCAAATATAAATCCTAACTGCCCAATCTATAATTTTTGAATTTTCCATTAGCGCCCATTCAGTCCACCTATTTTGCTTTTTGACTGGCTCGATCATTTTTTTCTCATTCCCCATTTTTTATCTTACAGTGAGCAATGTTAATTAAGCGCCAGTTTCGCTCGCATGCTTACATAATAATTAGAAAAAAGCCACGCTCTTCTCTCTTTCTGAGCCAAAGAACGTGTTAAAACGAAATTTAATTTAAGTATGAGAAGCGGCCACGACTAATAGACGGTTTCTGCTCTTTGTGGTGGCCACTTCCTGCTGTGCAGAAGACAGGTTAATTATGCAGATGTATCCCGGGACATGGGAACGCGGCCTGAGGGCGTCATTCATTAGGCAATAGAAATGGAATCACCTCCAGCCAGCATCTTGGGTTGCCTGTGCCCATGCCCGTGCTTAAGCCGTGTTTTCTTTCATTCTTTATTTTTATTTCAATTACCCCACGTGGGCGCTAGCTTGAAATGTTGAGAACATTCAATAAAACCTGTGATGATTAAATTCCGAAAAGAAAACTGGGGTGCACTTGGAGAAATAATGCGTCTCACGAAAATAAAATTATTATATTCATAGGAAAGAGATTATACTTATTCTGTTTTCATTCCTCAGAAATTTTATCAGTACTGATATAAGAACAAAGCTATAATCCAGCTTTATAGTAAAATTTTTGATAAGATACACATATGATCATAGACTTAAAAAAAAGAACTTGAGAATTATAGTGCAACACAAGCGATACATTCGCCGTTGTTAAGTTGCCCCTATTGGGTGCTTGCACATCCACATGAGCTACGATCTATTAAACATAAAATCAGAATTCTTCAATAAGACTTTTTCTGCATCAGGCAGTTTCTGGATTCGCCACAAAAGTGTTGTTTTAAATATTATAAATTAAAAATCACAATAATAATCTGCGGAACATGTTTTATAAATGTTTATAAAAACCCTTGTACCTGTCAAATTTTAATGAAGATGATATGTGGATGTATCATATGTTTTCTTTCTGTGCGCCTGTAGAAGTATGCATATATTTCCAAAGAAACCCAGTGAGGCGTAACACGCGAAGCTTCACATTTTCAGCGGAGGCGAGGAGGCGTTCGCCAACTTTGCGCAGCCACTGTGCATAGAAAGCCACGCTTTGGTGCCGTCGCTGCTTTGTGCTGCTGCTGCCGCTGCTGCTGCTGCGAAGTCCACAGCAACTGCCACTGCCGCCGGCTACGTCAGTCGTCAGTTCTGCATTAATGAGAGAGCAGTTAGGTACGCTCGCTCGCACGCTCCGTGTGGTCGCCCCCCTACGTAACCAAGAGTCAGCCTGAGTCAGCCATCCAGCCGCTCCAGATGGAAGCGCTGATGGGGGAAAAATCAAGCGGAGAGAGATGCCAAATAAAAGTAAACTTATTGGGGAAAAACTCGTTTGGCCATCTCGGCAGCAGCTCTCTCATTCGATTTTGATTTTCCCCCCAAATCAGATGCGTCTTCTGCGCAGTCGCAACTCGGCGCTGCTGCGATGCGCTTCGGGAACGCTTACCAATGGAAAGCCATTAACTAGTTGAAAATAAAAAGAAAAGCCCAGGCAGGAAAATAGAAACCCAGTGCGATCGTGAAAATGCAAAAGTGTGAAGTGAATCGCGTGTCCAATGAGTTCTGTATCAAGAAATGTAATTGAATTCCGGGCAATCCGTAACCACAAACGCCAGCTCTATAGGCTATGGGAGGAACTCCTCCGTATAATAATCCCCATAACAACTGTCATTGATATGCGTTGGCGATTTGCGCGAAATGGAATAAATAAAACAATAACAAAAAGCAAACCAAAATACCATATATGAAATAAAAACAAAACGAGAGAGCAAGGCATTCAATAAGCGGTTCAGGGCCAGGCTCCGAAGGTGTTGCCAATTTATTTTAAAAGTCTGCGCTTTTTGTTGCCTTGCTGTCGTTGTCGTCACGTGATAACTTGTTCGTTCCACTTGCATAAAAATATTGTTATTTTCTTGACACACAAATGCAAGTGGAGGCCTTAATTAGCATGATGTTTTCAAAAATAAACACAAATAAATATTAGCTGTCGCTAATTGTAAACGATTTCTTTTCAAGTGCAGCAGTGCAATTAAAATTCCGCCCTCCATTTTCCACACCAATTTAGCTGGCAAAGGAAACAAGCCTCGCAGTAATACACAAAAGCGCAAAAACCAGTCGAATAAATCCAAAGAAAATACGATTTGTATGCACCGACCAACAAATGCAAGAAAATGACAAGTTCTTCTGCACCTACAAGCAATACAAAGTCTGTCCCAAGATGGAAATACCAACGACAAAGTATCTAGCCGACTATCTGTACGTGGTGCACGAGGATGTGCCCTTCCGATACTATCGAAAAGTAAGTGGGGAATTTACGGGGGTCGGGGGCCCATCATGCATGATATGCCATACGATATTATATGCCCCTATAACGCTCGTCATCTGCACGCTCATAAACTCCGAATGCCGCTTGGCTGGGCGATATATACCTACAGTGTGTATATATAAGCGAGCTATTTTTTGTTTACATTTTCACTGTGCGGTTTTCGCTTTATTAACTGCGTTTACCTGGGCGTCACGTTGTTACCGCTCCACCTTTGGGATGCTGATGCTAGCCGATGTCGGCAGTTACCGCCGCTCTCTTGAATGAATTTCACTTAAAAGCACTCGGCTGGCTAACGATTAGTGGTACCCTGTAGGGGAGCAAAGGGTTCTGGGGAGTGGTGACTAGCCTAAAGATATTTTAATTATATTTACTATATGTTTGCAAGTTACAATACGAATCAACAATCAATTATTGGAAAAAGCCTGCCTTATCAGTATATAATTTATATTTTTTATTAAAGCTTTCTTAGTATACAAAGATAAGGCAAGAGCAATAACAAGCACCCTGCCATTCATTGGTTTAATATTCCTTTTAATTGTTTTAAGAACGTGCTACGTATTACCTTAAATTAATTTATAATCTATTGAAAGAGGGAAATCAGAATTAGTGAAAGATTTCTATAGGTTCTCCCCAAAACCCAAGGTATTTCTGTAGTTGTTAGACCTCGTCAAAAAAGGTTTTTGTTCGTTTAATGCTTTTTATTATTTCCTCAAAAGCAACCAAAGACTAGACTGATGTTAGTGGCTTTGCTGACTTTTTTTGCGAGCGCACATCTAATGGGCTTATGCTGTACATTTTGCAGATGACTTATTAGAGCCATGAACGAATTTTGGTCGTCGCTTAATAAGATCTCCCGCAAGCGTCGTTGTTAGCCGGCACTTTCTTTTGTCGCTCACTGTGCCCGAGCAAATACAAAGAACTAAGGGGCCGTGGCGGCGGGGAAGAAGAAATTCGGAGCTCGAGGAATACGAGTCGTCGTAAGACAAATAAACAGAAAGCAAAATTGTGTAATTAATGAAAATAAAGCGAAGCATAGCGAAATTACACAAGTCGAAAGCGGAAGTGCCGGAAATGGCGGCGGCAACGGTGGCTCTGTAGGTGTATCTTTTTGTTTTTCAATTTTATTTTGATTTGTATTTTCTGTCTGTTTTTGTTTTTGTTTGATGTCGGCGGATGCGGCAGCTGTGACTGTGACTGCCGCTATTTGCCTGAGTTACCTGCAAGCAAACTCAAATGGGTCTGCATATGCCAGCAATTTGTCAATTTGTATTTTCTCATCAGCTGCGCAAATTTTTGGGACGGAACTAGAAGAAAATTTTGCTTCCTCGCACTTTCTTTGCATGGGAAGGAAAATAATAACTGCGCTTAGATCAGTGATGCTCAAAGCCCTAACTAGCGAGTCACCGAATTTCTGTGCTCGGCCTCTGCCGGCACACGCAAAGTATATAAGCTACGCAGCAGTGCTGTCAAAGCTAAGGCAAAGTCGAACTTTTTTGAGAGTTAAATAGTTTTTTAATCATCGAAATTTGTATGCAATTGTATTAGAAAAATAAGTTATTTTCTCTTAAATCTAGTCACTAGGTTCTTTTTCTTACTCACGCAATTGCAATTCTACTAAGTCTGGACTTATAGGTTGTAGTACCTTAGATGGATTTGACTGTCTTTAGAATTTAAAATATCTGTTGTTATTTTGTTTATTTGTTTTACATTTACTGCTTTGCATATTTATGTTCTTGTAAAGTTATAAGAAACCTGTTTTTAAATTATAATTATTCATAATAAGGGGTGTGACTTATTAATTTTAATTTATACTGCAAATCAATCAAACATAATCTTGCCAAAACCAATCAAACTACTCAAAGTCTTCAAGCTTATGAGTCACTTTTAAAGACAACCATAACTAATAGCAAAATAAACAGAAAGCAAGCAGTAGTAAAGAGACAAGATTTAAGCCTTTTAGGCAGTCTAAGAAATGTAAGTTTCTTTGGCTCTATTGATTAACAAATATTGCTTTTGTACTTATCTATTTATTTTGACTAGTAAGCCTCTAATATAAAGGTAGGTAGGGAGAAAGAAATAAAGAAATAAAAGGCATTTAGGCTTTAATGGTAAAAGTAAAAACCTCTAAAGGTCTTAGTTAAATGTATTTATTTTTTGTTATTCTATCGTATCTCAACAGTAAAACATTTCTAGGCTTGTAAATAAATATACATATTTTAAATATAATGTTTTTATCGGGTGAATTGTAAAACTTATATTATTAAATAAAATTTTGCCTAAAACAATTGACTAAAACTCCGCCAATGAATTAATTTCTATTTCAGACGAAATGCTCGGTGTTCCGTGGTCTCGTGCTCTGCCTGTGCCTGAACCTGAGCTATGCCAACGTGGTCCGCTTCCCACGTGAGCTGGATCGCTACGGATCGGCGTACCTAGTGCCCTACGTGGTGTTGCTGTTTCTAGTCGGCCTGCCCATGATCCTGCTGGAGATCTCCGTGGGCCAGTTTCTGGGCCAGGGAGCGGCGCACACCTGGCGTGCCTCGCCCATCTTCAAAGGTGAGTGTGGTTGTTCAATTGCTAAAAACTGATGATTGTTTGGGTTCTTAATTATTATATTTTTATTTGGTTTAATTTTAAATTTAACATTTTATTCAAGAATTTCCGGTTTCGCTTTTGAATTAGTAAACAAAGATACCTTTTATTGAATGCGTTGACTTGAGTCAATCAGAGCGAGTGAGAGGGAGAAACAGGTGTTGCATACTTTTGGGCGGGCAACAGGTGCACAGAACGGCGCAGCAGTAAACTATGTTGCTTCCCCTGCTTGGGGCAATTTGGGGGTGACCGGAAAAGCTGCAGCTTTTTGCATCCCTTATTGCAGGATGCAGAGCTTCGGTGCGAAAGCTCTCTGCTGGCTGCGTTGCACTTGTGCCTGGCGCCTGGACGCACCTTGCGATTCCCAAGTCGGAATTCGGCGCGGCATCGCATAAATAGCCGCATCGCAGGGCTCACAGTCGGGCGGTCGCGCATTCCGCAGCAACGACGGTTGGGCACATCCCGTCTCATCCCCCACTCTCTCGAATTGTGCCCGAAGTTACGATTGCAAAACTTTCGTCATCCCTCTCTCTCACTCTCTGAAGCAAAATCAAAGCCAGGAGCACAGGAGCAACTAAAGCAAATAAACAGAAAAAGAGCAGGAAAAAGCAGAAGCAAAATCAACAACAGCAAAAGTCTAAAACATACAAAAACGAATCACGAATCGAAAAGATAATGACAAAAGAGAACAAAAATATCAGACCAAAAGTATATCAATGCAAACAAAAAAATCTAAAAAATACACATAAAAAACACTACAAAAAGAGAAGACTTAACTTAAATGTGACCTAGTAGATAAATCATCATCGTGTTATCAGGACGACCGTAAAAAATCTCTGAAAAATCGCAAAAAAAAATATTAAAACCGCAAAATGCATTGGTGTGTGTGTCCCGTTCGTGAAATCGCTGGCGCGCCACGCCCCCCACCGCTTGCATCCGCCACCCCCCCAGGATCCAAAATCCAGGACCCGCCGCCAACCAGCCGCCACCCGGGACCAAACCCCAGGACCCTACCCCCAGCCTCTCCCCGGTGGACACTGGAACCCGCCCTCAGTGTCCGACAGCCGGCCCAATCGCGGGGCAGAAGGGCGAATCGATGGGCGGCGGAAGAACTACTCACAGGAAATCCAAGTACTACGCCGCTGACTAACCAACAAATTAAAAATCGAACTCGCCGCCCGCCGGCGCCCACTCTGCCAAAGAGCTACGCGATTGGACGTGGCCGTGACCGGACTAACATCGGAAGAGCGGAAATGGACGCGGAAACGGAAACGGAAACAGGCAGCGGAGAACGGAAACGGGAGACATGGATTGGGTGGCTGTGGTGTAGGCCGGGGAACACGGGCGCGTCCACAAAAAATAACCATAGAGACGTTTAAGGCAAATTCTAAATGAACAAAAGTATAAACCAAAAACAATTGTAACGAGAAACAAACGAATTCAAAAATGAGCAATATGAGAAACAAACAACTAATAATGGCAAAAAGCAAAAACGACAACTGCAAATTACGACACAACACCTTCGAAAAGACCTCAGTAATAATAAAAAACACCAAAACACGTGAAGCTTGGTGGCTGCAAAGGAATGCCTTCGTTGTATCGCCCTTTTTTGTCTATTTTGGCAATCAACATTAAGTTAACAGACCGAAACAATTAGTTTTGTATCAAGTTCTAAGGAAATTATCTAAGTGAACCATCAGCACAAAAACATATAATTCAAAAAGCTTGGGTAGTAAATGTACTATTTTTAGGAGAGACACCTCTGCGTATGAGCAATATATTTTAGGAAAACTCAATACCACCAGTTAAGAAGGACACCGCTGCGTATGAGTAATATTTATTAAGGAAACTCATCACCTCATATAAAACGGCAATGTTATTTACTTAGGAAGGACACCACTGCGTATGAGTAATATTTATTAAGGAAACTCATTACCACTATTATATTGCTTAAGTTTTTCCCAGTTTATGACCTTTGCTAGTTCCGAAAAAATAAAATAAAATGTCTAAGAAAGAATATCTTAAAGAAGCTTAAGTAATAGGGCAATTATGTGCCTTTTAACACCAATATAAAGCGTATAAACGGCCGAAGGCAATAATTAAATTTATTTCAAAATAGACTGACGTCTGCCTGTACATATTTCATTGTGAAATCAGCGAGATCGTTGAGTGAAGCGGTTTCATGAGTGAGTGGAGCGCAGCCTATAATTACGATAAATGTGGAAAATGATTCGAGGCACGTGCCGATTGCTTATAAGCTACTCATCCGAGTGAATGAGCACAGAAGGCAGACTTTTTGCTCCTTCACCTTTTGCTCAATTTGTAGTGCAAATCGAAAATGCAATATGTGCAAAACGGTGCTTGTAACGGGGAGATCCACAGACACAGATACAAAGCTCGTATGCATAAAGAGGAAGTGTAAAGCCATAGGCAAAACGGAGGCCACCAAACATTACTGTTACTGCAAATTAAAATATTTTATTCATAACACCAAGCCCTAAAAAAACCTTTAAAACCCAAATTATGGCTTTATTTTGGACAATTATCAATGTCATGTCCGAGTAGTTCCCCCATCAATTTACAATACAAATTAACAGCTTTTGGGTGTGTTTTTAAGGTCAAATCGATCTGGTTTGGCGAATAGCTTTTCAGTCGCAGCCACTGCCGCAGAATATGTTATAAATGTAAATGTAAAACTGACACAAAATAAAATCTCGTTCTCATTTATAACAAGTTTTTACTGGAGCTCTTTTCAAATGGTTAATGTCTGGCTTTTTTTTATGAATTTCGCCATTTAAATGACAAAAGTAATTTAATTAACTAGGCTCCTCCTCTTCCGCTCTTTGGTCATCCGTCGACGAGGTGAGATTTTGCGTATTGTACTTTGAGCGGATGAGAAAAAGAGTTTCAGGATATGTATTAAAGGTTATTTGGACTTAAGAAGTATATTATATATTTAATTCAATAAATAAAACTGTAAGGTGTAGATATTTTCTATTAAAAAGCATTCTGAATTATTTAATTCTTGTGAATAATGTTAATAATGTTATTTCTCACTTTTTCCAGGAGCCTGCATCGTCAGCCGCTTCGCCTCGTGGCTCTCGGCCATCTGGGTATCCTTGCAGGCCGTGCTGGCACTGGCCTACATCGGGATGTTCGCCTCCAATGACCTGCCATTCCGGGAATGCGCCGGACCCGTAAAGCTGCGAATGGTGGGTACTACTTGCCCCCCCAAGGATTTAAGCCTAATGTCTTTTACTCTACCCCACAGAGTGGCTACCTCCTGATGGGCACCAGTGGCCAGGAGTGCCTGCAGCAGACCTTTCTGACGCCCTTCTGGCGCAATCCTTTGTACTTTGGCCTGCTGGCAGCGGGCCTGATAGGTCTCTGGATAGTGGTAATGCTGTGGTAAGAAACGTAAATAATTTTTGAGAATTAATAACTAATCCTCGTTTTTATTCCCCAAACAGCACCCACAATGCCAAGATCCTGCGGCGGAGCATCTTCGTCTACGGGCTGAGTGGCCTGGTCCTGCTGTGCAGCCTCACCGGCTGGGAGGTGCGCAACTCCTTCAGCCGCCACTACTTCCCGGAGCTGTGGGGTTTCGACGGCAGCCTGCTGGCCGAGAGCAACATCTGGTTCAACGCCCTGATGCAGGTGCTCTTCTCGGTGAACTGCGGCTTCGGAGCCCTGCCCATGGTGACAGGCAAGTTCCTGTACAAGGGCGACGCCGTGAGGACCTCGGTGGTGTACCTCTGCTTCAACCTGCTGATCAACGCCATCGCCGTGACCCTGTTCATGGTGCAGTTCGATCTGTCGGCGAATGGCTACCAGAACATGGAGGAGCTGAAGCCCCTGACGGCCATCTACGACCGGGTGCTTAACGGCTCCAAGGAGGGCGACAGCCACCTGCTCCAGCACCTGGTGCCCTCGCTGATCTATGTCCTGGTGATCCTCGCGGCCATGGTGTCCATCACGGTGGCGGTGTACACCTCGACGCGGCTCGTGCCCCGTCGCCCGAACTACGTGATCTGCCTGATCGGACTCGTGGTGGCAGTGATATCCTTTGCGGCGCCCAAGTTCCTCATCGCCCGCGTGCTGGACTCGCGACTGGTGGGCACCATGGTGGTCACGGCCCTAGTGTTCGAGCTGATTGCCATAACCTGGATCTACGGGGCCAAGAACATCTACACCGATCTGGAGTTCTCCATCGGGCGGCCCATCTTCCGTGTGTGGATGTGGCTGTGGGTGACGTGTCCGGCCGTGCTCACGGGCATCCTGGTGTGGTGGTGTGCGGACGACGACCAGTACGACCTGCTGGCCGAGTACCTGCCGCGCTGGGCGCCCATCCTGTTCGTGCTGGCCGTGATCCTGATTATTGCCTGCGTGCAGATCTTCCGGCAGGTGGAGTACAACTTCTTCGGCATGATCTGCGAGGCCTCCAAGCCGGCGAAGGAGTGGGGACCCGCGGATCCGCTGGCCCGGCACTCCTGGAAGCAGTGGCGCTCGGTGTGCCAGGACACGGGCCGCCGGGACTTCACCCTGCGACGGCGAGGCACGCGGGACTACACGCACTCCATCAAGAAGGGCCAGTACTCGAGTGCCCCGAAGTACGGCGTCCAGAACGGCGGCGGTGGCCAGACCCAGACCCAGATGCACCAGCAGCACTGGAAGTCCTCCACGCCCGGCAACAGTTCGCCCAACTACAGCGGCTCCATGTTCGGGGACTCGGCTATCGAGGAAGACATCAGTGTGGACAAGTTCCCGGGCATCACGCAGCAGCAGTACGTGCCCTTCCAGGCGAGCGGCGACACCAAGTCCGGCAGCAGGTACTCCCAGCGGATGCGCCAGACGGCCCAGCCTCAAACCCAGATCCGACCGCCCAGGGAGTCGGTGGAGAAGCACCGCGAGGTGGTCTACATACGTCGCCTGTCCGACGGCGGAAGCGGAAGCGGTGGCCATGCCACCAGGATAGAGATTTCGCCCTCCAACGAGTCGATTACGTATGGCAACGGCAAGAGCAGTCATATCTCCTCGGCGGCCATGTCCCGCAATCCGCTGGGTCGCTCCACGGGTTGCCTGGCCGCTCCTGTCCAGCCGCCGCCGCCCAGTGTCCATGTGAAGAGGTCGGCCAGCTCCGTGGTCAACGTCAACTCGCACAAACTGCCGCCGGGCGGGGCCGGCGACCACATCTGCTGGCGCAAGTTCAACGTCAATCCGCAGGAGTACTCCACGGAGCTGTGAGACCAAGTAAAGCTCGGTAGCCGGAGGAGGAAACGAAGCATTCACATTCAAAAAGACTTGTTGCATCCAAAACAAACGTATCTGTATCTGTAATCCGTATTCACCTAGTTGTAAGCTACGAGAAATGAAGCATGTCCATACGGAAAGTGTATCTTCTAGTTGCGAGCTGTACATAGAGCATTCCTAGATATAGTTCTACGATCTAGTTCCTTAGCTTAAGTCGAGGAAATTCCGTTGTCATTGCTCTCCATCTGGAGAAGGAGGAGAGCAGGCGGAGCATTCGAGTGCCTGCAACCATGAATTGTAGTAATTGAATTAACCCCTAGAACTAAGTTAGTCCTTAGTCCCGCTATCCTATCCTACATCCACTGTAAACTTACACTGAAACACAACGATTTCGAGAACGATCTTATGTAATAAATAGTACGATTAGTAAATTATGATCCGCCGTGTGTGCTTGTGTCGGAATTATATGGCTATTAAATATCAAAGTTCGGGTATTTATCAAGTCGGGTGCTAAATTTGTTTCCTAATCACGGAGCGTTCGTACTTAAATATCTCAACCCCAATCGGGTTCCAGAACTTTTAGGGAACCAGAATTTCAATTAGCATACATGCTCGAACATGATCGGTGGATCGTGTCGGATGCTTCTTCCAAAATCCAGCTTCGAATTTATATTCCGCTATTTTCAGCCATAAATTTTGGCTACAAATTTGCACAAAATGGTTTTTGGCAAACAAGATTCTTCGGCAAGTGAACTTCCTACGATGACAATTAAAATTTGCAAATATCACTTTCTTGTAGAGGAGCCTGTAGAGCAAGTTATGCTGACGCAACTGAAATCGAAAGCAGATGAAGTCAGTTTCGGTTTCAGTTTCATTTTTAGTTAATTTATCGTTTATCGATTATGATTACCGTTATCTCAATGGGCTTGAGTTAAAGACTTTGATTATATCAATGTTTGTGTCATTTTAGGTAGCGCTTTTTCTAGATTTATATTCAGTTTTTGGCTATTTGTTTAGCTTGAATTCTGTTTATCGGAAGGCTTAAGATTCATTGAGTGACTTTAGTTTATTCACTTGTTATTCATAATTTAAGGTGGCCAAAGTAGATTTTCTAGGTTTTTCTAGATTTATATTTATATACTATTTTTGTTAAAACAAGTTAGTATAATTTTATGATTCTGTGTTTATGCCACATTATGCAAAAAAGAAAAAAATAGGATATAATATTTCAAAAGATAGTCACATTTTTAACATTTAGTTTTCAGTTAGACTCCGTTGGGAATTCTAGCGTTGCAGAAGCCCTTTTTGTGCTACTAACACAAAAGTGTTAGAATTAAACAATAATTTAATTCCGTTCGAATAAAACTTAACTTAATACTTAACGCTGTGGGGTCCAGAAAATATATTGAAATTTTGAAATTGCAATTGTCTGAGTTAAAAGTAAAACATAATATCTATTTAATGAAAAAATGAATTACAAAGTTGCAGTTTGATGGCATTGTTTGGTTGTGCATACTGTGCGTGTGCCTGCAGAGGCAAGGCAGAGAAATTTGAGGACTCGCGAGTTAGGGCTGTGGGCACCACTAATTTAAAATAATTTTAAAGCGTTGTCAGTAGTAATATTATCATTAGTTATTCAAATTTTAACTCGTATAAATTGATCAATTGTATTACGTTATAGGAACCTGATAACTTCTTATAGGTTTGTAAGTCTTAGTTTTTAATAATGTTGGTAAATTATTAGGGTTTATGGGCATTCTACTACCATATTAGTATTACTAGAATACACTTGGCTTGGACTATCTGTGCTTGAAAAGATAGATTACTTGACGAACACATTCAGCATTCATTGTATGCGACACTAGGTTAATGCTTTATCCTCGTTTAAAAGGTCACCTGTTCTATTCTATTACATTGTCTTAGAACTCTTTTTAAAATCCGTTGATTTTTTAATAGCCCTATAAACATATTTTTCTTGCCAATATAATGCTAGTCAGCCGAGAGATTTATGGAGCTGCGAAAAGGAAAATTGAGCAATTACAAGTTAATTTGCATTGAAAAATGTGATAGATTCTCGACGCGACCCGCGAGCTCAATTAATAGCGCTAAAGAAGTGCGAAGTTCGGCCATTAAGTGGTCAGTCAATGGTTGTTTTGGCCACTTCTGAGCTGATTCCAGCTCTTGTTCGGCTCGCAGAGGGGGGCCTTGAATGGGGCATATCGAATGGATGAACAAGCGTGTGATGTATGGCTCGAGTTAATCGATTCCACATAGAAATATAGTTTAGCCGAAGCGCGCAGAACTGCAAGGCGGTACGTGGCTCCCATGGCGGAGTGTCTATCATTAAGGCAGTCACCGAAATGCTAATCGATGCTCAGCAGGTACAAGTGGCTATATTTGTGTATATCTCTTACTGTATGTATCTATGTATCTATGGGTGTCTATCTTGGACGCAGTATTCTTCCTCTGCTTTGCATAATACCCACACACACTCCGAGCCAGACTCCGAGCCAGAGCTGGCCACGAACGAGTCTTGTATTACCAGCTGACGTATTTGCTAACTGATGAATTTTATACAAATTTGATACACTCGAGGTGAACTTGATTCGGTCTGTTGTCTTATGTTTTCGGATAGAAGCATCTATGTCTAAATGTATCTTCGAGCAGAAGCGGCTAGCGGCGGGCAGCGAGCAACGAGTTTTGTTCGCGGTTTTATTTTATATGAAAATTCAAATTAAAGCTAATAAATACTTAGGCGTTCATTGTGGCTCTGGCCCGCCGAACTTTATCTGAAATTCATTAGAAAACTGGTCCATCTAACCTTCGAGTCGAGAAGATGCCACCGAGCGGGGACTGGACGGGGACTTCACACTGATTGACGTCTGCGGATTGCATAATCCAATTAAGTTGGCGCTAAACGCTTCAGAGACGATGTCAATCCGAGTTGAAGCCGCGCGACACGCAAGGATATCCGAGGATTATCAGGATTATCAGATTATGGAGCAACTCCCCCTCAAGGCCCAGAAAGGCGGAACTCCCAATACTTCAGTTGGACGTCTTGGACCGCAGCCAACAAATCACAAGAGTCTCGCCGGAAATTAATGGCCAACTGTGAGGAAGACAACCTTTTGGGCGCCTTCACATCTGCAGAACTGTGTTCGTGGCTCCCAGCAATCAGACACTTCACGGGCCACCGAACGTCCAGACATCGATAAATTAATAATATAAAAAATATATACATTTATGGGCTCTGGCCAGTGCGTCAGTGTGTGAGGCTCTTCTTAAATTAAATTGGTATTGCTAATGGGTACACAAGGTCGACCAGGGAATACCCTGCAACAAGAGTTAAGAACTTTACTTTCAGACTGTGACAAATTAATAAATATAATTATTAGCTAAATATTTCTTATGCGTTTCGGAATCAAATGTTTACACCCAAGTTAATTAACAAAATTGTAGAATACATATTTCATTCCTTAAAAGTATATTCGACTTACGTAGTCTTAAGATAAATGCTTATTCTAATGCCTCATAATATGGATTAATTTAAGAACTTCCTTCAGAATAAATTCAAACAAAAAAGCCACCTCTTCCCCTGTAAGACAAAGGGTGTGTTTGTCCAAAGAAAGAAACAACAAATAGACAGGAAAATTTGCATGTCTGACTTTTAATTTGGATTTTCGGGCGTAGAATCGTCGCTGTCAAAAGTGGTCTGCCTACAAGATTTAAGTAAATGGCTATGTATTATGTGCTGGGACGAACCAGTTGGCTTTTGAAATGAAATGAGATGAGATAAAGCGATATAACCAGTTAGCCGCAGTTCCCAGTCCAAAGCAAATGAATTTTATTCGAAATTAATTTTTGGCTTGTGTTTTTATTTAGCTTTGGCCAATCTGTGTAGAATTTAAGCGCGTCGACAGCGACGGCTTAAGCGCCCAAAAGCCTGATCTGTAGCTCCAATTCATACATTATATTTATCTCATTTGTGTATATTTAATTTTGAATATAATTTTGGGCCCCGAACAGCCTTGTGGCCGTCCACGCGTGTGGCTGCTCCAATTTCTGACTGTATTTGCACTCCAAGATCGTATGGTAGCTCCAAGTGGGCTAATTTACCGCCGGAGATGGCAGAGGTGAAGTGCACCCTCGAGATGGCCATTAATCAGAGAGCTCTCAAGTTCCATTTCGGGCACCTTCCGTTTTGACCCACGGAGCTTTTGAGTCGCGAGATGAACTTGAGACAAGGTGACGCCTCAAGTGAATAATTAGCTCGATTTTGGATTAGGCTAAACGTGGAGAAAATGTTGAAAATAATCCAAATATCGAAATAAATGCGATATATAATATGGATCAGAAAATATCAGAGAAATTATAGGGTTTTTAAAGGAAAATTTGGTAAAAATATAATAGAACCTAATTGGGAAATGTTTTCTGAAATGAATAAAAGATTAACAAAGATTTTTGTTTTAAGAACCAAAACAAAATATTACAATTATTTATCGATTTCTATAAAGATGTTAAAATGTCGATAGTTATCGATAAAAAGGTAACACCTCAACAATTTTAATATTCAGCGAAATTTATTAATAAAAATCCTATACCTATACCTTTGCAAAAGAGATTAGAATAATTGAAACTATTATTGAATTTCCTATTTGATATAGATTTTTTGCTAAACTTTCGATTTATATACTTAAATATCGATAAATAAGGATTAAAAAATCATTACTTTTTTGTCATCCCTATGCTAATCCACTGATTCCCCAACGATCTAAGCCTGATTAATGATTAATATCTTACAAGATATGTGGTAAGATTCTGGTTAAGCCCGGCACTTTCGCTTTAAAAGGCCAGGCCAGTTTGTTAAACTTTCAAGGGTCACTCGGTTATGTAATGGCCCGAGCCCAGATTCTGTGGAACTGGTTTTGCCACCATGGGCCAGGCCGGGGCCCAGCAGCTGCCAGCTCCAGCTCCAGTTCCAACGGCAGCTCCAGCGCGGTGACCCTCGACGGTTCCCAAAAATCGATTGGGTGGTGTTTCATTTAGCGCGACAAGGATTCCAATGGCAATGGCCCGCAATTGTGGCCCATAAATTGCTGGCCAGAAACTGGTTAACGCTCGCCTGCCGGTGTCCTTGATAAGGCTTATTAATATTTTTGTTGTTTCTGGGTCTTTGGCGGGGAAAAACACGTTTTTTCTCGCACCGCACCGCCTTTAATTTGGAGTCGAGCTCAGCCGAATCCGCGGCAGGTTTTTTTTTTGTAGCGAGTAAATTTCACAGATCTTTAATAAATTTCAAACGCCTTTTATGCATCGGCCGGGAATATCCATTAACTAAGTGCCGTTATCGAGTGGCTTATGCGATCCGCTGAACCCGAATGTTAACAATTATTCAATCGCCGTGCAAACATCTTACATTTTGTCCCAATTATATTCATAAATTTACGGCCGGGAATTCTGTGTTGAAACGAGCTAACTGTACTTTTTATTGTTTAAACAAACTCGAGCCAAAACATGTCTGGTGCAATTCATTTAATTTTTATCGCCCGATCTAAATCAATTTAAGGTGAATGTTTCACAGATCTCTGAAGCGATAACTCAACTTTTATTTATATGCAGGCAGCAAAGACTTAATCGATATTGAATATATTGTGTCAACCTGACAAATTAAGTCTATTAGGTGTGCTTTATTCTCAAGGACACCCATCTAAATTTATTCTAATTTTAACCTGAAAGATTTGATTTTTCGTTATTTATGGCTTAGATTAAATCTAAATAAATCTATTTAGCTTGGAAACTTCAGCTATTTCTCTTTACTTATTAAATATATTTCTAGATTTTAAAATCGGAATCAAAATAAAACAGATTGTAAGTAGATTTAATATGTTAATGAATGCACAAATAAATTATGCTTGAATTTTAACAAGCTTTAAGCTATTTATGAATAATTTATATGTTAAATTAAACTAAGCAACAAAACCATAAATTTATTATAATTGTCTGTTTATTAATTTATTTTAGAGCTGAATAAGTATTTGGATTAGTATATTCCTTGCTCCTTTCCCCTAGAACTTTCCATTTCGATGTGTCGCATGTTGTAAAATTCAGACAGAACCATCCATAAACCTTTATATATATATTTTTACTTCCTAGACCAGAATTCCAAGCCAAATATAAAATCCGAAACAAAAAAAGAAACGAAAAATAGCGAAATAAAGTGGGAAACTAGTTAGTCGGGTCTCGGGTTTGTTTGGACCGCAGATTTACATAAATATAAATCTTAAGCAGAAAACAATATAGTCCGCCTTGACTGAAGCCATGTAGAATTCTGTGGAGAGACGCGGACAAATGCGTTATGTATAGGGATAAATTTGCATAAATCATAAGCACAATTAACGATGTTTCGGCGCTTGTTCTTACCGAACTGCTGACGCAGGTGACGTGACATTTGACTCGGAAATTTATACGATACCCTCGGAGACAAGATCCGCGAAATTTGAATAACCACGCACTCTGAGATATTGTCCAGGTCCCCGCCTCTTCCCCCTTCATTCAGAGATGCGTGAGTCTTCTGGGTGGGAAGAGAGTCATCGGCCTTCTAATAAATATTCAGTGGCGAATCTTTCATCTGTCTTCTGCCCAGCGAACACTCTTCATTAGCCGATTTGCGGCTGAATTGTGTCCATGTATCTTTCGTTTACTCGACCTGGGACTTGATTTCAATTTTAATGGCCCGTGCGTGAGGGTATTTAATTTGGGCTGGGATTAGATAAGCCACATTTGTCTCTACCTGAATGGGAAAGAGGCTTTAAAGAAACTGTTCTAGGTCTTTTGGGAACTGAATGAAGCTTCTAAATAGAGATTTTGTTCGTTTATGAAAGGTAAAAAACTCACAACGCATAGAAAAAAAAGAATAATTCTTTAAAATAAATTACTTTGATCGTAGAATTTTTCAAGTAATCTTTTGTTGCTGCTCTTTTTGTGACAGTAGTTTTTTACGAGTCCAAGCCAAAAATGTTAGATTTTAAAATTACGATCTCCAGAAACCTAGTTAACATCTCAGCCTCTCAAAAATTGCTCAGCACTAACGTGCAAAAAATTTAAGAAAAAACCCAATAGAGATCGCTGTGCAAAAATAATTAAATATTTGTTTATGAAGATGCTGGCTTTGGCAGTTTTTTGTTGGTAGAAAAACTGCAGTAAACATTGTGATTTAATATATGTTTACCTTCTTCTTCTTTTGAGTTCTCTGATGATTCCATCTCCATCAGATGCCATTAACAAGACAGTGCTGGTAACACCATTCGGAAATAGCTCCAAGATGAGATCTCTTTCGGTGATAAAGCCGAAACCGAATCTGAATATCATATTCATGATTTCCGCACCCGAAGACAAAGGCGAGAAATATGCAAAAAAAAAACCCATCTAAATCTACCTGCAGATTGGCTATAGTTTGGATTCTTTTGAGGAGTAACCCGTCCAGAATGCGGCTTAGAACGAGCACAGGTCACGGACTCGACGTGTCTCGTAATCGTCCTTCGCCAGAGTCCAAAATCTCAATCGGTTCTCGGCTCCCCGGCTTGGAAATAATTGTTGGATAATCAGATGTTGCAATGTCCGATGATGCGACAAAAAAAGCCTTTTCCATGCTGGCAAAAATAGGAAAATAAAAACAACTCAGTCGCTTCAGTTATCCGCAATGACAAATTTGAAATGTCAGCAGTCGTCGTCAAGTGTCATTGCCTTTGGCGTTCGGTGTTTGGCGGTTTGGCGCTTTGGCGGGGATGTGCGAAGCAAGTTATGACCCGAATAGGTGGCCAGCCGGAGGTTTCTCACCGGATTGTGCAATAAACAGCCGCCGAGAATTAATTGTTGCACCTAGCCGGTGCCACTAAGCCCGTAAGCCACTAAGTGGGGTGACTTCCGTCTGAGTTACATTTGGTTTTAGTGAGAGATTCTAGCATTAGCAGACCCTGAACGGATGACCACGCACCTCTGGCCGAAAGAGTTCAAAGTCACTTCAATTTTGGGCCGGTCGGGCTCATGACTCCGTCCCGTCAGTGGGTGTCACTCTGATTGGTTCATTAAAAGCTTGGCGTGACTTCGAAAATTAATAAATTCTAGTTATTATAAACGAAATGCGACGAAATACTGCAGGCGATGACAAACGCTGGCGAAACCCGTTTGGGAGTCGCTCGAAGAATGCAGCTTCTTCGCAAGATCGCCGATCGCAGATCTCAGATCGCGGTTCGCGGATCGCCGAGTTGTGTGCGTTTAAAGGTCATTCGTTCGGAGGAGTCAGAGATGAGTGGAGCCGAGATGAGATGCGCCGAGATGAGCCTACCTTAACATTCAACTCCAGCTGCTGACCCCATACGCATTGGGCATTTTGGTCAAGTCAACCGGTTCAATTTTCCACACACGGAGAAAAAACTGCACCAAAAGGGTTAGGAATTATTAATAAATATAAGTTAAAATTGTTGTTAAAATATGTTTTCCATATTCCAAGGTATGTACATTTCTTATATCTTAATTTTATTTAAGGTACTATCTTTGTTTTTAATTATTTGTAATAATAAACATTATTCGAAATATTCACTTGGGAATTATAGGCCTAAATTTATTACGAAAAAGGGAATACTAAAGGGTGGTGTGCATTGATCTTGCATGATAATCTTCGAGCTTTTCAGTGTTTTAATAAAACATAAAATATACAATGGGAATGTCGTAATTTATGTTTATATTACATTAATTTTTTCTACTTAAGTAAATATAGATAGATTCGGTAATATATGCATATGAAAAGATCATGATAAATGATAATACATATAATAAAAGCTGCTGATAAAGTATTTTAAAAAAATATTTCAGAATAGTTACCGATAAATATATATTTAAATTATTTGAGAGAATCTTAAGCTTTCTACGCACAATTTTTGCTGAGTGAACATCCCTGCACTGCATGTGTAGGCCTGTGGACCTGGCCGCGTCTGGGTAATTGCCATTAGCCAACGCCTGATGATGATCTCGCTGCTCCCGACTCTTATTTGCCTTGGCAAGCTTCGATGGGAGCCTTGACTTGACTTGGCTCGCAGCGCGCATCTCTCGGCTCGCAGCTCGCAGCACGCAGCTGTCGCGCAGCGGCGATTGATGAAATTTCGGTGGCTTGGTGGCCTGCCGGCGGACCCAATTTACCAAGTTTACCAATTCCGCCGAATGTACCAAATCGGCCAAATTAAATGCTGCACGACAACGTGTTTAACACTCGCCAAAGAGGCTTCTGCCAAAAGTATTTGCTGGCTAAGTAGAAATACCAATAAAAGCGGACGCTGGTCGCTGGTCCCTGGTCGCTCTCGTCTTCTGCCATAATTGCTGGGCCGTACTTCGATCTGGGTGCTTTTGTTTTAGCCATGTTATCTGGCTGTTAACTCACAAACATCAAACACAAACAGCTCAGACTGGTTGGCTGGCCTGGTCAGCACTCACAGTCGCGGCCGCTGTCGCTGTCGCGGCCGACTTCGCCGTCGGCGCATCTTCATCTGGCCAAAACGCTTTCGATTTCGGCTTTTTGGCCGGAGCGTTAACAGCTGTCGCCCAGGTGGAGACGCCGCTGCCAGCGCCGGCAGCGGGCGGGCAGATGCTGCGTCCGAGTATATATAGAAAATCTACACGTTTTGATGCTTTAGTTGGTATTCCACACTCGACCTAGAAGTTAAACCAACTTAGCTTGGCATCGATCAAATTCAATCGCCCATTGAATTTGATACGATCGGTCGCGTCTTCACCTCTTCCTCCTCCACGTCCGCAAGGATTAAGCGCACGCACCAGCAAAGGATTACCCAATACAACTGCCCCTCGCAGCAGTCCGAAAGTGTACACCATGGTAACCGAACCCAGTTCCCAGTTCCAATCTAACGTAATCTCTACTTAAAACGAACAATGATCGTGTGCAAAGTGCAACAAAAACATACTGAAACAAGTGTCCCTCTCGGTGTAAAGACAAACAAGACATTTCGCAAAAGGAAACAGTCGGTGAACACAGGGAAAAATCAGTTATTGAAGCTCAGAAAATATTAAAAAATCCAGAGAGTTTTTTACATTTGCTGGGTTATTAAGATTTCCTTAAAAAATATATTTTTAAAATATACAACGAAATTTTTTGAAATGTGCTAAAAGTAAAATAATATGTTCTCCAATGCTTGCGAATCAAAAAACAGTTTAATAACGTTTAAAATGTCAATAGCTTTTTGTAAATATTTAAAACTTAATATATGTGATTTAAGAATACCGATTTTAGAATTGAAAGTCGTTAAAGTCTTTAACTTATATACCAAGAAATATCATTTGTGGCAGTTTTTAATTACTTAAATTATTTTTGCCAAAAATAATAGTTTTGACACATGTTTGGCATTGGCATTTTGGTCAAGTTAACGTTTATCTTTATATATTAATATGCCACGATTTAAACTTTATTTTTGTTGTTTATTTAATATCTGGATTCACTTAACCAAAGAACATCTTATTAAAACCATTTTAAAATGTCAAACTTCTTTTTAAAATAGGATCCTTCTTATAAAAATGGTTAAAGAAAATTAAATTGTAAATAGAGTACTCCCTGAATATAAAGAAAGAAAGAGGAAATAATAGACACACAGATACCGATAACATTTTTTCAACATGAAATAATAATAGTAAATCGTAAACAAATTATTGTATTTTGTTAGTATATAGTTGTAGTATTCGTTGGTTAGTTACACTGTACAGAAGATGGAAAATTATATAATTTAAAAGAGGCAAAATTATATAAATATTTAAACATTTAAGTTTTACTAAAACCACGTGTAGCTTTTGGTTAATTTTCTTGTGGTTTTTCCTCTGTGCACGCAAGGGCCACAGAAATTTCCCGCAAGAGCACCGCAAACAGCAGAGAAAAAGCAAATAAATTGCTAAAGCGACTGCAGTTCCAATTCAATCGCCAGCTATTTGCATTTCACATTTCGACGAGGGTCCAGTTTTTGGTCCAGACTGGGGCTATCTCTGTCCCGCTGACCAGCTGACCAGCTGCCCACCAGTTGACATTTAAGCCAGCGGATCTGTATCTATATCTCTGTACCGCGGCGTCTGTGGATGTGTTGAGCAAGTGCCATTGGGTGCAATGTTACGCATACGCCGTGGTGGCCGCCCACGGTGTCCACGTCCGATTGCCCGAGTCGCCTTGGCCATTTGCGTATTAAGTCATTAGGATGGACCAGCTGCATGTGCAGTCTGGCATTCTGGCATTCTGCCGTTCTGGCATTCTGGCGCTTCTGGCTGCCGTTTCTATGTCAGCATTGACATGGCTGAAGATGAAATTAAAACTTGTTTTTTGTTTTCCATAATTTTCGCTTTTGCTTCTGACATTTGCGAGTGGCCATTTGCGATTGGCGTAATTAGGTAAACGGCCATAAAAACGTTTGCCTTAAGTTAGATTCTTGACGTTGCCATTGAAGGCGACAATGTTGGCCAAGAAGCTGTCGTGGAGTAGAGTTGAAGGGCTCCTCCAGGTGCGAAATCTCTCTCGCAGTCTCTCACAGTTTTGGACCCATTTAATTGCCCCAAAGTTTTGGCATTGAGGCGCTGCCCTCGAAGCGGTGTGAATCGGATTAATTAGCCGTCAATTAGCATAATGAACAGTCAAGGGAAACCGGGTTACTTCACCTCTTGGTAGGAATACTAAAGACGCTCGGCAAGTCCTTTCACTTTCTCGGCTGCAATAAGTCAAAACCGACTTGTTTCTCGAATTCCTTAGCCAAATTGTGATATTTCAAACGAGTTAGAACAGCCAAAAGTTCAGGTTCATTAGCATAAATTATTTAAAATCATTTACATACAAAGTCAAATATTTCTCGAAATTAGCAAACATTCAGAGGCGCTCAAATATAAAAATAAAAAGAAAAAGAAGACAATGTGGTCTTAGCCACATTTGGAGGCAGTGGCTATAATCTAACAGATTTGGTTATAAACGACACCCGGGGGGACTCTTCTTTTTTATGGCAGTGCGTATGCTAATTTCGGCAGGCGACTTCAGATTTTCTCACTAGCTTATGGCCCCTCTTGGCTGATTATTATATAATCATGGCTAGAACGGGTCTCCGGGTCCAGGCCGGTTTCTGGCATAATCGGCTATTTATATAATCCCCGAAAATTCTCCCCTCGACAACTATCGGCTGGCCAATTAATTGAGCTCATCGACCAGCGGTGAGCACTTTCATTAACTAGCGACGACCTTGCCGAAACCGCGGCGACAAAAATGCAAATTAGCGCGCTTCGTCGGAAGCCATAATTCAGGGGCTGCTTCCTCGACTCCAGACAAAGCTCGTATATCTTGTATCATCTGCATTAGCATTGTGCTCCGATCGAGCCAATCTGCGAACTTACAACGGCCTGACCTAGAGATGCTAATGCCTGTCAAAGTTGAATGTCTGTGTTAACATTTCGGGTGATTTTCAATGCATTATGCTAATGCGGCGTCTGCGACCGATCGCTGGCTGAACTTTACCACAGTTTTGAACTGCAGGCCATCGGAGTTGGACTTGGAGTTGGAGTCGGAGTCGGATCCGGGCCAAGTTGCCACGAAGCGTGAAGAGGCGATTAGCCTAGAAGGCGATCGATTAGTCGCAATCAGGTTGTTAGAGCCAGTCGTTAATCTTGGCACCTTCAAACAGCCATAAAACCAGCGACCTGAACTGCAAGCAAGGCTCTTTAGAAATGGGATAAAAGGATATCATTTACAAAATTAAATCAGAAATTTATTATGTTTCTTAGCAAACAATGGAAATTATTCAATTTAATTAAAAGATATGATAAAGAATGAATAATAAATATTTAATATAAGAAGACGTTAAAGAATGATTGATTGCCTAATATTATTCATTAAATTACTCAGATGATAATAATAGTTTATTAATTTAATAAATAAATGTATATAAATTAAAGATAATCTTAATTTGCACATTGATTCAAGCACGATTATATTCGTTTTTTGAAAGATCGTTAAAATATATATATATTTTGGCAGACATATTAAAGCTTCTTATTCTTTTCTCCACAGAGAAGTGCACTGTTCGTCTTGGCGCTTTGCGCTGTGGCAGTTGCCACCGCATCGGCCGACACCCATGAGGTAAGTGATCCCTAATCTTATCCCAGCTCCTCTGGAAACTTATCCCTCGCTCCCACTTGCAGCGCAAGACTCGTGCCGCCGATGGATACCATTACCCGCAGCCCGTTGTGCCGTTCGAGCTGCCGCCTCGCACCACCTCTCCGCCTGCCACCCGGCCGCCCACTCGGCCACCCACCCCTCCTCCAACTAGGCCACCAACTCGTCCTCCGACGAGGCCACCACCCACTTACTTGCCGCCCACCAACAAGCCCCTGCCGCCGGTGACCACCCGTGCCACCACCAGGGCTCCACCACCGCCGCCAAGGACAGCACCCCCGACTAGGCCACCAACTCGGCCACCAACCACCCGTCCCCCGGCAACCTATCTGCCACCCACCAACAAGCCCCTGCCGCCAGTGACCACTCGTCGCCCGACGCCACCTCCACCACCAAGGACGACCGTCAGGCCAACGACCCCGGCTCCTACTTACCTGCCGCCCACCAACAAGCCTCTGCCACCAGTGACCACCCGTGCCACCACCAGGGCTCCACCTCCGCGCACCACTCAGCCCCCGACGAGGCCACCAACCAAGCCACCCACCCGGGCACCAACCACCCGTCCCCGGCAACCTATCTGCCACCCACCAACAAGCCACTGCCGCCTGTGACCACTCGTCGCCCGACGCCGCCACCGACCAGGCCACCAACCCGCGCCTCTACTCCGGCTCCCACCTACCTGCCGCCCACGAACAAGCCTCTGCCGCCGGTGACCACCCGTGCCACCACCAGGGCTCCACCACCGCCAGTGCGCACCACTCAGCCGCCGACGAGGCCACCAACCAGGCCACCCACTCGTCCACCCACCCAGCCACCAACCAGGCCTCCGACCACATACTTGCCGCCCCCGACTGTGCGCACCACTCGTGCGACTCCACCACCCACTCGTCCCCCGACGGCGCCACCAACCACCCGCAGGACCACCCCGGCTCCTACTTACCTGCCGCCCACCAACAAGCCTCTGCCTCCAGTGACCACTCGTGCCACGACCCGTGCTCCACCACCGCGCACCACCCAGCCTCCTACCAGGCCACCCACTCGTCCTCCCACTCCGCAAGCCCACTCCCACCCACTCGTCCTCCCACTCCCCTCCCTGCTGCCGTCCACCACCACCCGTCCTCCCCACCGCCCGCGCCTCCCTCCTCCCATCCACCACCACTGCCTCCAACCCACCCTCAGCCTCCCACCAGCCGCCCTCCAGAGCCAACTCCTCCCCGACCCGCCCACCACTCCCTCCCCTTACCACCCTCCAGGACGGTGCACCACCCGTCCTCCGCCACCACCCACCAAGCCACCAACTCGTCCCCCCACGGGGCTACCCAGCCACCCACTAGGCCACCCACCCGTCCCCAACCACCAGGCCACCAACCCGCGCCTCTACTCCGGCTCCCACCCATCTGCCACCCAAGCCTCTGCCCCAGTGACCACCAGGGCTCCCGTGCGCACCACCCAGCCTCCCACCAGGCCCCCAACCAGGCCTCCAACCCGGCCACCCTCGTCCTCCACCACCTGCCGCCCCCGACCCAGCGCACCACGCGCCCACCCACCAACCCGCCCTCCCACTCCCCAACCAGACCACCAACCACCTACCTGCCCGCCCCCACCACCGTGCACCCACCTCCACCACCACCTCTGTGCCCCTCCACCCACCACCCCGCCCGTCCACCACGTGCCACTGTGAGGACCCAAGCACCCTAGTACCAGACCACCAGCATCCCTTCGAGTTCGAGTTCTAGGGCGATGAGGTGCTCCCCTCCTCCGCTCCGTCTCCGTCTAGCAGCGCAGAAGCAGGCACTTGTCCAGGGCTAGATTGGTCTAGTCATACTCGTACAGTCTAACGTCACACGATCACGATTCCGGAAGGACGACACCTGTTTGTTTTTATTTTATTTTTGTAATGTAATTAATGAATCGCATACTCATGCAGCCAGGGACCCCTGTCCGGGGTCCACGAGTACAGCTTGTACAGCTAACAGTCTCTATCCAACTCTTGCTACGTTCTATGTTACCACGCTACGATCGATGGGCGCCGTCGCCTGTGACGGCGCCAGCTCAAGACTATATAGCTCTATATTACGATTAAATAAACCCTTTATTCGGATTGCTGAAACCTGAACAATAAAATAAGTTTTTCGAATATTTTCGCGCATTTTGATTTGGGAAGGAGAAGAATCTATCGATTGCTGGCTTTGTTTCAGATGAAAGTTAACCTCTGGTTAAGTCCTGTAATTTATCCTTTAGCCACATTTATTTATTATTTAAAAACAAAGTAATTCCTTGCTTTTGTATAAGATTAAAGTTCTTTTGTAGAATGTTTGCACATTAAATCTTATTATAAATTGGTTTCAATCTTTAACCTCCAGTTAAGTCCTTTTTTCATACTTCAGCCATATTTACTCAATAATTTAATGTATAAGAGTTCTCTCCATTTGTTTTAGGTAATAATAATTTTTTTGAGGGCTTGCATGTTAAAAAACTTAATGTTGCTTTTCAATATTTAACCTCCTGTTAAGTCCCTATTTAATCCTTCACCAACCAAGGTAGTTATTATATATATATATATATATAAGATATATTTCACGTTCTCGAGCTTCCCTTGCACACTTTCACTCCACTCGCGTTGCTAAAACCTAACCAATTAAATAAGTTTTTCACCGCCTTTTAAGTGGGAAGTGGTAGATATTGTGGCACTTATTTTGATTTATACAAGCCTCAACAATAAAATACATATTTAAAGTATTTCCAACTATTTTCTTTTCCGTTTTCTTCCAACAACAGGGAAATGGGAGCAAATCATGTCCGGGAGATCTGGTGCTCTTGTTGAACACACATCTTTCGGCACTTTTCGTGCAAGTTGGTTTTTACGACTATGCTAAGGAGTTTGTTGCTCAAAGGCAGTAAAATGCTGAAGGTACAGGTTGAGACCATAAACATTGACATTCACTTTTATCTTTTGATCTGCTAGTTAACATCATAATGAGGCTGTAGAAACTGGTTGCGTTTTTCTCAGCGGATTATTGTTAGATTTTACGGAGTTTCCAGGCTATGGATTTTATCCTCAGATTAAATACTAAAGTTATGAATTTTTGTATATATCTCAAATTCTTTTCTTTCTTTTATAACGATAATAAAACATTTTCATAAGAAGGCTAATATAATTATAATTATTCCCTTGATTTTATAAATAACATAGGCCAATTTACAAATGGAAGGATATTCAATTTATCCTCAGGTTGAGACCAGAGGTTATGCTTTCCTTGCAAAATTTAAGTATTTATCTTTTTTTTTAATTCTTATTAACAAAGTTACAAAAATGTCTCTTTCATTGGAATGATATTTTAAGAACATTTAATAATTATATAAATTGGGTATAAATTCTAACCTCCAGTTAACATTTATTTACTCATTCACTAACCTTTTGCGTAATATATGACATGCTTTACTTTGAATTGTTCCTCGAATGATTTTATTTGAAATTCTAATTTTAAGATTCTCTTTCCTTGATTCCATAAAGAACCCGTAGTTTAGAATTCTTTAAAATCCCCCCGTCAGAGCATACCCACTTCGGATTTATTACCTTCGCCTGGCAATTTCTAGCTACTTCGCTGCGATCTTCAGATTTTTCATGGTCAATGCGTTTTTTAATATCTCTTTCTTTTGCACTTGCCTCGAAGCACGAATTCGCCTGAGCAATTAATTTATTTGTCTGCAGTCGGCCGTTTTGCTTTCGCAGCCAAACTCTATCAAACTTTCTAATTAAGCTGTTGCACTTGCGCTCCCCGGCGATATAATCGCTGCTTTTTAGGCGCCGCCAGCGCCCGGCTGCACTCAGTCTTCGCCACGATCCGCGATGAGGCAGAGGCCCGTGTCCACATTCACCCAGCGATAGGCAAGCCGAGCGGTCCCTATTCGAGCAGCAGCGTCCGGAGACCTCAAGATGTCCATGACGCCAGCCCCGAGACACCGACAAGGACAAGGACAAGGACAAGGCCAAGGAGACAGGGACACTAGACGACGAAGGGTAACGCGATCCAGGCTGGATCCAGGCTCAACCAGCGGCGGTCGGCAGATAATGGGTCTGATCCTGGGGTGCACAATTGTGAGTTAATAGTCCCTGTGCTTTGTAGAACCTTGGATAACTCAAGAGGACTAACTCAGTTAATTTAATTTTATAAAATTATATTTTTAAACTTCGATAAAAGCCTCAAGATTAGATCTCTCACCTCTCCCTTTGCAGATGTCTCTCATGGTAGTCAAGGTCGCCTCCGCAGCCACTCTGTACCAGCAGCCACATCTGCTCCAGCAGCAGCAATCGCAGTCCGTCAACGACATTGAGACCTCCACCGAGGAGTCGCCGGCCACCAAGGAGTCGGATCAGTGGGAGCAGTCGGAGAGCGACAGTGATATCGAGAAGATGCGGGCCAAGTTGCAGCAGCTGCAGCACGAGCAGCAGCAGCAGTATCTCCGGCAGCAGCAGCACCAGTTGCAGCTGCATCTCCAGCAGATGCAGGCGGTGCAGGGATCTGGAGCGGCGGCAGCAGGAGGCGGAGGAGGAGCTGCTGCAGTGGGAGCTGGAGCTGGTGGCGAAACCGCCTACTTATTGGAGCGTGCCGACAGCAACCTCGCACCCATCTACGGGACGTGGCGCACGAAAGCGCGACGGCAGCCACACGCAACCGCGTCGCACGAACTGGACGACACCCATGTGTACGAGCGGCTGCCGAGGCGCTCGGCGACCATGACGCCTCTGAAGGGGCTGCTGCGTGACCAGATGCCCCGTCCGCCGCGTCTCTCAACCCAGGACATGTCCCAGCTGTCGCTGGGATCACCTTCGCCGCCGCCCACAACAGCTCTGCTGCGGCGACAGTACTCGGAGACGCCGGGAACCCGGGCCGTGCGAGGTCAGACACAGGCTCAGGAGGAGTTCAAGCCCAAGCCCTTTCACTTTCCCTACGAGGGCCCCCTGCCCGAGCAGTTCACCAAGGGCGAGGCTGTGCGTCCCGAGCTGAACAACATCCAGGATATCCTGCAGCACTTGCACATCAGCGGTCTGACGCCCAGCAAGCTCCCGCCGATGGTGATGATGCCCACGGGCCTGCACATCGCCGGCAGCTACAAGAACCTCAAGTCGAGCGGCATCGGAAACTTCTTCCGGGGCAAGCGCAACAAGAAGCAGATGCAGTTCAGCATCCCGATGGGGCACCTGCCCATGCCAATGATGCCCATGGCCATGTCCATGCCCATGCAGTGGTATGCGCCCAGCCATCCGGCCCAGCGGGTGGCCATCGACCAGCTGTATCCGTACAAGCCCCGGTCGCCGCAGGACGTCAACCTGCTGGCCATGCAGCCGGTGCTCGGCAACGGAAAGCTCCTGTCCAAGAAGAAGAAGAAGCAACTGCAGCAGCAGCAGCAGCAGCAGCTGCTGGAGCACAGCAGCCACCAGCACTTCGTGGCCGATCCCTTCCTGCAGCACTTTGCCCTGAACGCCACCCGGCAGCCGCTGCACAAGCGGGTTCCCTTCAAGGTCAACCTGGACATCTACCCCGTGCTGCCGCCCTCGCGTCCCGCCTCGGTGATGCGGCATCCCTTCCAGCAGGAGTACGCTCTGCCCTCGGCGGCTGCCCTCACGGGCACCACGGCGGCGGCCTTCCATCATGGCCTCTACCAGCAGACGCCCTTCAAGTTCCCCACGCAGCCGTCAGCCGTCGTTTTTCCCGACCAGGCCACCAGGTTCGGCCAGCAGCAGGGCTTGTTCCAGCACAAGTTTCCGCCGCCGCATCCGGACGACACCATCTACGGACAGGGTCAGGGACAGAGTCACGGCCCGGTGGAGAGCCAGTCGAATCCCATCATGCTGCACCTGAATGTGTTTCCCAAGCAGAAGCCCACGGCCACGATTCGGGCCTCCACGAATCCCTTCTACAACCACAACATGCACAGGAACACCGTCAACTCGAATGAGCTGCCTCCACCCAATCCCCCCAGTCCCATAGAGCCACGAAATGGAGGTAATAGCAGTCAGTCAGTGAGTCATCCCCAGCAGCCACACCAACCAGCTGCAAACCAAACCCAACAGCAGCAGAGCCAGCCTACCAATCGACCCAGTTCCATTTCCCGCAGCGACCACGTGCCGCTCATCGACTTCGAGCATCCCATTGTGGCGGCCGAGCTGCCGGAGCGGGCCTCACTCTCGGGCTTCCGGCAGGATCATCATCATCGCTACCGGAAGACGCCCGTGGACGAGCACTTCCGATATGGAAAAAGCGCCAACATCGAGCAGTTAGCGGCCGAGGCTCAGACCGCCTCGCTCTTTCGCTTTCCCGTCGAGGATCTGATACAGTTCCAGGTGGATGACGCCCTCTAACCACTAACTACGCCAGCTGTACTAAGACTTAGTTAGTGTAGCAATATTACTCCCCCTTTTTCAAGGAAAAAGGCCTTGGAAATTTAAGGAAAATTAGCTAAAATTAGCATAAATATGTATCTCAATTATAATAAACTGAATTTTTATTAGCTAAACTGGGGCGAATTAATTCTACAATCACTGTAAATCGCTTGAAATCACTTTAAAAGGTGTCTGAAACTATGCTACAAAATGTTGCATTGTGAATCAGAAAAAAATTTACACATAATTTGGTACCTCGAAAATATTATTGCATTCTTTTAGACTCCTTTTTAAGTGATTTTAAAACCCCAGTGATTTCTGGGGCACCTTCGTATATGTATATATTATACGTAGATTAATTATTAATTAACAAGAATGATATTTATTTAAAACAAAGCTCCCTACATTTTTAAATTCTTTCGAAGAAGAAAGTCAGCTTTTTTTAATACTCTGCATTAAAAAAAATACTGTTTCAGGTGAAAGTTTAACTCTGGTGCTGAAGAATATTTACTTATTATTTAAAAATATACGAGTTCATTGCATTTGTTTTAGGTACTAGTTATTTCGTGGAGTGTTTTCAGCTTAAAACTTGATATATTTGGTTTTAAGCATTAACCTCCAGTTAAGTCCTAATTTTATCCTTCAGCCACATGTATTTTATATTTGAAAATATTTAATTTCTTTGCATTTGTCTTAGTTTATAGTTATTCTATGGAGTGTTTTTAGTTTAAAATGTATAATATTTAGGTATAAGCTTTAACCTCCAGTTTAGCCCTTATTTTATCCTTTGGCCACATCAATTTAATTTTTGAAATTATAAGAGTTCTTCTTTAAAATTTTAAATTCATTTAAAGAAGAGGCTTTGATAGTGTTTTTACCTTCTACCCAAAGAAGTCTATGCTCTGCCTCAAAAATACTTTTAAAAAGCCCCCCAAAAGCATGCTTTTCCTCGCCTCTCGACTCTTTTTCATTGCCAATCTCATTGCGCGTGCGCAAAAACAGAACCGGCATCGGCACGAAACCAGTATTCCGGCAAACCATTATTCCGAGTCGAGCCGCTCTCCGACTCCGGCTGAGAGCGCAAGCCGAGGCTGAGCCACAAGAACGGGCGGCGGCAACAGGTAAGTCCGGCCAGAAGGTAAGCGAGCGTCGCTCCGTCCAGACGTTGTCGCGCTTTAAACTCGCACCGGGCAGCCGTGAGATAAAAGATACAAGTAACAAGAGCCAAGAGCCAGACACAAGAGCAAGATCAAGTTTCGGACCCTCGGCGTCATCCGTTTTGCGGTCCCGAGTGTGTGTTGTTGTGGTTTGTGTGTTTTTTGCGTGCGTTGGCCAAAAAGCGAGTCCCACCGAAATACCCGTTTAAAGTGAAATAGTCTTGGCTTAAATGGGCATTCCGCAGCAGTGTTAATTATGATTTTCGCCCGAGTTACTTGCACTGCAACCCCCTGGGTTTCCTGAAATTTCCGCATTTCCTTTTCGCCGTTCTCTACCTCCATTCTCTCATTTTCTCTCTCTCCACTCCTTGTTTTTGGCCAAAACAAGAACTCATAGATACAGAGATATACCTGCGAACCAGTCTGTTGTGTGACTTTATTTGTTTTAGTCGGTCTGTGTGTCCGTGTGTATATGCGAAAAGAAAGCCATCATCGCATCGCATTTGCCAATCGCCAAGAAGTGCCCAATGATCGGAACTGGCGGCCAGCAGCCGCCTCATCATCATGTGCCACTTTTCACATGTGCATAAAGTGAAATCTCCATTCCGCTCCCTCATCGACGGCATTTCTTTCAGCTTCCCCTTGTTTTTGTTTTTGTGGCCCATCATTAGCGGAATGTGATCGAGTGCTGGCAAAAGTTCAAATGGCAAGGCTAAGCTAAGCAAATTTGCAGACTCAGCTAAAATCGGCTGAAATCTCAGGCATTCTCGCTCGCAGACAAGGCCATTTCGGGGGCGGTGGTGCAGCTAGCAGTGTTTTAGCATTGAAAATGCATTGTTTCTGGCCATATAAATAAGCTGAGTTTGTTTTGCATTTCTGGCAGTCCAAGAACGTGAATGAGCGAATAATATAACCAAGTTAAAACGAAGTAAAGCCCAAAGAAAATCAAAGTAAAACTGTGTCGACGTTCTACATGTGCTAAATACTAGAGTAAACACCATCGAAAACTCGGACCTAACGGATACGGATAGCTAACGGCTCTGCAATTAGCCACGGCAACATGTTGCCGCCATGGATGTGGCTGTGGCCGCTGCTTTTGGCCAACTTAGCCAGCGGCCAGCTGCTGAATCATCCGCCGCAGTTCGTCCCGGGAACGGGAGACATGTCCCGCTTCAGCCTCTCGGAGAACACACCTGTGGGGAGTCCGGTTTACCAGCTGAAAGGTGAGTCTCCTTAATGCACAAAAACAATTCAAAGCTGAATTTACTTTACACCTGGAAATACTTGGAATATTTGTTAGATTTTTTGTTAGACTTTAATTCCCCAAAACAAAGCATTAAATTACTTAATTAATGACCAAAATTTATCACGTTTGTTATTAATATTAATACTGGCATTCTTGATTCTGAGCACCCGTTGCAGTTGCTCCAGATGTTCCATAGGTGTTGTCGGGGGAGTTCTACAATGCTGCCTGACATTGCATGCTCGACATTTTTTATTAACATGTGTAGCCCGGGAGTACGGGGCCGTCACGTTTCATAATTTTATGCGGAATTGCTTCACGGCTTTCATTGCAGCAGCGAGACAATGTACACAAATAGCCCAATTCCCACGCAGTTTGTGCCAATGCCTTTCACTCGCAACAGTTTGTTTTGTTTTAGCCCGAAAGCAAATAAAAAGATGGCTCAGAGCCAGGGAGGGCTGTGGGAAGATCAGCTGATTAGTACCTATCTAGAGTCTACTTTTATTTGGGAATACTTGGTACTTTTAAGATAAATTTACCTACATAATTTATGCTTAACTGGGCCAAAGAACTATTATCTTCAATATTTTCTCAGTAAAAATGATAAGCTGTAATATCTTTTACCCAAAAGAGTCTGGGTTAATTTGTCGAAAAATAAATGCACAGATAAACTAAAATCTTGAGTAAGTCACGAACTTGGGTTAATTATCAAATGAGCTATAAAAATGTTTATCTCTTTTTTAAGCTTGTCCATAAATAATTTATTGTTCAGTAACGAGGTTTAAATAAAAGTGGAAACCGGATTGCTTTTATATATAATAATATTTGCAATATTTTTAGACTGGGAATGAACTGGATAAAAATATTAGTACAGAGTTCCATGAACACAGATTTCAATACATTTACAATTTTTTACTGTTTTTGGTAGTCAAATTTGTGAGATCATTGACTTTAAAATCAACTCAAGCTACCAAAAAATATGCGAACATATAAAACACATTACTTGCTAAAGAGCAAAGAGTATCACCACTTCGATTCAAGTTTTAACTTCACCCCAAAACTGGCTTCAATAATTTTGTAATTTGGCTTTTGGACATACCTCAAATTACCAATGCTGACTTTCATTTCTTGGCCAGCTCTTTGGCTTTGGGTGGGCCACCTACTTCGGGTCAACCTTGTGCGGGGTATTGGATTTTTGCGGCTGCCGCACGTTTCCAGCACCCTCGTATCTCGCACTCGCACTCGCCAGATACAGATACGCGCAGATGCGGATTGCATAATGCCAGAGTGTCAGAGTGTCAGAGTGCTGTAAAATATGCAGAGCGGATCCGCAAGAATTCGCGATAAAACCACACAAGATATTCATGGTTTTTACTTTTATTTTTTCCTCAGTTTCTGTGCCTGTTTCTGTTGCTGTTTCTGGTTTGCAGTTTTTGGAGTTAGCTCGCCCAAGAATGCAGTTTGCTAATCACTTAACAAACAAAAACAAACAAAGACGACGGAGAGACATATGTATCTGATAGGCGGGCAGGCGGAAATGCATTTGAACACGTTTGTGCGTAGCACGTAGCGATAAGTGTTAGTCCCCGGTCCCCCGATAATGATGATTGCCATATGGTAATGGTGATGATGGCGATGGCAATGGCTTCCATTAGACGGAATCGCTTATTGCTCGAGAATGAATACTGCACTTTTACTCGGAACGAGAGTGGCAATCAATCGAAAGTTCGTTTGGACAATCCAATGATTATTTATTACTCTCCCTCAAAGAACTCTGTTAAAACTGGTTTTAATTTTAAAATATTGTGTTTATAATAAACTTAAATTTCTTTAATTTCATAATTGCAATATAATTAATATGCTAGCAAGAACCTTTAAATATGATGAATATATTTTAATGGTCTCAAAAACAAATAAAACAACAAAATATCTTAAAACCAATATCAATAACAATTTTCCCATATTAATCTAGTTGGAATCTAGTTATAAACTCCCCTTTCAAGCCTTAATAAACTTTAGGCACTCCGACACTCCCCCCTAAAACTATGATTTAACCAAGCCGGCGGCGGGTCTAGTTTGCACCTGCCTTTCAGCCCGTTGACACCCTAACACAGATACGGATACTCGGATACCGAGATGTATATAAGCCAGATATATGTTGAGTTCGCAGACATCGAGAGGCCTGGCTGCAATTCGATGCCGCGCCACGGCAACTTCATAATCAGATGGCGCATTGTCTCAACTGGTTGCCGAGCGTGTGCCAAATCGCCTTGGATGATGCTCGCCCGGGTTATGGCTCTGGTGTTGTATCTGCATCCGAATCTGTAACTGAGACGCAGATTTATGGAGACTGGGCGGCCTCTTACCTGCTTCGGGTTGGCTTTGGTTTGGTTTGGCAAGCGGCATCCGTGAGATACGAAACACGTTTGGCTTGGTGCGTTCGAAATCAAGAGTGCCTTGGAAAAGCCAAGTGGTAAATGGAAAAGCTGACCAGACCGCAGAGGAAATTGCACTCTGGCTAAACGGTGGTCCAGGAAGCCGAAACCATATCGGGCACATAATCCGAGACAGCAACTCAAGTCCGAGTTGCATAACTCCAGCAACGTCCCCTGGGATCGCCTTCTCTTGGTGTCGAAAATTGAGGATTTAATTGCATGGAATTTGGCGGGGAAACTCCTATCGCTTTGCCTTAAGTGCGGCTCTTTGAAAGTTGAAAAATAAGCAACGAATGTTGCCACATGGCGAGCGGGCGTTTCTCTCGCTTCGTTTGGGATTAACCACTGTTCCATGTGTAATAATAACCAAAATATTAACAAATACGCTCTGCCAAGCATGAAATCACAAATTATTTCTCCCGCATCAACAGCACCGGCGGCAGAAACCACAACAATTACGGCGAACATCTTCCCTCGTGCTGGGCAAAGTGAAAAGTAGAAAAGCTTTTCCACAACTCGCATGTACACGCAATTGCAGTGTTCATTCAGCTTTTCCACTTTTCCCCCAAAAACCACACTCATATGTACATTGAACACACACAACATCTCGGATCGAACACGAGAATTCATAAAGAGAAAACGAGTGGGAATGGGTCTGGAGGTGGATGGTTCTAGAGATACCCTATACCTTAAGGGGTCTAATAAGTGTAGGAACAAAGGTATACAAATTATCAAGTAACGCCATACGATTTTATTGCACTCAAATTATTCGTTGTTATTATTATTTAGATTTATTTCGATTTTTAATTATTATTTTTAGATTTTTACGCTCATAACTTTGTGCGAGCGGAGAGAGCGCGTTTTTTCACCAGCAGAAATATAGCTTGCATATTACAAATCAAATGTATAGCCGTTCGGCATCTTAGTGATTATATTGATATTTAGTACAATGGTACTATAAGATCTTAGTAGATTTAATTAAAGAAGAAAAGAATAATCTTTTGAATAAAATTTGATCTAAGATATTGAATATCTTAAATAGAACCCTGAATATTAACTTGAAATTAAAATCTTGTAACGAAATCTTCGGTGGATCGAGAAATAGCTGTCTCACTCGAAGGAATGACCATTATTGAATTTTTTACTCAGATTTTAATCACTATTTATTATTATTTAATATTTTCGTATTTATATAGCCCAATATACCCCACTTGTACCAGGAATGCATAAGTGCAAGACCCAAAAAAATGATTATGTACATTGAAAAGTTAAAATGGTCACTCACGCGCCAAAGCAAAGGGGAATGGGAATGGGTTCGAGTTCGGGTTTTGGCTTGGAATAGAGCAATAAACGAGGGGTTCCCGGGGGAAGTACTATCGGTATGTTTGGGTTTGCTGGAGGAGCTGGAGCTAGAGCTGAAGCTAGAGGAGCGCCTGTGCCCGTTGTGGCCTCGCTGTTTGCTTCCCGCTTTGAGCCGTGTTTTTGTGGCAGTCGTGCTGCAATTGTCGGTGTACCACAGACCCTGACTTGAAAAATCTGGCTGGCAAAAGCTGTTTTCCGACCGCTTATTGGTCTCTGTTTTCTTTTGTAAGCCCTTCGGGTTCATTTGTTTTCTTTCTTCTCTCCACGATTGCTTCGCTAGAATTTCTAAAGCAATTTCCAGTTGCCCCCGGGCCGGAATTTTTTGGCTGCCCGAGTCAAACTCTCGTAGATATATTTCCTGTTATTAGCAGAGAAAGAGAAAATGCGGCGGGAATGACACAATCCACTTAGGGTTGGACCCCTTGCCATCTAACTAGTTGCTCTAGTTAAGATAGTTCAGGCAGTAGTCAGGCAGTTCAGAGGGGAACGGGGTGCCGCAGTCGACTGGAAAAGTTGTGGGAACCAAATTAGCATTTTTCACACGCTTTTACATAAACCACATGAGACGGCGCGACGGCGGTGCCGGAGGTGGTGGCGGTGGCTTTGGACTACTGAACGACTTCCACGAAGTGACAGCCTATGACGCTGTCTCGGATTACCCGTAATTAAAGCAGTGAGCGTGTCAAACGCCGGGACACACCGATCTGGCCGACGGAGCACCGAGCCGACAGGCCAACAAACCGTCGCCAACTAATTTGTTACACTTTTTCCGGCCAGCAAACAAACGAGATTCCTCCTCGCAAGATAGATAAACGGGGACAAAGTAATATTAATTTAATAACTGCTATTAATTAGGTAAATCCTAGTAGGTAATTAAGTATAAAATATTTACTCTTCTATTTCTTTGGGAATTATCATCTTTCAAATATTTACTAAGCTTTTATTATTCCTTAAAATAAATTTTTATTGAAATATTTTATTTTTCCCTCCAGGAACCGATCCTGAGGGAGGTCGCCTGAAGTACAGCATCAGTGGTCCGGTATTTTCCGTGGACAGGGAGACGGGAGTGGTGCGGCTACGCCAAGAGCTGGATCGCGAGACCCAGGACACCGTGGAGGTAATCATCAGCATCACCGATGAGGGAGTCTACGGCACCGAACCCAACACCGTCTCCCAGCGAAGGGAGATTCCCGTGCGGGACTACAATGACAACCAGCCAATGTTCCTGGGAAGACCCTACACCGCCAGTGTCAGCGAGTCCCTGCCCGTGGGAGCCGAGCTAAGCGTGGAGCCACCAATCCTGGTTGTCGATCGGGATGAGGGCATCAATGCCGAGGTCCAGATTAAGTGCGTCGAGGTGGGTAACAGAGGGATTACTTTCCTATCTCCTTTACTTACTAACTCAATACCAATCTTCTCCAGGAGAACGTCATCTGCGACATCTTCGAGGTGCGAGCGGTGAGAATCTCCGATGGCAACTACACCGCCCGAGTGGCCCTGAAACAGCCGCTGGACTTTGAGAGTCGTCCCTCGTACATCATGACCATCTCGGCCTCGGACAGCGCCCTGGACAACCGCCTCTCCTCGCTGGCCACCATTTCGATCAACGTGATCGACATCCAGGATCAGCCGCCGGTCTTCACCAATGCCCCCTACTCGGCCACTGTGCCGGAGAACACACCCGCAGGAGTGAGCATTCTGACTGTCAAGGCCATGGACGGGGATGTGGGCATTCCGAGGGATATATTCCTCTCCCTGGAGGACGAGCCTTTCGGGCACTTTGAGCTGGTACCCTTTGGGGATCCCCGGGAGGGAACCGCCGTGCTGCAGACTACCTCGGAGCCCCTGGATCGTGAGAACGCAGAGATCCTGCAGAATGGCGGCGTTTACGTGTTCTCCATCAGAGCCACCGAGCTGATCGATGGAGCCATTCCCGCCGAGCACTCGCTGACCCGGGTGACGATCGTGGTGACGGATGTGGACGACCACCAGCCCACGTTCAGCGGAGCGCACTTCAACGTCTCCGTCGCCGAGAACCTGGCCAATGGGATGCCGCTGCCGGGACTCTCGATCTTCGTGGACGATCGCGACATGGGAGAGAACAGTCGTTATCAGCTGTCCCTAAGGGACGTGGCCAATGCCGCCGGTGTGTTTGCCGTGTCACCCACCGAAGCTCAGGGCAGGACACCGGTGGTGGTCAAGGTTCTGAATGCCAGTCGCCTGGACTACGACGTTCCGGATCCCGCGCTCCGCAAGTTCGAGTTCGATCTGGTGGCTTCGGTCAAGGGCGTGGAGGTGGCCAAGTCCCGGGTGGAGATCCACCTGCTGGATGCCAACGACAATGCTCCGGTCTTCGAGCAGGGCACCTACCGCTTTACGGCAGCCGAGAATCTCGCCGTGGACGCCCTGATAGGTCACGTGAGAGCCACCGATGCGGATTCCGGGGAGTTTGGACACGTTCGCTACGTGCTTAAGGGTTTCGGAGCGGATAACTTCTACGTGGACCCAGAGACTGGAGGTCTTTATCTACTCAAGCACTTGGACTACGAGAAGCAGAGCAGCTACAGCCTCACCGTGGTGGCCATCGATGGTGGCCAGCGAGAGTCCAATGCCAACCTCTTCATCGGGGTCACGGACGTGAACGACAACCACCCGAGTTTCGAGAGCCGCGAGTACAGTCGCACCATCCGCGAGGGAGCTGCCATCTTCGAGCCGCAGTTCTTCGTCCGAGCCCACGATGCCGACGGTCCCACGCAGGGCAATGGCCGGGTCAGGTACTCCATCGTATCCGAGAACAGCATAGCGGGAAATGTGTTCCGCATCGAGCCGGACACGGGCGAGATTGTCATCCAGAAGGCAGCCCGCTCCATGGACACGGAACGCGGCGAGTACGAGCTGGTGGTCTCTGCCACGGACTTTGGTGAGTTTGAGGATCAATCTCTTGGAGAAATATAGCTTATAAAGGGTTTAATCTTCAGGCATTCCACCTCTGTCGAACACCACCCGCGTCCTGGTCCGCGTGGGCATCTCCGGCAACCAGCGGCCCATCTTCCGCGGACACTTCCAGAACATGGAGAACTTGCCCATCATTGGCCCTCCCAGCTATAGGGTTTCCATACCCGAGAATGCCGTTGCCGGATCGAATGTCACCTCGGTGTCTGCCCACGATCCGGATGGCCTGGACAGCCTGCTGCGCTACAGGATTGTGGGAGCCAACGACAACTTCGAGATCGATGAACTGTGAGTATGACTCCTCCCTCCAGGAAGCCTCTACTTACCATCTCTGCTCTTCCCTACAGCTCCGGCTTGATCACGGTGTCACCCCAAGCCCGCATCGATCGCGACTCGAACATGAACAGCTTCGAGATCATCGTGAATGCCGTGGACTCGGGAACGCCCATTCCGGAGACGGCCACCACCACGGTCTACGTGAATGTAAAGGACATCAACGACGAGCGACCCAAGTTCGAGCAGGCCAGCTATGCAGCCTACGTCTCCGAGCGGACAGCCGTGGGCGAGAGCGTGCTGCGGGTCAGGGCCATCGACAAGGACCTCAACTCGAGGCTGGAGTACGGACTGGTGGGTCCCGTGACGGCCACCACCAAGGCGGGCGTGAACATCGCCAACCGGAGCAACTACCGCCTGCAGGAGGCCTTCCGGGTGGACAGTCAGTCGGGAGAGATCTTCGTGAACGGCACCCTGCGGCACGATGTGGCCGCCATCATCATCTTCACCGTGGGAGTGCGGGATCTCAATGCGGAGGTGGACCCCGAGGGCCAGGTGGACACCACCGAGGTGACCGTGTATGTGCAGTCCTTCCAGGATACCAATCCCGTGTTCAAGAACCCCGGCTGGAGCAGCTCCCGACCCGTGATCGATGTGAAGATCAAGGAGGAAATGCCCATCGACAGCGCCCTGTTCATCCTGCAGGCCGAGGACCCCGTGACCCGGCAGCCCATCACCTCGTTCGAGCTGGTGGAGCCCAAGCAGGTGGAGTACTTCCAGGTGGCCGAGCGCACCGGCGAGGTGATCCTCAAGAAGCGGCTGGATTACGAGGCTCTGGGCGAGACTGGTCCCGACTTCGAGCTCCAGGTGCGGGCCAACAGCGCCGATCGTCAGCGCAGCACCGTCAGCCGGGTGAACATCTCCGTGGAGAACGTGAACGACAACAGTCCGCGCTTCGAGCAAAGCTCCTACCGCGCCACCATCATCGAGAACCGGCCCCATCCGGAGCGAGTGATCCGGGTGAGGGCGTTGGACAAGGACGCGGTGCTCAACGCGCGGGACGAGCGCCTGGGCTACCACAAGATCATCTACTCGCTGCAGGGCGAGCACGCCATGCTCTTCGAGATCAACAACACCACCGGCGAGGTGACCGTGGCCAGCGGCCAGACCATCGATCGGGAGCGCACCCCACGGATTCAGCTCCAGATTAAGGCTGAGGACTCGCCCGGCAGGCCCACGGATGCCAAGCAGAGCGTCGTGGATCTGCAGATCGAGGTGCTGGACGTCAACGATAATGCGCCGGAGTTCACGCAAAAGAAGTACAGCACGGTGATCCCCGAGAATGCCCAGATTGACTCGTTCGTCCTCCAGCTGGAGGCCTTGGACGCGGACGAGGGACTGGGAGGGGAGGTGCGCTACGAGCTGGTCAACGAGGGCGAGGCCAACGGGCTCTTCAAGATCGATCCCAAGAGCGGCCTGATCTCCACGCGCCGCAATCTCACGGGCAAGGGTCGCTCTGAGCCGTACGTCCTACAAGTCCGGGCCCAGGACAACGGCAACCAGTTGCCCAAGCAGCCGACCCTGTCCACCGACACCGATGTCCAGATCTTCATAGGGGACGTCAGTGCCAACGACGGAGTGCCCTACTTTGTGGCTCCCCGCGTGGGCCAAATGGCGAATGTCACGGAAGTGAGAATCCTTTTTAAGGTTATTATATTTTCCTCTTTAACCTAATCCTTTCCTTTTTAGAATGCTGTCATTGGAGCCCCCGTGTTCCAAGTGATGGCCAGCGATCCCGATGACGAGAGCACACCCTCTGGAACCATAACCTACCGCATTCTGCCGGACACTGTGGACGCGGAAGCCTTCACCATAGACGCCCACTCGGGACTGATTACAACCAGGGAGTCGCTGGACCGAGAGACCAAAAACATGTACAAGATCCTGCTGGAAGTGAGTGACAATGGACAGCCCAAGCAGTCGGTGACCCGAATCCTGCAGATAGCAGTTCTGGATGTGGATGATCACGAACCACGATTCGCCAGGGAAGTGGTAAGTAGAACAGGAATATCTTCCCCCAGATTTCCCTCTAACTCACTTTTTAAAATACTTTTCAAAGGACGAAGGACCCCTGACCATGGCTGTCAAGGAAGAGGAACCTGCAGGCACAGTTGTGGGCAACTTCAGCGCCGTGGACGAGGATCTGGGCGAGAACGCGGCCATTGACTATGTGATCATCGAGGGGAATAACGAGCAACTGTTCACCATCGAGCGGAACAACGAGAGCCTGGCCATCCTCAAGACCCAGAAGCCCATCGATCGGGAGCAGGTGGAGTCCTTCACGCTGACGGTCAAGTGCCTGAAGCTGGGCGAGCCCGGCTACAAGTTCATCGGAGATCCCTACGATCGCCGGGATGCCTCGCATCTGCGAGTCACCATCCGGGTGCTGGACATCGACGACAATCTGCCGCAGTTCGAGCAGCCAGATCCCACGGTGGGCATACGGATAAACGTGCCCATCGACACCGTGGTGACCACCCTGCGGGCCAGCGACGCGGATGCCGAGGCCCCGCCCATCGGCCTCTCCATCGAAAACGTTACCTTTGTGCCGCAGTTCTACAAGCGCAGCCGCAGCCTGGCCGTGGGCAATCTCCAGAACCTGTTCACCCTGAACAACCGGACGGGGGAGCTGCGCACCGGCGGCTCCTTCGCCGACTACGTGGACGGATACTTCCTGATGCGGCTGATGGCCAACAACTCCGCGGAGCCCCGGCGCCAGGCCCACAGCAACCTCAAGGTGTTCGTGATCAGGGACAAGTCGCTGCTGAAGTTCGTGTTCGCCCGCCCGCCCAACGAGATCCAGCACAACATCCGGCTCTTCCAGGAGCAGCTGCAGATGAAGCTGCGTCCTTTGGGTCTGGAGCTGCACGTCCTGGACACCCAGGTGCTCACCCGGCCCGACATGAGCCTCGACTTCACCGCCACCAGCTCCTGCTTCCAGATGTTCAAGAACGGCGCTGCCCTGTCCTTCAACGAGATGCAAAAGCTGATGAACTCGCAGCAGCTGCGCCAGGAGCTGATCGACACCTACGCCGCCTACGGAGTGAGCGAGGTGGAGTCCTGCTCTGTGAGGAGGACCCACACGGCGGCCCTCTTTGCCGGCATGCTCACCTCGGCGGGGGCGTGGCTGGTCTTCCTGGCCGCCCTCATAGGCCTGGCTGCCTTGGTATCGCTGTGCACCGCCTGCTGCCTGAAGAAGAAGTGAGTATTTTTTAGAGGATAATAAGGATGCAGGGAGTATTATTTCCAATCTCTTCCAGGCTGAAGCGTCACAGCAAGCGGAGCCTGCAGGCGAGTCTGCGAACGCCCACGGAGCACACGCCCACCTCGTACAGCTACTCGATGCCCGCCGTGCTCTACTCGGAGCCCATCTACGGGCCCTTGTAGCCGCAGCTCATCTTCTGCACGGGGCGGTCCAGGTTCAACCACTGACCACGTAGACGTAGACGTAGACTTGTAGTGCCCAAGACTCGAGCCCCCTTTGCACCAGCGGAGATCCCCCTCGACCAGACTGGCAGGGATCTCCGCTCGGCCGCTGCGAACCGGGACCTTGCGGAGATTGGTAGTCCGTGGAATGCCAAATCAGTCCATATAAGCTTAAGCATACTATGCGCGTGATCTAGTATGTACGAGTAGAACCATTTAGGTTTAGGAACCTAGGTTAGTCTGTATAAAATGTAGCCTAAGTCGAGTCAGTTCTCTGTGTCATCTGCGCCGAAGTCCTCTCTGACTCTGCACCTTGGCAGGTCTGGAATGCATTTATTTTTTACATATATTTATCTTATCGTCTATTTGCCAAACACGTGTCGAACAAGTGCAGAATAAATATCGCTCAATTCCAGCTCCGCTAGCTCCACCCAATCCAAGCCCATCCTCGGCCAGGAGTCAAAGTCAGGCCATGTGCGTGTCGCCCGAAAATGAGTGTCCCATTTTCGAACAGAATGCATATGGTTTCGCCGTTAAGTAAATATATTTATACAAACCTACGACTAAGTAGTGTGTCCAATGTGAACATGTGTGCAAATAAATTCTATTAACTATGAAAAATGTGAAAACCAAACGCGAGCACTTACTCACTGAAGTGATATGCAAATGGAGCGTGGACTCCCGCTAATGTGCTGAAATCCAGAAAGGTATGGGCACCGAAGGTGGGTCTGATCGGTTAAACTGGCTATATTATGGGATTTTTTGTATCAGAATATTGTATTTTATTTAGTTGGCAGCAGGTTTAAAGTGGGTTTTTTGCTTAAGAAAATAAAATCTTTGAAGTGGCGGGCTTTTATAGAGATTTAGAAAGGTTAGATCCTAGCTTTACACAGATTAGACTGTATTTCATTTATATAATATGTTTTCAGTTGGTAGCAGGTTTAAAGAGGCTTTTCTGCTTAAGACAATAAAAATTTTAGAAGTTGCAGGCTTTTAATAGAGATTTAAATTTGTTAGAACTTAAATCTACACAGATTAGACTGTATTTAAATTATTATTATTATTTAATAATTTTCTTATACTTTTCTCATTTAATCAAAAAATTAACTTAAGTAAAAAGCTTAAGATCCAAGCATAATAATTATTAAGAGTAATTTACCGGACAGGGGAGTATCATATCTCTACGGCTTGTTATAAGCCTTAAAAAACCACTTGTTCCATTATCCCTTTGCCCATTTCAAGGCCCCTTAAGTACCAGCCGATCCTGACTCAAGTTGTTAACGAGACCCGCTCCGGATTCGAAATTCCAATTAAACTTGCCGTGCTTAAAGTAATTGCAAATTCCCAGTTTACAATCGTTTCGGGAACTGCGTCACTATCCCGGCAAGTGTAAATGTAACGTCCAAAGCAAATATCCTGGCTGCAGGCAGGATGCAGGCGGCAGGCGACAGGAGGCAGGAGGGGGATGGAAAACCCATAAATAATAAATGTTGTTAAAACTAATGTGCGGCGCTCATTAGCCCCTGGCAACGAACGAGCAGGGAAACAGGGGATGATGCTGGTCCTGCCCCGATCCCCTGATCCTGGCCAAAATCAAAGGGTGCAGACGATTTCGGGGGTTGCTGCTGGTGCTGGTGCTCTCGTCCTCGCACAGCTCGACTTATTTTTATAACTTTTTAAAGCGAAACAACATCAACAACGCAAGACAGCGAATCAAGTGCCGGCTGGGGTCAACCTTTGGGGGTTGCTCTCCTCCCCGGAGATGGAGTGTAATTTAACTTGTTTCCCCTCATGATTTTGCCGTGCTTAAGGCGAAAGTCTAAAATTAACATAAAGACCAACTAACCTGGTTTGCAATGGCCTTGCACTTTCAGGTTTTACGCTGCTAAATCACCTTCCACTTGAACGGTGATTGATGACAGTGACAGGGCCATCCTCATAAATCACACTCCAAATTCGAGTGACAAAGCGGCTTGATGGAAAGCAGTCATGGCGCCAACCATCGAGACCTCGTAAGTTCCCGTAATCGCCAATTAATACCAGAGGATAAATGGTTTTTGTGGGCGCCAGGGGCTTAACTTACTGAGATCCACAAGTGTGGAGCGTTCTAGTTGAGATTACAAGCAAATATCATATAAAAATAGAGATTTTTCTTTTATTGACTAAAGTCTAAATAATGCCTGTCAATCCATTTATTTTATGTTAAAATTTTAAATGCAAAATACAGTAATACTTAGTTAATTAATTGAACAACATTTTTGATATTATTTAAGCTATGTTACACATATTGTATACTGAGGGGAAAGCCCGCTCCTAACGTTCTTGATGTTGGTTTTTTTCTTCTAAAAATGCCAGAAATGAGAAAAAGAATTCTTATCTTAAAAATTTGTTTTCTGAGAATGCGTGTTCTGGTTTTAAAAAGAAGTCCTTTCGTTCTCAAAAACGAATCGTTCTGGATAAAAATAAAAATTTACTTGAATATGAGGTCATATGAACTATTTTTGGAGTTTAGGAAACACAGACTTAATTGTACATTACTTCTGTTATTTAATATGTTAAATTTAAAATGTAGAGTTAAGTTGTATGTAAAGAAAATTCTATTAGACACAGTCGCATATTTTTAAAACACAATTGTTACGGCTCGCCTCTACTCCGAACTCCGTACAGTCTAGCACTCCAGTCCAGTACTCTACCGAATTCTCCACTCAGGCAAATCAAAGAAGGCCTTGCAGCAGTGCCCAAATATAAACTTTCCTAAGTACCAAAAGAGCGGAGGTTACTTATTATTTACCTCTTTCTCTTATTTCACCTATGTCTTCCCCTCAAAATTCAGAGTAAAATGCAGTTAAAAAAAATAAAATCGTGAGCAATTTCTTCTCAATTTCAAGGTGGCGTCTTCGAGATAAAGTGAGATGAAATGGTTTTGGAAAAATCGTTTTTATTTTTTTCTGTGTGTACTGGATGTTTCCTCAATTTTATATTACAAACCATTTGCAGATATTATCGCTCTCATAAAAATCCACTTAATTAATGAAATAAAGTCGTTACTTATGATTTTATCTGCCTGCATTTTTAACGTCTCCTTGGCACAACATATACATATCTATGAGTTTATGTGGGAAACCCCTGTGCAGGTGTGCACAAGTCAAGTTTTTACCCCAGATTCAATTCAATGACAGCTTGCTCGCTGTTTGTCGGGTGTCAAATAGTTAGCCAGATGTCCGGCTGACAGGGCGACAAACAATGCCAACAATTAATGGCTGAGCCAGGACATTCCCTCATCCTGCTGCTTGGGTGCAACAAATAGTGAAAAAACCTTGCGTGCATACCAAAAAGCGAAAAGCGGGCCGGGAAAGTGAGAAAAGGAATCATAACGGTCGCTTGCCGAGGTGGCAGGACTATAAAAAAGGACTTAGGACACACCCCGGGTTGCGTAATTGCAGTTAACTTGCTCGGCTTCCTATTCTACTACTTTTTGGGGTAATTTTTGCCACATTTTTTGCAAAGATTTTTTCGCAATTTTCCCCGAATTTTCCATTTGTTTCCTGTTTGCGGAAGCGAGCACAATGGTAGAATTACCGCGGGATTTTCGCGCGAGTTTCCCGACTAAGCCGGAAGTGGAATTACCAGAGAACGTCGGCTTAGGATCAGGCGAAAGGATTTCTCTTTCTATGTATAACCCCCATTAAATCGATCGGGCCGTGTCCGTTGTTTACATTCAACAATAAATGGGCATGAAACCGGTGTTTTGCCGACATTTTAGTGCCAGCCTTCCGATTCAATTTATGCACAACGGAGCGAGCAAGCTAAAAAAAAAAAAAGAATTAACAAATATCAACCATAAATTAGAAATGTCAGCTTCATTATGCACATGGCGCTGCATAGTAATTAGGCAGCTTCTCGCGTCCTCGCAACTCTCTCCAAACTACGTAGAAATTTATGACCACTTGATGAACTGAATCCCCGAATCCCAGCCCGGGGTTGGGCTCTCCCATTTCGTCCTGGTTCCTGGTCGCTGGCTGAGCTCATTTGCATAACAATCAACTCATCGTTTGTGGTACAGCTACCATATCTGCCCTGGGTCCTTTCCCCAGGACGAAGGGTGCATCGGGCGATGCCTTCCTCGAAATGTTAATGTTTTTCGTACACTGGCAGCGGGTGTGAAGTTGTAAAGTTTAATGTATTGTTTGTCTAACAGTTTATTCATTTGGAAAAGGAATATATTAGAAATGGGTATTTTTCGAATGTGACTGGAATAAAAAACGACTCTTCTATGGGGATGGAAAGTGGAATTGCTCCTCTAACAACTGATTTTTAAAAATCCTTCTTTATAATCAGTCATGTGTACTGCAATTTCTTTTCTTCAAAGATAATAAATCAGTAATTAAATGTCAGGGGAGTAAATAGTACTCGCGATTTGGGGTAAGGCTTGAGTAAATATCAAAGAATCATTGGAACATTAACTTAATGAAGTTACCAAAAGGTTTACCTTATTATTACACATTATAGAAGCCATTTGGAGTAATCAAGCTAAAGAAAATTATATTTGAGCAAAAACCTCTCCTTATTCTAACATTTTCCAAATATCTAAACATTATTAATTTATTTAGGATAGTTTCAATATTATAGTTTTTAATTTTCTGGTACTATTTTTCACATATGTCCTGCTACTTAAATACTAGAATTTAAGGATCCATGAAATGTCCCTTAACTTGCCGTAGCTGTTCCTTTTTCACACAATTTTCCGCAACCTAAATCAAATTTTCTGGTCTTATCGTTCGTGGGCATGAACAGGATCTCGATTCGATTTGCCTAATAGAAGACCGGGCAGGATATAGTTATCTGATTCTTGATTTACATGTGTTAACATTTTCGTTTTTGTTTTCCCTCAGACGCGTACCACTTTCTGGCTCAACAATGTGACATAAATCTGCTTAAATTTGACTAAAACCGCTCTGATCGGATTAAAAATCCGAGCTCGCTCAACAATTTACAGTTTCAAGCGAGCTGAGGGTTACATACGGTACATCCAGTGCACGCGAATGCGACAGATTGGCCGCCTTCTCGGGAATAAATAGGTCCCGGGTGCGGTACGGGTACTAAATGTAACAATATACTCCAGCGGCTGTTTGTTTATCCAATGTTTTTCGGTTAGATGAGCACACAACTCGAAAGCGGCAAAGGTAGGGCACTGGCACGGCACACATGCGTTTTTTCGAACAGTAACGAATACACCCCGGGAAACGAGCGGGGAACGTCACAGATTTCACAGATAAACCAATTCGAGCAGGGCAATGAATGGGCGAAAAGGTCGGCCGAGTTGCCGCCAAAAAGCGAACATGTATCTGCGGCACCAGGACGAATCTCCGCCGCGGATGTTTGATCAGGACCAAAAGGGGTAATAAAAAATATGGAAGCGAGGGTTCAAGTATTCGCACGTGCACCGGCAAAGGGTTACAAAAATCTGCACCAACTTCTTGCTAAAAAGGCGTAAAACAATCAAATCGGCAAATAAAATTCGATTTGCGAAATGGGAATACCAAAAAGGCTAAGGACAAATTGCCGCGATGTTGTCTGGAACGGTGTGATATATGATCTTAATATTTCATGCCTGCCAACACTGGCAGGGGGTGAACTTTGACTCCAGTTTGCGAATAAATATCGATCGTTTTGACCCAGAAAAGAGCGGAGAATAAATACTAATAAAATATTTATAGACCTGAAAGGTCAAAGAAATTTGGAAAGAAGTACAGTATTTAAAATTCAAATCTAAATGTCTATATTTTAGCTTTAAAGTTTTACATGTAAAATATAAAATGTGTAGGTAAATGTTATAAAATTGTACAAGCTTCGATATTTTTTCAATTTTATCAAAATTGATCGATTTTTAATAATCCAAATGCAGACTCTAAAGGTATATAGGTATATATTCGGCTTACCGAAGTTTGATTCCTTTCTTGTTTGTCAAAAAAAACTGAACATATTTTTCGAATTATTTTCGTAATCCAAAAGGTGCGAATTTGTGGTTTTCTTGGGAGCCTCTTATAGCCAAATAGAATGTGGTAGCCAAAAGCCGTATATCTTCAGATTCGCTATTAAAATCCTAAATATTAACAATCAAAATTTTTAAATAACCCAGAAATTTATTTTTTCCGTTTTTTTCAAAATTAGATAAGGGTTTATCATTAAAATTGTTAAAAATTGAAAATAAAATTTTTTTTTTATTGTCAAACTCAAATTGCAGATTTATTAATCTAATAAAATCCAGCACAGAAACGCTACTCAAATTGAAATATATGCAGTTTTGGCTTTCCGAATTTAGCTTCCTTGCTTGTTTTCGATTAATTTTCAAATCATTTCAATCGTTTTATAAAGTCGTCCGATCTTGTCCGTTCCGTTCCGAGTTAAACATAACATAAACATTAACATAGAGACTAGTTTACGTAGAAAGAGAAATGGCTAGATCGACATGGCTGTTGATGCTGATAAAGAATAAAAATATATATGCTCAAATAAATGCTTTATTAACAATGATAGCTTGAACAATTTCTATATTTCATTTCATTTCTATATTTTATTATCTACTTAAATTTATTTTTCTTAACAAATTTTTTGTTTATTTTTGTTTACTTATCTATTCTTCTAAAATCTTAAAAGCAATCCAGAGCCGAATATTTGTTTCAATAAGAAATCCCCAAATGGGCACTTGTGTTTCTATCGACGTTGATAATCCCTAAATATTAACGAAAAATTGAATCAGTTTTGGTATCTGGGACTCTGGGACTCGAGCCTTCTGCGACCGGACGCAACTCCTTTTGTGCAGTCTCATCGGACCGCACATGAATCGCTCTCCAAGGACCTGCACTTGCCGCAGCCGAAGATGCCATTGTGTTTGCGCCTTTTAGCATGTCCATGGCAATTTGTTTCTATTTCGGTTTCCTTATCGCCTTATGGCCATCGCCAAATTGTTTTCCCTGCCTCGCCAGTGCATTAGCATCCGGGAAGGGGAGCGTAGATGTCGTCATTGATCCGCCGATAGCCATCAAAACGCAGCCACCCTGTCCCGGAGCAGCCCGCTAATGATGCCGGCCCAGTCCTCATCCCTTCGAGAGTCCTGGAAATTGAATGCAGCTTAGCTGGCTCACCCGCTGCGTATTTGCGCCTTTGCCACACAACGGGATAAGAAGAGAATGACGGACCCATGCGGCCCAGAATAATGATTATTGTAAAGATAAATCCCGACACCTCCAACAAAGCTGCACAAATGACAAACGCCGGCTAAGCAGATGGAATTCTACCGAAATTCAATTCATAGACTTGGAAAATATATAGTAGTGGGATTTTGTGTGACTCGAAAAAAGAAATAACTCTTCCGAACTCTTTTGTATCTTTAACAGTTCTTGAGTAATTCTTTGAAGCTTCACAAAAAAATCCTAGCTAACAAAAACTTATAAAAACCTAGCCCAAAAAAGATCTATTTTTTACTTAAATTGAAACAGTAATTCAAAGAAACCATGTTGGAGTTTGAAGAACTCGCTGGTAATACTCCCAAGTCTTAGATGCCAAACTCCTCGTGGTGGTTCCAGCATCTTTCGCACCTTTTCACCCTTGCCTCGTAACGGAAAATGTCAGTCAGTCAGTCAGTTAGGCATTTCGGAGGTATAAAGAAGTTTCCCTCGACTCTTGCCGGTTCATTCAACTAAATAATTTGAGTGGCATTCATGCAGGTCCGCTGGCCCACAGCTCGCAGCTCGTAGCTCGCAGCTCATGTTTCAGGATTGACGGTCCTGGCTGACTGAAAGTCCTGACTGCTGCTGCCGCTGCCGCCGTTGGTACATTCGTTTTGTAATTGTGTGGCAGGTGACGGGCAATCTTCCATTGTTCGCGCTCCGTACTCCGTACTCCGAGATCCGGAGTTCAGTTTCTACTTGAACTCACCCCATGTCGAATCGTAAGGGCGCAAAATGCCCCCTACAATAAAAACAAGCTGCAGTGCACACACGTACACACACAGAAAGCCATTCGCTTTATGTGCACTGCAATATACAATATTTATTTGAATTTAAGTCCTTTGTTTGGGATCTCAAATCCGCACACACAACCAGAGAGATTCTCTCCGGGGTTGTTTGCTTTGGCTACTATTTTTTTGACTTTGCCGCATATATGGGTATACCTCGTATATCCCGATTGATTTCAATTTTATGCCTCGTTTTGATCGTCAACTTTATTTGCAAAAATACATCTTGGTGGCTTTACATCGAATTTCAATCTTATCACGGTAAGGTTGTGGCCCTGACTAGCTCGCTTTCCTTGCATTGCAATAACTGATATAGAATCTGGCATAACCTACATAAGTGGTCCATCGATCGTACAACTAAATACAGCTAATACCTGGTACATTTCGGAGATGCTTAGGACTAGGCTTACGTCTACGATGGCAAGGTACGTATCCGCTTAGGCTAAATGGACAACCGTTTTGTACTACATAGTTCTGGAGATGGGGAATATGCTGAGAAGAAGAGTGCTTTATCTGATCCGAGTCTTGACAAGCATTCTTAGTTCAAATATTCTCTTGAGATCCGCAAAAAGGAAACCAATTTTACGATATTATTGCGACTTCTGAAATTGATTAAGATTTGACATCAAAATCGGTTTCAGAAGCCTCTTATTGGTTTATCTTTTGGAGATCCCTCTATAACACGAAACTAACTGAGTGCAAGGATCAGCATTGGCTTGGAACTGGATCTCCCTGTTTCCCAGAGAATGCTTAATCCTTGCAGTCAGTTGAGTGTCTCACTTACTACCAATATCGACTGATTGCGCGAGACTCGAGGAAAGTGAAGGAGGGAAATCCAGAGATGAAGCTAGCAAGTTAGCTTTAGATTAGAAATAAAATCAAACCAAGTCACTAGATCATCTCTTGAAGATTTCCCCAAGTCAGTTGCCTGCAAGTCCGCGCAATCCTCGAATATATCACGCTGAAAAACCCTAGATCGCAGCTCTGGCCCCCAAAACTGTGCTACACCTGAGGGGCGAACTGCTTGTAGCTGTGGGGATGCGGAATGGCATGGGCGTGGCCAAGAGCTCCCTCCTCCGCGTAGTCCTTCCACGGCGGCGTCTGCGTGTAGAAGCTGCTCTGCTGGTGAATGCCCGACTCCGAGCTGGCCGGTTGGAGGTTGGCAGCTGCCTCGAAGCTGCCCCGGAAGAGATCGTACTTCTCCTGCGAGAACTGCTGCGGAGGGCTGGACTCCTGCGGAGGATGGTGCTGGACGGACTCCGGCTGCTGCTGGTGGTGATAGAAGCGCATGCTGCCAGTAAAGTCAAAGCCAGGCGGATGCTGCGGGTAGTCCATGCCCTGCTGATAGCCCCCCATGGGCGGCTGGTGCTCCGCAGGATGCGGATTCTGGGCCAGAGGCGTAGCTGCCTGGCCATAGGGGAACATCCTGCCGCAGCCGAACATGGGAAAGGGCTGCGGATTCACGAAGAGGGCGTCGAACAGCTCCTTGGTGATCCGCTCGCCGCTCAGCGTGAAGTTCTGCAGCTTCTCCAGGTCCAGGTTGATCGTGCCGCCGCTCTCCAGCACCTGCTCCAGCGCAAAGATGTAGTTGTGGGCGAAGCGCAGGATCTCGATCTTGGTCAGCTTCGTCTCCTCGGGCAGCGACGGCAGCGTCACCCTTAGCCGCTCCAGAGCGTCGTTCAGCGTGTGCATCCGGTTGCGCTCCCGGTCGTTGGCCTTCATCCGGCGGAAGCGCTTGATCCGCACCACCTGGGTGGGGCTGCGCGAGCGCGTCACCCGGTTCTTGCCGACGGCATACTTGCGCTTCTGGCGCGGCGCATCCGGATCCTCGGGCGACTTCATCGGCGTGCTGGTCAGCGGTGGCTCAAAGCCTGCGTTCGGTGCCCGACTGTTCAGGTGCTCCACCAGCGTCCTGCCGCTTCGCGTGCTGTGGTTGCTGCTCGTGTCCAGCAGGCCCACAAATCCCGCAGCCATCGCAGGCGGTGAGTTGAGTGGCGCGCCATCCCAGGCTCCGGAATACTCCAACTGCGGCACCAGAGGATTGCGACCCGCCTCGTCGAAGTCCAAGCGCCGGCGGGAACTCAGCTGGGCCTCCGCCGTCTCGAAGCTCTTCTCGTAGCCACTGTCGAAGGAGGCGTCGTCGTCGTCCTCGTCGAACTCGAAGGACTGCGATCCCACGCTGTAGGCATTGTAGCAGGCGGCCATGATCTGAGTGCTTGAGTGCTTGTATGTCCTGTGAGAGTCCAGAGAATCCTTCGCTCAGTCTGCGCGCATTTCCGATTTCCGCTTTGAGAGTCACACACACAGTTGAGAGTTCGTTGAGTTCGTTTCTTCGCGTGCCCGCACCAACTGAAAGCTGGCCAGGAGTGCGCACCGGTTTTATGTGCCCGGCCAGCCATTAAGCCCGCTGATTTGCCTCCGTACCGTGCTCTGTACCGCCAGCAACCCCCGGCGCATTGTCGTCGGTCGTGGCGGCGCCATGAACCAGCCCAGAGCTCCGAGCACAAATCCCAACAGATATGCGCCGTGATTGTCGCCCGGGGGTGGCTTATACTCACACACATACCCCTTGAACCCCTTGTACCGCTCTCGCGGGGAGTTGGAGTCGGTAGCGGAGTCGGAGTCGGAGGAGATTCGTTCAGGCTGGCGGCACTACCAGTCAAAATACGAGCATTATTCACGCTCTGGCGGCGAATGCCGCTCTCTAAGCCAATCGGAAGGATGTCTGAGGCCGAGGATCAGTGATGACGCCAACGGGGCACACACCATCAAGGTTTGTCTGTTTTGTATACCCTTCCTTAAGGTTGCTATTATTATTCATATAAATAGTAACCAAAAGATAAGCATAGTTATCTGTCTACTAAATAAGAGGAAATAATTAAGATTTAGGACTTTAATTCCGGGACCATTTGGCAGGTTAGGGCCAGCGATTTAAATATATAGAAGTTAAAAGATTGTCCAATGGTAATCCCGATATAAATCATAACCAGATTGAAATATGAAATATTCTCAATAGTAATTAACATTTCGTGTTGAAGAGCGAGATTCAAGATCACATAACTAATCCAAATATAAGCCGATTGTATTTTATTTATATTTTATATAGTTACATAACTAGTTTGTCTTTTTTCCACCTCAAATATAAGCCATTTAAATGGAAATTAATATTTTTAACATTTAAAACTCAATTGATTGTCCTGAAAAGATATGAATCAAAATATAAAACAATTAGTTAAGTAATTATGGCATTTACATTCATATAACAATAGATATAGATTATTTGTAATTATTTGTGTATAGATTATTTGTAAGCTTTGCTATTTCAAATTTTTAAACAATAACCTAATACTATATAAAGAACATTCACTGAAATATAATAATATTAAGAAAAAGGTAAGAAAACGCTTAAAAATATATACGTTAATAATTTTATTATTTATTACTCTTAGCAGAGTATATAAACGCAGGCTCGTGGCCCAAAATAAATTAATTTCTTTATCAAAACATTCAACTTGCGTGGGCTTAGAGCGATTGCAATTCAAACGATTCAATTACTCGCAACTCTTTCGTTTTCGCCCCTAACCGCAATAATCGTTTAGGGCTCACGGCTGTCGCTAACCGGGTTAGTGGCACGTGGCTTCCGCAAAAGCAACATGTGTAGACTCCCCCAGAAGGCGTCACTCCTCCGATTCATTCTCCTGATGCAAAATCCAGGCGTTGGCACGTGCCGCGGTCTTAGCGGCTGCTCAAGTGGCCAAGTGTGCCGGGGCTTCTATCTATTCGGAGGAGGAGCTGTTAAAGGAGTTTCAGTTTCAAGTGGCCGACGGCTGCGGGTGCGGGTGCCACGTGCTGAGTTGTTATGATATGCCAAATTGCCAGCACGAGCTGGCTCCCACTTGGGAGTGTGTCAAGGGGACTAATTGAGTAATTGAGTTAAATATTTCAAGTTTATGGACTAAGCAAGCGTTAGTTATGGCTGTTTATTCAGTCATGAAATAACACGCTTTAAATAAAAAAGTAAGCATGCGGAATAGCTTTTAAATGTTGGAGTCTAACATAATATCCAAATATGACCATAAAGAAAACAAAATCAGCTGCCCAAGTCTTGAAGTTGTTCGTCTAAATTCAAACAAAATGAAACAAATAAGAAGAAATACAAAATGTAAATTTAAACACATCAAATACTAATTCTAAGGCTTAACAAGCTTAACTGCTAGTTACTAGCCTATTTATTTAATATATATTTCAGCTTCGCCTGCTTGGCGTTCCCTGCTTGGTATTGCCTCCCCCTAATACCTCAGTTATTGATACATGTAAGTAGTATATATTGCCACCAAAGTTCACACCATCTCGGCCACGTGTCGCAGGCGCAGGCGGCGTCCTCCGTGTTCAAGAGCTCCTCTGCCGCGTGTGGCTAATTTGGTTTTTTATCGAACCGCAATGCATATCAATTAGGCAGTTAATTGAAGAGCGGATGCGTTTGCGTTTCCCATCAAGGAGAGTTCCCTTTTTTTCTTCGATAGCCTGCGGGCGTTGTCGTCGTCGTCACAGTCCAAATAGAAGCCGAAATACAATGCTCGAGCCGGGGACTTGGACAAACAGATGTACATGTAAATAATTTCATCGGAATCAGAGTCCAGCCAACGCAAATAGTCGTATAGCCCCGGGCTAATTGCATTCTAACAAGCGAAGCAAACTCGATTTTCCTCTCTCTCCGGATGCTCTCGATGCTCAACCTTATTCCGCTCTGCTCAACGCTCAACCTCTGCGTGCAACCCCTAGTCTGCATTCGTTCCGAGCACGTAGGCCTGAGCCTCGGGCTGGGAATCCTGCTGGAATCGACTTGTGAACAGCGTGTTAGAAGGGAACGATCTCCTCCTCGTACAGCGGGTCCAGCTCCATCGCCGAGAACTGCATCATCGGCTGGCCAGCTGCTGGCACGGGTGAATTGGAGGATAGCGAGTCCGAGGACAGCTCGATCACATCAGGCGAACGGCTGGGTGTGTGCCGGGGAGCTCGTATTATCTGTGTCTTACATCTTGGTCCTGCGCCTCGTCCCCGTCCGCGTCCGCGCCTTCTAGCCACTACCACGGGCGGGGCCACTTCCTCTAGATCCGTTGACGAGTCGGAAGTTATGTGCTTGAATAGCGACTTGCCCACACTGGTGCGTGGCGAAGGCGTTGGCGTGGGCGACACCGACGGACCCGGCGAGTCGGACGTGATATGCACGAACTTCGAAAAGCGTCTCCTGCCCGGCTTTTGGGCATCCGAACTGTGCGTGGACGCAGTGCTGTCCTCGGTGTGGGAGCGGTTGGGACTTTGCCTTCTTCCTGTAATCCTGCGTCGCTTGGGCTGCGTCTGCTCTCGATAGTAGTCCACCAGATTGGTGCGCTTGACCCGCACCCGAACTCCGCGTAGCTTCTCGATGTCCTGGACCGTCAGCATTTTCAGGCACACGCGAGGCGACCTGCTCAGACACTCTTGGATGAGACGGTCCTTAAGCTTCTTCTCGTCAGCAGTCTCGCCTGGGGGATTCACCTTCTCCTTGTCGATTGGTTCCAACTTCAAGCGCTTGAGCTCCGGCTGCTGTTCAGTGTCGTCACACCTTGTCTCTTCCGCAGTGTCTGTCTCCGAGGCCGATGTTGTCGCTGCAGCGCCCACTTGTCCAGTTTGCAGAGGCTCCTCGGTAAGCTGTTCACTTTCCAGTGGCCCCTTTTTTAGATTTTTCGTATCCAGGGGCTCCTGGGTTGGTTGTACATTTCCTAGTGGCTCCTCCTTTATTTGCTGGATAAGCTGAGCAGTTTCTGAGAGCTCCTCTACTAGATGTTTGGTTTCTTCTGGCTCCCCGGGCTCCGGGGGATTCTCGGTTGGCTGCCTGGTGTCCAAAGGCTCATCGGTTAGCTGACCAATTTGGAGACACTCCTCGGTTACCTGTAATTCCTCCGTTGGCTGCGTAGTTTCAATGAGCTCCTCTTTTAGCTGTCTCGTGTCCAGTGGCTCCTCATTTAGCTGCCTGGTTTCGAAAGGTTCCTGGGGCTGCTTGATCTGTTGTCCTGATGTAAGGCTTGAATCTTCATTCCGTTGTCCAGAGGGTCCAAGGGGCTGCTCGGTCAACTCGACCCTATTCGCTTCTGCGGGCTGCAACACTTCCGTGTCCAGGGTAAGTTTAGACGGGAGAGGCGGCGGAGGCGTTAGTTCTTTACTTACACCGGGCAACAAATCGTCGCGTGCCTCCTCCTCCTCGTTAAAGTCTTGCGTGGCCATCGTTGAGGTTTCGGAGTTGACGCTCTCGGTCTCCGAGCCGGTACGCGTGACCGTTCTGGTTGGTAGCTGTGGATCTGGCTCCACCGCAGGCACCTTCGATGCGACGGTCGCCTTTAGTGACTTCCAGTTTTTGAACTTGCTGAGCACCGAACTGCACTCCATCAGGTTGTTGCCCTCGCTGGCCACGTTCTGAAGCTCCTCCTTCTCAAAGCTCCAGATGTCGGCGAATGCCTTGAAGCCGCCGGTTTCGTTGCTGAATTTGGTGCGGGCCTCCAGCAGATCGCCGATAGTGCGCTTGTCGTCAGCTGAGGGGGCTGGTGCCATCTCCTCGGGGGATGGAGGCATCGATGGCACGGCTTTCGTCTCCAGCTTGGCCTCAATTTTTGACTGTGGGTCACTTTTGAACTCATCGGACATGGCGGGAGAACTGGAGCGTCGGCCGCAGCGAACGCTGCGATCCATGTCGGACAACATGGCATTGGCAACCATGGCCGCAGCCCTAATCCGCTTCCGGCGGCCATTGCCCGTGTAGTAGGCCTCAGAGTCGCTTGAAGCCGCCTCCTCCTCTTCGTCTTCCGAGAACACTGAGAATGAGACAAGAATAGAGGTATTTAAAGTTAATAAGACCTTAGACTTATTAATTATTGTACTTTCTCACCCTCATCCCAGAATTTGCGCGTGGGTCGTCGCTTCTTTTGCTGCTTGGCCCTTGCGTCCTCCTCATCCTTGTCCTTGGGAGTGGGCTCTGCTTCCTCCTCAACCTCCGGCAGATTTGCCGCATTCTCGTAGCCCTCCTCGATGGTGCCATAGTCCAACTGCGGTCGATCCCGGTACTTGGCATAGTCGATCTTCAGATACTCCAAGCGATCGCTGGCCTCGGCCATGTTGAGGGCCACGAACTTGTTCTTCAGGTCCCGGCTCTTCAGCAAGGCATGACAGCGTTCGTGCAGGGTGAACCAGTCCAGCGCCCAGGAGTAGCGCTTGTTGCGCGGCTGAAAGACCACGGTCAGCAGGTCCTTGATTATGCTGGGCGGCAGGCGCAGTGCTTGCAGGGCCTTGTAGATGGGATCGTAGTCGCCCACGGGGGCATTGTGGTTGGTCACGGTCACGATCTCGTCCACGTCGATGGTGGAGCTGAGCAGCTCGTATTTGATGGTTTGCGAGGCCGCCGCCGCAGTCCCCCAGTGGTCCTCCTCCTGGCGCTTCTTCTTTATTCGCGAACAGCGCCGCACCTCGTTGTAGTTGGCTGCTATGGGGTTGAGATAGAAGGCCGTTAGCCAGAACTCGGCCTCCATGAAGGCGTGGTCGGAGAACACCTTCGCCAGGTCGGCGTAGTTCTGCGACATCTTCTGCTCCAAGTTGAGCATGAACTCGGTGGTCAGCCCGGGATGATACCGCCATATTTCTATGGCATTCAATTGCTGGCCTATGATCTTCAGCAGGAGGGCGATCTTGGCAAACTTCCAGCCGCTAAAGTCCTGCGAAAGAGTGAGTTTCAGTTGCAGGTGATGGTGAGCGATGATCGATTCCCTCAAGACTTACCCGCTCCGCCAACAGTTTGTAGACAAAGGTAAGGATTTCCTCGTTGTTCGGGACACTTTGGAACACCGGATCTATCTGCCTGTCCTGCTCCTCGTCCGACTCGGGCAGCGGCTTCTCGTCGTCGTCACAGTTCTTGTAGTTGCCAATGTTGCTGGCCCGGTTGCCCTTGCAAATCTGCTGCTGGTAGTTGATGTTCAGCTTCACCACATGCGGCTGGAAGTGGCTGTTCCGCTGGCTCTCCAGCTTCTTAAGCTCTTCCAGGAGGAAGCGCTCGCTTCCCTCCCGCTGCTCAACATAGCGATACATCAGCTCCTTGAACTGCGGCGAGTGCTCAAGGAAGTCGTTTTCGTTGAGGCCCATCAGCTCCACCAGCTGGTTGCCCAGCACATAGCTGGTGTAGGCCTCCAGCATGACGGCGAACGAGGTGACCAGGTTGAGCTTGAACTTCTTAAAGCTGATCTGCTCAAAGAATCCGCTCTTGCTCATCCGAAGACGCACACAGACCTGGGCAATGAGACGAGCTGGCGTGAAGTGGATGTCCTCGGAGATGGGGGCGTGCTCCTGCATGCTCTGAGCATAGAACCGGATGTTGTACATCTGAGAAGGAGCATGATGAAATTCAGTTTAAATGTGGCGTAAGGGCAAGTTTCTAACCAAATTGTCAATCGCATAGCCGCGATTTTCGTCCATGGTGAACACAGTCAAGAGGTAGAGATGCCCCACTAGGGCAATTGAGGTTTGATCTCCTTCAAAGGACTCGAATGGGGCGTGTTCATTGGATTTCAACCAGGCGGTCAGCATGCGCAGAGATAGCTGCTTGACCGCTTCGAAATTGCCGGCATTGAAGAGCTGCATAAGGCGCAGCAGTATCAGGTTGAGGCCATCATCCAGCAGGAACGTGATATCTAAACGAAAAAGCCGTCAGTTGGAAAGCCCAAGGATCCAAGTCGTCCCCGACTTACCCTCAATTGTGGCCACAGCCACCGTATGCTCGATGGCATGATGCTTGTTCTGCCGCAGGCCGACGAACAGCTTCTGCAGGTACGGCACACTCCAGGGACTCGTCTGGAACCGGAGCACGTAGGCCCAGTTGATCTGGGCCAGCTCTTCCATGCGGTAGAAAGCCGGCACCGCCTTGGTGAGGCTGTAGAGCAGCATGTGCTTGAGGCCCTCGGAGCAGGTGATCCACTCCTGGCTGAACCACATCTGCAGCGAGTGGTGGGCCAGTACCTGGACGAGGTGGCGCAGCGCCGGCTCCTTGAACTCCTCCACTTCCCGGCTGGGCACCCGGCACACCTCCCAGCCGTAGATTAGCTGCGCCAGCCGGTCGTTTCCCATCAGCTCGAACACATCCACGTCGCAGTGGCTGTTGCAGAACACGAACATTTGCTGCAAAAGTCACAGTTCTTATTGGCAAAAGGACATGTCAATAAATAAAACGCAGTTGCTCACCGCGGAGAACTCGTCGTAGTCCAGCTCCCCGGCGCAGGCCAGGAACTTTTGCTCATCCTGCACATCATGGGGAAAAATGATCTCCATCCTGCGGCCTTAATTCATGTCACTGAGCCGTCAAAATTAAAAATTAAAATAATTCGATTAGATTTGTTTATAAATCGCCGGAAGAGTGCCCAGATTTTCAAAACGTCGAAATTCGCCAGATAACGAGAGGAATTGTCCCTTCACGGCAGCTGGTCTCACTGGTCAAACTACGTAAGTGAACAAAAAACGTAGGTGAACAAAAACGTGAAGATTTACGACGCACAGTGGCTCGTTTTCCGGAAACTCTTTGCAAATTCGTGTTGTATTTCGTGTTGTTAAATTCAGCAAATCTGTTAATACCCTTTAATTAGAAATTGATCAAGCTATTTAAAACAAAAGTTTTATAATTTATAACAATTTTTTTATCGCTGCTCAATCGGCAGACCTAATTTAATTTTCTAAAAAAGTAGTGAGCTCAAAGAAAAATACATTTATTTTCTGTTTCAAATAACCTATTTTAAATTTGAATTAAAAATAAATAGGAAAATTTTTTTAGAACAGGTCAAAATAAAAACAAAAATGCCATATTCCGCCGAGCTCTATACTATACTAAAAATTAGTTGAAACATTTAACAATAAAACAAAACAAAATAAAACTTTTCTACAATTGAGCGCATTTTTAATAGTTTGAGTTCTTAAATTCATTGATTTTTAAAAAAATGTTATATTTTTAGTAATGAAATTAAATAAGAAATTTGGAGACATGCATGTTATTATGAAAGAAAAATGAAGTTGACAACTTCAATAGTTCAAAAGTTATTTATTTTGCGACGAAGTTTGAGAAAACAAGCCACTGTGCAACTTATGTAAATAAAAACGTAACGATATACGACGTAAGGAATACAGTTTTGGTGCTGCCATACTTTTCGAAAGGCCCCGAACATTGCCATAGCTTACAGCTCGTGTCAGGCATCAAGGTACCGCCAAATTCGAATTAGGGTGTTATAAGTTAAATTTTATTTAATTTGTTTATTAAGTTAAAAAGCAATAAAATCAAACAAATTAAAACTTTGTTTAAACACACATATTCTTATACGTCGGGTAGTTTCAGAAACCAATTTAAATCATATAAGTCATATTAAATGTTACATACTCTGGGTTTATTAGTTTTCCTTCCAACAAATTTATTCAAATGTTAAAGGTCTTAAGGGAGAACTCTTATACTTATACGAAAGAACTTACTTATACGAAATATCCTTAACGAAAAAATGTTCCCAAAGTGAAGCAAACACTTTGTATAAAAACTAATTTTTAGGATTAAGGTCCTCTTAGTCCACTAGTCCACTAGTCAATAAAGAAAAACTGTAGTAAAAACGAGGCTATGTGTGATTGGCTTTCACCAAATTGCTTGTAAGAAAATATGTACAGTTTTGGCTTAACTTCACTTTAGCCTTGACCCTCGGAAATTGTGTGTTTCCATAGCTTCCCTCAGCCTGCCCCTTTGTTGGCCAGATGGCATATGCAAAGTGCAAACAAATTATTATTAGCTGCCAACAGCGCCAGCTACATCATCTTCACAATGGAAGCGCCAAGGGATTCCCATTCAACTGTGGCACTGCGAACGGGGCAGGGAAATGCCCTCGCTAGGGCGGGGCTTCGGTGCACTTTGGCATTGGGCGGCCAGTTCCAGTTCTGCCTTGAAGACAAACCCACTTAATTCACTTTGTCACCATGCAAATGAAACATTAGTGGTGACGTACTAGAATGGATATCTCAAAGGTCGCAATCGGATGCCTGCAATTAGGACAGACACGTAAATGAAAATGATTTACAATCGTTGCTGCTCCCGTTGCTCAGCAGCCTGCACTCCACACCCCCACAAATGCACAGAGGAAAATAGAGTAAGTTAATTTAGATAAAAAGCAAGTATTAAAATCAAATGTTAAATTCGTTTTTTATTAAGCTAAAGAATCCTATCGTGGCAATAATAATTAAAATTAATACAATTTATGCTAGGAAGTAAATCATAAATAGTTATAAAACCCTTTTGTATTTAAATTAAGGAAACATTGAATAAATGCCCTAATATCTTCATTTTCTGCTTATAATATTTTGTCTCATTTGTATTTGTCTTAACATTATACTTGTTGAGCTTATAAGAACATTTTTATACAAATTCTTTAGAACTCGTCTCTGCAGCTTCATCTAACCATATTAATGCTATAAAATATCAAGACATTTAAATCTCTTAGGGCCGATTTTTCAATGTCAGGTTAACATTTGTCATTGAGGTAAATTGTTCTTCAGTATAAAGTAAATTTAATGATATTCTTAGCTAAATTTTCATGAAACTTGCAAATAAATACATACATTTCTCCTTATTTACATTGATGAGAAGGAAATCTAGTGTTTTCCAATAATAAATTCCACAATCGATCAAACTTCTTGCCGTGTTGCGGAGGAACGGACACATGTAGCTGTCAGGTAGCGGTGCTGAGAGTCCGCAGCGATTTATCAGAGGCCAAATCAATTAGTAACTACGTAGCTTATCGCCGGCAACGATGGGCTAGGGATCGGGTTAGGGTTAGGGGGTCGGTGGCATGGCCCATTCATTATACGCACCGGCAGAGGAGTGTCATAAATATTCCCATCATCGTTTATTCGGCGAACAGCCATCAAATGGCCGCAAATGAAAACCTGTTGATGTCCCCCGGAGCACACTTGGATCCATATACCTATTCGTACACGGGCGACGGAATGCCTTGCGACGCTTGTAATTGAAGAAGCTCCTTTGGCTCGTTTTTTAGCAACCAAACGGCAGGCAGCCCGATATCGCCATAAATATTCATGAAGCACTAAAAGGGTTCTCGTCCGGATGCTTAGGTCGAGGAGCGACACCGCCCACACTGAAAGGTGAGGGAATTGTGTCGTGCCTGGTGTGGCTGGTCAATTGCCAATGGCGGTGACAAAGAAATGCAATATGCAATATGCTCCTCCGAGTCCCATTTGCTCCATTGTAAGCGCCGGAGTGGTGTGTTTAATTTTAAATGCCGCAAGGAGGGCGCATGTACCTGAATTTGAATGAGTCCAAGGCTCCGGCTTCGGCTCCGGCTCCCCGGGGGCCCGGGATCTGGACTGGATGGACGGCGCGTGGTCAGGGCAGGGGTACCGTGAACAAACAATCGCGCATGTGTGCCATACAAACGCCCCGCTAAGTAGGCAACACAACTCACTTTTCGGCCACTTCCGCTGCACAAACGCCGACAAGCGGATATCCCCCTGCCGAAGTGCGTGCGTGCGCAGCGAGCCGTCCTCCGGCACCCACACGAAGCGCCGTTCGTACGGACTCATAGATTCCCGACTCGCTTCCGTTTTGATTTATAAGCGAGCGCCGCACCGGGCTGCGTATCATTAGCAGTTGATCAACAGGTTAGCCCACAACCAGAACAGAGAGCGACGAACAGAACGCCGAACCAGCAGCCAGATTCCCTGAAGTCAGATTCACACGGGCCGAGTGAGTGCGCTAATTGAATTTGCAGCTAGGCCTGCAAATCCACTTACGAGCCCCATTTTTTCGTGAAATAAAATATAACCGCATTCAAAATCCAATTGTGAATCCTTCGTAGAACCGCAAAAACAGTTTACTTTTCTCGCTGTGAAAAATAACAAAAATATAATCAGGTGAGTGGATTCAACATATTCGTAATTCGATTGCGGCCGCAGGAATTGCCTTGCAAAAAAGTAATTGTGGTTCCAGCTATTTAATTCGTTGCAGTTTAAGGTTTGAATACTGAAATAAATTTAAAAGTTTAGCCATTTATTCATAAAATTTATTGATTCCTTTTTCTAAAAGTATTACTCTTTAATAAGAATCGAAAAAAAAACAGCAGTTTATACAATTCTTTTTATGATTTAATTAATTGTTTAACCTAATAAAAATATAAATATTTAATAAAATGATAGCCAAAATATGAGGCCATTTAAGAAAAATTTCATTGATATTTTTTTTCTTAATATAAATGTTATTGGAATATTTTAGATTAAGGGTATCCAAGCTACGTTCAGTTAATATCCGTCCAGTCCCTTTCGCTTGACAAGCTAATTAATTAATTGCCACGCTTTATTTTGTAAGTTTCGGCGTCTTTAAATATTAAAGCCCTGCTTGAAACACCATAAATTATGCACTAAAAATCAATGACCTAATTTTGGACGCACGCCGTGGCGTCCGGTTAATTAGTTTTACATTTTCAAAAATATCCCGCTGTTGCGTAAATCTATTGGCGAAACATGGCTAAATTATGCAAAACTCCTTCGCCAAACAAAGCCCCGAACTTGAAGTGGGAAACGGGGAGACCCACGGCCAACCTGCTTGAGACGAGCAGTGTCTATTTACTCTTTTGCGGATATTTTGTTTGCTTACGAATTTTCGTTAATGTCCATATCCCCGAGAAGATTTCCATTCACACTCAGTAGCAACAGGCTGGCGGGTGGCCGGCGCGGCGTCCCTTTGCGTGGGTGCTGCCTGCGCCGGCAGGAAACCTATTTAAACAAAGTACTTATTGGCAAATGCCATCCTTTGGCAAATATTTGGGCTAGCTATTTATCGAGACATGCAAAGAATACGACGACGAATTCGATTCCAGCGGTCTGTTTAATTTTGGCGCGAAAATTTCGTTTCAATTTGTTTGCCCAGCAAACTTGAAGTGGTCGCCATACGACCGCAGCCGTTACAGGCGCTCCTCGCCTGACACCACATGAATTATTCCCCGGCCGACTGACTACGGACTGGCAAATTAATAATGGAACAGACCGGGTCAGCTACCAAATTCCGAAGACTGTCATCCGCAAGGGCCATAAATATTTTCAGTTAATTTCAATTACAAGTTGACCCGGCACGTTTGCGTGGTCTTCGTTTCCGCACAGTGGTCCAAATGAGGCATTTAATTTGTTAACGAGGTTTTTAGCAACTCCTTTAGCTACTTTAATTGATATATTTCATTGTGCTAGAATTTGATTTAAATATTAATATTTTTTATAGCATTAAACCTCTAGTTTGAATTGAATATCAGGAATTGTACTGTTAATGTTTGGGCTTTAGTCACAGTTTTCTTGAACTCCTTAACACACCATCTTATTGCCTTCTGACCACTGTTCAGCGAGGTCATAAAATTCGATGCGTGCTCTATCATCGCGGTGGCTATATATTATAATTTGGCGCAAAGCCGCTAAAACTTTCATCTGGGCGGCGTCAATCAATCAACGACAAGCGCACAAATTAAGTCCAAGCTAAGTCGGAAAAAAGCGGCCGAGGCGGCACTCGGACAATCAGTCAGGAGTCGGGAGTCGAAAGTCGGGAGTCAGGCAGTTAGGAAGGGGACATAGGGGACATATCCGTATCCGCGTTCAGCTGACAACGGGTTGGCCGAGGCCCCTCAATTAGCCGGCCAATCCGAGCGGACAGGCAGCAACATCATTTAATCAGGCGACCCGCAGATAAGATATAGTCGCCCTGCCTCCTGTTGCTCGACTCTGGTGAGCTTTGCATACTTGATTCCCGACTGATGACTTTCCATCGCCTCCATGATGGCGCCCAGCAGCTGCTGCTGCCTCGCAATGGCCATAAAATCTGACGGGGATTACGGCAACTGTGATAATTCAAACGGGAGCACGAGGCAGTTAAGGGATTAGATTTGCTCACTAGGCATAGGGATAATTGTAATCACTTGAACTACCTCTGAGTCCCAGTAAGTCAACTGGAAGTTGGCCTCTATTGATAATGACTCCAAAAAATATGTTTCTAGTTCAATATATCGATTCTGTATGAATATGTGAGTAAGATTCAGAGCTTATCCATCCAATTCGTAAAATAAATTAAGGTAAAGTTCCCCGAGTTTTACGTGAATAGAGGTTGAGTTCTAAATCATATTAAGTTAATATTATGATAATTAATTCTGCCCTAAATGTGATCAACACATTTTATATTTTTAATTTATTTATTTATAACTAAGTCTTAAAACAATATTAAAACTTTGGGTAAAAAGACTTTAGATCAAACCTCTTTAGCTTGAGACCTCTTGCCAAATTTTCCTTGGAATTTGTTTATTTTTAGCTTAGTTATGAACTCCAGAATTTAACTCAAGAGGCAATAATTAATTAGATATTTAATTAGCCACCCCCACTCCTAGTTATTGAGGTTTCAGCAAGACGATAATACTTCAGCCCAAAGCTTAAAAATGAATACATCTGATCCCTTCGAACAAATATGGGTAGCTGCGTCGCACAAAACACATAACTCCCACATAATACGCTGCCATATCCGCTTTCTTGGAGTGCCTCCTAAGCAGGATGCGGCTTGTGCTCGAATGTATGCATATCAATATGGCGGAGCAGCTCATGCGAGCGCATAGCAAAAACTACTTTGGCAGGAAGTGCAAACAAACGGCGAGCAAGGAGCAGAGCCCGCTTTAGTCTCAGCATTTCCCAGTGGCTTTTGTCTAGTCTGTCGAGTGGCCGCAAGTGCAATCGCAGGGCACTTAAGCCATTGCGTAAACATGCCCATAATCTTGATATTAGCGTTTCAAAGCATCATTATCGACTGGGATTCCGGCTCGAATAGCCCATTCCCAGGGAGCATTTCCGCTGCGTTGGCTTCTGGCCCACCTCAGCCCACTCCAATCCACTTCACTCCACTCTATTCCCGTTGTTTGCCGCTGAGCCTACGCACATTCCAAGGACCTCCGGCTCCTGGAATGCCCCCCTGGTTGCTACCTCGGAGGGGCATTAATAGGCCATAAATTGTAACTGTTATGCGCTGCTGCCTTTTAACACAGCGGTCGACAGACGGCATGACCTCAGTCATCCCACGGAGCCGGGGAATCACCACCTCCTGTCCACGCCCGCTCAGCGGCCCCCACCGTCTTCAATTAGAGAGGTTATTTAGCTAAATCGTTACGCTTGTTCCTCCTCTTGTCCTTGTCCCCGTGGCTCCTGTTCCTGCTTCTGTTCCTGCGCCTGCTCCTGCTCCGCGCATGTTGTCTTAATGCCGAGGCGCGGGCGGAAATGATTGCCCCAGGACTCCCCAGCTCTTCAGAGGACCCCCAGGGAGCAGTCAAGTGGAGCCGCCAACAGCGGCTTAATTGAGCATTCCTCGAGGCCTGCGGTTGGGCTTCGCCCGACGGATCAGACTCCCGCCGGGCATTTATTCATTCATATTTACACCTTTGCACTGAACGCAATTTTATTAAATAATAAAGCTATGACTTCACTTGGCAAAATGTCACTGATAAGGCCTGGATGCCATCTGCTCACTTATTGATTCTAGACTCAACTAAGTAATAAATTTATTAATTTTGTTTAATCAAGTTCGTAAACAAACTTTAGCAAATTCGTTTCTTGAGATATAAAGAACAATAAACAAATGGTAATAAATAAATAGGTTGATGTCAATTAAATTTCTAGGAATGTCTGCAGATAATTTACATTAAATGTATATATTTTTTAAAGGGTAGACCTTCTTCTAAACTTTTAACTAATAAAATGTTAAATGTAAGAGAGATAATACTTTTATTCTTATAAAAATATATAAAAATATTCAAACAATTTAAATTTTCCTTTAGTCACACTACAAAAATAACAAAATTAATGTTAAAGCCTAATGGAGCTTTTCTGTTTAGACCATGGGTTTTCCTTTTCCTACGATTAAGTTAAACTTTTGGGTTTGCTACTTACGTTGTGACAGTACATATGACTTAACTCCTTGGCTATTTCATCGAATAACTTCCCAGATTTATTATAATTTAATCAAGTTAATAACTTCAAACAACTTTTAACAGTTACGTATTTTTCTCATAGTGCGTTGTTATTTAAATATTTGAAGAATTTTTATTTTGAGCTTTAGTATATGTCCGTATGATTATGAATTACGGTTTTCTTTATCAACTAAGGGATAAGGTTTATTTCTGTAAAGTGTATTAATTTCTCTCTCTGCCTCAGCCCTGACCTTCAATCGTATTTTGATTTACCAACATTTCCGCCTTTAACATAACCATTTCGCAGTGATGGCTCACACAAAGACGCGGAGAACCTACGGCTTCCTGCTGGTGCTCCTAATCCTGGGCAGCGCCTGCGGCAGTCTGGTGGCCAGCGGCAGCACCAGCAGTTCCTCCTCGGCCAACGAGCCAGGAGGCGGAGGTCTTTCCGAACAGGTTGTGGTGGACCAGCTCAGCGATAGCGACCTGTATGGGAACAACGGGAACAAGCGCGCCTGGCAGTCGCTTCAGAGTTCGTGGGGCAAGAGGGCCTCCGCCGGGGACTCGGGGGATCCGGAAATCTACATGACCGGGCACTTTGTGCCACTGGTCATCACGGACGGGACAAACACCATTGATTGGGACACCTTCGAGCGGCTGGCCAGCGGGCAGACGCCACAGCAGCAGCTCCAGATGCAGCAGCAGCAGTCACCGCAGTCTGGCGAGGACCTGGAGGAGTTCGCCGGCCAGCCGGACGTGGAGAAGCGGGCCTGGAAGAGCATGAACGTGGCCTGGGGCAAGCGGCGACAGGCGCAGGGCTGGAACAAGTTCAGGGGCGCCTGGGGCAAGCGCGAGCCGACCTGGAACAACCTGAAGGGCATGTGGGGCAAGCGCGACCAGTGGCAGAAGCTCCACGGCGGATGGGGCAAGCGCTCCGCCCAGACCCTCAACTAATCCCGCACGGAATCGCCCCCAAGCTTAGCCAGACTAACTAATCCAACTGTATCTAACCGTATATAGCATGTGTGTTTCCTCCACGGAGAGGTTCCGTTCTCAGTGTCCATCTCGCGGAGGGCTGACCGTTCCCGTTGGCCCTCCGAAAGTCAATTCCGAAAATGTATGAAAGCGCTCGCCAGTTGCCGGATCCTGATGACCCGCAATCCCGATCGATTGCAGTCTCGATCAGCCAGTATTATACGCATTATATCAGTATGTCTAGTAACCTATCCACCTAGCACCTAGTCTCCAAGTATACAAGAGGATCTTTCGGAAGAATGCCGCTTTAATTTAGAAACGTTAACTAAGTTAATGAATTGTGCATATACATTTATATTTAAATATACATCCAGGCATACCAAATGGCAACTATCAATATAAATGCAAGTACGTTGAAGAAAACCTTAAAAAAGTAGAGTTTCATTGGGGCACTTTATGCTGGCAAAAAGGGTGACCGGAGTGACTTTATCTTACTGCTGGTTCTCTAGTTTTTTTATCAATAAAAAATCCAAGTACAAATCCCCTGCCACGTGGATTTATTTATATAATATATAACAATGGCAAAAGGAAACCAGGACGATCACTTCCAGCATTAATTTGATCAAATTAGTGTTTCTATTTTCAAAACAAAGTCAGCGTTTCAGTAGTTAACAATCAGAGAATAATATTCAGTCCAGCAGCATTATAACCAATTCCAAAATGCCATTAAGTGAGGCCAAGAAGAGGATGGGCATATTTTTCGTGCTAACCACCGCGGTGCTCGTGGTGTGCTTCATCGTGACTGCCGTCTACTCGGGCTTCGTGCACGAGAACAAGAGATTCAGGACTATGGTGATGACCATGGTCCTTGCGTTGATCTTTCAAATGCTCCTCTGGGAGCCGCTGCGGTTCATTGTGTTGGCCATCGACCACGCCACCTGGCCGCAGGAGGATCACGGCTACACTGCTGAAAGGGGCGAGACCAAGCCCAGCCACATCACCTACCTGAAGGCCCGGTTGCGAGGCCTGCGCTCCGAGCTCCTGATCACCGATAACCACCGAAACGAGGCCTTGAACCAGAAGTACAAACGCATTGCCCACGACCTATTTCTCTACGGATCCTACTTCCTGACCCTGCTGCTGAATATCCTGGTGGGGGAGGACCCGTACCTGTACTACAATACGAACATCATGACGCGGCTTTTCAAAGAGAACACTTCGATCACCATGGGTCTGTCTTACATAGAGTTCTTCGACGATGTAGGCTCTTTCAAGTCAATTTTGAATGCACTCACCGCAGCCGAAACACCATCCCGCAGGTTCACACCTTCCTCAAGATTACCATGGTGGATGGCTTCCATGCGGACAGCAGGGTCTACGGCTACGGCGGCTGGTGGGCCATGGAACAATGGCAGCAGATGGGCGTGGTGCGGCTGCGCCAGGTGCGCACCGAGACGAAGCACATCGGACTGGGCGCGCCCGAATGGGCCAACACCACGTATGGGCCCGAGTGGAGGCTCCCCTACCAGCGCCTGCACTACACGGACAAGTTCTGGCGCATCTTCGACCCCTTTCGGCCGGTCGATGTGGAGCCCAGCTTTCTGGATGGGCTGCTCCTCAAGTTTGAGCACCAAGGCGAATTGCTGAACTACCCGGAGCTCGGCGGCTACGTGTCCTTGCTGATGAACACGCAGGTAAGGATGCAGCAGCTCTGGAAAGAATATTCCTGCTATTCCTGCTCCCCTAGGTTGGCACTCTGAAGCAGATCGCGTACCTGCGCAAATATAGTTGGCTGGACAGGAACACCTGGGCCCTGTTCATCGACTTCACGCTGTACAACGTGGATGCCAACGCGTTCACGATGGTGACGCTGCGGGTGGAGTACACCCCATTCGGGATTCCGCTGCCCCAGGTGGGCGTGGAATGCGTCAAGATGGTGGGGTCGGTGGACCAAATGAATCTGCTGCTGTTGCTGGTGGTGATCGTGTTCTTTTTCCTCGTGGTGCAGTTCATGCGCGAACTGCTGACGAAGCTGTGGTACGACCCGGCGGTTATTCGCGAGGCATGGAACTTGGTGGACCTGGTCATTTGTCTGCTGAACGTCCTTCTGATAGCCCTGTGGATCATACGGGAGATCGTGACGAACAACATTCTAGAGAGGATCAAGTCGGCGACCAAGGCACAATACCTGATGTTTCAGCGCCCAATGCGGCTGCACGTGATACTGACCATCGTCAAGGGCTTCCTCATCTGCATCACCACGCTGCGGCTGTGGAAGGTGTTCCAGTTCGCCTCTGTCTTCCAGCACTTCACCCAAACGCTGTCCTCCGCGTGGCAGGCGGTGGCCAGTCTGGCGGCGATTATCGTAGTCCTCCTCATGGGCATCGGCATTGCCCTGGCCGTGCCCAACGGAAATAACGCAATGGTCTTCCACCACGTCATCCAGGCGATCATCACCTGTCTTTGGTAAGTAGAGATTGTAAAAGAAATCGCTATTCCTTATTGCCTATTCTCTACTTATATGTTGAGTCCACAGGTACTCAGTGGGCTTCAACGGCGGCCTCAAACCGACGGAATTCTTTTACGGAGGTGTTGTCCTGGGGATGCTGCTGTACCTGCTGCTGGTCTTCCTTGTGGCCATCATCCTGATGAATGTGTTCGCCTCCGTCATCTACCACTACTTCGAGGTCACCGGACATGATCTGAAGGAGCAGCGGCAGGGCCAACACCTCAGCTTCCTGCAGTTCTTGCGGGCGGAGTATGGGGATGTCCTGCGACGCTGCCCCGGCATTTGCCTGCGGTCGGGGTACCAGCGCCGCAAACGCACCGTTGCCCAGAACGTAGCCCTTAAGCTGGAGCACGAGGAGAAGAAGTCACGGAAAGATAAGCCAAAGAAGCTACTCTCCGATGAGCAGCAGCATGCGGCTTACCTGCGACGCATTCGTCGGACTTTTGGCCTTATGGCTGTGCTGCAGGTGCAGATGGAACTCTTGGAGCGCCTGCTCTTGGGCGACGACGTTGGCAATGTGCCCACACCGCTGCCATCTGACTCGGATTCCGAGAATTTCCCGGAGATGTACCAAGAAGATGTACGACCGCCTTCAAGGAGATCTTCCCAAAAGAAACGTTAAATATAATTTTTAACGTTAACATTTACAATAAAAATATATATATATGTAAACTATTTGAAGACACTTTTCGGTGGCTTTATTCTGCCAAAAGACTTAAAGTTCAGAGGGTATATCTAAAGAAGCATTATATAATGCACAATATCCTTCCAAAAGTCGAGTTCTTCCTTATATTTACAGATGAATTTATTCGCTTTTAATCTGTGAAGTTGGAGCGACAGTCTATGGATGTCTCTGTGTAATTCCTTTTAGTTCAGCACGAGGTCTCCTGAAATATCATTATGAGCACTTAACCCTATTAAAATGATGCAATAAACCATAAATAGCCTGAGAACAGAACCATTTTATACATACGATCAACAACTTAGCCCTCAGCTCATGCCACAATCCATGTAGAGTCTTCTTCCACCGGCTGGAACTTTCTTTTGTTCAACCTTTCGACTTAACCTCTCGATCATTCCCCTTCGCTGAGCAGCAGCAACTGAAATGAGCGGCGATAAATGATTTAATTAAGCCGAGCTGGGGGCTGGTGGCTCCAACCTTTTTGCCGAGGCGTGAATAACTCCACTGATTTTGGACTGCTCACCTGCCGCGGCTGAATTTCAATAATCCCGGAGAGGGACAAATTGGCAACTACACGGCCGCTGCTCCCACTGATGTGATGATGCGCTGATGAAACGCCTGACGAAAGAGTGTGGAAAGAACCTCAGGGCGCTGGCAAGCTCACTCGAGCCCAGCTCCCAAGCTGGCGGCACTAATCGCTCCCGAGGCGCAATGCACGGCGGACGTCTCAATGCCAGCAGCCAAGCGGCGACGGCAATTGTCTGCCTGCAATTTGTCGCCAGCGCCTGTAATGCCACCCACTCCAGGTGACGACATGGCCGCCAGCAGGTGGCTTTCAGCCGGCGGCCCCCAGCCCTATGGGTATACCTGTATAAAATCCGGCGCTCTGCAGGCGGCCCACTCAGTGGAAATGTTCGCGATCAAGGGGAAACTTCTCCCGGGCTACGCCCTGTGCCTCGGTCTTTTCGTTACCTTCGCGGCCGCGCACGCGCAAAACGCCACCGCGGATTCCAAGTCCGCCTCCTGGAAGCCCCTCCAGCCGCAGAAGCGACAGGCAGTGGTGAAGCTGGACGCCCTGGGCTCTGCAGCAGCCAAAAGCTACGAACCGCCGCCGGAGTTCTATCGCGGCCCGGGCTCATCTTCCAGCTCTACCTCCAAGCTGGACAGCCAAGCGGCTGGCTTTATATCGAAGCCGATTGGATCGCTGCCTCCAGTCGGAGGCGTTGGTTCCCAGCTCAGCGGCCTCAACGACAATCTCAGCGAGGCCTACGACAAGTGGCGCCAGGGCGGAAGTCTCCAGGATCGGATCAGTGTGGGTGAGTTCTGAGTTCAAGAATATCAAGTATACACTCCCCAGCAACTCTCCGATTTGCAAATCTAAACCTTTCATTGCAGGTCCCTATGGAGGCAGTGGTAGTGGGGGCAAGAGCTACGCCTATGATAGTCACCCGTATCCCTACGACTATGGACCCATCCATCACAATGGATACGAACCAGGACCTGCCCAAGGACACGTCGGATACTCCTCCAGCGCAGAGGCGGGTGTGCCGTACCACGTTTACAGACCTCGACCAGAGCACGGCCACTTCCCTGGGGCATCTGTGGACTACGGCTACAGCCCGTACCCGGTGGACTCGCACGAGATCGTCTCCCACAAGGGAACGCCGGAACTTTCGCCAAAAGCCCTGCTGGCCAAGAGCTTCCTTATCCCGCTGGCCAGTGCCACCGTCCTTGGAATAGCTGCCGCCCTGGTTAGCAATCCCCTCCTGCTGCAGCTGGCTCCAGTGCCAGGAATCGGTGTCGGAGTGGGAGTCGGTCCTCCAGTCGTGGGCAAGCGAAGGCGGAGGAGAAGGGCTGCGAGGCGATCACGGAAACTCTAAAGTTGATTAGGAAAATGCGGTCTAATCGTAGATTGTTCCTTTTTTAACCCTTTTGAATCAGGAAATACTATAAAATATTAAAATAAAGTTTAAAATATGTTTTTACTTAAGGATATTTAATTTTAAAGTGAAAATTTGAGAAAGAATTACAATTAAAAGAGTCTACAGCCGATCATCCACTTCGGTGGAATAATAAAGTTCTTCATCGGAAATCTGTACAGTTCATCCAAGGGGCTTCCTTAGATTCCAATCTCAAGCTTGGACTGGGTCTCGTACACCAATAGTAACCTTAAATATTTTTTAGGGAACTAAATATGATTAAATTATAAACTTATGCGTTTAAAAATAAAAATACTTTTAAAAAAATGTCCTAGCTGGTCAACAAGATTAGTGAAATAAAATGTAAACTATTGATCAAATCAAGGTAAAACTTCACTATTAATAAAATTAAATAATTAAGGTTTTAAAACCTCTGAAAGCTGACGAAATTCCCCGGAAAAACGCGGGAAAACCCCTAAAAAAGGCTCGAGGAGTAACATGATCCAGCGTTACCACGTTTTAACGAAATTGTTAACAGGGTTCTGTTAAAATGGGTTGGGACTACGCTATTTTCTTAAGCAGAGTTCTGAACCGAACATATCAGAGTTTTAAATGACTAAAAAAGTGTGAAATATAACAATTAAATAACTTAATTTGAATATTTTTGTAGAAGCAAAAGCCTAGTGACTAAATCACATTTTTCAGGTATTTAAAATTAAATATATAGGATTTTCTCAATCGTATTTTTATGGTAGCTGGCAAAACTGTAATGGTAGTTTTTGGTATTTTTTGTTGGGCTGGCAAGTATTTTTTTTCGTTATCGGTGCGGCCACGCTGATGGCAACCCTGGCGCCAATTCCCCGGCATTTTTCCCCGATTCTGTAATTTTGTCCTATATCCTTGATAGCAGACCATGAATTTCTCCAGGAGCAACTGGTAAGTGTGCGGGATTAATCAATGAATCAGATACCTAACCCTTGAATGCCCCCAGCTCGCCGTTAGCCAGAAATCCGGTGGTGCAGCGCAGCCTCGATCTGCGATTTCGGAGCGCCCAGGCGCGCTATTACCTGAAATGGTGCTCGATCAATGTGGTGATCCTGTCGCTGCTCCTCTTGGACATCTGGCAGGCGTGCCGCTCCTTCTACCGGACATACTACTTCCTGGCTGAGTGTACGGCTACAGCGGTGGTGGGCCTGAGTGCGCTGGCCTGCTTCGCCAAATATTTGTGGTTATGGTGCGGCGGCGACCAGGTGATGGGCACGGACATCCAGAAGCGTCTGCTGGACGGTCGCGATGGTGAGACGATGGCAAATGACAAATGTGGCAGTTTCTGACTCTTCCCTCCGTCTGTTCTGTCGTAGATAACTCGTTTAGGACGGTCTCAACAAGGCCGGCGATGAAGCCGCCCAGCTATGAGCCGGACACAGATGCAGAGGATGATATACCCATCATCAACTGGCACTCATCCTTCGAGGACTCCTGCTGGGGCACGCAATCGGTGCGGCGTAGCCCCAGTCCAGCCAGGACTCCGCAGACAAACCAGAACGCCTCCTACAATTCGTCAATGGTGCAGAACAGCTCCCTGAACGCCAGTAACCTGAGCAGCGAGTCCACCTACATGTCCCCCTATGCCGAGGTGCGCCGCGAGGACTTCATTACTGATCCCCGCAAGCTGCCCGCGATGATGAAACAGGCGGAGCGCGAGCGCAGCATGGTGGACAACGCAGAGGCGCCGAGTGTCCAGAACATGGGCTCTGCCAACTCCTTCTGGAACTACTGCAACAATGCGGCCTACATGCTGAAGACCACAATCTACCAGTTGTCGCCAGCGCCGGCTGTATCTACGGAGAACGCCCCCACCTCCATCGAGGAGTTTGGCGGGTTCCAGTTCAAGGACAGCAACTCTGAGGTCATCAAGAGGATTTCCACCGACAAGCTGTCGCAGTATGTGGCGAACTTGAGATTTGTAAGCGGGCTCCTAAGATTCCCTGGCACTTTACTAATTTTTTTGCTTTTATAGTGGATTTCCACGACCATTCTGCAGCGTTTGGTCAAGGAGATCAACTATGTGGACGATGTGTTTCGCCAGCGTGGCCTCGTCGACCTCAAGTTCGGAGCCGTGAGCCTGGAGAGGCTGCGCAAGACCGCCGAGAATCAGCAGTTTGTCCAGACTTGCGTTCCCATGCTGCCCATGCTGCTGCCCTTCCTGGACACCTTCAGCAACCAGGAGTACGTGGTGCAGCGCATCAAGGAGCTGTCGCAGGGCTCCTGCATAGCCGACTTCCGGTGGAACTCGGGCAACGTGCACAACGGTCAGGAGTGGGGCGAGCACCTGCCCACCGATGCAGCCGTAAGAGTGAATCTGAAGAATGCCAAACGAATAGACTGCAATTTTTGTATTCTATTCCGCAGATTCTCTTCCATTTGTTCTGCGTTTACCTGGACAGCCAGCTGATGCCGTTGCCGCAGGGCGGCGGACGACCCTTTCACTCCCGCTACGTGCTGATACGCGACGAGAAGCGCAACACCAAGGACATTGTGAGCGCGGTCCACAACAAGGCCCACTGCGCCATCCTGTCCACCAGCAACCAACTCAACCCCAAGTTCAACTTTATCAGCGACAAGGAGCTGCACAACTGCGTCTACGATAGGAACAACCTCTTCTACGTGATCATACAGTTCCTCATCTACATGCGCCAGCACCAGGAGTCGGCCCTGGAGGGCGTCAATCTGGGCAAGAGCGGCATCAACATCATGTGCGTCGTCGAAGACTGAGCCCTGCCTGGGCAGCCCGTAAGGAACCCGAACCCTATTTTAGACACTCGTTATATCTAAGCATAATTTTCCGACTCCACTCGACTAACCAGTGCCTGTGCCTGCCTGTGTATTTCTCATCACCATTCGTCACTATTAAATTATGCATTTGCAATTATTAAGTTAATATCCTAGCTGTAAACAAGACGAGCAGTGTTGTGGTTTCGCGGTCAGCGAGTGTCATGTGGCCTGCGGTAATTGCGGTCTGGTCTGGACAATTAACTTGTGTGGAAGTCAGGCGGGAAGACAGGTGCTCAGGTGCCCGCCCGACTGAATTGCCTTCTCATGATTTTCACTATTGCCCGACCGGTTGGTTGATGACCTGGTCAACGGCCAGGCTGCAACTCCCACATGCTGGCGTCGCATGTGCACCTCGGCGCTTTACACTTCCGAAAGTGACAAAATTAATGGTTTCCGCCGACGCCGTCGACAGTTTGTCGAGTGAGAGACATTGAGAAAATGCTCCAAAGAAGTCCGAAGCCCTCGAGGAAGTGCCACTAGCTGGAGCAGCAGCTGTAGCAGGGCTGGAGTGGAATCGGCTCTCGACCGGCCGCATTACCATTTCTCTTGGCCATGCTCATTTCTGGGCTCTGGCTTGACGTTGAATCGGTTGGCTGGTTATTTTAATGTTCCCCCGCCACCGACTGGCTGGCACCTCGGGTGAGTAATGTGCCTGCGTTGTCAACTTTACACTTTTATCCCTCGCATTATATTTGCTTTACCTACACAGCCACTCAAGACCCTCCACCCACCCACCGGCTCCGCCCGTCCTGTATGTGTGGTGTGATATGTTTTCTTGATACTTTTTCTCAAGTTGTAAATTGGCTTAAAAATAATTTGTCAAAGCATTTCAGCTGGCGGAGATGCGATGCCTAAAGGGGAATTGGAGTTGGAACTTGGAGCCGGAAGCCTTGTCTCGAGCCATTGTCTTGTCACAATATTTGGACCCTCGGCTGATGGAGTGAAATTCCTTTAAAGAAACGCATGTGCGCGTCTTCATATCCAATTAGAAAAGTTTTCCTTCGACTGCTCCGTAATTGTGTTGATTAGTGCGGCTCGCTGGGTTGGGATTCTCCTTGGGAGCCAGGGAGTGACTGGCAGCCAGGGTGGCGGGTCGCTCCTGCTAATACCCCCGCTGTTGACAAAAGACGCCTGGGTTGGATGGATGGTGGGATTGTTTGTCCCCAGCTGCCTGACGGCACTTTAAAAAGAAATGCGCATTAAATTCGATTGGCAATCGTCGTACACTCTCGCTCAATGGGCTTTTTCTTTACGGCTTACACAAATTTTCATCTAATGTCGCTTTGAAGCAGCTTAACTATCCTTGAGATGACGAGAGGCGTTTCTAGGACGTGGAAGGATGTGAAGAGGTGGCGTTAAGGGGATGGAGAGAGCACTCGAGAACTGATGAAAGGGAAAGTGGCAGAAGGTGTGAATGACTGTGAACTATTTGGTTTTTATTTAAGTCGTGTTTTTCAGAGGTGATAGAGCTGAAGGATAATTAAATATTACTCATATATGGATTATAGTTTCTTAACAAAATTTATATGAACATAATATATTTAATATATATTTTCATAAGGATTATGTAATAATCATAAGTCAATGGAAAATATGTATATTTTGTAAGTTCTTCAACAGAGTTGGATGTCAGAATTAAATAGTAACCAGTAAATAATGGTGGTGGTGACATTGAAACGTAAGTTTCATTAAGAGTTTTCAGTTGGACTTGAAAGCCAATGGAATATAGTACCATGATTAACAGGTATATAGGTATATAGACTTGTTATCCTCTTGATTGTTTTTATTTTCAACCTAGTAACTATGGTGCATGGATTTTTCGAACAAAAACTGATAAAATCGCATTCAATATGGAAACGAGCTGCCTTTTTTAACGGCGCTGAGCTCGATAAAACCCGATCAAACTGCACGCGGCCAAACTATTAAAATGATTTTATTATTCCACCTCCACCGCCGCCGGCGGCCACTCACTTAGCCACCAAACCGGGCTCCGTTGGCCTGGTCAGCCAAATATTGACACACAATAAGCTGGTCGGAGTCGGAGCTTTTACTTTCCGGCTTTCCTTTTTGGCCCTGCTTATTTATTTATTTTGCCATCTACTCCGCCGGGCACACAGTGCCAGTGCCAGGACCAACGGCAGGGACATTAATGAAAAAAATATTTTTGCCCATTATGCGCCAATATGGTCAGCCATATTTCGGTTTATTTAATTTTGCGCAAATAAAACGGAAGTGGCGTTTTTATTTTCCTCCTCGTCCAGTGGCATTCTCAGATCGACCCCGCCCCGTTTTCGGGATGGCATAGTCGTGCGCTACATAAAATCCTGATGCTGATGCCTTGCGACATTGTTCGAGTGCCGGGATGCCAGGATGCGAGCGGCCAACGCCGCTGAACAAATACGGGAGTTTTTTTAGTGCATATTTTAAGCAAGCAATTTGTGTAGTTCCAGTTTAAAGAGTCCTTCCGCTGGGCGCGCCAGTTGCGAGCTTTCCCAAGCGCCCCTAAAAATGGTAATGGCTGTTATTTCCTTTGAAGCGGCGGACTCGCCTTGTTACTCCTATACTCCTTGTTAATGGCCATTCTCACACGGCAAGAAATTGAGGTCTTTAACGGTGATCAAATGGGTTTAAATTCCTGTTTATACGCTTATGATCTAAGGGAATAATAAATATGCAGACGAATTATTATATTATTATAAACTAAAGAAGATTAAACGGGCTCTTCAAGCTCGATATCGGATAGCCCTTAGCAACTACTAACTTTTTAGAGACTTTCGAACAGATTGCTCTATTAAATCAATAAAATTTGTGTCTAAAAGTAAACTATAAAAATCCATTACCATTTTTACCTAACAAAAAAATATAAAATATGACTTTTGAAATTCAATATTAATTTGTTTGCTCTGTGCAAATGTAGTTCTAAAGTTTTAAGTCTCACGCTGCAAGAAATTGTAGTCTTAAACAATTATATGGGTTTAAATTCAGGTTAATACGCTCATGAATTTGGCTTGCTTCAAGGGTATTATTAATATGCAGGCGAATTCTTCAAAATCCATTAGCATTTTACGTAACCAATTTTTTTGCTCTGAGCAAAGCAGTTTTTAATTATTATAGTCTTAACCGATCCAATGGTTTTAAAATAAGGTATATACATACGCTTATGATCTGGGCCTGCTCAAGGGTATCTTTAATTGGCAGGCGAATTCATTGAAATCTGATATTAATATTGTTGCATTTTATAAGAAATATATTAGAGAAACGAAATAAGCATTTTCGACTTCTTTGTATGTTAAACAGTACTTCTACCATTTTTACTGGCTTTCGAGCAGATTGCTCTATTAAATCATCTAAAAGTAAGCTACAGAAATCCATTATCATTTTTACCTCAAAAAAAAAAATTAAAATATGACTTCTGATATTCGATATTATTATATTTGTTCCCTGTGCAATTGCAGTTTTGAAGCTTAAAGCCTCGCAGACACATGCAACCGAAACGGCCATTGAAATATTAATTAGCAGTGTGCTGGGAATGGCTGCAGTGTTTGCTTGACTGACGATTGCTGCAGTGCAACCACTTGCTTCTGCTCCCACCTGACCCGCCTGCTCCGCCCCCAGCATGCTCCGATCCTCCCCTGCTGATAACTTACGCAACTAATCTGCGCTATGCTCTCCGGCATGTGTGCCCCCCTGTGTGGGCCCAGGGATGCGGGGGCATTTGCATTTAATCGGATTTGGCCAGATTTCAGGTTGTTCTGCTGATTCCAGAAAAACGAAGCAGTAGACCAAAGTCCATTTGTTGTGTAATTTCCGTAAGGGCGATGAGTATTCCTGGCTGGCCGGCGGATGAGTGGACCACAAGCAGAGCTAGTGAGCAAGTGGCATCATGACAAATTAACATTGCCCAGCCGGCTCCGCTCCGGACTAGTCTCGATTGCTGCTGCCCCTGGCCGTCCCCGGCCGGCTACTCCATTGTCGACGACCTCCGTTTGGGGAGAAGCAGCTCCACGGCGGTTGCCATGGATCGCAAACAGAGAGAGAAATCACAGAGATACTTAATTTGCCCTGGGAATTACTCTCCTGCTTGTACTAGCTTGCTCCTGAAGTAATTAACGTACTGTTAGGTGCAACCTCTCTGGGAATTTTAAGGGATTTAAGCAAGTTTCTGAGAAGGTTATGAATCTCGAGCTATTACAAAATGATTATAACTATGTTATGCCTTTCTAATCACCGGCTAGTATTATTTTTTGAGATATCTCTCCCAGTTTTTCATAGATTAAACACTAGAGGGTGTCCCACATTCGAGAGCTCGGGCTCATAGTGGAGCGTGCGTAGGTAACGAACCGGAAACGTCCTTAGCATTTCCGCTTTATATCAAATATAAAAAATGACTGCTTTTAGACGTATTTGACAAAAGTTGTCTGTCACCCACACTCGCCGGAGCTCGTGGACCTCATGGATACACATGCTCCACCACGCATATAGAGACATATAATTGCATAAATCAAACTCAAGCATGCAACATGAAAAATCGCATTAATTTATCTGCTCAGAGCTCGTGCAGCCGGCGCCTATGTGGGACACTGGCACGCCCCCAGATGCTGCCGGATACTCCTGGAACGCCCCTGTACGCCCACACACGCTCCGGAAAGGCGCTGGGTAACATATCCGCTTATGTCAATTTTTTTGCTCCCACTCGGAGCGGGGCAGCATCATCAACGCTGCTCTGCTGCTCTTCTGCCCGACTCCTTGCTCCTTTGCCCTTGCTCCTCGTGTCCCCGCCACTTCAGCCAGTTGTCACTGTCAGTTTTGGCTTCCAGTGTTTTGTCACAGCTCCTGGCCTGTCCCGCCCCGCCCCGCTCCTGATTCGAGTCCTGATCCCCCCATCTAACTGCGCTGTCGCCTGGCTTGTTTGTTTAAATGCTACATTTACTTTATGGATTGTTGCTATATTTTTTCTTCAACTCGCAACCCGAAAACGGGAATGGCGTATAAATTTCACGTCAATTTTTATACAGTGAGCGAGGCGGGAAGCTGGGGGCTGGGAGCCCAGCTGGGTGAGCCCTTGACTGATTGTGGCCCGTCAGAACTTGCTCGCCTTTAATAACTTGGCCACACAAAGGCCCGACTCCCCCCCGAAAACACACCGCACCCACTAAGACCTATGTGCGCTGGATATATCCGCTAATAACCTGGCTGTCTGTCGGTCTCCCTTTTCGCCCACTTTAAGTGTCCTGTTCACGCTACATAGTTTAAAATTCTTTATAATTGGATTCCCAGCTTCCAAAGCCCACTCACTCCGCACATTTTTTATGGCCGGCCTCGGACCCGGCAAGGAGTAGCCGGCTGCATGTCAAAAGGATTTTACAGTTGACGCGTGCAAACCAAAGCTCCCATTCCCGGACCTTTTTTTCGTCCGGCGCCGGACGAGGATAAGGCCGTAGTCCGTAGTCCGTAGCCCCATCCGACACCCGCACACATATGGTATTATGGCTGGCATGTGTGTGTGGGGCCAGGGATGTGATGATATGTTCCATTTCACACGGCGGCGGCAATCCTTTCGACCGCACACAGACATACTCGACCCGGCCACAGGAGCCGAGATTTATGCTTTCTTGTAAACAAAATAACGGACATGCTTGAGGCTTTTCGGCAGGTCCTCCAAGGTGGAAGCGGAAAGGAGGCGGCGGATGGCGGCGGAAGGCGGAGTCAGCCATGCCAGCCTAGGGCCATCCGGCTGACAACGGGATTAGGCGCATGTAAACCTGCGTGTTCCATTTGCAGCTTTCTTGGCCCCGTCCACAGTTCAATCGGATCATCGTGGATATGGAAGTGGATGTGGATGCGGGGACCCATAAATGTTTGGGTGCGGGCATGTGCGTTTCCATAGGCACTTTAATTATTCAGAGCCTTTTGTGAGGAGTCCGGGAAGCTGCCTGGAGATATCTTCGACCAGCCTTTCCTTTTTATTCCGCTTTCCTGACCATATACATATTTCAAGTGACTCCACTTATGTATCTTTAATGGTGGCGAATCATGCCCTAAATCGGAAATCAGGGCACAGACTGGATATGAATATAAAAGGCTTAGGCGTGAAAGTCGTACCAAGAAGGCCCTTAAAGATTTTGGCGAGAAAGGTTTAAAAATACTTTAACGTAAGTTGAATATTATTTCACAGAAGCGGATTTTAATTGTGTAAGAATCCTTCTTACTAACCAAAATGGAGAAATCCATAAACTGATAATTAATGGCTTTAGGAAACAGTTTCTTACCGACATTTTCTGCTGAAGAATAACCAAAGCTAGGACTCAAATATTCCTAGAATCCATTTCATAAAATTTAATGACTTCAACCCCTGTGTTTCGTGGAATATTCAGAAAGGAAATACTGACGCCCTGTAGTACTGACCAGCAGTTCTCTTGGCCTGCTCCCAATTATGTCTAGACAAAGCCCAGCCCCACACCCCAATGCATCAGCATTTTTTGTTTTACCTTCCTGTCCTGCTTTTTTATTTGATCCTGATGCTGGGGCGACACACGCGCCCGGGCCCATTGAGCCTTAGGCCTGCTGCCATATGAAAATAAACCAATTTGCATATATTTTACATTGTGCGAGGGCGGCGCACATTTTTGGGGAAAATATCTGGTCACTCATACGCCGCGTGTGCCACAGGTGGGCGCGAAAGCGAAAATAAAGAAAAAAAGAAGGCGCAATAGAAGGAAATGGCCCAGCGGAAATTACGCACTGCGGGGCTATGTTACAGACTACACTCACATTGGCTTACCTTTACTTTGGGAAATTCCAGGTAACAAATTTAAAGACGTCTTTTGATATTAAAACAAATAAAATCAGCAGGGAAATAAGGAAGTTCGTAGCTTAATTTTCCTTATATTATTTTGTGGAGCTCAAAGATTATTGCTTAACGCTAAAAAATACCTTGAAATATCTATGGATTTTTAAGCAACTCCCTTAGATTTTTTTAGAGACCTTTAGGCAAAGTTTATGGCGATTGTTTTTCGAGTGTGGTTCCCACACAAATGGGCAAACCATTTGGAAGTGCTGGCAATTTCGGTCTCAGTTTCGGTTTCGGTTTCATGTCTGAGTTGGCTAATTGAGCAAATCCGCCAAAACGGCTTTTGTTGGCCCACTTCCGGCTGCTGCTGGCGCTCGTAATTATAAATCAATTGTTCGGGGTCGCAGGGTAGCAGGTTCGGTGCTTGGTTTGCCTTTCCGATCGTCTGGCAGAAAGTTGCGTGACATTTGGCCAATCCCCCAGGCGCTACTTCCCAGACTCCGGCTGCAGCTCGCCGGGGTTCGTGCCTTTTCGCAGGTCTCTCTGTTTGCCGCCGTCCGTCGCTCGTTTGCTTTCAATCTCCGTCTGGCTGTTTTCAATTTCTTTCAAAATTTGTTTTCACGGCAAAAAAAGAAAAAGAAAAAAAAAGAAACCCGGTAGAGTCAGCAGAATTCCATAACCCACGCCACGAACATCTGCAGAGACAGATACGGATTTATATGTACCCGTAGCCGTATACCTATAATGTTTTTTGTGTGTTTATATTTGATGCGTTTGCCGCCGGCGGGGATTCCGTTTGCTCCTTGGGTTCGGGTGACTTCTTGTAAATATTTTCGTACCCGAATGTACTTGGACGCCTCTTGATTTGTACACGCCGTGCCCAGATCCGTGTTCCGCCCATCAGTGTTGTCAAATAGGCAGAAGAGGATTCTCTTGGAAAGAAGTCTGTTTTAACCTTTTTTGATTTTTATTTTAATATCAGAATAAATATTTAAATACATTATGCAATTTATAAAAACGTACATATTTTTTAAAAATCAACCCCAGAAATAATAATATCGATTTATTCCCTTTTTGGCCACTTCATACAGACAGCACTGCCGCCCGCGGCGGCTGTGGGAAATGGCCCCGTAAACGTTTAATAAAATATGATTTCAATTGATTCGAAGTTCGCATTTAAACCGGAGTCGTGCTCCAGATATCTACGTCCCGCTGGCAATCAATAAAGTAAAAACAAAATGCCCCAAATAGAGACTCGTCCGCATCCTCGCCATCATCCCCATCGACGTCGACATCGACATCGACTTCCACATCCGTCGGCTTGTCTGTCCCCGGAGGCATTCGTTCGCCTTGACTTGGCCCTCGGTTATCCGCTTAGATCACTCAACTAAAAAACTCAATTTGCATATTAATATTATTTGGGTTTTTTCCCTGTTGTTTGGCCTTTGCACCGCCTTTCCTCCGGCTTTCATCCTTTTATCAAACAAAAAGAACAACAACGGCCGGCGACGGGCGACGGGAGAATCAACAGTAGTGAATTGAATTTGCTCTGCTCCGACGCCCTTTCGGTCGTCCTTTGATATGGCCAGGGCACGTTACCCGGACCCAGAACCCAGGATATGCCACACATGAGCACCTGCTCCCAGGTGCATACTTTGCGGAGCTGCTCGAAAGGCGACTCTGCCTTTGGTGCGTCCTTGTCCTTGCCCACCTGGCGGACAAAGGCAGAGAGCTGTCAGTCAGTGTGCCAGGGCAATTTCATTTTTATTGGAATTATGTCAGTGTTATTTTAGCATAATCGTAAAAATGATTGTTTGCGGCGCTTCGCCGGGAGGGAAATGCAATGAAGCGAGTCTATCAGCAGAATGATTTGATTTTTAAGTGGAACGAATCAGCTCGGATAAATTCCCATATTTATCTACGCATTTTGGCAATCGGACACCAGCTTCAAATTAAGTGGGGAGAGCAGTGGTCAAGGCTTTAGGATAATCAGAGTTTAGATTGATGGCTGCATTTGATTTTTAATTGAGTTCTAAATCAAAATGAAAATAGCTAGAGGCATTATCATAATTAGTCCGACATGAAAGCATGTGTCACAGCAATAAAGCATGGCTTAAGTGCTCAATCTAACTTAGTCTTCATATTATTCATATTGCAGTTGTTAGTTGGTTGAGCTTAAACCAATCTCAAAGGCTTGAGGACCAAATAAAAGTATAGCATTACGCGGTTATACAGGTCACAAGGATTTTTTAGTAAAAAATAACTATAATTCCATCTTATGATCCAATTTTAATTTTTGCCTAAAAGAGCTATATGAGTATTGACCTGAGTAATTTATAATTTATTAATTACCTTTTAAAGTAACCTTAAGCACTTAACCAAAGGCAGTTTGTAAGTATTTTTTTTGGCAGAAAGTCAATTCTTAGGGCTTTCCTTTGGTAAAGGCCACCTTTTAGACCTTAAATGAAAATAGCTAGAGGCATTATCATAATTAGTCCGACATGAAAGCATGTGTCACAGCAATAAAGCATGGCTTAAGTGCTCAATCTAACTTAGTCTTCATATTATTCATATTGCAGTTGTTAGTTGGTTGAGTTTAAACCAATCTCAAAGGCTTGAGGACCAAATAAAAGTATAGCATTACGCGGTTATACAGGTCACAAGGACTTTTTAGTAAAAATAACTATAATTCCATCTTATGATCCAACTTTAATTTATGCCTGAAAGAGCTTTATCAGTATTGACCTGAGTAATTAATACTTTATTAATTACCTTTTAAAGTAACCTTAAGCACTTAACCAAAGGCAGTTTGTAAGTATTTTTTTTTGGCAGAAAGTCAATTCTTAAGGCTTTCCTTTGGTGAAGGCCACCTTTAAGACCTTAAGGCCTTAATAATTAAAGCACAATTAACTGGAAACTTTAGCACTCGAATGGAATTCGGAATCGAACCAAAATCAGCAGCCAGGGGTTGGTTCCAGGGTGCGTCTAGCTCTTGGTGTGGGCTTTAGTTTTGGTCTCGATTTCGGGTTTATTTTGACAAACGCAAATGAATCTGAATAATTTACGATTGGGTCATGAATTTAATATTTCATCAGGCCGGCGGCAATTAAAATTAGAATATAAATGGGCCTCCGCCCGGGAGGACAGTGAGCAGTCATGTCGTCCCATCGCTACCGACCCCGTCTCCCGGACGGAGAGCTGGCCCCGATGCCCTGGCCGGTGGCGCTGTATCGGGTCCTGAACCACATTGCCTGGCCGCTGGAGGAGGGCTGCGGCCGCTGGACCGTGTTCCTGGAGAGGGTGCTCATCTTCCTCGGCTTCCTGGTCTTCTGCGAACACAACGAGGTCGACTTCGCCTACCTGGTATACAACTGGCAGGACATGGACAACCTGCTGACGGGCATGCCCACGTACCTTATCCTGGTGGAGATGCAGATACGCTGCTACCAGCTGGCCTGGCACAAGGACCGCTTCCGGGCGCTCCTGCAGCGCTTTTACGCGGAGATCTACGTGCAGGAGGAGGCGGAGCCGCAGCTGTTTGCCCGCATCCAGCGCCAGATGCTGGCCACGCGACTCAACTCCACCATCTACCTGCTGGCCCTGTTCAACTTCCTGGTGGTACCCATCACTAATGTCATCTACCACCGCCGCGAGATGCTCTACAAGCAGGTGTATCCGTTCGACAACACGCAGCTGCGATACTTCATCCCGCTGCTGGGACTCAACTTCTGGGTGGGCGTCATCATCACCAGCATGCTCTTCGGCGAGCTGAATGTCATGGGCGAGCTGATGATGCACCTGAATGCCCGCTACGTCCAGCTGGGCCAAGACCTTCGCCGCGGGGCCCGCCTCCTCTTGGAGGCAGGAGGTGAAGGTCGCGACATGGCCCAAAGCTACCGCCGTGAGCTGACCCACATCCTGCGCAGGAACGTGGCCCTGCGGGACTTTGGCGACCGAGTGGAGGAGGAGTTCAGCTTCCGCATCTTCGTGATGTTCGCCTTCAGCGCCGGACTCCTTTGTGCCCTGTTCTTCAAGGCCTACACGGTAATACCTGGGACTTGGACTTGGACTTGGATTAAGTACTTTTACCCATTTCCCCTTTCGCAGAGTCCCTCGGGTAATGTGGCTTACATTGTGTGGTTCCTGGCCAAGTTCATGGAGCTGTTGGCTCTCGGAATGCTCGGCTCCATTCTCCTAAAGACGGTGGGTTCTTCTCTCCTTATTTCCCATTGATTTAGATAGAAATCCTTTCAAAATCTGATCCTTCAACAGACGGACGAACTGGGCATGATGTACTACACGTCTGACTGGGAGCAGATTGTTCACCAGTCGGAGGACGTGGCCGAGAATCTCAGGCTGATGAAGCTGGTCACCTTGGCCATCGAACTCAACTCGAGGCCCTTCTTCATCACGGGCTTGAAGTACTTCAGAGTTAGTTTGACGGCCGTGCTGAAGGTACCAATATGTCTTTGTTCGAATTGAGTGACCCATTGGCTTCCATTCCGCAGATAATCCAGGGCGCCTTCTCCTATTTCACCTTCCTGAATTCGATGCGTTGAATGGAGCCGGATGACTGGGATAATTGTGTTGCCAATCATTCGGAAATTATGCGCCATCCCTGCCATCATCAGTGGCCTGACCCTTGGCCATTTGTCCGCCCACAAAGAGCTCTCCTCCGCGTGTTACCTGCCGTGCGCCGGATATCCGCTGACAACAATGGAGCTTCGGAGCGCTTTCTGGGATATTAACACGTGCATGACTGTGATTTATGCACCTCTGACTGCAGACTACAACTGCAACTGCATCTGCCAGTGGTACTGGGGCATCATCAATCCACTGCCCTCCACTCCACCGAACTCCACTCCACCCAACTTCACTCCTCTCGACTGGTAAGCAGCGCTTTTAAGGCGGGCTAAATTTGCCGCTGCGTTGACAGCTGCAATCCGAAGACGTTTCCCGGCATATATCCACAACCACATCCACATAGATACCCATATCCATATCCATAGCCGTAGCCATTGCCATATCCATGTCGATATCCATAGAGCCATAACTGTCAGCCATGACTGAGTGGCAGCAATTGGCAGGGGAGAGCGCTGGAGGAGAGTACCCGGCACTGCATAGACACGGGGAGTGGGCTTCAAGCTCATCCGCTGGCACTGGCACTACAATGCAATATATTCACTATTCTAGAAAATACAGATGTGTTTCTGATAATAGTAATAAATAAGTATACTCAAATTTTGTAAGGCTTTTAAATAAATTTACACAATATACTAATTTTTGTGTTTTATTCAGACGGATATAATAAAATTCACATTGGAAAATAATAAAATGATAATATCATTTTATATTGGTAAGAAAACAGATATTAGAACCCAATTTGTTAAGTATTCTTAGTTCTTAATATAACACTTTGTTGGTAAGAGAAGTAAAGTAAGAAAAAAATGTCCCCCAGAAATTAAGTCCACGGGAATTATGTCACCGGGAATTATTCCCCCAGAAAGTATGTCCCCCGGAAATTATGTCCCCCGGGAGATATGTCCATTGGAATTATTTCTCCCAGCGAATTATCTCCCAGCGAATTATGACCCAGGGAATTATGTCTCCCAGGGAATTTTGTTACCGGGGAATAATGTCTCCCAGGGAATTATATTATCAAATTCGCTTCCGAGTGAAAACTGAAACAGGCCTGATAGAAACATAAAAGAAATTTTAAGAAATAAATCAAAACGCAACCATGACATAAATATTCAAAAATCTTGTCAGAGATAATGAGCAGGCTTGGTTATAAAGCTATTTTTATACCCGGTACCCATGGGGCACAAGGGTATTATAAGTTAGTGCCAACCGAGAATGTATGTAACAGGCAGAAGGAGAAATCTCCGACCCTATAAAGTATATATATTCTTGATCAGCGTCACTAGCCGAGTCGATCTAGCCAAGTCCGTCTGTCTGTCCGTGTGAAACAACAGATCTCAGAGACTATAGGAGCTAGAGTTACCAAATTTGGTGACAGCATTGGAATCTGTTGCACGCAGATCAAGTTTGTTTTAAAATTTGGCCACGCCCTTTACGGTATATAAGCAATAGGCGGGATTTTCGGCTTAAAATTAATAAATAGACTTAATAAAATTTGAGTAAAATCGGATGATAAAAATAGAAGTTATTAAACAATAAAGTTTCTGTGTATTGAACGCACGTGTGTGTTGCTCAACATGTTCCTAGCAGCATTTGTCGCTTTTGAGAGTAGCCCAACATGTTCCTAGCAACATTTGTCTCTTTTGAGTGTTGCTCAACATGTTTCTAGCAATATTTGTCTTCATTTGTCAACATTTTCTTTTTTCCATGTTCATGTGCTGTTTAATTTCACCCACAATGCTTTGGGTACCGAATATCTCACAGTCGGTCACACTCGACTGCAGCTTTCCCACTTGTTTTCATTGCCAGTGTTAACTAATTTCTTAATATCTTAATATACATTTTGCGATTAATATATATTTTATACTATTTACAGATTCATAGTCCTATTAACTTAACCCCGACAGTATATAGTAATCATGCATATTCCGTGTGTACTGGTATGCGAGGGTGGATACATAAATCGGGGAAAATGTCGTTACAAATATTTTATAACAGGAAATCCGTTATTTATACGCACATTGTGCTGGCGAAGGAGGATGTGGGTGGTGTTGGTGGCGTTGGTGGTTCGGCATTGAAGGAGATCAGCAGAATGCAAAGGCAGCTTCAATCGGCACTTGGCAAATATGAATGAATGCTGTTTGCCCGCCGCTCGTCCTGCCCGTCCTGCCCGTCCTGCGGTCCTGCAGAGCTCCCTCAACTGCTCCCGCCGCCGATCCTCCCAGAGAAGCCCTCTTCCAGAGACCATCCATTCCCTGATTGAAGCGACAAAATGCGAAATCCTTATGAATTGGCTACAATTTTATTTATTATTACTCGTTCTATTTGCTGCCTTGCACTTCGAGTGCCGTTCCGTAATGTTCTCTTATTTTTCGTACATTGAGAAAAACATCAAAGAAGTGAGGGAGTCCTAAACAAGACCGTTCGGAATAATTGCAAAAATATTAAGAGTAAACTTACCTCAAAAAAGGTAATTTCAAATCACTTTCGATTCGTGTTCAAATCAATAATATTCCCAATGTGCTTCAGAGTTTACATTTTTCTGTGTGCATTTCAATGGGAACTTTGTCCCCTCAATATTTCCAATCTCCTCCAGCGTCTGCTGGCGACGAACGACTTGTTTTGAGCCACACAAAATGACGTTCCCAAGGCGATTCCATTATGATGGCCTGCAAAATGCTGGCAAATTGCAAAGGCGCAATTGATATTGGCTCTGTGTATTGTGCGAACAAAGTGCCAATACCGTCAGCCAAGGCAGCAGCACAAAAAAGGAGCCAAGTAAGAAGAGGGACTCGGATGCATAAACTTCCCTATAATTTGAATTGACAACTAATAATTGGATTCTCGCTGTCAAAACAACATTAAATAATTTGTGTAAGCGAATGCAAAACATATTGATATTTTGGTATTAAAAAGTTCATCAAGTTCAAGCTTTAATTAATGGAAAGTTATCTCAGAATCTATCATAACTTGTTTAAGTGGTTTATAAATTGTTTCTTTGAGTATACATTTTAGTTAAATTGAAACTTCAAAGGGTACAAAACTTCCCTAGATAACTTATATTTTCAATTTCCGATCAAAGTTGGCATTGAAAAGAATATCAACCTCAAAAAATACCTTATTTTCCACAGTCATTTCCATTTTTACATCAGTCTCTGGTTTCGAAGTAAATTGTGTTCATTTTCCGTAGATTCGTCAGTATTTGGTCTCCAAAATTCGTGGTTAAGACTCAGCCGCTCCCGATGTCACTCCAACTGGCCAGGCTCGCTGGCCTCGTGTTGCGGCTCGTCCGTCTCTTCCACCGGCACCACATTCCGGTAGCCATGGTTACCCTGCTCTGCCTGATGCTGTTCGCCGCCCTGGACTATGGCTACAAGTTCCACGGCTGCGACCTGCTCTGGTGGCTTAGCCAGGTGGCCCCCTTGAACATTAGTCCGCTGTCCGTCCTGCTGCACATCGCCTGCGCCAAGGTGACCGTGATCCTGGGACTTGCGCTGGGCAGCTACATCCGGTCGGCGGTGGTAAAGGAACTGCCGGCGCTGGCGGACATGCCCATTTCGTTTGTGCGGCGTCGCTACTGCCACTTCATTGTGATGCGCCTACTGGCTTCCTTGGAAGAGCTGGTCCTGGAGCCGGAGTCGATGGACCTGGAGGACTACTTACAGCGACATGCGAAACTCTCCACAGCGGTGGAACTCTTTCGTTGCCAGGCCCGTAAGGTCTTCGAGCGGACCGATCAGCAAGTCACCCGCCCTCTGCATGAAATCCTGGTCGTGGATGACCGGCTGGAGATGAATCTCGTCCACCGTGGTTACGGCAAGTGCGTAATACCGATCCGGGAGTGGGACATCTATCGCATGATCTACGGCAACGACGCCTGAACGGGGCTGGCCTGCCCGAGGAGGAGGGCTGGCATATTTTCGAAACTTTTTAATTGGCTTTCGGCGACATTCTTGGCTGCCGTCGGTAATTTTCACTTTGCAAACATGTTAATTATAATGTCGCACACGCATGTGCGGGGAGTCCCCAAAGTGGCCAAGTGGAGCCGGAGCAGGAGTCGGGCGGTGACCTCCTCGCCAGCAGCTGGGCCTTCTCGGGGTTTAAAGTGACTTCAGAGGGCTTCAATGTTTAACTGGAACTTGTGGTTGGGATTTGTCACTAAAGTCAAAAATAAATTATAAATTTTCATTGTTTTTTAAGTATTTACTTTATTTCTTAGTTAAGTTAACTTATTGTTAATATATTAATATTACTTTAAACCTATTTGATGCTCATCCGTAGTCGTGGTGCAGCTGGAGGGCCTTGCGTTGTTCTGGCAGCAGGGGATTGTGGCGATTCATTTGCGGCCTTCGCTGTGGCGGAGCTTTAGGTGCCACATGGAAAGGCAGTGGCGGTCGCATCTCTCTGAGGCTCTGAGGCTGAGGCACTGGCGGTCGCATCTCTCTGAGGCTCTGAGGCTGAGGCTCTGACCCGCCGTCTTCGCGCCGCCAGTGGCCCACCGGTCGCAGCTTCACCGGCGGAGCGGAGATCACCGGCTTCTGCTGGTAATAGTGCTTGTGGATGGTCACCGGGCGCAGGCCCAGCTTCAGCTTCTCGGCCTGCTTGTTGGCCAGCCACCGCTTTCGGTCGAAGGCGTCCACATTCCGCTTCACCCCGAAGACGATGTGCAGGAAGGGCTTGACCAGGACACTGAGCGCCACGAATCCCAGGAAACCAAAGACGGCCGGCGAGACGAGGGTGAACAGGAAGACGCCCAGGGTGAAGGGATTGAGGACCGTGAAGAAGGCCACGAACTTGACGAAGGGATACAGCACCTGGCCCACGTGGCTCAGGTACTCCTTTTTCTTCTTCTTGAAGATGCTGTTGTGCCGCAGCAGGTACTTGATCTTGCTGAACGGCTTGTGGGTGGTGGTGGTCTCTGGCTTCGGCTTCGGCTTCTTGGTGGTCAGTGCCGCCAGGAGAGCGGGGGAAATGGCCTGGATTTGCATTTGGTTGGCTGGCGCATAGGGATTCCCGGGGGGATGGTGGTGGTAGTACGGCTGCTTGGTGGGATTCGCAAAGATCAGATGGGCCGGCTTGAAGATGGAGTGATCCTCGTGATCGTGCTCGTACTCTGGCTTCGGTTGCTTCTTCCGCTTTCGCTTGCCTTTCTTCTTCTTTTTTTTGTCCCCCTTGTACTTCTTCTTCTTGCGCTTCTTTCGGCGCTTCTTCCTCTTCTTCCGGCGACGACGACGAGTCCTCTTCCTTCGGCGGCGTATCCTCTTGCGCCGGCGGCGAATGCGCTTGCGTCGCCTCTTCTGGCTTTGCTTAGCTCGGGACTCCGGCTTCAGCTCAGCCTTGTGCTCAGCTATTGGCTCCAGGCTTACCGGACTCAGATAACCTCCCTTCTGATCCTTTTTAATAAAGTCCCCAATAAGGGCACTCGCCAGGTGAAAGGGTTTCACGGTGGTCGTGCGCCTTTCCGCCCTGATTAGGTCCTGCTCCAGCTTTTGCAGCACATGGAAGGGCTTAGGAATCGTGGTTTTGGCCTCATAAATCCTCTGATCCTGGTACAAGGTTTCCAGGATGTCGAAACTGGTGTTGGGTCGAGCCGCCAACCTCTGAGCCTGCTGCTCCTGCTCCCGATCCAGCTGCTGCAGAATGCTGAAGGGCTTCGCCGTGGTGGTCCGCCGCCACTGACGCTCAAAGTCCTTCTGCAGCTGCTCGAAAACATGAAACTCGGGCTTCCCGCTCGGTCTGCTGACCCAGCCACGCCCTTGGGCCGCACCCAAAGTTTCGTGTATTTTCGCAAAATTAAAAACAGGGCGGGCCCGGCCGCTAAACTCCAACTTTGCTAATCCATCACGCCCGTGGCTGCGTGCTCGGCCACAGTTTTGCGCCAGCAAAATCAACAGGAATGCGGCGGCTGAGTTGCTAACACTTTTGGCACTGCGTCCCTGGCCCATTGCAATTCATTTTGCCCCCAGCCCTGAGTCCTTGCTCGTTGCTCCTCGCTGTTTGATGTTTGATTTAATTCCAACTTCCACCGCTGGCTGGCCAACTACAACTAAGTCCGGCTCTTGGCCAGTGCCACTTCATCAGCTCGGTTGGACAACTTGGCAACTTGGCCACTTGTTGAGCATGTCGACGGCGAGTGCTGTTGACTTAGCTTTGAATTTGTTCTTTTTTTTTTTTAGCCAAATTCAACTGTTATAAATGGTTTCTAGGGATACAAAGTACGCATAATACAATAGTATATTTAACATGAGGTTTAGAACAATGTTTCAATGCACAAGGGGAGCTAGTTATTTAAAAGAAATGCTAAGCTGCGAAAATTGCAAAGATCTTAGCTTAACTTTCAGTTACTTGTTGTAACCTATCCTTTAGCTATTATTTATTAATTTCTACATCTATTATTTTAGCTTTTTATTTTATTTATTCAAACAAGATGACAGTCAACACTGGTCGGAGGAGGTCATAAGGGCGGGAGCCGGGCCCATTTCACTTTTCGCCGACACTTGATTTCTGACTCGGACTTGTTTTCGCCTCTCCCCAGAGTTTCTTCGCTTGTGGTTCTCGCATAAAAGTAAAATTTATTACTACTTAGTACATTATCAACGGTTCTGCTTCTGGTTTTCTCGACTTTTCCCCTAGCCCTCGTCCTCGCCCTCCCCACCCCGTGTTATGACAAATTCCCCCCACAGCCAACAACTTGGCGAGAGCACTTAATTATGTTTTGGGCACAAAAACCGAAAACGGCTGCCGCCCAACTTCTGCTTCTCCGTCAGGCAGGGGGAATGGGCTTTCCAAGAACCGGAGCAGTTTTTGGGCGAAAACGAGGCCGAGACTATCACAACACGAATTATGTGAACTGCCATGCAAAAGACTTTGGAAAGTACTTAGTGGCCAATTGCAGTTCCCACTTTGTTGCCGCTTGTTGGAGAGCCCGAGACTTTGCCCCCCAACATGCACACTGAAAAACTCAAAAATTTGTGGATATTTTTCGGTATGCAAAATGTGGGTCAAAGGCCTCAAAGGACTGCTGCTTGAGTCTGAGAAGCTTCTATCCTGCAAGTGGTTATATGGTCTTACTTCGGAAAGACAACTAAAAAGCCAATTCGTAATTCGACTAAACTTAATTTATTATATGGCTTATAGGGCTAATAAAGCATTTAAGGAGATTATATTATTCTGACTTAATTTATAAATATATAATTAATCATATAAAATCTTCAAAATAAAACGTATTAAATTTGATTTAGTTAAAGATTTCCTTCTTTTAGATGAATTTAAAAAGTTAAGCTAATGTAATAATGAGTCTAAAATAAACTTAAAATAAAGCACCCACATTTTCTTTCTAAATGATTTGTTTATAACAATTTTAAAAGCCATCCTCCTTTGTCCCAATTTGCGATTTTTAATATCGTTTTTTTTTAAATATATAAAAATAAATAAAATAATAATAAGGCTCACCTATTTTGTTTTAGAATGTTTTTTTTTTTACAATTTTAAAAGCAATCCTCCTTCGTTCTATTATGCGATTTTTAACATCTTTAATGCGGAAAAAGGTACATTTTCATGACTTTTGGCAGGAGAAGCGAAGTGCCCGTTTGAGCCCGTTTTTTTTGTGGGCCAACATGTGCCTTTGGCATTAGCCTATTACATGTGCTTACAACATTAGCGTTATGCTATCTGCAGCCAATGCCACTTTGAATAGCCATTATCCTAATTGTTTGTTATGGATTTCGATCGGATACTGCGCCGGCATAATGCCTGCGTTTTACGATCTAATCTTTTAGGGCGTGAACATGCACATTAATAACCCGTAATAAAAACGCCGTAAATGAGCCGAGGGACAGGTGTTGATAACCGAGTTGTGCACCAGCAGTGCCACGGGTGTGAAGTGCCCGGGGGGAGTCCTTTATTACACCATCGTCCTGCAGCGCGCACTTATATATTGACAATTAGGAGAGGCATGCAATTTGAACAATTTGCGGCAGGACGACATGATTGGCATGTTGTGACCTCGCTCTTCTCCCTGGATGGCTGCTCCTTCCTCCCCCTTACTGCCAGCTCCACCTCCTGGTTGCCATGACGAGAAGCTCCTCCAGCTGGCCAACTCGATTTGATTGCAATTTAGCCACCCTCGGCAGCTTGCACTGATATACAATGAATGTAAGGGACAAAACAGGACAATTAGCTTGGTATTCACTAGATCTGATGAAAAGTGAATATGAAAAGCAGACATTTTAAGATTTTAATAGGAAATTAATGTAAATTTAAAGCGAAAGCATTAAGGCGTTGATATACAGGATTCTGTTTAAATAATTCTTACAAGTACTAGAAATTAACTTTGAAGTTATCTAGTAATTATTACCCTGCATTTAAACATCACAGTCAGGTAAGCGAATACCTCTTGCATTAGTAATTAGGATCATAATATTTTGTATCGCATTTATTGCCAACTTTTTCTATTCGTTACTGTTTTTATTTAAGTATGGATTTAAGACACAAAGATTAATTAAAGATTAAATCATTATCAAGAACTTGCATTGAATAAAGAAATATGTGTTCACTTGCATTTCAGCTGAAATGGAATGTTTTCAATTGAAAAATATGCATTTATAAATATTATTCAATAAAATAATTCAATTTCAATACCACTTTAGTTAATTTTGTTTTATTTTATTTTCCCTTTGTTATCCGAGAGGAGAATGTCAAAGGAATCGGAATTCCAATATCGCCTGTTCCCAGGAAAACCACACCGAACAAAAGCACATTTACGCCATAATGCCGCGCATCCTCTGGGGCATCCGCTCCATCCACCTGGCACCCACCTGGCTTCGGTCCGTTTCCAAGATGGATGCCCGCGTGATGCGGGACAAGCTGAAGTTCGAGTTTTCCGCGAAGAACCAGCTCCGGGTGAAGGCCCTGCTCGCTTGGTATCCGGAAGCGGAGTGGAAGGGCGCCCTGCTGCCGCTCCTGGACATCGCCCAGCGCCAGCAGGGCTGGCTCTCGATCAGCGCGGTCCAGGCAGTGGCCGAGACCATCCGGATTGAGCCGATGCAGGCCTTCGAGGCGGCCACCTTCTACACGATGTTCGTCATGAAGCCGCGGGGCAAGTACGTGGTGAGTGTCTGCACCTCGACGCCTTGCCAGCTGCGCGGTGGCGACCAGATCCTTGACACCTGCAAGAAGACCCTGAAGCTGGAGGACGGCCAGACCAGCCCGGATATGCAGTTCACATTGAAGGAGGACTGCTGCCAGGGCGCCTGTGTGAATGCCCCGGTGATGGCGGTCAACGACGACATGTACGAGGACCTGGACGAGCAAAGTCTGTGCAAGATTCTGGAGAATCTGCGCAACGACAAGCCGCCACAGGGCGGTCCCCAGAACGGGCGGTGCGCCAGCGAGCCAAGGGGCGGACCCACCACCCTAAAGATTGAACCTCCGCCGCCTGGCTTTATGATGCAGGATCTGCCTCCGGCTCCCGGAGGCAAGAAGTGCCAGTAGCCGCGTTGATTAAGTCTTAAAGCAATAAATTCCGCCTGCCAACGGGATTGAGGATTCAGGATTCAGGGCTGGGGATTCCGGGGTCAGGGGTTCAACAGCTGTTGTTTTGCTAAGCTCCTGCTCAGCCGCATTCTCGCGTCCTCCGTGCGCTGCCATTGCACTTTATCCTGGCCAAAGGACATGCCTTGGATTTCTGCAGCGCTGGCACAATAAACAGACAGCACAGCGCCAATGACAAAACAGCGAAGCGACAAGACAGGGCTTAGGTTTTTAGGAAGTTCGCACTTTTATTACCCTTTTACCTCCAACTTCAAGATCTTTTCTCTAGATATTATTTATTTGAACATTATTCTAGGTCCTTTAAAATAATCTAAAATTGCTATTAAGGGAAGATTTACATTTTAATGTTGTATAATTTATTCTTTGATATTTTTTAGAGAGCAAATTTGAAATAGATCTAAGCCAAGCATAAGGACATCTTTATGAGCTTGCCTCGGCACCCTGAAATTTTGGGTCAACTGATTTGAATAACCTTGTGGCAAGGGTATTTTGCTGCCAGTGGCGACCGGGCCAAGCCCCATGTCCTGTCAGCCATTGCAGCAAGCAATCAGCTTGGGTCTTGTCCTTCTCCCCTAACCCCTGAGCCCTCGCCTCTCGTCACCCAGCTCCCGGTGGCCGCTCCCACTTGCCACACCCCTTTTCCCGCTGCGGTTTGACCCCTGACCCTGCCTGCATTCTAATAAAATGTTGCCAGCAGAGAACAGCAGCGAACTCGCGCAACTGCGAAAGCTGGCGGCGATGGCAACAACCCGATATTGTTTTGGCCAAAATAGTTTTAATTGTTGCCCGCTCCCCAGCAGCAGCAGCGAAGCGAGATCCCAGCGACCTCCACTTTGCACCATCGGCGCTCCTTTGGCAGAGTCAAACTACAATGGATATTTTTCAGTTTTCATAAATCTGTTTGTCGCCCCACTTGAATGGCCATCAACTGGCAGTCCACCCTGCTCGTCCTCCGTTTTCCCAGTTCCTCTTTCCATTTTCCATTTGCCATTTGCCACTTGCCAAGGCCCCATCCCTCGATGCCAGTCCCAGCGCCTGGTGTTGAATTTTTAAATGAAAATTGTTGCTATTGAAAGTTTTTAATTTGTGTGCGTGCGTTTTAATTTTATTTCGCCCTGCTGATATATTCATCAAGAGTCAGGGTCTTTCGGATTCGGGGAGTGCTTTGGCAGCTCTGAAATAACTATGGGTATAAGGGAAAAGGTTTATTGGTGCCTATATAACATACTTATTTTGTATAGAATTTTTACACTTGTAAATATACGCAAATATTAGTTACAATAAACATTTTCTAGTAAAACTCAAGTCCGGAATATTATAAATATTAAATATTGTTTACTTAAGTTTTGTATCCAAAAAAAGCTATATATTCAATATTTTATACCTAAGGGCATAAGGGAAAATATATATATGGTGGCAGTTATCTTATTAATATATATAAATTCCCTTTAAGATATTTGCAGATATATACAAATGTTAGTCACATTACACATTTACGTATTAAAATCAAGTCCTAAATATTTAAATAATTTTCCCTAAGTTTTCTATCCAGTAAAAGCCCTTTATTGTATATTTTTTACCTATGGGTATAAGGGAAAATATAAATATAGAGTTAGTAAACTTATTAACAAATATGAATTCATTTTAAAATATTTCCAAATATATACAAATATTAAATTAAATAGACATATTTTTATTAAAATCAAGTCCGGAATATAATAAATAATTGTACTTATCTTTATAATCCAGTAAAAGCCCTTTATTGTACATTTTGTACCCATGTTTGGTATTTAAAAATAGCTCCGAAACGCAAAGGTAATTTGTCCATTTTTATTTGACACTTTAATTATTGTTTTATGGCTTTATAGTCAAAGTCACGTAACCTTGAACAAGAACTACCCTAAATTAATTGCCATCTGTGGGGATATGTATTTAAAATTACGATCTGTGAAGCTTTGAAGGGCGAGTACTTTGTACTTCTAATTGCAGCCTAGGGTGTGTAATGTTTCGTTTGACAAAAGGCGCCACTTGCCCCGCTGCCGTTAAGTTGTCCCCCGACTCGTTTTTCCACTCCCCCAATTCTACTCCCACTCCCGCTCCCCGCATTTTGCGTGATTTTCGCCTGCAAAAACGGCACCTTTGGGAAATTAATATCCTTTTTGGTCGGGGCACGCGGCGACTCACCCGCAGCAACAGGACAAACGGGAGCAGCAGGGCCGGGAGCAGCAGGATCACGTGGCTGGGGCGCGTGAGCAGCGCTTGAACCTTTTGCGGCCACGTTGCTCGTACCCATGCCACGCCCCCTTCCGCTCCACCGCCCCCGGGCGGGGCTTTGTTTTAGTTGCTGTTGCCTCTGTTGCTGCCGTTGACAACTTTTGTTGCCCGTGGCCCGTTGCCGGTTGCCGTCGGACCACAGTCATAACTGCTGAACGGCTGTGCACCACAGCCAGTGTCCTTGCGTTATCCCGGCCAGATTGCGTGTCCTTTGACCCCCCTTCCGTTCACCCCTTCTCCCCTATTTTGCGTAACACCGCGTTCTTTATTACTCTTTTTGCGCAATTAATCGTTACATTATTGCATTTCCTATGCTGCTGGTGATATGCTCGCAGCAAGTGACAGCAGTGCAGCCGATTCGTCCTGTTTCCGGTGTCCTTCTCAAGAGTTATCGGCCGGAAAAATCCCAAACATCTCCTTAAAAAAGTGTGATATTTGAACCATTCGAAAAGCCAAGTAAAAAATTAATACCTTGTATATTTCTATTAAAAAAAATCATTTAAAATCAAATAATGTCTTCTTAGATATATTTATAATATTCTTGGTAGCACTGTCACGCATATTTAACTAACTGAGCCGGGACAAAGAGGATGTTGCTGGCCGAATAATTAGGGAAACATTTCTTTGGAGGCTGACTTCCAATTGCCACTTCTGTGCATCTGAATGAGTTGCATTTTAGCATAACCCCCTCTCTATCTCTGGGGCCAGCCCGCCGTGCCCTCGAAAAAAGTTTTCATTTGCATGTTTTTAGTTAATTGAATTTATGCAGAACTTTCCGCTTTGGTGCTCTGGGCAACGGGCAACGGCATTTATAAAAGCGCCAACTGGCTCAAAATATTAAGCATACGCCCCGCAGCTCCGCAGAGCTTATTAGCTGCGCTTCAGCCCCAGAGTCTCCATGGTGCTCTATCGCACCGCTCCGCTCCTCCTTCTTTTTGCTTTTTCGACTAGGACCCGGGCCATTTAGTGGGGACGACTGACTCTTTGACTTGGCCAGCTGGGGATGGCTTCCTGGGTGGCTTTGATTTCCTTTTATGTGGCAGCCATAAAGTCCAAAGAGTGGAGAACCGAAAGACGCTTCAACTTTATTACATTCCAGGAGCAGGGCCGAGCTGAACGGAACGGAGCGGAGCATCATTGGCGTTGTTGGAAGCCATGTCATCAGCTGGCCATAAAGGCCTCCACCGCTGGCCCCAAGCTGATGTCCTACACAGGGAGGAAACGTCCCTAAAATTAGGCATAAGTTCTTTTATTTTTCATAAGTTAATATTAAACATAATTTAAGAAATATAAATAAAATAAACATAAAAAATTGTACCTTATTTTATGTTTAGTAGTTTTCAATTAGGATTTTTTATATGTTTATTTTATTATAAAGTAACTTCTATCTTATTCTAACTTCTAAAAGAAAGTGTTCAACATTTTGTTACAATATAGAGGACTTTTTTTAGATTTCGCCGCTGTTATTTCTGCTACTTTTTTCCTTGTGTATTCTTCACACATGGCATTGCAAAGACTTCACAGCTTTCTGCTGCGTTGTCAGCCGCATTTAAATTTGATTTTTATTAAGCGCAGAAATCAAAGTAGAAAATTTATCTGCGTTCCCGCCCATAATGGTTGTATATCTGAGCATGCCAGGAATATTTCAAGGCATCCCAGTCCCCATCTCGTCCTGGTGCTCGTGCTCATCCTCATCTTCTGCTAGGAGTTCTCGTATATAAAAGCAATTTTATTGCTCAAGTTGTGCTGCTCGATAGGATAAGCCCCTCATTTATGTCCGTTGCCGGGCAACATGTTGCCGTTAAAGTCTCGGAGTTGCCTATATCCTTGGCGGCAATCGAGGGATTGTGGCCGTGGAAGAGGGTGGTGGTGAGCTGGTGGCAGGAGCTAACTATTAAAGTGCTGTTAACTTTATTATTTCGAGCACTTGTTGTATAATGTGGCAACGCTGTCATGGCAACTTAGAGCCATAGTTTTCTGGGAAAAAACAAAGACCAACAGCAGCTGGGCGGGACAAGCAGGAGCAGGGCAAGGGAAAGCAAGTTGGAAGCTCGAGGACCCAAGTCATAATTTGTCAAAAGATGCTTGGCAAATATTTGTTACAAAATACGTTTTCCCATGCACAGCTTCCCTCTTTATATCGCAAGTTTTGCTGATGTAAATTCCTGACTAGCTTCCCCGCATAAAATATATTACTTTCAACTTTATGTTTTCTATTGGCCGTGCTAAAATTTCTTTATTTTATTTATGTATGTAGCAAGCGGAAAACTTGCTTCGAACAACAAAATATAAAAAAAAAGTTTTGGAGCTTCGATGGTGGGATACAGTTTAATACAAGAGCATTGATCGAAGAGAGTTTTATTTATACGAAGCTTGATTTATTATCGTATATAACTTAATAACATTTTTAGTATTTCCTCTTATAACTTAATAACAGTTTTTGTATTTCTCTATTTAAATTAAAGATCCGGGTGTTGCTTACCATATTCATTTCTTTTTCCAAGTTTTTTTTGTATTTCATTTAATTGAATAAAAGCTGCCTGGCCATGGCCAGTTTACCTGATTTGTTGGATTTATTCTCAGTTAAGTAATTTAATATAGTCTAAATGACGCTACATCAATTAGCAGCTAACTCTGATTCTGCCTCATAGCTTCTGGGAACAGTTCTTATTACCAGATTTACCTTTGATTTATGTCAGTCTGCTTCAGTTTATTTCTGAGCCTTGTGACAGCTCTCTTAACTTTAATATAGGCTACTTTATTTATAGTTAGAATCACTTTTAAGCTTGGTTGCCGAGTTGTATTCTTATTTCGAGCCGCGATGCCCAGTCGCAACCCTTGAATATTGGAATCAACAAGAATTGCGTTTGGACAATCATAGCTAAAAATCGAATTAACCAACTATAACTACGTAGCCTTCCTCCTGGCTGGCTGTGGGAACTTGACCAGGCTGCTCCCGGGATATCGCATGGCACTTTCCGGAGGGGGAGGAGAAAATGGGAGCAGTGTCAGCTGCGCTCCAATTTTCCATTTTCGCTGCTCGTCTGCATTACCAGTGAACTTTTTCGCTTGCAACTTAATACCGAGATGGCGAAGGCGATGGCTAAGGCGATGGCGATGACGATAGCGATGCTTGCTTAAAGTCTTTCACTCTATTATAGTCAAACACACCCACCAAAAGGATATATACGGTTTGGAGAAGGGCGTTTAAGTTTAGTGGGGAGCCTGTCAGCTTGGCTGGGGCCATAAAGTGTCGGAAGAATCACAAAATCATTGTAAATGTTGAACGAATCTCGTATTACACGCAAGGGGCTGGACGCCAGGACATCTCAGGGGGTTGGCAGAAAGGAGTGCGAATGGGGAGTGGGGGCCAATGCCACCGCTGACACTTTGGCTCGCCCGGCGCTGCACTTCTTGATTAAATTTTTGCACGGAAAATGAACTCGGTTTGCTCCCACGTCTTGAAGCTCCTTCGTACGCCGTTCTCCGTTCTCCGTTCTCCGGGAGTTTTCAGATGGCGAATGGCAGATGCCTGGACGGACAGCTATATGTCCGTGGGACATTCGCCCGGTTGGCTAGGGTTTGGCGTGTCTTGCGGTTTTTATTTCAGTTCCTCTCGCCACGCTTTTATTGTGGCTTTGACCGCTGGCCCATTGTTGCTAACTGCAGAATGCATTGCTGCGTGGCCGCATCCTTTTTCCTATCCGTATCCTTGGCTCGCCTTTTCTTTGCTGCTCCTGCTGCCGCTCCGCACTTGCCAGGGATCCCCGGATCAGATAGTCGTCCGTGTCGGGCAGCTGTTATTACAATATCCCTGTTGCGGGTTACTTTCAAGATAACAACATCAAGCCGTTGAAAAGCCCCAGCCCTCCGGCGCTTATTCCTTCTGCTGTTTGCCATTAAACTTGAAATTAAATTGTCCTTCGCTTTCTGGATCCAATTTTTATGCCAAAAGGGAGCTGGCCTAATTGGAATTGATTGAAAGTTATTTGATGTTTGGCCTTTTTGGTCCCAATAGGGATATTGAGCGCACGTTCTCCAGTCTCTCCGACTCTCTTTGTCTGTGTCTATCTCGTTCTGCCCCTGCCGCTGGTAATAGACGTGCCTGTTCGTAATTAACATAATTTAATTATGTGCTTGGCATTAATTTTACGCACGAAATTAAGTGTTGAATTTTAAGTGTCTACACTTTAATTGAGCGACATTTTTATATACTCCTCCGCACAACAACACACGCTTTAAGGGGTAGCATTCGGGGCCTGCTATGCTCTGATTTACTCTGAAGTTATAAGAAGTCTTTAAATTAAAATATTCGGGATTATATTTAATGAAATATTTCTATTAAAAATATAATAACATCTAATTTTATTTTGGATTAAATCTTAATAATGTATACTCTCGAAGAGTTGAGGAAAAAGAAAATTTTTATTTCAAGGCTTTGATATAATTTTAGACGACTTCTGTAACTTGTGTAAATATTATATTATATATTAGAGATAAGATAACACTAAGAAACTATCGCATGTAAATATCGATAAGAAGTAGTACGATCAATATTGTTATCGATCCTGCACGAATTAAGAAGACGCGCGATAATATAAGTTTTACACCTCAGAGCTTACTCTAATTTTTCTAAAGGGTATCCTTTGGCCTTTGCCAAACCTCTTTAATGTTTAATTGTTATTGTTCTTCTACGGTATGCGACCAATAAAATGCCTGTACTAATAACAATGATATTCGGGGTGTGGGCTTTGCCGTGCCTAATTAAATTAAACAAAAAGTAACACCCACTCTGGCTGAGAATGGAGCTGGATGGGTGGACGACGCAGTTCTGGGAACTGGCACTGGAACTGGAACTGGGGGTACTGTTGCTTTTATGGGCTATGAAACGATTCGCTCCTGATACTCCTGCCTTGTCCCTTTCGGCTTTTAGCTCCAGCGGATCCTGGCGCCGACGCCGACATTAAAAGGGCTTCGGCTCGGTGCGGGGCTCGTAAAAAGAGGATGCCTAATAAAAATGCCGCAGCACGTACGTCAACCTGCAGGCATTAGTCCTACTTACCCGTACGTAGTACACCCACCCGCACATCCTGGCATCTCCACATCCTTATATCCTCACACATTGTCCTATCTGGCAGGATGAGCAGCAACAAACAGGGCGCACAAGAAAACTCATCGCTGTTGTTATTAATTTGCAAAGCGCAAACTTGTTCCTTGTTCGCCGGCAATATCCTGTCCCAAATGCTCCGGTTCGAGGGGTGAGCTCGGGGTAATAAGCTGAAACTGAAGCTGAAGCTGAGCAGGGGCCTCGTCCTGGGCCATCCTTTTATTTAGCTATTTGCAAGCAATTTGATTTTGTTTTTATGCCCTTTGTGTTTGCCCAATGTATCAAAGTTGCACAGCCTGTACACGGAAAGAATAAAGGTTAAAATAATAAAGGAATAAAGGTAAGTGTTTTAGGAGCTTTAAAGCCAAGTAACCTACGAAAAACATCAATAATACTTAAATATTACCTTAAAAAGTTTGTTATATGTATAGATTAGTGATGAGTATTGGCATTCCAACTTCTTTAAGTGTACTCATCATCACCATTATCATCCTTTATCAATCCAGCTCCAAAGCCCCGGAAAGTTAGAGTTCATACACTCTTCTTTTGTGGATTCCGTATCGAATTGCAGTTGGTCGCCGGACGGTCCATTAGGCGTCCTCTTGTCCTCAAGTCCACTCGTCCACTTGTCGCCCAGTGCTTTTAGCCAAAAGGAAGGAAAGGGAAGGGGAAATCGAAACAAAAACAAAAGGCCAACGAACGCCTGCAATGCCAAATATTGTTTTGGGCCGATAGCCGATGGCCGATAGCCGATGGCCGATAGATAGACGCAAAGGCGCTATCAGGAGTCAACGCCTGGTAAACTGAGCTGCTAATGGCCCCCGCAATGGCACACAATGCTGGCAAACACAATGGCTGATGGCGGGGTATTAAAATAAATGTATGAATAGGGGATATGGGAGTCTGGGAGTATAGGAGTGTGCACGAGTTCCCAGGACGACGCCGTCATCATCGTCATCATCCTGGGCAGGCACTTAATCCCGCCAAGCGCCGCCTAAGCAACTTTATTAGGCCACGTCGACTGCCACTTTGGCGGCACTTGAGTGCCAACTTGAATGCACTTAGTCCTGCAGCTGCAGAGCCAGCTCCAGCTCCAGCTCCAGGCGGAGATCCTGGCTCCTGCCCGGTAAATGCTGCTGCTGCACCTGACAGTAGTTGGCTTCTTGAAAAACTGCCATTAACTTGTTACAACTTCCGGCGCTGCCTGCACTTCCTGTGATAGGCCGAGGGCACTCCCATGCTATTTTGCCTACCTACCTTTTCGCCATTCTCCTTTTCTTTATTTGCGCGCTTAACTTTTGCCCCGACTTCCTCATTTCCTGGCAGCCCGACTTCCTGGCGCCCACTTCATCTTGCTCAGCTCTCAGGACGCATATTTAGTTGACATTGGGCGCACTCATTGTTTACCTTGCTCCTTGACAGGATCGCGGCCAAACAATTTGCGTCAACGGCACCTGCTTCAGCTTTTGCTCTCCTTGAAGACCTGGATAACTGCCACAGTTTCTGTTTGCCATCATCGTCGTCATTATAATGAGAAAATTGTTTCAATTATGTTTGTGTTTAGTTCCTTCAATTTGCTAAGCAACATCATTAAGTGCCGCAACTTCACCCCCACTCGTAAAAATATAATTTGAGTTCGGCTGGAACAAGGGTAGTTCTTCGCCCAGCACCCAGCACCCAGCACCAGTGCAAATAGTCGGGGGCGAATAATGTATGAATAAAACAACACACACTCGTTCTGGCACAAGAAAACTAAACACAAACACAAATTGCGCACGTGAAAAGTTCACATTCACGTCCATGCCGCCCACGACGCACAGATGGGGCCAAAATAATAGCAACGAAGACGTCTTCTTAATAAAAGTAAATTTCCCTAATTCTATACAGTCAGCTTTATATATAAATCATATATAATTAGCTAAGATCTCCTGATTTCACTTAAAGAGCCAGACTTTGTCTTAGAAATGAATGAACAATTTATTACTTTTCCTAATGCTATATTTGCCATTTTAATTTATTAAATTATCAACTAATATGTGCCATCATTTTGAGCACAGCTGTGGGCTCCTGCTGCTCCTGCACTGTGCTGGCCATGTTTCCCAATTCCCGTCGCTCACGTGGCCATGACGGCGCCCAGCGGAAGTTGCCGCTGCCAGCACCAGAAGCAGAAACAAAAAAACATAACCAGACTCTGGGTCTGGGATACGGGCTGGGCCAGAAAGAGAGGCAACGCGTTGCTAATACTTTGATTTTCCCGCACAACGAAACTTTCACGAGGATTATTTTCACATTACAAACAAAAGGGAGCACCAAAACGAAACTACAAACAATAATAATAACCTAACCAAGCGGCGAGTCGCTTTATGGCTTCCGCTACCCTGGGAAAAAGAGTTTCAGTGGGATCCTTTCGATTGACTCCCTAAGCGTTTTAACCTAACCTAACTATACAAAATTCCAACTATATTGCTTTAGAATTTATTTATAAAAATTGATTATTTTCATGGCGATTTTAATTGCTTTATATAAAGCTTCTATGTGCAATTTAGCTTACTATAAATTGCTTTTCTGCTAATGTTTTTCAACCAAAAGTGGAATCTTAGAACATTAAATATTACCTTTTTATTATAATATAAAAGTTTATGGTGCGACTTACGCTTATTTGAATAAGCTTTCATTACGTGCTTTCAGTTTTCTGTTATGTAAACACGGTATTACATGGATAATCTCGGTAAAAGTTTTACCATTTAAGCACATTTTACTAAACTTGCAGTTTATTTATGAACGAATTGAAACAGAAACCCCGCAAAGGGGTAACTAACTCGCTCAGAAGCACTTTTATTCTGACAAATGCAATTAAAAGCCCTTTTAGATAATTGCAGTGCGCAGTGCTTATGCTAAAAGCAGAATTCCAGGAAGGGTATCGGCAGAAAAAGCAGGAAGCGTATCTATTTCGGGGCCTTCCGTTTTTAGGCGCAAAACTAAATCAAAGACAAGCATAAACTATTGTCTGGGCTTTGGTTCGGAAATATCCGTGTGCCTGCCTGGGTGCCTTATATATTGAGTCAGAGGCCAAAGGCAATTTATGGAGCATATTGTGCCGTTGGCTGCTATCAGTGCAGCAAATCCCACAAAAAATCTCCTTTATTGCATGCACAGCACGTTTCATGTGTTTGTCTGACTGCTCCGCCTTCAGGTCCTGCTCCTGCTGCTGCAGGAGGTCCTTCTCCTGCTCCTGCCCCGTTGCCAATGTTCATTTGCAAGCCTCGGCAATGTGATCAAGCCTGCAATCTGCAATTTTAAGCAGAAAGCCGGCAGAGACGCCCAAAGGTGAGGGGAAGGCAAATAAAGTTTAATTTGAATGCTTCTCTGTTGAACGTCACACGCTCGGGGATTGGGGTCCCGCCTCGTAGCCATTCCCGGGGAGAGGCGGGGGCACAAAATCAAAGTTATTTGTATTTATTTGCAAAATCGTGCGGCGCGTGCAGGAGCAGCAACAATGCCCCGGACATGATGTACGGTGTATAAGGTACTGGTGCAAGGACTCCTGCCACCAGGACACCTCTTGGGAGTGAGCCGTTGGCCGTGAGGCTTGGGTGGTGTGCATATGTATAGCCATGGGTACGACTCGCTTCATTGCTTGCATTTGCCATTACAATCTGCTTATTTGTCCCGTAGGAACACAGAGAGAAACAAGTAAGGCCACTAAATGGACTTTCTAAATACTTAAAATAGTTCTATAAAAATTATAAATATCAGGAATAATGTGAATTATTAATAAAATATTCCCTATTAAATGAAATTAATGATAATATCCGAAAACATAGGTCTGTATGTAGATTTTCAAATGCTTTTGTAATGTATATATTGTAAAAGATTTTCTGTAGATGTTTTGATGTCTAATCTCTCAATGTAATACAATTTTCACTGTGCATCTGAATTTTAAGCCTGGTATTTTCCCTTTTCAGTTTTCTGTTTTGTATTTAGCATTGCATCACGTTACAAGGACTGAGCGAAATGTTAACGTCAATAAGAAATGCACCTACCAAAGCTTTCGTCCTCGTCCTCTCAGCACGCACTTGCGTCACGTCCTAAATCCAGATCCACATGGCAAAACACGTTCCTCCGAGAGAGGGATAACGCGGGAGGAGGGAGACTCCAGGAGCAACTCTATTCAGCTCCCGGATCGTGTCGGCATGCATCGACACCTTGAGTGTCGGAATTGACTTGAGCCCATAACTTAGTGCCCGCTTATTTACACTTCACATGGATTTTTCCGAGTTCGATATTTGGTAGAAATACCCCAAGGATTAGCGTGTCTCTGTTTCGCCCTCTTCGGGTAATTGTTGGTCAAATATATTTTGAGACTCCGAAAGCATTTAATATTTGCATTTAACTTCGATTTTAATTGCTTTTCGCAGAGTTGCCCCATCAAATGACTTCGATTGGATGGCTATCAAACATTTATTTACGGCCTCCGTCTGGTCTTTGTCTGAGGATGTGCCGGATGAGCTCAGTTTCGGTTGGGGTGTGATCCTCCTTCGAGTACCCAGGGAAGTGCAAGTGCAATACGGACTCCTGCCGCCAGAATGCAATGCATAAATTTATGGCTTGCCGCTGCAGAGCAGACAATTAAGAGGAGCGAGAGCGGGGCACAGTCCTCGCAAGGATATTCGGGGAGATTGGCTGGCTTGTCTCGGCTCGGCGTGTGCAGTGAATGCATAAAATGAAAATCTCAAAACCCGAATTCAAATGCGGCTCAATGCAAAACCCAAGGCGCTGCTCAGGCTTCCGTTTTCGATGCACAGTGAGAAAGAATGGAAAGTGGGCAAGATTTACTTTGGGTTCTGTAGAGGTGCTATGATTTTGGGGAATTACTGCTTTGGGTTTAGGCTTTCTTATATTTAATTTATAAATATTTTCTTTTAATCAAAACTCTATTTATTTCTTTGTGTACCTATAGCTGCTGTTGCTGTCGTTCTTATCCTTTTTGTCCTTGTTGCTGTTGCAGCCATAAATAAAACAAGCGAACATGGCGATGGCGCGACCAAGACTCCAATCCCAATACCAATACCAATCCTAATCCCAAACTCGAGCCCGAAATCGGCCTGTGTTGCTTGTTTGTATGTAATATGATTTAAATTCAATTTGTGGCATTTGTTATCGATATCAAGACATGCACACACACAAGCACTGGCACGCAAACAAACACACTCAATTACAAGCAGTAAAATTTGTTTTCAATTATACATACGATATATGGTTTAGATGTCTGGCCCGCCGTCCATGTTTGCCAGCCGCACACTCTTCCATCGCTGGCACTGACGCTGTTTGCGTGTGCTTGTTGGAGGGCATAATGGGGCGTATACGCAATATTTTATGCATCAGCTTTAAAGCAATCCACCCACTGACATGCTTCGTTCGTGGCTAGGTCCTGGATTTGCGGCTCCGTCTACTACTCCTTGTGCTGCCTCGCTTGCCAGGTCCTGTCAGGATTGTTTATGCTCTTCGACTCGTATATGTTTAGCCTCTGACTTCGTTTTGGCATTAAGAATTGGAAAATTCACATTCATTTTGTGTATCCTATTATCGCTTAAATCTTTATGGCTGCCAGTTGTGTTGAAAAGCATTTTTTACACATTTCGCTGGTGAAGTTTTAGTGGCAAAAGCGAGGAGATGCACTGAAAGAAGATTAAATTGACACAAGATTAGATTAGAGAATATTTAAAAACTTCGAGTAAGGGAAAGGTCTATAAATTTCAGAATGTGGAATCATTTTGGAAATTATTTCAACATAGTCCTCGAAATTGAAGACATTTATCACAGAATAAATTAACATTTCATATTTGTAGCTAATATTTAAGCTAATCAATTATTTTAAGCAAATTTAATTGATATACTTAACATGTTTCGTCCTTAAATTCTGATAAAACCAAAGCTAAATCTTTAAAACCCTCCAAATTTATTTCTATGTAGAGCGGAGAAGATGTGGGGCCACCGAAAACCGAAAACCACATATCCCGAAGGACAAAAAAAAGGAAAAGCGGAGGAGTGCCAAAGCTTTTGGCAACTTCAACCGCAATTTACTCATTTCATTTTGAGTTGTGCGGTTTTATTTCGCTTACGAGCGAAATCCATTTGAACAAGAGCCCAACTTTGCCCCGTACCACCAGAATTTCCGCAGAGTTTTCCCTGGCCAGCAGCAGCCAGCTGTAGCCCACTTAGCAGGCCAACTGCGGAACAACAAAAATGGGAAGGAAAGGAAAGGAGCCCCTCAACTTCAAGTGGCAGGAAAATCCTTTGCTTTTGGCCTCCTGTTCCCCGTTCGCTTTTCGCTGTTTGCTCAGCGAAAGAACAAATTGCATGGCGCCCAGCTCATTAAGAGTCGACATGCAATTATAAAAGCAGTGCAGTGCAAAAACTCAAACGTTCAGGCGTTGGCATGACGCCCGAATTCGAAAACGAAAACGAAACGAAGCGAAACCGAGTGAACGAATCAACGGGCCCAACTCAAATGAAACTCAATTCGACTCAAAGGCAAAACGGTTTATTTCGTGCGAATACGCTCGCACAAAAGTCAGCCAAATTGTGCGTCATTACACACATGTGCACAGGGAGAAATAAAGGGAACACATAATACCAGGCTAAGTTATGTTTAAGTCGTAGTAAAGCCCTTAAAATGATATGAAGCTAATTGAAACTGTTGGAAAAATGAATACTTACTTAACTAGGAAGGAAAATCACTATGATTAATATGAAACTTTTATCAGGGCTACCACAATATCGGAAAATAAAATAAGATAAAATCCATAACCATATCTATACATATCCCTTAAAAATACACCAAAGACTCGAACAATATTTATTTCACCAAAAATATTTATATCCTACTTTTAGGTTCCCTTTTAAATGGTTTTAATATCCCTACCCTCTTTTTAAATATTTGTTTTCCCAGTGCAGAGCGTGAGTGTTTCACGTGTTGGCCACTTGACTCATTAAAAAGCCGGAGGTTTTTTCACTCTCCGCTTTTCCTGTCTCCGTGTTTTTGTACCGGGTGTGTGTGTGCGGAAAGCGCTTCAATTGCAGTTTCAGTTTTCAACTTGCCCTTTGCCACTGGCCCGAAGTGTTGATGAAAGCCCCCGCTCCGCACTCTGGCCCTGCCATTTTCCATTTTCCTCACCTTCCCCGCCAGGCCCTCGGCACTCTTGGCAGACATTTTCGTGTAGCAATTTGTAAGCGCTTTTAAGCCGGGGCACAAGAGCTCGTTATGCCACTTTTCAATGAGGCAGCGGCTCAGTTGGAATGGCAACCGAGTGGGGCGGTTGGGCGGGAGTGAAGTGAAGGACTGCCAAGGTGAGTGCTTCTGCGGCTCAACAGGTTGTGCATGTCGAGCCAAATTAATTATGCATTATGTAGCCAGCGCCATACGAGCGCATTAAGTTGCATAATTTGCCAGACTCGACGACCACTTGGCGCTGTCCTTGCGGCTAATCCTCGTCAGGAAAAAAAGCCAGTCCGTAACGGAAGCTAAGTAACTCGAATGCTCGATTCACAAATGTGACGCGCTCGCCGGCTAATGTTTATGTGTATCCTTTGTAATTAATAAAAGTTTCACCAGAAGCAGCCCTCGAATAGATAAGCAAGTTTGCTCGGCAAACTTTGCTCATTTCTGCACCCTCTTCATTTCGGTGAAGCCAGCCAGCTCCCCCCGGCATTGCATAAATTGCGTCAAATTAGACAGAAATATTTAATTAATCTCGCCGAAAGTTGCTTTATTGAATTATTTGCGCAGCTCGGCCTGGTCCGACGCCTTGGCAGCGTTAATGTGCGAGGGAGAGTCGAAACTGTTGGCAAACTATTTTAGCCAAGAGTCATTAAACGCGACGTACGATGGGGCGTATGGGTAATCCTGGCCAAAAGGAGAACATAAAGCCAGCGAAGTGGCTTTCGGAAGAACTCTCCGGGGGAATGAATGAAAAAACCGCCAACGAGTATATGTAGTTTTATTCAAGGAATAACAAATCTCCCATCAGACAGAGCGATATTTGCAACAGATGAAACTTTCTTATGCCATTTACAACTTCTGACGAATTAAAGCAGAAAATACTCTAATTTAATTTGGGAAAATTCAAGCAAAATGCCAAAGGACCAGCAGTAGAAGTTTATTATTTAAACTTAATAATTGATGGACTTGAAATGTAATAATGGAAACGACAGCCAAATTGATTGTAATTTAAATGGCAATTTGAAGTTGATATTCTGTGGCTTTTCTGCAGGAAAACATATTTATTTTCAAGTAAAGAAATGGTAAAATTGAGTTTAGGGTTTAGTAATTTTATTTCGAGTTTCAAAGGATAATTATTTATTTTATTTTAGAAGCTTATAAATAAGCTAGACTTCCTTGTTTTTATTTACTCTCCAAATTGCTTTGTTTTTCTCCGTGCAAACTTCCTGCGGGCATGCCAATTGTCATTAGGAGGTTTCGCCTCGCCATTCGCCATTCGCCATTCGCCTTTCTCCTCTCGCCATTCACCATTTACTATTCGGAGCAGTTGTCCGCAGGAAGAGCGACCATCTGCCATTGACAAATGACACGATTTACATTATACTTGATGCAATTTTTCAGCATGCCAGCCGACATGTCAGCAGTGGACACAGCAGGCGGTCGGGCGGGCAAAAACAAATGATGATGATGATGCGGATATCTCCGCCTGCTGGAGCCGACGCCCTCCCGCAAGGCCTCCCGCAAGGATCCTTGTGCGAGTGTGTACGAGTGCGATGCACGCGCCATCTTAAGCGGCGGAAACGGAAGTCATTTGGCCGGCGTTCATGATGCCGCTACGTTCATGTTCATGTTCATGCTCATGTCGCTCCGTTTGCCGCTCGATGGCGCCGAGTTTTATGGCAAATGCAAATAGAACATAAAACGTAATTCTTTATTTACGGCAGCTTCTTGGCCGCGACTTCCTTGGCTCCATTTTCCCTGCTCTCTCACTCTTTTTGTTTTTAATTTGCACCACGCCGGGGAAAACTGTTGCAGTTCCTTTGGCATCAGAAGCAGCAGCGGCAGCGGAAGTGTTGAATTTCTTATGAAAGTTACAAACGTCAAGCGGATGGCGCTGCTGCTGCTACTGCTTCGTCCTGGCTTGGTCCTTTTTTGCATTTCGCCGCTTTGCCATTTGTTATTCGATAATTTCGTTTTGTTGTGCTGCTGCGCTGCTCTGCACTTTTCGCATCATTTTCGCGTCGCATTTGCAGTAAACTCGCTGCAAATGTTGTGTCCCCGCCATAATTGACATAATTTGTGAGCGTCTCTGGAGCACGTCTCATAATATATTCAAGTGCCTGGGCTCCCAGGAACCTTGGAGGGAAGGACCAGAAACCAATTCCGCCGCACTAAGCCAAGTTCGGAGAGAATCCCAATTTCAGGCGGACTCTCTCGGCAAATGGAACTTTTTGTCTGCATTCACAGACATTTCCCATTAGCCGGGATCCGGCTTATGGATTTTCCATGGAAATTCGGTAATTCGGTGACAACGGGCTGGGGCCTTTTGGCCGTTTCGTCCGTCCGACACAGGAGTCGATAAAGACGTCGGAAATGTCAACATGATGACAACAAATTTGTAAAAAATTCTTGATTTATTTCGCCCCAAAACCGCACCAGTAGCAGGAGTAAAAAAAAAACAACGAGGGCTAAATGAAACGCTTCTCCTGCTGGGCTAATGGCAACGCAGGCGGGTACCGGGGGCGGGTGCCACGCCTCTTTTCCATTCAACGCCGCCATCAGCCACACAGCTCACGTAATGAATGCGAGAAAAGCCAAAGCGTAAAAAAATTGCACGGGGGAGACTGAGATTGAGAATGAGAATGAGTTTTGGTCAGGGGCAGGGTGCTTGGGTGAGATATGGAATGGGAGGTGGTGCTGCAGGGATGGTGACCCATCACCGTGTGTGGTGGCCAGGCATATAATTTTCAATGTTGACAGGCAGCAAACGTAATAACGCTGCTCCAATAGACGATAATGGCGGGTCAGCAACGACAAACAAATAGTTAAGGGAGAACACATTGAAAAATACAGGAAACTTAATTATAACTTTAAAATAACTCAGGCTTACATTCATTCTAATAAATTATATTACTAATTTAGGCTTTACAAACTTACTTTTTATAATAAGAAAAGTAATTAATTTAATATTTACTGATTTTTTTCCAATTGGCATAATTTTGAATATAAATACAGAAATATTTTCTATTGTATTCTTATTTTTGACTATACCTATTTTTCTCAGTGAATAAATCCCATGGACAGGAAGCGCAGCCAACCTCATCCACTCCGTAATAGCGTCACAAATGACCAAGATTTAGCAGTGGCAAACGAGGGTCAGCCCTGTCCTGTCCTGACCAGAACCCCAAGCAGCAGCAAGCGCCGAAGTCACCTACGTCAATGTGATGCCGGCAGCAGGACGAGGACGAGGTCAGGAGATGATGTAGGTGGACTCCAATTCGATTGATGGGCTCTACTTGCGATTAAGTGCACGACGGCAACAATCGAGGGAGATCCGGGCTCCGCATGTGACCAAAAAGCGGAGCCAGGCCCTGGTCACAAAATGTAAAATGAAAAGAAAACTAAGTGTAAGCGTGGGGCTAGTGAAGGTCCAAGGGTTTAATCTGTTGTGGAACTGAAATCGATTAAAATAAGTTCCTGGACTCTTAGATTTCTTTTTAAAAGTTCCGTTTCCCTGGCTTTCTATGTTTTTTTTGTTTTTTTTTGTTTTTGCTTTTTGTAAATATGCATTCTGGCTAGTTTTCTGGGACCTTAAGAGTCGTTTATGAAGTTTTGGTGTTCATTTTTTTATTTCCCGAAAGAATATTTAAAGTTATACATACTCTAAATTAATTTTTATCGCATTTTACGAAGGGATTATAATAGTTTAAAGTTTCTCTTGAAATTTGAGAAGTTTTTCAATTTTAAATTGTGTTCGGTGAAGGTTTTTGGAAAGTTAAAGACGAAAAGCTTTAAATAAAGGTAAAAGTTTATGTTGCTAATATTTATGAAACAGAATTAAGCCCAATTGTTTTATGTTGAATTGAAACTGGTTTCCCTATTTCTAATCAGCGCAATTTAAACAATTTAATGTCACCGGATGTTGAGTAGGGCGGTTTTGGTCAGCGTGAACCGCCATTAATTTAACGTCAGAAGCACCGCGTGTCACGACTCCCGCTCACGAGTTGCCCTCCTGGAAAGTCCTTTTGTCCTTTCCTCCGCTTCGCTAAATCGTGGGCAATTAACTTGCCTGATGACTGCTGCCAATCACAGCGAACTGACCTGGCCACGCTGTCGTCCTTTTTGGACCCCAACAGGACACCCGCTCATGCTCCTTGGAGATTTAAAACTGTCGTTGCGTTGGCCCTCCTGCAACTTGGCTATATATACTATATATTTTTTTTTTGCTCTGCGGTTTCGCCTGGCCAGGGATTTTCATTTTAATTTGCTAAATACGTTGGAACACAGGAAGAAAAAATATTTGTTATGTGGGAAAGTATTCTGAGAGAATTTCTGAAACTGATTTAGATTTTATTTTTAAAATTATAGCAAAAATGTTAGGAGGAAACCTAACTTAAATTCTTTTTTCCCAAACCTAACTTAAACTTCTTCTTTTTTTATTTATTTGATTTATTTAAGGATAAAATAATACTTTTTAAAACCATTTTAGCTTTAGTAGACTTTAGTCGCAGTATGTAAATAATTAAATAAAATAAAGGTGTTCTATACGTTTATTGTATGTTCTTAATTTTGTCTATTTCTTGGCCACGAAGTTATTATAAAATACAAATAACAGAATTGTTTTTTAAGTGATAAAGTTAAGCTATTAAGGATGTCTGATGATTTTTTTCCGTTCACCCTTACGAATTGTTCAGCTGAAATTGGAGTGCTTCCTCAACGGGCTCATACATTAAGGGGATTAGCGGCGTTAAATGCTTTGATTTAGGATACGTGCGCCACCAGCGATATGCGATAATTAATTCCCAGCTACCTGGTCACACACACGCCCAAGTATGCGGAGCAGGGGAATCCCCTGGCCCGATGCCTGTGCAAATATGGGAATATGCATGGCTGTGGCATCGCACAAAAGTAATAAGCTGAAAGCCCGACGATGATGAAGACATGGCGCCGAAGTCATTTACCATGCTCCATCCTGCAGAAGAATGCACGAGTGGCGAAAGGGCGAAAAATGTGCGCCATTTTGGCCGCGTTGTCGCCTAAATAAGTCAGCCATTTTCTAAGGCACCTTTTGCCACTTCCGCCCGCCGCCATTTTGGCGCTTTGGGTGCATTCTCGCATAGGCGAAAACATAAAACACAATGCCAGTTGCCATTTGCCATTTGCCACTTGCCATTGCAGAAGGAGCCGCGGCAAATGAACATAAAATGCCACTTACTTGTCCAACAGCCACGCCCTGAAAGAGGGTGAGATATATGGGGTTTCCCAGGATATTTGGATGCCTGGCTGTTGCATAACTCCTGCATTCTTTATGAGCACACCCCCCTCTAGGCACCGTTTTCGTGTAAATTCGGGTTCGGTGTTCGCGGCGACGGAAATTTAATGCCTGCAGCAACTTCATTTAACTTTTTAACCCAGCTCAACTGTATCTGGTTGCCGCGTCGCTCCTTTTTTTGTCGCAGGATCAAGAACACGAAATGGGTTAGGTGACAAAAGCAGGCAGGGGCCGAGGGTTAAGGGTACCCTGCCACTGCTGCTGCTGCTGTTGCTGGCTGCTGCCACACAATCTGCCATATCACTGACAGTTTTATCGACTTAACAAAACTAAATGCCATTAGTTTCACTTTGCTGCGAGTGTTGCTGAAAAGCTACGACGACGACGACGGCAACGCTCTCGACCGATGCAAAAACCAAGGAAAATCGAAAGGAGCGAGGCGGAGCTCCGGGTTACAGCAGCAAGACAAAGGCAAAATAAACACGGAAAAAATGGAACCAACGCCGCCGCCGCCGCCGACGCCACCAAGAACATCAACAATGGGCCACCGGGGAGATAAGGATATGGACATGGCACAGGGACTGAGGATGTGTGGTGGCAGAGCATATAGCCTGCTCCTGGCAGACGTTGAAAAATCACTTTAGCATGACCCCAAAATGTCTATTTCATTAATACAAATAAACCCGGAAGGGGCAGCAAAACCGTTGCGAAGCCGTAACCGAAACCCGAAACCGAACGAACCAAAGAAAATGCCTCCCCAATAAAGCGACAGAGGCCAAAACAAATCGTTTGTGCCCGCTGCAAGGACATTTGGACAAATTAAAACGAACATGAAATGCGGCGGCAGATAAAGAGCAAATGGTCCTGGTCCTCCAAGAGCCCAAGCCAAGTCCCCGCCTGTCCTTTTTGCACGTCTTTGGCTATTGACATTAAAATTTGTCATTCGTTTCGTCGTTTTTCTCTTCCGCTTTTTTTTGCCACTCGATAAGGTTTTGGAGTTTATTTTTCTTAAGGGTATACGGACTGGGTCTTAAGGCTTGGCAAGCTTTCTTTGCTTCGCAACATTAGAAAATATAAAAAATATATAAAATAGAGCTACAAATTCTTTACAGAACTACGCTTGAAATAAATATAATATTAAAATGTAAAGATCTTAGAATATTTTATGACAAAGCTGAAAAGTAAGATTAAACAAATATTTCTGCCGTTATATAATCATTAAACTTAGAAACGTAAAATAGTATACTTTTTCTAACAAGCTCTATAGATATTGGAACAAATGTTTCTTTACTTTTAGAAACACAACATTTTCTTCAGAAAATTTCCTTTAGCCAAAAGGAAATATTTTTACTACCCATAGAAACACCCAAAAACACTTCTAAAATGCTGTAACCAGTTACTTTTATTACCGTCCTAATTTGTAAGTCCTTTTAAATGAGTAAGCAATAATTTAAAACCAACAATACAATGAGGCTTTCATTACTCTCGTAATTGGTAGGACCCTTCCTCAATTTAAACTCGCAATATGTAAGCCATTTAAGTGACCCTTGTTTTATGGGCTCCGTACACAGCCATTTTATTAACCACTAAAGGGCATCCCGAGTTTCGTTTGAACGAAGCCCCGTCAAGGCTGTGCCCATTTTTATTCCTTGTACTTCCCATCGCTATTTGTTTGTTTTGCATTTTCGCTCTTGGCGCAGGTTATCCGAACTACTTGAGATGCCCGGCACATGGCCGGGAGCCAGAGCCGTCGTTGCCGCAAAATGGCTTAGATAAACAGCTGGAAACATGGCGTCTCTAATCGGGCAAGTGCTTGAAATAATTTTCTGAAAATTCGCTGTGGAAAGTTGCTCGATTGATGACCATGGGCAGTGGGGAGGCCATAGAGGGAGGCTGTCATTGTTTGTTCGCCGCTTCATTTATATTTGTATTTCATTAAAATTATTGCCGGCCCGGCCCGGCCCGGCTCTCCCTTGTGTGTGTGGGAAACTAATTGATTGGCACAGTTTTTGCCGGGGCTTGATCGATTGATTTAATTTATTGTAAAAAGCTGCTGATATTGATGGAGTTGCCAGCGCTGGTCCGCACAAAGAAAGAGAGGGCATCGGGCGTAATGCCATTAAGCCATGACTGAGCTAAAGGCAGGACGAGGCTACTGGTTACTGGCCATCGCTCCTGGTACTGTCATCAAAGTGGCTACGAAATGCATAAAGCGGCCGAAAGACTCAAAGGCGAGCGCGGCTAAAAGCCAAGGCGAAAAAATCGATGGGATTCTAAAGTGGCTTGTGGCGAGCCATGAGACGAGATGAGATGAGATGAGATGCCGCAGCCAACGATGATGATGATGGTGATGAGTCTGCCCCATCACCATCACTATAACCATTCCCTTGCCCTTATCCATATTCCCTTTACCATAACCAATCGCCAAGCCCCCAAACCCATTCCCATTCCCATTCCCATCGTCTTCGCTTTCGCTTTGAGTCTCTGAGAGTTGCACACTCTCGCCCCTTTGTACATCAAGTGTGCAGTGAAAGGAAGCAACTTCAGATTGCACTTTTCATTAATCAGGGAAACGGAAACGAGTCGAGGTCGACAGGCACATGCCCTTCGCTGACCAGTTCAGAATAATTAACCTGCTTGAAAGGGGCATTTCTTTTAGATACAACTGTGAGAAAAATAGTGGCAGATCCGATGAATGCCTTACAAGAAAATCTTTAAGTAATAATTGTAAAATGTAATATTATTCAACATTCGTGTTTAGGGGAGAAAGCTTGAAGTTTTTCGTTTTTCCAGCTGGAAAACGATTACAAATTCTATTCTCAGTCGAGAATTGCAACTTTTCTCCCACTGCATTCCCTTGTCATTCATCAATGCTCCTTGGCTGGCTGACGGAAATGCTGGTGGCTTGGAAATTAGCTGGTCTGCACTTGCAAGTGACGTCAAAGTGTGTCGAAAGGTTGCACAAAGGACTAGGCGACGGAGTGCTGACAGGAGCAATGGCAAAATAATTTTACAACTTTTGCCGTCTCATGCCGGCGATAGCGGAATCGCAAAAAAATGGGAAAAGGTACCCCAAGCTGCAGGAAGACGCTTTTCAATTTCCGTGACAAACGCGCGAAATGTTTGGCCAAATTCAATTTGAAGCACGCACGCCGTCAAGCATTTAAATCCGACATTATTGGGTTTTCCAATGAATATGTCAACAAAAATTCAGAGCACACGCAGCCAGGAGCAGGAACCACACTAAGAATATGTCTCTTAGACGGGTTTCTTTACAAAAAAAAAAAGGAAGAAAGTATTTTAAATTCCAGGAAATTTGTATATAAAGTATTCTTTAATAAAAACTTTTAAATTCCTAAAAATTTAAAGGGAAATGAATATAAAAGATTTGAGTTTGCAGTGTTGCAAATATATTTCAAAACTGCCACAAATTTCTTAAATTTAGCAAATCATATTTCTGAGTGCAGCACTAGGAGGCCGGAGAATCCAGAAACCGGGACTATTGCCACCGCCAGACGACAATCAGCTAAATAGACGAGCCGATATGCCAGGCCCGCTGACTGACTGACTCAGCCTCCGGATGAGGAGCTGGGAAACTGAGCATTTGCGGAACTGAGAGACCGAAGGACCAGTGGAAGGACTAACTGACTGACTGACATGCTGAGCAAATGATGAGGAATGAATGCGAAATGGTAATCAGCATCAGCGACGGCAATGAAAATGGAATCGCAATGGAAAATGCAAATGGAAATGGCAACTCGCATTCGAATGAAGATGGAAATGTGTGGGACCCGCACGTTCTGATTTCGTTGATTCAGCGTCAAAGTCAGCCCTAAGCTTCCCCAGGACCAAATAAAAGTCAACTCCTCGCAGTTGTTTAGAAGTTGGCCAGGACCGGGGCGATGCACTCAATGGCGGGGCATTAATCAAACGTATCGAACCATGTGGCCATGTGTGAAATTCTGCAGGCCACTGATTGCAGATAAGGGGCAGGACCTGACCTCCAAGTACGTGGCGCCCTGAGTTATGCAGTGAAAAATTGTCGAGAGCCAGATGAATGGCGTCAGGAGCAAGGGCAGTAACTCGAAAACGTGGTCAGCCAGCCATTCAGCCATTCAGCCATTCGGTAATAAGAACAAGCTCGCCAAGGATGCAGACTCCAAAGATAAAGATGAACTCCAGATGGTTTGGGGCAATGGCTTGTTTGGCCAAGCAAATAGCACATTGTCTGCCCCTGATTCAGTGCAACTTCTTGTCAAACGCATGGGGCATGAGCCTGATTGAAGTGCCTCTGTCGCCGCAAAGTGCTCAGAGCGTCTCTTTAAGCGCCTCCGCTTTTTCCGCCGCGCTTTTCATATTTCAACTCAACTACAGCAGACTCGGGATTGCCATGATTAATCGCACAGGCTACGCGGATGCTCCTGGCTGTTATCCAGGATTACACAGCAAAAATTACCAAAAGTTATATTAAATTTCAAGTTACTTAAGCATTTAGAACTCTGCACTATCATGTAGTTTCGGGACACTAAGGATTAACTTTATCAAATATTTTTGCGTAAGCTAAAATTCAATTTGATCGATTAGGCTTAAAGATTTTCTTTCCGTGTATGTTGCCTGGCAGCGTTGTTGTCTTCGCCATGTCTGCCACACCTCCTCTGGCTGCTTCTTGGAGGCTCTTGTTTCTCGTCCTTGTTGGCAGTTTGTTTTACAGCCGGCAACATAATTACAACAACAGCAGCCGGGAACTGTTGTACGCATAATTGTGTGACAACGGCAGGAGCAGGATGCAGCCAGGATACACACTCGCAGAGCATACATATACACACCGGCCCAGCCCGGCTGACTGACGCAGTGGCAACTTTGCCCAGCGCCTCGGTTTTGATTTTGACACTTTTCAGCAACGCCTCGGCCACCTCTTTATTGCCCCGCAGAGCAAACACAAGGCTGTCATAAATGCATTTTATGATTTTAATGAGTTTTCTGTTTATGCTTGCTCCCCCACTACCCTTCACCCACCAGGTGCCCCTCACCCATCAGCTCGCATGCTGCCATTTTGGGGGCAGTTCGCGTGGCCTTAAATCAAGCTTCGTGCGTTGTGAGATGTGCTTTTGAGTTGTGCAAACTGTGCTCAGTTATCGAAATTTAATTAAAGCAACTGATTTTCATATAGATTGAGTTGCTCGTTGCACCTGGTCGAAGTCAGAATTTAATTACGCTTTGATGGCCATTCGGCCGAAAGACATCAATACGTCAAGAGAGTTGATTAGGAAATGCTCGGGCAAAGGAACAATTTAAGATTGAATGGAAATTTATGACAGTTTTAACTTGTTGAGATGGCAAGGTAAATATGCATCAATATAGAGAAGTACATTTATTAATATTTAATATTTAATTTCACATCGGAAATAAGCAGCTTTAATTCGAAGTTTAAAAATATAGAAAAAGACTCCTAATTGTGTTGAATACTTTAAGGTTTGATGAGCAATATTAAACTACGATATCCTGTATATTTCATCTCTATTCCGGATATATACATTTCCAGACCCTTGGACATTGTTCCCTCATAACGGAAGGCATTAATCATAATGCAACACATTCGCGCACACACGAACACCCTTTTGTTGAGGAAGTGTTATAAAAGTTTGTTGTGTAATAAATGCAGGGGAAACCGCAGAATATCATGTGAATGATTGCACTCATAAATAATGGCCAACTCGCACTTCAGGCTCGCCGAGCCGCCGCTCCATTTGACAGCGGTCTGGTCCGGGTCCGGGTCCGGGTCCGCACCTTTTTGGCATAATTTATGCCGGCACTCTCTGCTATTTGTTATTTGCATTTAATTAAATCCTAGTGCAAGTCCAGCAGGACGAGGACTAACAAAAAATCACACAACAGCAGCCGCTGCGATGATTTTTAATTAGAAATCAAATAAAATAATCGCTTAAATCAATGCCCAGCACGTGTGACATCCAGCCACAACAACAACATCGGGGGAATAGTGGGAAAATTGCACCAGCCAGTGCCTTGCGGCTGGAAAACAAACATACAATTCGAACGCAAACAAACATTAAATTTCATGCTTTTTTCAAGTCCCATTTTTGATTGCAGTTCGGCCTGGCAAACAATTCAGCTCCTGTCTCCTGTCCCGCATTTTCCGGGCAAAACAATTACAAAAATGAATCGAATCAGAGTGAAAACCACCTGGCCCCGTCCCTCCAGAAAAGCGTTTTCCCAGCTCCTGTTGTTTGTACACAAATCCGCATCCAAATCCGAATCCAAATCATGTCCGCTGGCCATCGTTCAAGTTTGCAGTGCGGCAAGAGGAGGAGGAGGTTTAATTTTCAGGAAGCCCAGGGTGTTGAGGCCATTTTTTATACCATGCCATACCAGCGGCCGTTTTTCCTTATTTTATGTATTTTTTCTTGGAAATTTATGGCTTTTATTTGGGGAGCAAAAGGGGATTAGTTTTTCCTCGTCCACAAATCACAAACTGATTAAAAACTTGTCTAGGCTGGCAAATAATATTGTTTGTCTGCCTTTTGGTCTGGTGTAGAAAGCAATTTTATTTTAAATGGGTAAATATTTTTTGGATAAATGGATAAATATTTTGTTTATTAAAGTATTTATTTCCTGAAGTAGGCAGCTGACTTCTATTAGTAGGAAATATGAAAGATTATATGGTGTTAAATTTTATTGAATTTCTACACAAAAGCCCGTTGGTTCTTGTACAGAAAATTTCTTAGAATTGTACTCTATTTTTAATTTTGAGACTAAATTTCTCTATACGCTGAATAATAAAGTATACTGAGTGACCACACCAATCAATTTATTTATAAATAAACATTTTAGCTAAATAATAAAAATGGAATTAAAGGTAGGCTCAGAAACTTTTATTTCTATTTCAAGCCTGATTTATTTTGCTCTATATCCGTATTTATAAAGCTAACACTAAGCCCAACTCTGTGATGTAAGACAAATTTATATTTTTTTTTGTTTGCGGGTTGAATTAATTTCCAACCTGTAGCTAATCCAACTATTAAATGCATCTAAACCGATAACCTTATCCCTGATTGCTGCGTATCCGGTTTATTCATCGCCTTCCGCACATCTGCTTCGCCTTTGCATACCTAATCGAATCCGGCTAAATCGCATCTGGCAATTATCCTGGCCATTCTAATTGAGATTGCATTAGGACAGGTTTTCCTTAGATCTCCATCTGTGCATGCTACACCCCTCAATGCCGGGGCAATAAAAACGTATAAATGCGATCAGGGAGCAACAACAAATAATTGCCAATTTAATGCGCATTGTTTGAGTGCACACACACTAAGGAGCAGGTTACGTAGCCGTAACGTGGTCCGTCCCGGAGTGCAGATGCGGACTGCGAACTGCAGAGTGCGGAGTGTGGAGTCTGTGTCCATGTCTGTGTCCGTGTCCGGATACGTGTCCGTGTTCATAACCATGTCCGTTCGCTCTTTCCGTAATTCAATTATGTTTGTCTTTGGTAAATCAGCAAAATAATATCGCTTGTTTTGCAGCTTGCAGATTGCAGATTGCCATTTCATTTGGATTGTGCAATCGTTGTGTGTTTGTGCGACTTTTCATTATGCGTGATGCGTCACGTGCGCCGGGCTTGTAATTACTTGGCCGGCAGCCATTCAACACATTCATCTAGCACTCCTAATTGTGCATAACATTTTAAATGCCAGGCCCAGCGAAATGTTGTTTATTGCTTAAATGCCGGCGAGACACGTCCAAAGATACGGCGATTTATTCAGATTCCGAGATTTTCCGATACGACGACGCATGTATTGTACGTGTGTTTGGACGAGGCCCATTGTCATTGCGAAATTTAATTGAAATTCAATTTAATTGAAATCAGCAAAATCGGAAATTCATTTGGGCGGCACAAATTAAACACATATGACAGTTGCATAATAAGAAATTGTGATGTCATTGCGAGCCCGAGGGAGGAGCAGGACCAGCAAGACGAGCAGGAGCAGAGGGTGTGTCCTGCTCGCTTGTCTATTTACAGTAAACACACGCTCTGATGGATGCGACGCACTGCCGCCGTGGCAATCAGGGAATTTTTCTACCAAAACCCCTTGGTTTTCCGCATTTTCCACATTTTCCCAGAGTGTGTGTGTTTTTGTGTGTGCGCGCGTGTCCAATTACGTTGACATCCTTGTTGTTGCCGCTGCCGCCGCTGTTATTTACATATGCACATTATTATTTTCGTTTCGCTTTCGTCTCACTTTATCTCAGTTTATTTATTTTGGGGCCCAGTCCTGCGAGACCTGCAGTTCTGAGTCCTGTGCATTCTGCGTGTGTGCAACAATTTCGTCGACGGCTCCCTCCTTTTTTTTAATTTACGCAAATAAATGGAAAATCAGTCAGAAAAAACTGCTTGACGCCATCCGTGTTTGGATTCCGATTCGGATCCTGACTCTGATTCTGTTTCTCTTTCGGATGCAGATGCCGATTCCGATGCCGATGCCGATGGCGAGTGCGGAGTATCTCAATGCGCTGATGCGTTTTAATTGGAATTTCCGCATCTCGGTTGTGTGAAAAATTAAAATAATTTGCAGAGCAGTGCGGAATGCCAGCAGGCAGATGCCAGAGCAGGATCACTTGCAGCAAGCGCGAGCCCAGCGATTTGCCAGTTTCGACATCATAATTGATTTTTACAGAGGTCTGAGCCTCAAAAGGAACATTCAGGATACCACGTGGGTCTCTAATGATGTTAAATATGTTTGCATTAATAATGAAAGAGGGATGAATTTCCATTTGAACAGAATTATTAATTGTAGGAAAAATAAATATGAATTAATTCCACTTGTTACAAAAAGAAAACTTTATAAAAATAATGTTAATCCCTTGCCATACCTCCGCTGCAGAAAACGTTGTAGTAAAGTAAAACAGCTGTGATTTTCTCATAATTTGTCTCCCTCTTTGGCCGTATTATGCATTCCTTTTATTCATCAATCAAGTCCAGCAATAAAAGTCCCATATTTTGTGCCCCCAAGTCAACATATTTAAATGTTAAACATTCTAGAAAAACCGCCAAGATCATTACTGTTTGAGTAATCTCCATGTAGCCGCTGTACCGCAGCGAAAAGTATAACAAATTGTATGTATAAATAAAAAATGCGTTTCCCGGAAATTCTGACAATGGCGACATTGATGAAATGCCCAGAAATTTAATTGACCATTTGATGTGGCGCCCCTTGGCGACAGCTCCCGTCCCCACCCTATACCTCCCCCTCCAGATCCTGTCGCTGTGTTTGATGTGGGCTTAGAGCATCGCAGGCGCCAGGACGCGCCTCCCACAGGGCCAGCCTGTTAAATGGGTTTTTGAAATAAATTTCAGCCACTTTGTTTGTCTGTTTGTTCCTGCGGGCGGCTCCTGACAAGGCCGCAGATGCCTGCTGCCTGCTGTCTGATGCCTGATGCCCTTTTTTAACGTCCCATAAACGTGCCCCGCAGCAAATACTTTTTTAAATGCTAAATAAACATTTTACGGCTGCAGAACACTTAAAAATGCTTAAATCCATTTTGCCCAGCACCCCCAATAGAGAGGCGAAACCGAAAGAATTGCATTTTTAACTGTTTTAACTCTTGGCTATAACTGGAATTGGAAGAGTTAATGGCGGAAAAAAGCAAGACAGTCTGGACCCTCGAATTAAAAACTAATTGAGACGGAAACCACATAAAAAAGCGAGTAGCAATCGGGAGTAAAGTAAGGTAACTTTTAAAGTTTTTGGCCAAGAATTATGTCATTATAGTTTTGGTTTAGAAAAATAATAAGTATTGTGGTCATGGAAATATTTATTTAAGAAAATTACAGAGCACTTCCATGACTTATAAAGACAGGAACTGCAGCTCAAAATAATACCTTTTGATTCTTCATTAATTAAAACAATTGCAAATATATTTGCCTGAAATTATTCCAAGTGATTATTCTATTTTTAGCAAAAGCTGATTAAACAAGAGAACAAGAATAAGTTTTCTTTGATTTCACAACAATGAAAATCTTAGAATAGGAGGGTCCAGCAAGGCAGCATGATTTTTGACGCATTTCTGGCCTTATTATTATCACCCTGAAGTATCAAACGAAGCGAAAGAATAACAGCCTCGGGCTGGGAAAAGCTGCTAAACCTTAATGCGATGAAATTTAATAAAACACGACAATTGGCCTGAGAAGCGGCAGGAAATTCCTGTTAAATTGCGGCCTGTTGGGCGATTAAGTTGCCAAATAAAGTGCAGCCAGTAGGCAGCGCGTCGAAGCGCGGCAACAATGGGTCAAGGGTTAAGGGCTAAGGGCTAGAGCTAGGGGTTAAAGCGAGAGTCCTTCCAGTATTTAATATCAAAGGAATCCCGGGGTCCAGTCCTGTCTTGTTTGCCCTGTGATTTCTCTTCTCTCGCGCTCGCTGATTTTTACTTTTAATGAATTCATTTTAAAAATTGTTGTCCGCCGTTCATTTCGCTTCCTTTGCTCCCTTTTCATTTTAACTGCTTTTATAAATTTTTATGCAATAAGTTTCCCACCGAGGGCCACCGAGGAAAGGGCCAAGCGAGGCGCCTCCCCTTCCGTGTCGCCCCTTTGGCTGTGTGTGCTGAACATAATTGAAATCCATTTAATGAAAATACGGCCGCAAAAAAAAAAAGGAGAACGAAGGAAAATTCTGCCCCAAGGGGACGGCCGATAAGGCTCGGGCGTTACTTTCGATGGAAAGGTGGGGCTGGGGCCCCCGGATCGCCACGTAATTAATGACATGCCAGAGAGAGAGAGAGAGGGAGAGTGAGCGTTTGAGCAAAAAAGATTATCTATTAATAGATTACGGAGTGCCCACATCCGGGAATGGAGTCCGGGTCCGGATTGATTTCGCACAATGCTCGCATTTAATGTTTATAAAGTATAATTATTGATAAATTAGGCTCGGACTGTGACATGACAAATGGTGGATATTCCACTGATTGCCGTTTGCGGTTCCCCAACACAGCCACGATAAATAAAGATATGGCCGGCCACAGCTCCGGCTCCAGCTATTGATTTTTCACTCGCTATCGCCGACTGCAGCCTGTAGCCGAGAGGCAATCGAAGAGCCATTAGAGAGACAAAGTTTAAAGCGCACGAACAGAAACAGAAACAGAAACAGGACCCAAGTCATGTCGAGCATTGTCCAAATACGAAAAGTAGCAAAAAGTTATTTATTATATTTGCCCGGCTGCAAACACAAAGGGCCTGGGTCCCGGGCTCTGGGCTCCGGGACAGGGCACTTCCGCACTACGCACTCTCTCCCGGCCGACAGTTATGGCTCCCTCTTGGCCGCCATTTTGTGTTCGATTTGAGACTTCCGGCCAGGCTTGGCATGCAAACAACAATCACTGCGAGTTTCGGGCTCCAACTTTAAGCCAAATCGAGGCTAATAAGCATCAATTGTACTTCAGATACTTGTATGCTTGATTGAATTCACACAGAGGAAAAAACCTAAGAAGTATCTCCCTTTGAGATTAATAAATAATGTATAAAGCTTAAATAAAATTTAACCAACACAGTTTAATTTATCTGTTATATTCTCAAAACTTAGAGAATAATTAAAATGTAAGTATAAAAAAAGCTTTAATAAATAATAATCCAGTAAAGAAAACAGATTATTTATTTAATTTTGCTATTTAGAGGATACTTTGTTTTTTGTGCCCTTATGTGGGACGGCACCCTTGTCAGGGGCTTGAACTCAAATAAAATGTAATAATTTGCGATCAAATGAAATCAATTTCAATACCATTTAAGTGAAGAACGCGGGGCCAACGAGAGCCTGTCATGCCAACTGGGACATGCGACCGGCAGAGCACTCAAGGATATGGACACAAGGATACAGAGACACGGCTACAAATACACTCGAGTGCAGTTGCTTAGCAGCTATTATGTGCACATGCTCCTCTCCGTTGAATTGACTGTCAGCGGCGGCGGCGGCAACGACACAGGAGCAGGAGCAGGAGCAGACGCAGGAATAGGAATCGAAATCGGACTCACCATCGACCTGTTCTGGGCCTCTCTGCCTTCACTTATTCATTCGTTTCATTTGGCTGACTGGGATGGAGGCCATTTGGGACTGCCTTTAGCCGGCGATGTCGACTTGAATGGGTCGTGGCCCGCTGGCTTGGGGCTGGGTCTTGTTATTGTGTTTATGGAGTAGGCAATGCCCATAACAAAATCAAACCACATCAATTGTATACGTAAATGGCCAAGTGGGACCTCTTACATATTCATTGGGCCCGCCTCTCAGCCGCTTTTCCTTCCTTCCCGCTTCCTCTTAAAGTTCCTCAAATCGCTGGAAGCTGGCCCGCTGGCCTTTAATGGAATTCATGCTAAACACTTTGCCAACTCATGCAATTGTCACTTTGGAAGCGTGGGAGCTGGGTGTGAGGGTTGTTGCAAAATGAAATTAATTTTGCGTTTGCAGCTAGCACAAAACACTCATGCGACATGTTGGCCAACAGCCATGCTGCCCTGCTGGCAGTGACATTTTGCCGTTTTTGTTACCCATATCCATCCCAGTCGCCTCCAGATCCTGCCAGAGATCCAGTGCATTTCCATTTTAACTTTGGTCACACACGAGTTGGACTCGCTCGTCTCGGTTACAGTTTCCAGTGGATTGCTCCGGCCACCTCACCTCACCTTGGCTGCAAAAACAATTTCCTTCACATCATCCCACCCCCATTCCCGATCCCAATCCCATTCCCATTCCCATTCTCGTTTTCATTTTCATTTCCATTTGCAAGTTGCACAAAATTGTATGCACAGAGCGACAAAATATCAACAGCAATAGCATGGAGCTTGGAGCATGGAGCAGGGCAAAAAAATGCCAGAAAATAATGAAAAAAGTTTTATAATTGCATAAAACTTTCCAATTAACAAGCTGTCTTTGGTTTTGGCCAGTGTGTTATGCGTTTTTCTGTTTTTCTACTATTTGTTGGTTTTTATACGTAAGCCACAAAAACGTCAAAGCCCTGTAAAATGGCAATTAGACATTAAGACGTGGGAACAGTCAATTATCGAGCAGAACGCTGGGATGGATCCTGTAATTTGCAACATTTTGGGGTCTCCGGCTGCCTCCCGCCTTAACCGCAGGACAAACATTTAAATTATTGCACACTTGTTTTAATTGAAAGGCATTCTTCCGAATTCCTCGAGCGTAAATATCAACAACTTCCTTTGAACGAGCTGCAGCGGCTCCCCTCTCCTAGACACATAACTTTCCTGCAGACACGGCCTGAACATGTTCATGTCTTGGGCCTGTCTGCTGCGCATAACATGCTAGGCCCGAAATGGGGCTCCTCCGGCGGAAAGGGGACCCAGATCTAGAGCCGGGAGCCAGGAGCCGAGAGTCAGGGGTTGAGGTTGAGCCGACCACGGAGCGAGCGAGCGAGCACACACAACTGGGAGCTGAGACTGTGGCTGAGGCCTGCCAACATTTCATTAAGTTTTGCTGCAAAAGTTTTATTAAAACAAATACGTGCCACAGCCGCAACTCACACAGACACATGCATACACTGAGAGAATGAGGAATTCAAGATCAATTTAATGAGCTTAAAAATGAAATATTAAAGAAATGTATTCCCTATGACAAAAGCCATGCAAATGATTTTTCTTTAAAAATATTTGAAAGGTAAAAATGTAAATAAAGTCCAATAAAATAAATAAATCCTTTCCTGAATGCAGAATGAATCTTGAATCTTGTCTGTATTAAGGAATAAATATTTTTTAAAGAAAGATTTACTTAATTTATTTTTCAAAAACATGATGAAACATTGATGAAACTTTTTAGTTTCTTAAAGTTTCAAAATCATATAAATGAAGCTTTATTGTAGAAAATAATGCAGACTTATATTGAATCTGATTGAGCAAGGGGATAGCATTTTACAAAACCTGTTTTCATTATTTAAAAGCCTAAACTAATAACCTTTTAAGAAATAAGGTGGAATATGAACACAGGTTTCCCTAATTTTTCTCACTATGCCTAAGACTGAGTAGGTGGAGTCTTATGTCTCGTTACATTTTGGCCTCGATTTTTTGCCACCATCTCTTTGCTTTGTGTTTTCCGTTTTCCGTATTTCCGTATTTCCCTTTTCTGCTACTTGCGGTGCCGGCAAAAGTCAAGTCAAGTATATTTCGGCTGACTTTTGCACAGCGAGAACGACTCTCGCAGCGGCAACATACAAAACCGAAATGCAACAATTTCCTGAAAGCAGCCTTCCCACACCCCGTCGTTGTCGGGCCTCGACTTTGGCCTTTCCCCTTGCTTAAGTAAGTTGCTTAACTCCATGGCGTTGTTGTCTTTGCAGGCGGCGCCGAAAGTCACAAAAATATACACAAGGACACGGCCCAAGAGGAGCACCTCCACTCCCACTCGCACTCCCAACCACAGCCCTCTGAGGGAAGGTACATTTCGCACGGTCATGTAAGCTGAACAGCAAAGTAAAGTAAAGTAAAATGGCATCTGGAAATGTAAACTTTTTTGCAGCTGCACTTCTTTCTGAATACTTTTGCCAGCGACTTTTGAGTCGCTCTCCCACATCTTATCAGGGCCTTTTTACCTCTTTTTTTATATTTTTGCTTCTGTTTGCCACTCTTCTTACCCCGCAGGACTCCGGATTCTGTTTGCGTGAGCTGCATTTAAAACAGGACCAAGAATCTGCAATTCAATGCATGCGAAAACCACCGAAATCCCCCCTGAGAAGGCTGTCTCCAGCCAGGCAACGCTTCGAGAGCAACTTAAAGCGCCTCCGCCGCGCTGGAGGAAGTCATCCTGGTCGTCGGCATCATCATCATTATCATCATCATCAGGACTGATTTGATTGTATGCCCAGGGGATTTGATTTGCAAATGCCGGCGACATGTGTTCCCGAAATTGAAGATGGCATATATTGACATTAAATTGAATGCTGATGGTGTAAGCGATTGCAATGCATTGTCGCTGCCTTTTATTCGTAATTAATGATGTCTTCCAACTTAATTGTTCTTGCCTCTTTGGTTAGCGAAATAGTGTAAATAATGGTCCCGAGTGAGCAATTGTTAGCTTAATCGCATTGATGTATTCAGGCCTGAACTACAAGGCTGGGACTGACCATACTAAGTTGGCAGAGGCTCTGATAACAAATTAGTTAAAATATTAGGATTGTGGTCTTGTATTTTAAGAGATATTTACTTTAGGGAGAAACTTGGGACAGCCTAGTATGAAGTATTTAGCTTTAAGTATACTTATTAATTCAAAAGAAATATTATAGTTTAACAAAAAAATATATTTATATTAAATATTGCCTACAAGACAAGCAATGCTTGTGACCATTTTAGGTCACGCATTATCTAAAGTTAAGGCCACATTGTCCATAATTTTTTAAGGCCACCAATTTACCTAAAAAGTCAAGTCGTTCCATTTTTAAAACTTTAGGATGCCATGGCACACATTTTAGATCAATTTTCTTACAATTTTAGGCTACTTTTACACTTTCTGGGTAACGGTGCCTGAGGAAGAGCTTTTTTTAATTCTTAACTTAAAAACAGTGCCCAAAATAAAATATTTGTAAGCCCAATTTAAGTATTATTGATTAGAGACAAAGACTCATGATTATTTATTTTGAAACCTGAAGATTTTAAATAATTTTAAAAATATGGTATGTTCTTTCTTCTTTGATATACTTAAATATCTTAATTAGCTTTTATTATTATCTTCCCTTTTAATTTAAGTACTCTCCACTTCATAAAACCACGTATAAACATATGCTCTCAGCTTTTCTCCAGATCTATAAAGACAAAAATAATTCTTGGTAAGTCTTTTGGGGCGACACTAAAAACGGAAGCTGATAACAGAAAAACAAGGCGGAGGAAGACAGTGGGGGTGAAAATTAAATTCCCAGACGTAAATTTGTGGCGGCAACTTTGTCACTTGCACAGGCACAACAACAACTAAAACAACAACAACAGCAGCAACAAACAGCTGCAAGGCAACAACTTGATACATTTTAGTGTTTTATCTCATAATTAATGGCGGCGGCGGCAACTGGAATGGGGTGTGGGGGGCGGTACAGGCGGTGGGCGTGGCAACTGCTGCTCAGAACAGACACGAAATTAATTGCGCTTTACGCGGCCACGATAAACGCTGCAGCAAGCAGAGCTCGGGCCCAGAAACCCAAGCCTTTTGCTCCTTACTTGGCCCGTTACAAATGAACTGGCGCTCGTAACTGAAACCCGGACGAGGCGGGAATAGGGCAGGGACTGTGACTGTGACGTGGACGCAAAATTAATTAAAAGTAAATCCAGTAAAAACTATTAAAGTTAAATTTGGCATGAACTCGACCACAAATCAATCTGCCACACAGGGTAAGCGCTTGCCGGGAAAGGACAGCCCGCCAAGGGAAGGATGCTGAGGAATGTCAGGAGGAGGTACCACCTCCTCCTACAGGAGCAGCAGGACCACCAACAGCTGGAGCGGATTTTATTTTCGGCTTTAGCTCGTCCTCGCGTGTGTGACAACGGCATGTTAAGCCCTTTTGAAAAGCGATTCAAGTCATTTTCGTTTTTCGTAAGGATACCCATTAAAAGATGGGGAATATAAGACTAAAAAGGAGAGATTAAGGTTTTCGAGATACTTAATACAAGTTAAAGATGTCTAAGAGTGTTTGAATTAAAAGTTTTTAGAGCAAAATATATTATTTTTGATTTTAACTATTTCATTAGTTGTTTACGACATAAAAACTTTGTTGGTAAAGGCAGTTGGAATAGCCTTTAGAATTTTATGTATTTTGAATTGTTCTTTAAATCTTTAATGGATTTTTTGTTTGAACCAGTTGGAATTAAGTAATCTAATATATTTTAAAAAAGAAAAACCAACTCTTCCAATCCAACTTTCTCCACCGTATTCTGTAGTTCCTAAACTCCGCCAAAAGTCAGTACTTTTTTTGTATTAATCCACACACTCACACGCACAGCGAATCATACTAAAGGACTTACACGGATTTGCAGTGAAGTTTCTCCGAGTGGAAAGTTTTTATGTCCGGCTTTTATTTGGTGGCTCTGGAAACTTTTCGATTTCTCATCTGTGCTGTGGTGATTTGTTTCCGCACTTAATGCTTAATCAGAAAAGCCCCAAAGCCCGACGTCCGGGGAGGGGGACTCGTATATGATTTGCATTAATTTGCTGGAGATTTTGTCAAATCACAGGGCAAGCAACAATGACAATTAATTGAAACAATTTTCGGGCCGGCTCTCTGTGGACAATTCGTGGTATTTTCCCCCACTTGGCCGAAGGGAGACCCTAATGTACAAAGGAGAAGTTTTGCATGGAATTAATTCAACTACCCGGAGCGAGGGCATACAAAGAATGCCGCCTAATCTGTTGCCGGTTGTGTGCTCTGCCATCTTATTGATTGAGGGTTCGAGGAACTGTTGTAGCCAAGCCCGGGAACGTTCTGCTCTTCCACGCCCTTCCATTTTCCGCCTCGGCACATGGGTTCCGTCCTCGTGTGCCCCATCAATCAATAGACCATTTACTATAACTGCAGTTTCAGTTGAGGAAGAGCGAAGACCGAGGACCGAGGACCGAGGACCGAGGAGAATGCTCGCAATTTGATATTTACTTGCCGAAGGGGCGGGGACAATTTTACAAGTCATTCATTTTGCAATCAGGGCGTTGATTTAATTGGATCGTCATGGCCGGGAGTCCACTGTAATACACCACTCATAGCCATGACACGGAACGCTCATATATCAAGCTCTCTCTCCTAGTTTATTTTCCCTTTGAACGCCGCAGTTTTTCTCATTTTTCACACACAAAAATTCATACGACATTGCAGTCAAAAGTTGAAATTTCCCCCGCTGAAATAACGGACACTAAAAATATGGAGAGGCAATAAAAATATATATACACATATATTTTGCATGCCCAGTGCCATTTGAAGTTCGATGTTTCCACATTTTTTTATCAGGAATTTTAATTGAATTGCACTCTCTGGTAATGCTCGGGCAATTATGTCGCCTGGAATAAATAAAACCTGAGAAAAAATCGTACTGCGAAAATAAATTTAAATAACACAGTGTCTGCAGTTGACATCAGTTTTATGATCGCCGCAGAGTTTATGAAACTAATTTGAGTTCATAACGTTTTCATAAAGTGCCCACACATGCTAGTATTATAAAAAGTAAGAGGCATAAAGGCGCACTAAATGATTACAAAAATATATGGAAATATTGTAAGTAGATTATGCCGGAACAAATTGGATTTGTTTGAAGTAAATTATAAAATTGGTCTGCATTTAATTCAATTGTGCAAACTAAAATTGAAATTGCCGTTAACGGTTGTGTATTCCCTTTAAGCTGACAGGAAAAATAGTCATTATATTTATTAAAATATTTTCAATAAACTTGCAATCTTTCTAGGTATATTTGATTTGCCTAAATACTGGAAGATCCTTATTTAAATTATTATTAATTTTTTGATGAGGGTTCCTTGCATTGACTTATGTTAGTTTTAGAAATTTAATTTGCATATAAATTAAACTAAATAAATAATTTGAAAAATATTCAATAAAATTTCATTTATATAAAAAAAAATTGGTAATTTACCAAACGAATCCGCACGAACTGCAGTACCGTGATACCTTCCCTGATACTATTACAAATAATATTATAAATATCTATTAAATTCAAAAGGTAGCATATAAAATGCAAGCGGAAGAGCAGGACCTGTTCAAGCTCCCGACAAACTTTAAATAAATAAAATCTAACCTTCAACCTTTTTAATATCAAAAGATAAGAAAGAGTTATCACAGACCAAAAGCAGTTTAAAAAACAAAATTATTCAGACACTAGCAAAAACTTTTAATTAAAAGAAACTATTTCCGATATATTTTGCTCAGTTTTTCCGCAGACAACCACAAGAAGTCTTTAACTAATAACAAGTTATTCTTTAGTTTGGCAACTCCTTTTCTTCGCTCATCGATTATTTCATATCGGAAGCAATTCATATTTCTTTTTGGAATATCTCATGTGGGAATAGAAGGGAAATCTTCGCTTTCACTTTATGGACATCGGGCCGAAAGTGTTCGCATTAATGTGATGGGAACATAAAACGTTTGCAATCGCATCAAACGGTTATTTAGTTAAGCTCCTCGAGCCCCTGCCCCGCCTCCTTTTTCTGTTTGCTGGAACTCGACGCCCCTTTTTCCCACCCCCAGGGCCGAGGGGGCAATATTACTTATGTATATTGCCGCATAAGCCGTCACTTGTAGCAAAGTACAAGCAATTTGGCCTGGACAAAAGGGGGGCTGGGAGCGGCGCGGATAAGAAACGCATTTGTATTAGTTTTACGCGCATTAGAGTCTCATTGCCTGGCTTAAGGATCCCCACATCCACACCCCGAGCCGAGGACACAAGACACCCTGCGAACCGCAGCAGAACGAGCATAAAATAAAGTAATAAAAATCTTAACCCGAAGATGGCAGCGAGCTGGTCGGGCTGCCTGGGTTTTTGGGTCGTCGCTGATATCTATAAGATGCAGACATGTATATATAATATTTATATGCTAGATGTGTTCTGGTGTGCGGGCGTGCGACTACGTGACACTTAAAGGGGGATAAGCGACGTCTAAACCCAAAATCGAATCATAAAATACGAGTTGAACTGCTAGTGGTCGCTGTCAAACTATAATTGCCTTTTTAAGTGAGCATTTGAAAGGCACTTGCAGTTATGTTCAAGGATCTGTGGGGATGTGCGTTCTATTACCATTAAACTAGTAGTTGGATATCCTTTTAAAATTATTATAAATTAAAGGAACCCAATTTTCCAAATTATATTATTTTGTGTTTAATTAAAGTTGATTGCACTAAGCATCCGCCTTATTTAATTTAATTTCTAAAATCCCTGATTAAGTAACTCCTTCATCCTTCATCACTTTCCATCAACCTGAGTTCCATCAGCCTCTAAGCCAAAGACACTAAATCAGTGCTGGAACTTTGTGGCATCGCCAACTTTTACGTCGTTGGATGTTTGTCATTGAAACAAATGCAGCACGAAATGCACCCAAAACCCCAATCAAAGCCAAATTACCTAACGAGTGGCGCCATCAAGTGGCTTCGCTAAGGGAACCGCCCCCAGGACGCAGCACCTTCTGCCTCTTCCTCAGAAGAAGGAAGCAAGAGCTGCCAGGCCGAGTGGCAGTAAGCTACTTGAGCTGATCTCCGGGCAGCTTAAACTTTTTACGGTCGCATCGAGAGCATCAGCAGCGGAGCATCATAAAACGGCAGTCGCCGGAGCGAAGATGCTACGGATTCCGACCGCCCGGAGCGGCGACGGCGGCGGCGGCGGTGGGGGAATCGCTCAAATCAAGTCAAGTTTCAACAACTTTTACTTGATTTAAACCCATTAAAAGTCACTTTTTTAACACTTTTGCCGCACCGAACTCACCTTGTGCCATTAGCGCATGACGCGATGAAGATGGAGATGGCGAGCACGGGCTCCGGCTGTGATTTGCGCTGCTGGGATGAGGGATGCTGTCCTGCAGACAATGGAGTGTATCCTGCATCCTGTACACCTGCATAAGCATGCCCTTGGGACTCCTTCGACTTTTTTAAAAGCGAATGCAAGCGCAAAATCGTAAGCCAGGATGAGATGATGAAGGGGAGCATCCACGCTGGCTCTAGCTCCAGCTCCTGTTCCTGCTCCTGCTCCTGCTCCTCCGCCAGTTCCTTCCACTCCCGCTCCACTTGAGTCAACAGAGCGCGGATGTCAGGAAGACAGAGACAATGACAATCGGATGAGTTGTGAATGATAATGGAGCGCTGTGCGGAGTGTGTGGTGGGTGTGCCGGAGGAATGCAAAGCTGTGTGGAGATAGGAAATAGCGAATACATAGATGAGCGATGGATTGAATGATAAGTAGCTGCAGCTGCAGAGAGTCCTGGCCAAAGAATGCTTAGCTCCTTGGTCGTATAAAGAAAGTAAAAGACAACAGATCAAGGCATTCCAATAAGCTCACTTTATTAGCTCTCACAGTTTGTAAGAGGGTGAAATATATTGATTAAAAACTGTATTTTATTATATTTCTGCTTAGATTAACCTAAAAAGAACATAATTCTACCTAATGCAGGGTTACAAATTATGTTTATTTTTGGCTAAAGTTACATGGATTGTTTTATATATGTATAACGATTAATATTGTTTTAATTTTAATTTATACACGACTCTTTGGAAACTTTGCGACTTCGATTTTTTTGGGCGCTGTAAGGTAACGATACTATCGAGTGACTTCGATTAACGATTGGTATCGAAATATACTAGAAAAAAAACTTAAGGAGAGAAATATACTGCAAACCTAAAATACTGGCGGTGCTTCTGTTAATGTCAATGTTAATGAAATAACATAATCATCTGCATGTCCGCATTACCCTAATTCTACACTAATATGTCAAAAAAAAGCAACTATTCACCGCTGTTAATATTAATGTATAAATTACTATATGACTTCAGGGAATTTACTTCCCAGATATATAATGTATTTCCCAAAAAAAAACCCTACTGCCCCATCAGCACGTCTTAAGTATGCCAGAAAATCGTCGCCCAATGAATTAATTAATTTAGAAAGCACACAAAGCCCCGAAACTTGAAGCTCAAGGGGCATTTGTGTCACTCAATTGCGAATTATTTAAGTCCGTGGGCCTGCATGACAATTGCGCAGATAGGCGGCCGGAAACGCAATGCGGCAATCATGTAAATGCGGCAGCAGAGGCATCAACACTGCGCCGCATTAGGGGGCATCAGCATTAGAGCTCCAGTTTGAGGTCCTGGCGATGTTCCCGGTTGTGTTCCCATTAGCATTCGGAATTCCACTGCTGGCACGCACGATTGCTGATGGCCAAACAGAGGCCGACGACGACGACGCTGCTGATGCGGCGGAAATAATTGTCTTGACACAGATAATCTCGTTACCTTTCGACCAGCAGCCAGCGGCGCAAGTCCCCCAAGGTCCTTTTTTGTTTTTTGTTTTTTTTTTTCTATTTATTTGCGTAATTTATGCCCCACCAACACATTCAGCCTCATTTGCCATTCCCCCCGGCGTATGGCTCCGTCTCAACTGTTGCCTGCTTGTCATTGTTAAGCTCCTTTGGCTGGGCCAGAGCCGCTGTTTAAAATTCAAATCAAATATCTTCATAAATTTGGCACAGCTCGTTACTGTAACGAGACAGGGGAAAAGGGACGACGACGAGTCGAGGCGAATTTTTAAAGCTCAGCGTGAGTTGAGGCATAAAGTATATCAGGACGGTGCCATCACCTTTAAAATATTCTGTTTATACAAATAAAAATTCATATCATATTTATAGAACGTCTTGCGGTTTACGATATTATTATTTTTTATATTGAAAAAAAAACTGTCTGACTTCAGACAAGAATGCGACAGAGATTCTATATAACATTTCTTTGATAAAACCTAGAATTAGAAGTAATAAACACCAAAGTGTTTTTATTATTTAAGAGAAAATAATATCATCAACAGGGTATTTCCCCTTCGACCCCTTAGCCCGTTTTACCTGGTTTTCATTTGTTTTTTTTTTTTTTTGGCTTTAGTGCTGTCCACATCGCTGTCACTTGCCATAGTCTTCAGAAATTTTGATTTCTTGTCACAATTTGTTGACATTCATTATTTTTGTTCGTTACTTTTTCTTTTTTTTTTGCGTTTGTCTGGCCGCAGCCAATTAAGGTAGCAAACAGCAAGAGGCAGAGGCGAGAGAGAGTGCCAGATAAGGACACGTTCGACACATGTTAGTGCCGCCGAGCGGACAACGTGTCGTATGCGCTACGTATTGATTTTGCTTAGCAAGCAGCCGAGGAGTAAAGGCGAAGGAAGAACCCTTCATCGCCTTTGCTGCACTTCCTGTGCCCGGGCAACTTCCGCTTCTGTTTCGGCAGGCGGCTCAGCCTGCCTTTCACCTAATTGCACAATGAGGACTCAGGATTCAGGACTCGGGACTCGGGACTCGGGACTAAGGACCCTGCCTCTGCTGCAAGTGTCGAGTGGCTTCGTCTGCTGCAATTTCCGCACTTACTGTTGATGCAGTCAGTCACCACTCAGGCAGTCAGTCAGTCAGCTGAAAGACTTTAAATTGTTTCCCAGCTAAAATTAATTTGTGTGCCTTGGCTGGCGCGAGTGTTTTGCCAGCCCATCCTCGAGCTCTCGAGCTGGCTTCCATTTGGGCTTTGTTTGCGCTCCGCCAGGAACATCTCAAGTCCTTAATAGCTAACGCAAACATTCCGCTCCGAACTCCTCCCTCCTCCCTCCGAATCCTTGAACCCAGCCCCGCCCGCAGCTCATTATTTTTGCACAAACAATAACAATTTGAAAGAGCGTTATGTATTTTTCAACTCAATTAGAAAATGTTTACAATGTGCATGAAAATTTGATGTGGATGCGAGCGAGAACAACTTTTGGCTGCCTGGCTGAAAAACTTTCAGTAAAAACAAAGCCCAGAACCGAACCGAAAGTTGGCTAAGTGCGCGGCCCGGTCGGGTTAGAGCCCAAAATGGAAATGGCTCTATTAAGCGCGAGCGCCAGTATTCAAGGTAATGCCTCATAAGATTATCAAGAGTTATGGCGCTGGGGCTGGGGCACTCGAAAAATTAGGTAGAAATGGTAGCTGCTTCCAAAGTAGAGTGTCTCGAATGAGGAATACCTGGCACTAACTTGGAAGCAAAGCCTGAAATTAATTAAGTAAAGTGTGTATGATGGCTTAGATTCTAAAGGCTTATTGTCAGGGAAAATTAAGATAAAGTTTGTGCTCAAAGTTTCGTTGAATTTTTAGAGAAAGTTCAACCTTATTTATTAATAAAGCAGTCTGCTTTTCATAATGATATTCCATACGATTCCGAGAACACAATACACCCTTTTAGGGCCATAACCAAAAGGATAAAAAAAGAAGTCAGGAGCGCCACACTGGCGACACCGGCAACTTGGCCAACTTTTCTCGGACTGCAGACTGCGGACTGCGGAGTCTGCAGAATTTTCCGTGGCGTCAGGTTGTCGCTGGTGGTGCAGCCGGCTTTTCCGATTCCCTGCACCTACACAGTCAGCAGAAATGTCTTTATGTTATATGCGGCCAGCCACATGGCTTGCCACCGTCACCTCCTCCTTGTTCTCCTCTTGTTGGCCATCCCAGCCAGCCGACGGACCGTCGATGCAGCACCGCCTGGCCATAAAGATAGCGGGGTCTCATAACTTTAAAGTTCGAAAACTAATTATGCCTATGGCCTGTCCGAGGACATGCCAGGCATCCTGCTGCATTCCCATAAATTAGACTCGAGCTCGGCCCCCTGGACTAATTTGCTTCTGCATTCTGCTGCTGCTACTGCTGCTGCTGCTGCTGCCACTGCTGCTGCATTTTATGGCTAATGGTTTCTGAATAACAATTGGCCAAGGCAGTAAATGCGAATCGTTTTCGATATACATATTTGCTGGCTTAAGTGCCGCATTAAAACAAGCATAGCCCCGGCTCGACCCCGGCCCCATTTCGCCCCCAGATCCATCACCATGACAATAAAGGCAATTGACGAGCAGGCAAATGTCGAAAACAATGATTAACGAGCAGGCTAGATGAAATTGGGAGAGTTCGTTTGGGGGATGGTGGCTGCCACTCACTTACTCCCCCACAGAGAGGAGGAGGCATAAAAAAAATATAAAGGCTGGGGTGCACTCAGAAAAAGAAACCTAGCTCATCAGGCCATTAAGTCTTACATAAATAAAATTAAATAAAATATAGAAAGGTCTTAATTACATGCAAGTTATAAAAATAGAAAAATATACTCAAAGTCTGAGAAGAAAGTACGGTTTCTCTGCAATTTCTTGTCTCAATTCCAAGTCCATTTACTAAATGGTTCTCCGAGTGCAGGAGCAGACATTCCAGCAGCATTGAGTGAGCTGGAGAGGCATCATCAATGATTTAAATTAATCGTCGTAACACACGCAAATCTCGCACATGACAACCGAACGACAACAAAAGAAGTGGGTGGTGGCGTCTGGAGCTGGCTGATGGCTCCTGGCTCCCGGCTCCCGGCTCCCGGCTCCTGGCTGGAGGATGAGTTTCAGGCAGCTCTCCGGCGGATGTAGACGATTTCTTTCCTGCGCTCCCGCTTTCCTGCCCTCCTGCTGGCAGCGGATATGAAGTCGAAATCACCATATCAGGCCAAATTACAAGAGCAAACATAAAATGGCTCAGCCAAATGACTAAACCAAGTGGCAAGCGCCGGCACTTGATGGCATTCCACCTCCGTCCTTCTCGACTTAAAAGGCAGCCGAAGCCAAATTAAAACGAAACGTTGCGATGACGGTGACGGTGACGATGAAGATGGAGATGTGGAATGAGTATGGCATCTGAAATGGGAATGGAAATGGGAGTGGAAATGGGAGTGGAAATGGGCATGGGAATGGAGATCGGGTTCCGGACTGACGCAAGTCGCAGCCAGAGACGAGGGGGGCCACCAATCAGGGCGGATAACATGTGAAGTGAGCCGGGGGATTCTCAGGATTTTGTCTGCCGCTGAGCTATTTTGACAGATTAACTCACGCGTGCGGCAACATGGCGATGCCCGCCTCCAGCCCCCCCAAGTATGGCTATCTCCACCCAAAAGCCAAACAGAGAGCTGCCCCACTCCCATCTGTCAATTGTTGATGGGACCTGCAGCTTTGACAAACAAGCTGGGAAAAAACCGGACACTACCAGAGACCAGAACTCCAGGCCTTAACTCTGCGGCAGACGTGGAGGAGGCTCTGCCAGATTCAGATTCAGATCCAGGGCCAGATTCGGGGACGGAGACAGAGCCAGAGAAATCGCGCATAAAAATACAAGTGCAAACAGTAAAATACAAACAGAAATGGAAGAGGATTTCGGAAGCGGAAAAGCGCCTAAGGGATGCCCTTAAAAATATTTTTTAAAAATATATGTAAAACGTTCTGATATCTTAAATTAAAAATTAAAAGTTCTAGCTATTATATTCTAACATTTTTATGAACTTGTCCAGCTAAGTTCCCAATTAAAGTTGATATGGAAGTTGATGAATTGTCCCAATGACTTATAGCAATCAGGGAGGAATAAATGATTAAGCTCAAGGATCATAAAAGCAAAAGAGCAATGGAGGAATAGAAACTCTCATTGACTTACACCAAGTTTCTCCACTAAAACTTGACAAAGTTACTGCGAAAGTGCAGGGAACTGGCAGTGAGGGCATGATTAACAGGACTCGACATCCGTTTGGCAGTGTCAGCCATTTGCCGCTGCATGTGTTAAATTTAAGTTTTGATTTACGACCTCAACTTTGTAGGCTGTTGTTGTTTTATATATAGGCACTGCTCCCCTACACACACCCCACACACCCCAAACACACCCCCCGCACACACACACTCGCATGCCCGTTTTGATAGTGATAAATTGCGCTGTCAGAAGTTGGTAGCTACAATCGCAAACTCGCTAGCTAGCCTGTTTTTATTCCGCCTCCTTTTTTTTTTTCTAACCAAACTGAGCGGAGCTGAGCCGAGTTGAGTTGAGCAGCTCTGAGTCGCAGCTGCCGAGCAGTTCGCATAACGTATACGCCCTGTGGCGTATCAAGATATCTGTGCCATGGCATAGGTTGCTCCACGCCACGCCACTCCACTCTACTGCCATATAACTGGGTTATGAGCCCAGCTTCGAGCATTTAATGGCTGTTGACAGTCGTGTCGGAGCACAAAAGGCACTGCACAGAGTCCAAGCAGGCGGCAAATGCTGTGAGAGCCAGTGATGGCAAACAATTCATCTCAAAAACTGGACAGAGTTCTTCAAACAAAGAGGAAAACATGCACAAGGCAAGCTAACTAATTTTCCAAAGATGCTAATATTTTGGGACCCCTTCATTAAAAGTTTCCCTACTAAGTATAGGACTTTTATGGCTGCAAGGATATCAATTAAAGTCAGTGACTCCTCTTAATATATCATAATAGATAGCTAAAAATTAATATTAATATTTATAACAAACCTCAAAGTTTCAATAACAAGTTTGTGAAAATTAAATACCTTAAGTTCACAAATAAATTCCTAGAAAAAAACACTTTTTTTACAACAGAACAGCCATAAAAAGGACGAAATGCCAGCTCCAATGTCATGCCTGCCTTTTTGTTTTAAGCCTTTCGCTGTTCACTTTTTATGACCAACTTCTTGACGTCCTGGCTGTGCGAGTTATGTGCCCATTTCATGGCGCTGTTCCTGCTGTTGTTGGGGCGGCTGAAGTGCGCTTATAAATTTGTAATAAAGTTGCTTATGCGATGCCATTGTGGCCCAGGCGGCGTATGAGCAATATTGGCAAAGCGGACTTTAGCTAATTGTGGACATTAAATATTAAGAACTATTGGCTGGCCATAAATTGCATTCGCAATTGTTGGCCTTTTTTAACGCTCGACTGCGTCTGCAAAGGCTCCATATATGGCGTATATGTGTGGTATATATGGGACCGGATTAGCCGGCATTTGGTGGTGGCGGCGCTCTCTCTTTGGTCTACGCATAAATTATGCAAAATGATTTATAAGCGAAAAGGCAAAAGCGAAAACCGCGCAACGTAAAAACTAAACATTGACCGACCGCATAAATTAATTGAATTATGCAGGCGTCGTCCACTCCCCCACTCCATGCCATTCCATGCATCATCCCCATCTATATCTATATCTATTCATTATTATTATGTAAATGTTGCATGTGCGTGGGCCGCGACTGCTGCTCTTAAATCATGCGATTTGAACTCTCACTTGATTAGCGCGCGGGCTTAGTTGACAGATTTATGGGCGGGTCTGTTCCGGGGCTCTTGAGCTTAAAGCTTAACCGAAAATGCCGAAATCAATTTGCCACCGAGGGCGGTGCTGCTGGGTGCCCCTTAAAGTCCATAAAGACTGCCTTCGAAATCAATAAACCACGCGCGGCTTTTATGAGCCTGATTTATATACACACACTCACTCGCTCCCACACACACTCTTCAGCCACGAACATGACATGTGCCTGGGCCCAAACTCCACTCCTCCTCGCCCACGTTGGCAGCAATGTCTTTAATTTCTTAGTAGCTGCATAAATAAACTATAAATTCAATTTTAGTACGGCAGCGAGGCGCACTTGGCTGGCTAAATAGATCGCTTGCATCGCATTGTAGGGGCCACAGTGGTGATTCTATCATAAGGATAAGCTAGAGATTTTGTACCAAATAGCCAAGACAACTTATAGGTAGGATTTTCAGGAAAGTTATCTTTATATTTCATATTTTTCTGCTGTCTAAATATTAAAAACTTTATAAATAATGTTAGATCTAACAAATAAAGTTATTTTATCGGTTATTCCTTAGATATTCTGCCAAAGGCCAGTCCAAGTTTTAAGTTTAAAGTTATCGAAACTCTCAAGCCTCTGCAATTATTTATAGCTTCACCCGAAATGGCAGTGACCACTGTATTTCCTAGGAATAGCAATCCCAGATTGCCACTCGAATTGGTTGCATATTTGCTCAGCTTTCACATAACTTATAAGTATTTATGCCATGCGGCAAACTCAAATAATGAACAGGAAAACTTATCCCAGGACCGAGGAGTAGTAGGAGCAGCAGCTGATGGAAATGGCGGGCGTTTATCGGGCCGTAAATCGTAGCTTGCTTTTATGCAGCAGGACTCGGGATACAGTCGGGACTCTCGCTCGCATGTGCTTAAAATTTAATGACCCTTAAAGACCCCAGTCACAGGCAGGCGACTTTTATGAGCTGTGTGATTGCTCGGCGGCATGTCGTGTGTGTGGGCCATATTTAAGGACCGTATCCGCATCCTCGCATCCTCATCCGGATCTCAATCGGAATCTGAATCAGAAACCAAATTCGCAGGAGCTAAAAGTCTGGCAGAAAGTCATTGAGACAGGCATCGGGCAAATGCAAAAATATGCAAAATTGGCAATCACCAGGAGACGCCGATATACGAGGACACACAGAGGCCCAGGACAAAATACACGGGAAAATACAAGGTATCACTGCCATATATGGCGTGCAAACACGGCTGGCCACGGCCACCGCCACCTACGAGCCAAACCAGGCCAACCAATCCCGGCCAGACCAAGCCAGACCAAAACGGATGGCCACTCGCAATCCCCAGCTGTCTATGGGATAGCCAGGATTAACAGTTGGCCGAAATGAAATGGTTGCGACGTAAAAACGTTATGCCGGCCAAAAGGCATACAACTGTTTAAGCACTTGCATCGCCACTCCGCCCACACGCGCTTCTGCCGGGTATCCGCGAATTTATGAGCCACTTTCCAGGGATATCTGCGCGAAAATACCAGTTGAAACACTGGCCAGGACAGGCATTTATTAGGAAAAATATTGGAAAGGATTTCTGCGACTGAAGTTAATGGGAAAATGATGCGATTTAATGGAAATAATAAATAGATTAAGGCACACATAAAACAACCCAAAATATTTTAGAAAAAGAGAAAGTAAGAAAATGTTCAGGCTTAAATTAGGTATTTTCTATTAAGTAAAATATTAACATATTGTTTAAATACCAGTCTTATTAAGTAGTTAGCATTTAATTTTCTATCTATAAGGAATACACTTCAAGGGTATTTCCTATTCGCTGTCGGAAAATGTACTATTTGCTCGCCCAGTTTCCGTTTTTTGTTTCCCCTCCGTGTTTTTGCATATTGGCCGTGTGCGCTTTGATAAGTGAAAATTGGAAAAATCCTCACTTTGCATGCAAAAATAATTACGAAAATATTTGCAGGCGGGCAACAATGTCGTTGTTTTTGGACAGCCTTTTGTCGCTCTCCCCGACTGGGTGTATAATGCCTATATCGAACGTTTAAATCGTTCAGCAGATTTGACAGCTTTAAGCGGCGGCTCCCGAGTAGTTGAGCGCTTCCATTGGCAGTTAGTGGCTAAGCATGGAGGCTTATGGCCGGGATCCACTAGGATCCTAAAACGAGGAGAAAGTCCGGCGGACAATACAGAGAGGGCTCCATTGTCATCCGCTGTGCATGGTCCAAAGTTAACTGACATTCAGTTCGGCTCAGTTCAGTTCAGTTCAGTTCAGTTCAGTTTGTTCATGCTCTTTTTCCACTCACTTTTTGGTTGTATTTTTTGGCCATTTCTTCTGTTGTGCTTGTGTGTTTGTGCAGTGCTGACTGCAAATGAAAAGGCCATCGAAAACAAAAGCTTGCGTTGCCTATAAATAGCGTGAGCCCAACTTGACTTTCCACTTGCCAACTTTCTGCCACTGCCACTGGCACTGGCACGGCCACTCGCTCCTTTTGGCCACGAGTCTTATCTGTTTATAGCGCTTTTCGTGTAAGTCCCGCTGCACTATTTTCAGCGCCTTTCCGCTTTTCTTTTCGGCTCCTATTTTCCTTTGTTTCGCGGCTAAAAATTCCAGCCAATATATCGCGTTGTCTGCACCCAGAAAAAGTTTAAAACGTTTTTTTTCCCAAAATATTTACTTTTAGGAAATTTGTGACAAAAAAAAATTCCGGAATTCAATCGTTCTTAAATAGAAAATTTTTTAATATCAGTGTGTTTACGCGAAAAACAATTGAATTATCAAAATATGTTGCTATGACACTAAAATGTTGCTTTAATTCTTTGAAGGATTCACAAAGAGACATCTTTTTTTAAAATTAATTACATTAAAAATTTAGCATATATTGCTTGTCTTGTGTATATTAATAATGGAAAAAATTGTATATAGTATTTTGTGATATATTTTGTGTGACAAAAAATACACCTACACATATCCCAAAAAAATTACCTTGAATATGAAAGCCTTTTTAATAACTTTTTTTCGCTGTGTCTGCGGCCATAGATCTTTGTGGGATTTGCTCGTAATGCATTGGGATCGCCATGAACTATGTTACTTAATTGCATTTGCAGACCGCACACACACACACACACACTCTGGCATAGTGTTAAGCTGGCTCACAAATCTAATTGCAATTATGCAATTTGCTGCCATTAAGGCAAAAAACATATAATGTGCCATAAATTTATGCAACGATAGTGCTCGGCGCGGGTGCGCCGATGTCAACGCTTGTTTGCAAATAAACACACAAATCGCTGGCCATAATTTATTCGGGTGTTTTGGGCGAGTGTGTTAACATGGCAACACGCTAGCCGGAATTATGCACATCGGCTACAATATAATTAACAAAATATAGCGAAAAGAAAAAGCGAAAAATAAAATCAACAGAAAAAGATTGCCATCGAACTATGGCAACACATTGTTTATTGTATTCAATAAATTATTTTTGCAGCGCGCCTCGTGCTTTTTAATTGCATTTCAATGTGGCAGAGTGCGTGACTCCGGTGCGAAAATATCAAAACTTTATTAAATTATGAGCGAATAATGCAAATCACGTGTGCAACACGGCGTACTATTTTTCCTGCACCTTTTTTTTACAATCTGCCCTCATAAGTATGCAGCACTTTGTCGGAAATGTATTTGAATTTTTTAAAAGGTTTAACGACTGTTAATTAGCGAGGTATATAGTAGAGTACATTGTGCTTTTTCCGATATCCAAGTACCTTTATGGAATTGAAAGATTTAGTCATTGCATTTCATTTTAATTAAGTATAAAACGATGTTTAAAGAGGTTTTAGAGAAAATACTAAAGAAAATACTTATTTAAAACTAAAGAGTGATTTAATAAAGAATTTCCTAGATGCCCATCTCCGCTTATTTTTAGTGTTATTAATTAGTTTATATCAGTGCTCCCTTTTCCTGCGTCGACTATGAACTTTAATTTTAACTGATGGTATTTTGAGGGACTCCTGCTGGTAACCCCAAAAAAGCATTCCGCCAAACTCGGACATACTTAGCTAAATAACAGAATTAATGAAACATTCCCAGACCCCGGGCTGTGCAAATACAGTTATTTATACTACACTCAACTTAATTACAAGCAACAGCAGCCGCAGGAGGCATCGCTCCTCGGGCATCAGCACCAGCACCAGCACCGGGCTTAATCCGGCTACATGGCCACGGTTCATTAATCAGACGCGACTATAAGCCACAACAAAACCCGAGTATCTGGCTACCTACTGCTCGGCGGTTCCTGGAAGCAGGAGCCACCAGAATCCACCATCCGGGCTGCGCAGGATGCCAGGGAAAAAATTAACAAGCAACTTAACACTTTAACGCCTTTCACTTCACTTTACGATGCCGGGCGAACAATGTAATTACTTCAAAACAAGAAGATGCTGACCTCCCTCGGTTCCCGAGCTCCTGGGCGGTTGGGTTCCTGGGTGCCTCGGTTCTTGGGTTTTAGGGTTTCGTGGGCCGTGAATTAAGTTTAGGATGAACTAACTGAAAGTCTGCAGTGGACGCTTGGCTGGGTTTTCGGGCTACGTGCAAAGGAGGTGGCTGAGAGGATGCTGTGGGCCCTGACTGCATTACCATTTGATTATAGAAAACATTTATTTAAGTTGCCCGGGGAGTGGCGACTAAGCCATTATGTAGCCCACACATACACAGCAAAAAAGGGGTTAAGATACAAAATAATTCCTTATCATATTTTTTAGAAAAAGAGGAATTCTTCAGAGCCTTGTTTTGGGTTCTAACCTAACTAGATTTTTAAATTGAAAACTTCACATACGATGCTTTCTTCCAGTGCACATCCATAGGACCGCTAGGAAAAGCTGGGCGAGCCAAGCCAAGCCGAGCCAACAAACTGCACCGCCAACTAACCACAATGCAAATCCGCAGAGCAAACAATGTCAGGTGACGCAGGAGCCTTCACTGCGGCTGAGTGGGCGGCTCCAGATCCAAAAGGGCGCCTCTGCAGACGGAGTGGCGGAGTGGCCCAGTGGCTCCGTAGCTCCGTGGGTGTGTGCCAGCCAGTGACAGGCTGACAGACATCGGCACACCTTTGGAATCAACTTTGAAAGGACCCCGCTCAGCTCTCAAATTGGTAAACGTTGACTCGGGCCTCTGCACGTAATTCAATCTGCAGTCCCAACTTATTCCCAGCCTCAGGATGCAGGAGCAGGAGCTGGAGCATCTGTAGCAGATTTACCCGTCAGCCGTCGCGCCTGAGCATGTGTTAACGGCTTCCCCTCTTCATCATGCCTTCACCAACCAGAGGCCATTTGTCTTGGCCAACTGACAGGCTGTTCTCGAAAGCCGAAAAGCCCGCTTCTAAGTTGCAACTGCAGCTGCCTGCACTTGGGCATTGGCATTGGCATTGGCTGCTCCCGAAACTGGCTGGTAAATGGAAAACCCTTGGCCAATGCTAATGGAAAAGCCCAGCGATACTCGTACCAAGCAGGCTGTAATTAATGCTATCAGCCTGCCGACTGTGACAAGCGAATGGGGGGCCGGAATATTGCGGCGGGGCTAACTCGATTTTGGAGCACCCAATGTTGAAAATTAGAGGGCAGTTACTACGGCAGGGTTCCTTGACCTCGGGTTTTCTAATGAAAATTACAGCTTGTGGGAATAATTGTTAATTGTTTTTCCCAAATTAAATATACTTAAGGTTTAGGTAGAATTTTAGTTGGTTTCAAGTCTTTAGAGATTTCTCTATTTTTAGTAATTTATTTTAACGGTGCAATCTTTTTAGATTTAGATTGTGAACAGAAATTTATTTAATATAAAAATTATTAGTATTAGGAACTTCTGCTCTGCGAATAAAACAGTTTCATACGTATTATGTTATCGCAGAATAGTATCCACGATTGCTTCTTTTTTAAGCTAGATTATTTATAAAATATGTAATAATTTAAAGGACTATATATAAATATTAAGTCTCAACTGATGAAATATAATAAAAGTTTAAAAGATATATCTGTTAAAAATGGTGTATATATATATTTAAGCACAAAACCACAATAATTAACAGTCTTTCTTGAAAAACACTATGTCAGGAATGTAATTTTCGAACCCTAAAACAGCAAAGTTTAAAACTAGACCGACATGAACCAAAGTTTTCTCCTAAAGGGGAAATATTGGGGGAACTCCTAGCCGCGTTGGGACCCAGCTAGACCGGATATATATAGCCCAGTGCAACCCTCGACTAGGAATCCGCGCAGTAGTTTTCAGTTGATTGCATTCGGGCAGACATGGAATCGGGATCGGGAGTCGGGAATGCAGAGTGGAGGAGTAGAGACCAGGATACGGTCTATCGTGCGCTTGGAGCAGCGACACTTGGCGAGAAGCGACGGAAATGGCAGCCTGAACACGCATACGAGACGGGAGTCGGGAGTCGGGAGCCGTGGCCCGTAACCCTTAAGTACGGCGGAATGGGAATGGGGACATAATTAATTTAAAGGCTCGCCTCGCTATGGTAATGTTTGCAAAGAGTGTCAGGTGCTTGGGTTCGCAACTATTTATAATCGGGCGAGTGCATTTGCATGGAGTTGATTTATTATAATTACGCTGCAGCTGACAGCCGGAGCTGGAGCGGTAAATGTCCTGACAGTCGCTTTAATTACACATATCAATTAGCAATGAGTGGCGAGTGACGGGGCAGCTTAAGCCGAAGCGTCAAAGGATACTTACCACCGTTCCCGCTGATGGATAGAGCTCTCCCTCGTCGCTTGATTTCTGTGCTGCTTTATTGTGTTTTGTACTTTTTAAGTGCTCCCAAAAAAAGGACCCTAAGTAACTCCCTCACACACACACACACAGGCACCGAGCATATGGCAGGAATTCCTAGCCACACTTTCCGCAGGACAAACGCGCTAAATAATAAAAGAAAATGGCTGCAGGGCAGCGGTGGAGCGGTGGAAAAATAAAACAATTTGAGAACCGAAAACAAGTCATTTGCCAGGCGGTGTGTCCTGTTTTCGTGGGTGCGCTGTGTCCCGTGTGTGTGTCTGAGTGGGCGTTTAACTTGGCTAGGCCTTGGGCGTAGCCATTGTCGTAGTCATCCTGCAAATGTCCTTTTCTCACTCTATTCTCTCAGTTTCTGTTTCTATATTTTTTGCGACACTAGAATGTCCTGAACAGTTTCAGTTTTTGGCACTTTAACCACTTCGGGGATATTTATTTTCTGTCCATTGCTTCAGTTGCACACTAAACACTTTTCAAGTCACCAGTCAGTCGGAGCTGAGTGTGCGAATCCTGGGGGAATCCAGGGGACGAGCGCACACAACCACCGCTGCCGCAGGACGACAGCCAACTGTGCGATGAGCCCGAATACCGTTACCATTTCGTCCTCGGCCAACTCGAACCCCCAGCTCGAACTGCAACCAGTTCGGTTCGCTTGCAGACACGGACGCCCCACATCCTGGCGCACCCCATCCTGGAGCGCTGCCCATCCTTGTTTGCCGCGACACTTGTTACGGTTTTGCGAGGGCGTCGGGTTCCCGAGGATCCGCGGCACGGGAGGGGGTGTAGGTCCTCGTCCTGCTCGAAGTGTTCGTGCTTGTTTGCTCCCAGCTACGACAGCGGCCCTCGTACAACGTGTCGTATGCGCACTTTTGCGGCATTTTTAACTGTTTATTCCGGGTGCCTCCAGCTCCTCCGCACAAGGATGGAAAAGAGGACAAAAAAAAGGTATTCCTAGAGGTTAGGGCGCCCAGCAGGCAGGCCTTGTTCGAAACCAGACAAGCGTCCACTTCAAATTTCATTTTTTATCGCTGTCCATACATTAGAAATCGAGAGATTGTGGCTTTCGGTTCTATTACAAATGGGATTGCGATTTAAAATAGGTAAATTATTAAAGAATAGGCATTATAAAATAAATACTATATATTTTATTATTATTACTTCTAGATATTTGTGGTTAAATGCCTTTGTTGGGTATAACTCGGACTAAAATGAAACAACACCCACATATACAGTAAATTGGTTTAAGATTTGAAAAATATATAGCACTTTCCTTTAATTAATTCTTATAATCTAAGTTATATTTTTTACAATTTAAGAAATATCCTAGCATTGCCATATTAATTTAAGAGCGGATTATTAAATCGTTTTAATTTTAAACATTACATATTAATTTGAATTTCACATTTTGCTTTGTGGGCTTAAGTGACAATTAACAAATTCCATTTAAGCCTCAATGGCTCTAATTATGAAATAATTGTGAAAGCTAGCTGAAAATATGTAGGAAGCGTAATTAGCTATTTCAATAAAGATTCCTTTTATTATCAAATTAATTTATCCATCTGACCATGCATAAAATCAAGAAAATTGTTATTAAATGCCAGACAATGTGATGCTCAATATTAATAGCCATATAATTGTGAGCTTGTTAGATAAAATACAAATTAACCCCCAATTAAGTGTTAGCCACCGATATGACAAATACAATTAATTGGTCAGCACATCAATAAGCATTAACATATATAAATACACTAAAAACCACGTTTAATTTAATTCTAAGCCTGAAAGAGTATCTTTGAGTGTAAATAAAATGTTTCATTGCTTTCATTGTTCCCTGTTCGAACATCCTCCGGGCAGGAGCAACTGCAAACAATTGACAATATCTGGTAGCGATTGGAAAAGGTCTGTCACTATTATTTAGCAATCTAAACGATTTTGTGCGAACATGAACTGCGAGTGTTTGCGAACCGGGCGGCTGCCCGAGTGTTTGCAGAGGTGAGCTTGGGGGGCTCAGCGATTTGGTAATTGCAGCATCAACAATGATGTCATAGCGCATGCAAGTTTAATACCCGCCAAAGTGACTGTGCCCGAGTGTATGTGTGTGTGTGGATATCCGGTGGCCATAATGTGCCAGCGGGACAATTAACGGCAACGGCCAGACAGCCGGGCTATGTAAATACGGCCAGCACAGTCAATTAAATTCGAACTCGGCCCTCCGCGCTTCGCCCTGTGCACTCGACACTCGGCGGAGTGTTAAAGCGCTGAAATCGAGTCGAAGCCAGCCGGCTGAGTCCTTAAACCAGGCGGATAAACACGTCTACATATGCCCGGCAATTCGATTACATTTTTCCGTTCTTTTTTTTTCGTGTTCTATTTTGTATTCCGCCGAACAAAATTTGTAATTCAAATTAAAAGTGCAAATAGTTTTTTATTGCAGACGCGAGCGTTAGGTATATTGCACTTAAAAAAAGAGAGACATGAAATTAAAATAAAATATTTACTTAAATAACAAATGTGTAAATAAAACTCGTGGCTTATATTTATTTAACATTTTCAGCTTGAGTTTGGTTTTTCTTTTAGAATAAAGAGTCTTACATTCTTGATTGTTGGTCATTGATTTAAGGATTTATTAATTTTCAGAAAACTAGACAATAAATATAATAAAATTACACCTATATATGTACCTTTTTTTTTAATTTTTACAACAAAAAATAAATTGTTTTAAATTATCAAGTAATTCCTTGTACATTTTTATATTTGTGTTTCATTCAAGGTAATTTTCCCATTAAAGCTTTATGAAATCTTAATAAATAACTAAATAATAATTTAAAAAATTTTGTTGCATGATTTCGAATTTTAATTAATATTTTAATATATCATCTTCAAATAATAAAAAAGTAAAATTATCACGGGAACTTCTTCAGCCCTAAAATAAGTTAGTAAATAATAATTTAATAATTTTTGTGGCATAATTTCGAAGTTTCTTATCTTCAAATATTTAAATGTTATGATATTTCAATAGAAGAATTTGCACAGCCACTTAATTGATTCTAAAATAAGTTAGTAAATAACATTCTAATAATTTTTGTGGCATGATTTTTCAACATTTTATACCGGAATATCAACTCTTTCTGATTTTTAGGACGACCTATGTGCTATTTTCCAGACTCAGGACCTCGAAGGCCTCCTGATTTTTGCTCCTAGTGGTATTAGAGTGAAGGGGAGTGGAGTAAAACTGGGGACAGGATCTGTGGCAGGCAACAAAAGGCATACCAAATTACTGGTGAAGCGTCTGTCTCAGTCGGGAAAGTGGCCGGGAAAAGGCCGAGCCGAGCCGGGCGAGTCCTTTGCAAAAGGCAAATGAAACGCAGTCAGTGGAAATGACGGCGCTCGGCGCGACTGAGGAATGGAGGCAACTAAAAAATGGCTAAAACAAAGATGAAAATAGAAAATGCCGCCACATCTGAATGCTGTGGAGCAACAATGTTGCATTCCACTTGGGCACTTTGTTAGGACTTTGTATATATACCCAAGCTATATGTATATGTATATGCTATATATGCAGCAACAGTCATATTGTGGCCACACACACACTGTACAATAGGAGGGGCATTAGGATGGGGCTAAGGGATAAGGGGCCCGCCGAGTGGGCTCTGGGACAAAAGGGCGAAAAGTAAAAGCCACGCAGGCATTTGGCACGGAAAATATTTTAAAATTCCAGCAACGAAAGTGCAGACAAAACTCTTAAATGACGAGCAGCACGTGCCCAAATAAAGCGATGCGCATAGTTCGAGGCAGATCCTTCGTCCCCATTTATATACACACACACACTCATGCATACAGGGAGCGTACATGGCTTGGATGAGGACTTCCTGGTGGCTTCGACTCAATTTCGGCTATCCTGGCTAACCGGGTAGGCTTTCTGCTGACTCCTCAATGTGTCACATCGTGCAGCATTAGATTGGACTGACTCTCGAGTCGGCGATGCAGATGTGTGACAAGTGCATATGCCACCAAATCGAATCGAAAATGGCTTATTTATCCTGATATATTGATAAACATCACTGCCACATGGCAATGGCCATGGCCATGGCAACAGAAAGGCGAACAAAGTTAGTCTCGGGGAAGAAAGTTCAATAAACATTCTGAATAGATTGCCATTTCATTTTTCACAGTTTATATTTCTTGCAAACTACAAAATCCAATTGCTTCATATCCTTGGCTCAGTAAATATTTACCCTCTGAAGCATTTTCACAATTAAATTTTCAGCAAGAAAATATTGAAAATGGGAGCCAGTCTGGTGTGTTCTTCATTAAAATTATTCTGGTGAATTAAGGAATTTCGAAATGTTTACCAAACCATTCCCTATTATCATATATACCTCTTAACTGCGTAATCGTGAAGCGTAATATTCGCATTGATAATCATTTAAATGAACCTTGTGCAGATGCCAGGATTTTTATGGTTGGAGATTATCCCAGAAGAACCCGGAATCAGAGCTCATTATATGGCTGGATATCACAACAAATGGCAGCTAATTAAAGTTGGCCGAATAATTTACAGATTTATGCACTCCAGAGGCCTTTTTTCGCATTCGGTTTAAATTAAGAAATTTGCATAAAATAAACATTGGAATTTACGAGAAATCACGCAATATTTTTACAATCTAAGGCCAGCAAAAATGATTAAACCAAAAATAAAACGGAAAAAATTAAAACAACATAAAAACCGGTCCTCACACCAGCCAGCCTGATTGGATGGGTTCGGATTGGTTGGCCGGATGTCTAGCAATAATCAATCAAACGTGAAATAAATGAAAATATGCTGAATAAATCGAACAACAAATCGTTGTCTGACTGCTATTCACTCCTTGTTTCCTCCACATTGCTGCCTCTCTTTTTTCTCCGATCCGTACATATTTTCGTATTATTTATTTATTTTCATAGCTGATGTTGGTGTTGTCTTGGCTTTGCTGCTCTTTAATACGACTTCCTGAGCCATTAAATTTTAGCATAACAAACAAAATACTTTCCGACCATTTCCGTTGACTTGTTTCACTGACATTTAAGCGACACAAAAAGGGGAAGCACCCAAAAAAAATAGGAACACCCGGAGAATAAAATTGACAAAAAGGCAGGGCATTGAAAAAAATTGTAAGAGAAATATATGTCTAAAGATAATTTAAATCTTAAATTAAATGTAATTATTTTTAAAATAGAATAAAAGGAACTATTAACAAATTATATATATTCATTTTCCTCCTTCAAAATGTATTACAAATCGGTATTCCAGCTTTCAAATAGAGATCTCTAATATTCTTTGAAGTAAAGACTTGAGAATTATACAATCTAGGCATTTGAAAGCTCCAAAATATTATTTTTGATTCAACGAAATTTGCTCTTAATAAGTAAATATGTTCATCCTTGCATACCTTTTTGAGTTTTTGGCATGATCTAGCCAGCAAATATTTGTTTTTGCTAAATTAAAATGATCAAATATAGTACAAAACTTGTCCTTTTAGATATACAATTTTTCCCACTGCACAAATGGCAAAGTGCAGTAAAAAATTTGTTGAAATATGCGACGAACGGTGGAAAGTTCCACCCGAAAAAAAGGATCCCAACGAAAATGCATGCAGCGAACTGCTCGCCGTTTTATTTGCACTTCAATTTTGCCCTCGACGACGACCGGCGGCGCACTTTATGGCGATTGCAATCCCAGCTGCACTCGGCTAACTGCACTGCAGTGCAGTCCAAGTCCAAGGAGTCGCGACTGCCAGGACTTGGTCCTTATTCCTGGCTTCATGCTCCGTGCTCCGCGAACTCAAACTCGCTAGACAAGTGCTACTTACGGCTATTTTATGTTGCGAAATGTCCTTTGGAGCTTATCAGCGTTTAACATCGGACAGGAGTCAGCCCAAAAATAATGGGCAGGAGCACAAAAAGCAAGCTGCAGGTGAAATGCAAACGAAATAAAATCATGTGACACTTTGTGGTTAATAACACGAGGGGCTGTCCCTTTGTCTCGACGGGAACAAGCCCCGAAAAACCGGGACAGCCCATAACCCACACAAGCCCCCAACCAATTGGCCTCGCTTTTCGGGGTTGGCGGTGATTTAAATGCAAATTTATCGCCATGCAGCCGCAAAAAAGGTACGAAAAGAATTATAAACGACCCCACAAAATATAAATAAATGGACACACATGCAAAGCGTAAACAAAAAAAGTAAAGAGATGTAATAATAATATTTACAAAATGTCTGCACGCCGCCGACTCCTGACGAGAACATTTTAATTTTTCGCATTTACATTTACATTTTGATTAAACGATTTGCATATCGCCAGCCGGCCATCCCATTTAGGGCCAAACTGATTAATTTATTGAATCCAATTCGATGATTAATTAGACGATCCACCGACACCCTTAGCCTGCTTCTTCTTCTGTGCGGCCAAGTCCTGCCGTCTGTAGAGTTCGAACAGGATTCTGGCTTGACGCTTGGCCACGTTGTGCATCCAGTACTGCTTCCAAACCAGGCGTCCGCTCACCCAGATGTAGTAGGCTACCAGGGTACCCATCGCGGCCAGGCAGGCGGCGCAGCTGTAGACCAGCGAGATCCGGCCCCAGGTCAGCTCCATCTGGTAGATCCGCTCACGCGCCTTGAACACCACCAGGCAGTAGCTCAGCGAGAACAGCGTGACGTAGAAGTAGATCGAGTGGTAGAAGGACGCCAACTGGCGGAGCACCCAGTCTACGGAATCAAAGCTCATGGTCGAGTTGGGAAATATATGGATTATTCCGATTTATAACTTTTTAGCTTTAGATGCTTGAAGGCAAAAGCAAAGTGAGTGATTGGAATTTATTGAAGCCTTAACAAACAGGTGCTACGATGTTTAAAAAAATGTATCATAATTAATGGATTGATATTTAACGTGAATTTCAATATGTGATAATTACAACTATTATTCTGTATCTTTTTATCGATATAATTCTTGTTGGCTGATTTTTATTTTTCGATTAATAAACCTTCTTAGCTGAAACCGTATTGTAAGAATTGGTAAATTTAATTTCAGCTATTATTCTCTTAAATTTAAAACAAAATAAAAGTTGTTTTGAAAATATTTAATCGATATATTTATTGTATCGATAGTTTAGTTATGTTATCGATTGTTGTCGATATTTTTGACTTTATGACATACGAATCATATCTCGATATATATAAATCCGATACAAATATGTCTTTTGCAAGAAAGTTTAGAAGTTATTCTTAAAAATATATTTTCTCTGAAATCTAGCCTTTAATTTTTAAATATTCAGTTTCGTTTATAAATACAATTATTGCAGGTTAAACAATAAAATTAGTGTAACAAATAAGCCAAAGGAAGGGCATATGTTTCGGTTGGCTCTCGGTTGCACACATGGTTGGCTCATCGTAAAAAATGAGCTATTTTATGTTATTTTTATTAGTTTGAAAAAATCTGAAATTAATGTCCCATTTCAAAGTTATTGTTCCTCCGTGTATTGGAACTTCAACCATCCCCGTGGTTTTATCTCCCTCCGAACTGAACTGAATGTGCTAACCAAATGTGGAATTTCGCACAAAGGCCGCGCTCACTGCTCGTCGTTAGTCATTCGCCCGGGCGGCGCGTCGCGTCCCTCTGCGTAGTGAAATTGTTGTTTAAGTTTGCCATTTTTCAACAACTCATCAATCTGTTCGACCTGCTATGCGTTCCGGCCATAGTTTGCCTGCCAGGCTCAGTTCCAGCCGCTCCTTCCGCTTCGTCCGTCCTTCGTCCTGCCGCCAGTTACCGTTCCTAACTTATGCGAGGCACGCACTCTCACCGCAAATGCAGCAGCATCAGTCTTCGTCTGCAGCACAATTGCCCTTCACCGATGTTTTCCCATGCACGGGGAGAAATAATTATGGTCCTAGATAAAGATTTAAATATTTCGTATTTCCTTTTTCGCCTAATACAAAAAAGTTGAATGAAAAATTTATAAAAAATAATATTAGCCATCAAACATATTTATTCGGTATTACGATTTTTATTTTAACTGCTAATGAAATACACAATTCTCAATAAACTCCTTGATGTTAAAAGCCGAAAATATAAACATCTAGGACTATAATTCACAGTGATATTTTCTGAACAAATATGGCAGACTGACTGACTGGCTGATGGGCCTCAAAGTGGCAGGAAAGCCAAGCCAAGCCAAGCCAAACCAAACCAAACCAAACGAAACCTAACCGCCTGTCGCCAATGACGGTAAACTTTTTTATTATGTATTTGGCGCTTTTATTATTCATCTATCATCGCTGTTATAGTTTAATAGAAAGTTTAAAAGTCATCATCGTGGCATCGGCATTGCCAATGACTTGCCAAACAGCCGTGCGCCATATGTTGTTTGCCTCCGATCCGATCCAGCATCCAGCAACTCCACTCCACTCCCGTTTCCGGCAGCGTCTCCGGCTCCTTCTGGGACTCCTTCCTCCCTGGCCCTATCTCCACACGATGCTGGCCAAAAGGCATTTGGCGGGTTCTGGCCTTCAGCCAGCTCAGACGGCAGATAAACAATTAAATTTATGCAGCGAACGTTTCATTAGCATTCGAGGAAACCTCCTTGTTTAGTTTGGCCCTATTCCTTAGGACCGAGCCGGGCCGTTAGTGTTAATTAACTTGGCGCGAATTCAAGTGGCCAAAACAAACGAAATGGGAGGCCCGCTCGCCCTTTGAACTTTCCTTGGCAACTAGACATGGCGGATGCGGCTCGTAAAATAGCACATAATGTTGGAAACATATGTATTCATCCAGGAAATATAAAATACTTGCAAATAAAATATTAAAACGTTGTATTAAAGAGGTAAATGTGAAGTAAATCTATTATTTTAAGTTAATAAAATTCGCAACCCTTTCGCTTCACAAGCTTTATCCCCGTTTACTTCAATTTTAAACAAACCATTGTGTTCCTCTAGTGCTGACCTGCTTTACATAGACGGGTATATATGTAGGAATCCAGGGATATATACGGTTCGGTGTCGCAAATTCAATAAAACTGCAACTGACCATGAGACGTTAATAGGGCCATCGGCTACGCATGCAAAAAACCAACACAACCGCAAAGTGTTTCTAATAAATTTTGCACCAGCAACTACAACAAGTGTTTAAATTTATCGCATCTGCGATTTACTCTACGTATGGACTTTCGCCATCCCGTTCGCTCGGACTGAATAAACAATATTTTATATGAGCCAAGCGCCCGGGGTCCGCTCGTCCAACTCGCTTGGCCATCGCATCGCCCGTTGGCGCTAACTAAACGATGCTGAACATCGACATCAGCACAAAGGGGATAAATACGACTAGGGGATACTGTAATAAGTATCAAAGGTATATAATTTGCGCTAAAAAAATATTTAAAAAATAACTATAATGCTCGGATACAACTGCCATTCTAGCTTATTTAATCCCAAGCTTATCAAGATATTTTCTTTCCTAAAAACAAGGGAACAGGCATAGGTCCAAATAACACTTACACAAAATATAATCATAATAATAGTAGTGAATAGACACTAATTAAACCTAAATAGGAAGTAGGCATTCTGTCCCGAAAGCTTTCAATATTTAATGTTCAGAGCAAGGGACTCCCAGAACTTTTCTTACATCAATATTTACACTAGAATCGTTAGCGTTTGGTTTCCAGCCGCCCTTTGGCAAAACATTGGTCCTTCGAGCCGGATAGAGCTAGCTTCCTATAGAATATAAAACGTAACCAGATCGATAACAAATTCAACGAGTAACCAAGCATGCCCAATCTTGAGTTGCAGGATTATAGGGTGTAAAAACCACGAAGAGCAATTATGATATCGGGCATGATTTTGTGGGCAATTGGCTTTAATGGCCACCAGGCCAGTCCGAGCCAAGTGCTGTCGCCAGCAGCAACAAGGCCAGAGAACTGGAAGCCGTACAAGCGGCACCAGAAATACAGTCAGCATTGGGTTCAGCCTTGTGTGTGCGAGTGAGTATTCCCCACCGAATTCCCGGTGAAACCCCCTGCTCTCGACGGACTCTAACCGCTGGTCTATATGTACGTGTGAAATTTATTTAAATGCTGCCAAAAGGCAACAGCAACAGCGAGGAGCAGGAGCTGGAACTGGAACTGACGATTGGCCTCCGTTTCGGGTCTAAAGTGTCGCCCCTTTTGTGTGTTATTAGCCTGGGCCTGGGAACTTGCCAGCAAGTAAGGCCTAGACTCTGATGCCTATCAGAAGCAGGGGTTATACACGAGGAAAAACAATGATAAAATAGTATAAAAATGTCCTCCAGCTAAACAAAAAGAAACTATACTTTATAAAAACATTAATACATTGTATTAAAGAAAAGCTGCTAGGTATTAAGTGTATTGGACTAAGAAGATTCATTCAAATTAATAATTTCTTTACAATTAAAAAATATTTTTAAGGTTACGGTAGGTTTAATTTATTGTGCATATTTTAAAAGAAAATAATAAACTTTGTTCAGAAAGTAATTATTAAACCAGCTATTGTTACAAGTTTCCCCCTGTGTATACTCCAAGGGAGCCAATCTGGACCGGCATCCCTTCCATTCCCCATGTCCTACCGCTGCTCTTGATTTTTGCTCCTTTTTTGTTGGCTGCTTGCAATTTATTTTTATATTGCCTTACATGATAATCGTTTGCATTAAAAATCGCCTGGCGTTGTCTGGCCGTCTGGCAGTTGCCTTTGCCAAAACGTCGTTGTTTGTATTTATTTATTATTCAAAGTGTTATCGGTGACAGAGCAGTGGTGGCGGAGTGCCGGAGTGGCGGAGGAGGATGGGGGCGTATCTGCTTCCGGATGGGGATGGGCATACGGAGGTATGGCAGCCGAAAACCCAAAGGATTAGTTATGATAAATGTGTTTTATAAGCGTGACAAACACACACAGGGAGCGGGAGAGCGAGCCCCCAGACCAAAACAACAGAGAAGGCAAACAACGGAGAGCGGGTCGTGTCCCATTTTAATGCACAGATAATGAGTTCCTTTGTTGGCAATATGTCAAATCGCTAGGCCAATATTTCAGTCCCGAAAGGATTGGGATTGGGATCGGGATACATTTTGCCATTTGCCGTTTAGCATTTACCATTTACCATTTACCATTCCACGTTTGCCATTTTGGCGCTTTGTGTAGGCGCGTTGAGTCGTGTTAATTGGGAGCCGGCTCGGGGCAACTACTGGATGAGATTAGTTGGGCAAGATTATATGTATAAATCAGTGGCATCAATTCTGATCAGTTACGCAAGACAAGCCGCAGAATGGCAGCCTGATAAATGCGGACGTGGCGGAGCTTGAGAGGAGAAATCAATTAAAAACGCTTCACTCCGACTTATCCTTATCCTTGTTGCGGTTGCTGCTTTTCGGTTGCCATAAGGACGATGGATTCTGCTGGTAGGCATATCGAATAAATCAATGCATTTGCCGCAATAATGCTGTCATGTGTGGTTTGGCATACTCAAAACTAAACCACCGGCTGTCAACCATAGAATTTTACTAATGAAGTCTTTCAATTGCTGGAAATAATCTTTGCTTAGAATTATATTGGGATTTAACAAACCAGAAACTAGGTAAGGCCATTAAATATAATTTTAGTATGTACATGGATAGTCTTACTTAATTCTAAATTCTATTTCGTTCAATTTGCATGGAGTTTAAATTATATAAAGACTAGAGAACATCAATTAAAACAGACTGACAAACAAACGGACTGAAGACTTTGTATGATTTTAAGTTGACAGTTATTTGCAAACCTTAAGTAAATAAAATGTATTTTGTAAAAAGATATATAAACATAAAAATAAATAATTAAATTTACCTTCTCTACCACCCGGTTATTTATGGTCCCAAACATCATAGTTATAGAAATATAAGTTTAATATAAATGAAAGAAACTAATGAAATTGTAGAAAATTCATCGTTAAAAAGTCCATGCTAAAGTTTTTTTTAAGTAGCTTATAAGCAAAATACCTTTACATTGTAATACCTAAATGTGGGATAGAGCAACCTCAGAACTTTATAAGCCTTGAAGTACAGTTCCCTCGATTATTGTTGCCTCTGCTTTTAGTTTCCATTCACAACTGCTGAAATGGGAAAAATGCAATTATGTAAGTCAGCCAGCATAATCGATTAATGCTTGGCATTGATGTAGCTGCTCCTGTTCCTGCGCCGCTTGCTCCTGCTGCCTCTCCTTCATTATTCCTGGCTCCCTCACATTTCCTCGATTGTTTTTGTGTGACTTTTTGCTGGAGCTGGTGGCTGCGCATGAGTAAATGTGAATGTGATTGCCTTATCAAGACGTGGGTACATAGGTGCTTATAAATTCGATTAAATTAACGCCACGCCCACTGGGATAACCTTTCGGGGGACTGCTCTGCTGGCGGTAATTTCAATTTAATCGCGTGCCCCGAACGCGTGACTGGCGATGTGCCGGGCTAATAAATATTTCACTTATTTCACGATTTTCACGCCTACTATTTGCTGATATCCCCCCGCCGCGCCGCGTCGCAGCCGAGGGCCACCTGCGAGTGAATTGTTACAAAACGTTTTCACCATTTTTCCTGTCAGCGCTTTGTGCTCTAAGCGAGTGAGAGTGTGTGTGGCAAGGTGGCCAGTCAGGACTCAACACAGTCCGCACTCCAGAGTGCCAGAGTGCCTGAGCTCCTGAGCGCCTGAGTGCCGCCTGCCAAGTGCCAAGTGCTGCCGGCGGCTTCGTCTCTCGAAATGAGTTGACACTTTGCATGTCAGTGTAATTTTGAAATATTAATCATACGGCATGTGCAGCTCTGGCGACGATGACTGCCGCCGAATGGCAATGTTTGCTTGGCATGGCATGAGCATGAGCTATAGTCCCGTTCTCCCGTAGTCCTCCAGCAGGCAAAGCAGCTAAAAAAGGAGCTGTGCTCCGGCAGGATGATGATGAGGCCGAAACTATTGTTGCTGCCGCATATAACGTTACAGGCGCACATTAAGCACACTCAAACCAGTAGGAGCCCGACCAGAACCAGAACAAAGGAGCATTGGCTGCATAATCAAATAGAAACTGTTCGCCCAGTGTTAAGTGAGCCAAGTGCACAGCGAGAAATTGGGTGAGAGTTCTTGGTAATTAATGAAATTAAATTAAATATTCTTTAATTGATTTAATGTTAGTATGTTTGCAAAGTGCAAGCATATTATGGAAGTTACCCTACACACGAAGCATTAAGACGAGCGAGAATAAAAAGGACTCAAGACGACGAGTAAATACGACGACTAAAGACGACGAGTAAAGACGACGTGTCGTGACGAGTAAAGACAACAAATTGAGATGACGAGTAATGACGACGAGTAAAGATGACGAGTTAAGAGGACGTGTAAAGACAACGAGTAAACACGACGTATTACGCCCAGTAAATAAAAAACGGCTAGTAAATATAACGAGAAATAACAACGAGCACTCTACTCTCAGGACGACGAGTAAAGACGACGAGAAACAGATCAATCCAGATGGGACTAAGAGAGAAAGGATAGAATTCAAGTTTGACAATAAATAGTTATTGTCATAATTCAAAACTTACATATTCCATTTAAGCATTTTTAAAATAATATTTTCTTATCAAAAAGTTAAATAAAATCATAATTGTTGTGAGGTATGTTATTTTTAAGTCTTAAAGTATAAACTATGTATTTATATACCAGAATTTTCTCTCGCTGCCTTGCCCTGACTAGTCGAGGTGGCATAAAGCAATTAGTGTTGCATTTTATGGCCTTTAATGTGGTAATGGTTTCGGGTAATTAACAATTATGTCTAACTACAAATGCGACACGTTGCCGATTGCGTGCGTTGGCTGCCTGGCTTCGTCCTTGCCGCCGCCGCCCCTCGCCATTTCGTCCCCCGGCCTTCCCCAGAGGTACTGCCAGTCCACAATCTCAATCTCGTGCTACTTCCTTCTTGAGGTTATTACAAATTTTGCATATTTCAAGTGGCTACCGAAACTTGCTTTTACCAGGCTCCGAGGGAAACTTCATTTCCATTTTCCAGCTCCGGATCAGAAGCAGGAGCAGGAGCAACTGAACAAAGCAAATTAGCCTTGGCTGCGAGAAGTAACTAAGTGGTTTGCTTATTGTTAGTTCGTTTTGCCATATTAAAATTTCAGAAATTTGAGAAATTTACCCAAGCTGCACACTTTTAATGTGCAGTAACTAGCAACTCGCAATTTGCAACAACATCAGCATCCGGGTATCCCTCCAGATTAATTAGCCATGCAAAATGTTGCACTCCCGGATGAAAGCGGATTGAAATGGAGTGGGTACTAGGAGGGGCAAAAAAGGGGCTCCGGATTGGGCACGCATATCGCAAAAATGGCCAAAAACCCGTCGACCTAATGAGCCACACACAGCATTGAGAATAATAGCGCACATTGTGGGTCTACTTCTGGCCTTATGCGATTCGAATGATTTATATATCCATTTGTGTGACCCGCAAATTTGGGTTCGATTTAAAATTGCACTTTGTTTTGGGGAAAATTAAGGTGGGAATTTTATTGTGGCATATGGTGCCAGATTATGTTTAAGCTAAAGTTATTCCTGGAACAAATAGTAACTGACTAAATTATATTAAACAATTCCAACTCTGTTCTTTCTAAATATAATTTAATTTATTCTTCAAACTATTAAAACAAATAATTACTATTTTTACATTACAAATTACATAAGCGAGTTTATAATTAAGTCATGGAACCAATATATTTATTTTCTTTTAGTGCAATTAAGCTCTATTATCGTCAATGAAATGCTTAGATCTGTAACCAATAGTGTATAATACGACTTTAATATCCTGAAGATTTTGATAATGATATTGATAATAATATATAAATATAAAGTAAGCCAAATTTGCCAAATTACTTTCGTTTTTCCTAAGGTTATATACAAATGTATACAACAATATTAAATCAATTATTTAAAACAGAAACAAATTCTTCTCAGCTTAGTCATTCCAGATTATTGTTTTAAGTCTATTTAAACCTTATTATTGGTAAATATGTTTTATATACCAAATCATTGGCAGTATATAAACGCCTGCAGCTATAAATTTATTTATTTAAGCCACTGCTAATGCTGAATTAAGCAGCCACCGCCAGGAGAGTTAATGTCCTAAAGCGGAAATTTAATTTTAAGCGGCTGCAAGTGCTCCTTTAGCCATAATTAAAAAGCCCCAACCTAATGGGCTCAGTGCCCCACAGCCACATCACCGTTCACATCCATCCCGCAACCGCTGCCACAAGCCGACTGGCATTCGCAATCCCAGTCCCAGTCCCATTTACACTCCCGACTCGACTCGCAGGGGCTGGACGCACTGCTCGGTGGTTGCCAGTGGGTCCTGGGACACTGCAAAAGTCTATTAACGTACATGAATCTGTTAATTTCGCTGATGCAATTTCGGCTCAATTTATTGTGCACCCACAAAACACAATAAAAAAAAGAGAGGAGAGGAGAGCGAATGGGCGAGCAAACGAGGAAAACGAGCCGAAATTGAAAAGCCAAAGTACATAACAACAAGCTGGCGGCCGACGCATGCCCTGGCCCCCAAATGCCAATCCCAGGCGCGAAAATCAATATAAATATGCTCGGCACATGGCCATGGAGCCACCCGGCCCCCTTGGACCCCTCGAACCTGCCCCTGCTTGCCCCTCCCTTGTCTAGGAACAGGACAATTTATGTGCATTTTGTATGCAGGCGGCTAAATAGACAAGGCTAGGCGAGGTCCGTGCTCGCGTTAGCAGCTGTACATTTACAAAAAATCCATTAGAAACTTTATTTTATTGCTTATCAGCATGTATTTGAAAATGAAAGCTTTTTAAACATTGTTAGTTTATCTAAAAAAATTTTTAAACACAAGCGCTTGTAAAAAACTGTTATACAATTTTTGTCATGTTTAAAAATTCTTTCTTTGCTGCAAACAATTAGGTCACTAAAAAAATCATTTCAAATGTATGCAAAAGACGTTTTAATTAAGTTTTTTTTTATACAGAAAATAGGTTGGGCTGTTCAAGAGTGAGTAAACAAAAAAAGTGATTGAATTTAGTGGCATTTTAAAAAAGTTCACTTAAATTGTCTTGTTTTTATCAATTTTGCTCTATTGCTCATTTTGTTACCTAATTGCTAAGTAGGTCAATTGCTCACTCCCCTGTTAGTCCTAAAATTTAAAACAAATCAATTAAAGATCAAGAGTGTTACTGAGTATGCAAAAGTGAGCAAATGTGTAAAGAACTGAGTAAGCAACTGAATGAGCAACTTAGCGATCAACTGTGTGAATAATTAAAGCAACTGAGCGAGTTGTTCCCTCACCAAAAAGGAAGAAAACTCAGTTGGTCTAATGTGTACACTCTTTACCCTACACTAGAAGGATATCAATCTATATAGAAAATAAAAAGTTTTTTATTGGATCGCCTCAGTTTGAAAGCACAGTTGAAGACTCGACTTACCTGAATGAGCAACTTAGCGATCAACTGTGTGAATAATTAAAGCAACTGAGCGAGTTGTTTCCTCACCAAAAAGAGAGCACGCTCAGTTGCTCTAAAGTGTACACTCGTTATCCAACACTAGAAGGAAATCAATCTATATAAAAAAAAAAAGTTTTTAATCGGATCGCCTCAGTTTGAAACCACAATTGAAGACTCGACTAACCATAGAAGACCTTTAATGCGTGGTAACTTCCATGTTAATTATCCGATTTCACTCAAATTTTTAGAGCTAATAATATTTATTTACTTTTGAACCGACAATAACGACTATAACTATACGAATTCCTGGTTTTCGAGGGCGGAATTGGGGGTGAAAAAATGTTAAAACAAACTTGCGTGCAAAAGATAAGAATGTTGTCTCCAAATCTCTTATAGTCTCCTAGATCTGTTGTTTCATATGGACAGACATGCAGAAGGACAGTAGCACAGACGGACATGGCTAAATCGACTCGGCTGGTGATGCTGATCCATAATATATTTACTTTACGAGGTCTGAGATGCCTCTTTTTGCATGTTACATACGTTGTCGGTTGGCAGTTAGTTATAATACAATTTCCTTATAAAGCAAGGTAGTTTTTATATTTTATTTAGCTACGTATGTTATGTAATTTAGTTATATACTTAATTTGTTCCCTAAGAGTCCTAGTCAAATTTTCTCCTAGTGTGGATGCGTGCGCCGCCGCTGAACTGGACGGACGAAGCATAATACAATGCCTGTGCCAAGGACACCGACGAGCGGCGGCAACCCCCAAATCGCACAGCTACGCCCGGTCTCTCACACGTAACGATAAAACTTGAAAATGCTGTTAGCTACGAAAATTTGCTGTCGGACTTTTGTCCGGGAGTAGACCTAATTTGACTGGCCCCCGTTGCCGGTGCGCCCCTGCGGAAAGGCACGCACCATTGCACTTGTATCTGTATGCGATGGCGCTGGCGATGGCGATGGCGCTGGCGATGCCGAATGCGTGCAATTGCAAATTTATGCACTGCGCTGTAAACAAGGCAAACATTTCCGCCATCGAGTGCCGCGGCGGCCCTCGCCCTCGCCCTCGCGCCAGTGCGAGTGCGAAATTCGAATGTGGCGCCCAATTGTGAATTATTTACAGCATACTTTGGGCCAGTCGCGGTGACTTTGACTCGATTCGGTGCCATTTGCGTCTGGTCAGCGACAAACCTAATTACAGTAGCAGTGGCAGGACGGGTGGGCGGGGTCCTGCAGCAGGAGGATCCTCCTTTGTCGACTCGTTTAGCCGCGCAAATTGCTGTCCATTCAGTTACGAGTCCTTTGCCACACAAACGAGCGAGGGTCCTGATGCATGCCGCACGCACGCACACACCTCTCCGACTCCGCATTCAGCATAACTTTCGCTCCCAGCGACAACTGACTTTTCAACTCCAGCCCCTGATCCCACAGCGGCTGGTCCTGTTCCCACTACTGCTGTCAAGTGGACAGCGTCAGGGAGCTGCTCCCTGCTCTCTTGGAAAAAAAGGAAATAAAAAACTGTGCAAAAACTGCCTGCTGCAAAATATTGTGCAATGCGCTGCCAAATACCAAAAATAGAAAAAGAAAATAAAAGTCGCCAGCAAGAGCAAGGCGCAGCAAGGACTCCTAAATACTGAATGGGCAAGGACACTCCTTACGAATGACTGGCTGGCTGAGCTAGAAAATCTGCAAAAGTATCAAGAACAGTAAGTACCAGAGGGATTTTACGTTTAAAATATTTTCAAAAGTGTAAATGCTAATTTTGTTCCCAGAAGTCCAAGGAAATACTGTATTAGTTTTATTAAAGTCTCAAAAAGTCAAGTTAAAATATCACTTTAACTATTATTTCTTAGATTAATCTTCATAAACAAATTAATTAAATTATATTATTATTTACTGAACATTTTATTAAATAAAATTTATATAAAATATTTCATGATTCTTAGACTATTTTAAACCTATGACTGCTCCTTTAAGAGCTCCTAGCCAAGTCTCTTAAGTTTCCCCCTAGCTTAATACACCCCTCGATACCTTGATACCTCGTTACTTCTGGCCAAGATGAGCACATCGAGTATAAACAGCAACAACGAAAACCTTTAACGGCAAATGTCGAACCTCGACCCTCGACTGTCGAACGTTGGGCGGCTGTTTATAGTTGGTAGTTGCTTGTTGGCTGTTGGCTGTTGGCTGTTTGGCCGCTGGCTGTTCCTGGCTGGGTTTCGGCCTGCTTTCCGCCGGTTTCCTCTGCCATTCCGCCGTGCTGGCCCCAAATGCGTTTGTCTGTCTGCCCGTACCCGTGTCTGTTTTATTTTACTTTTGCATATTTTTTGGCGTGTTTCAACTATACTGCGGCGCTGTCTCTACATTTTTCAAGTTGTCTGCGTTTGACGTGCACGGATGGGCGCTCCACTGCGTCGGCGGCGGGAGCAGGAACAGGAGCAGACCCAGAATACTCAGGAGTAGAGGGGCATGGACGGCGGCGGCGGTTGGCGTAGTTACAGTTTTGCCCATCGACTGGTTTCCCCCAAGCTTCATGCTGCCTGCTGCCTGCTGCCTGCTCCTTGCTCCCTGCTCCTTGCTCCTTGCTCCCTGCTCCTTGGTCCTTAGTGCGGTTGTGGTTCGTTGCTTGGTTATCGCCAGCGCCACTACTCACACAACCAAAGACCACTGCCGACACCACTGCCCCATCACCACTGCAGCGGCAAATACAGATGCACTTGAAGAAATCACCAGTTTCCAAGGGGAAAATCAATTAAAAGAAATATTTAATGCCTTGAAGGTTTCTTAAAAAGTTTAATCAAGTACCTATGACATTTATCTTAAATAAAATACAACCAAATTATTTATTTAAACCTAATTTACTTGGAGAAACACAATTTCCATGCAAGAAATTCCCTATTAACCTGCCTTAAGCTTTATATTAATCAACTTTAACTTTGTTCCTTTAACCAACAACCAATTTAATTTGATTTTAAGCTCTCCTTGCAAGATTTCCGGTCAGTGTACCTCGACTCAGGCAGCAACAACGAGTTGGGTGCTGTCGGTGAGCCTGTTTTTTAGTGCCTTCCGTAACCATTAAATTTTACGTTTTTATTAGCGCGCACACACACACTCTCACACAGGGGCACACCCCCTCACTGCCCTCCTTAACCTGCATCACCCACACCTACACCCCAACTACAACTACAACAATTTTTGAATATTTCCGTTTTGGCTGGCAGTTTTCGGTTTTCGGCTTGTCTACAAAATGCAGTTTTGCATGCACTTTGGCCCCCTTGGCGCAAAAAAGTCAACGCAAAAGAGACAATAATAAGTGCACAGCGAAAAGAAGCCAGCAACGGAACCAAAAGGAACACGGAAAACACACAAACACACACACACACAAAAAGTGGACACGGAAAATGGCGAAATTGCATTGCGCTCAGAAGTATGCTATGATTTCTTTGCTCGCTTTTTACCACGGCTTATCAGCGTCTCAAATCGCTGGGGCTTCGGTCGAGGGTGCAAGCCAAATTTAGCCAAGATAGCGAAATATTGTCGGGACCTCGGGCTACGAACCAAAAAAAAGAAAGAAGCAAACTTAGTATTTAACAAATAATAATAAATCGGAGACTTTAAGGAGCGTTCGAGAGCTGGCGGCCGGATGTTGCAGTTGCCATTGCAGTTGTGGGCGGTCCCAGGCCTGTCGTTGCAACCCCAAGCGGTTCGATGTTGAAGGGGAAGCGGAAAAGTGTGCGTTAGAGCCACTCAAGCTTTGCAGCCACCAGAAGGTAAAAGCTCAAACCTTTGAGGCCCAACATGGCCCTCCCAGTTCCAACAGGCAACATGTTTGGCATCCACAAAATTAGGTCTTCGGTTTGAAGCAGCTAAATAACTCTTATATACAGACATGACACTCGAAATATATCTCAAATTCCAAACAAACATTTTTGAGTAAATAAGAAATCATAAAGGCGCACAAAAACATGTCTAAAGAAGTCAAATATGACAGTTTATGTAAAGTTTTTATCCAACGGAGTAGATCCGCCACAAGACTCAAATCAGAGCTCAACCTTTCGGAACCAAAGCTTCAAAATTAGCCAAAATTAACCAAGGACAGGATGGATATGTGGCACATGCTGTGCATGCAGTCGCACGACTACTTCTGCATGAACTACCCCATCATCGCGATCTACAGCGGACTCGGATTCCTGGTGACCAGCTACCTGCACTACCAGTGGAAGGTCCACAACAGCGACCTCATCTACTGGAAGCACATGGCGGAGGCCTTCTCGGAGAACGTCGACTACTTCCAGCTGGCGATGCTGCTGGTCATATTCGCGATCAACACGATCTTTGTGTCCATCATCCTGACCTTCTACCTGCGCCCGCCCATCGAGGAAGACGGTGAGATGGGGGTTTGGGTTAGGGCGATAATTAAGCATATTTGATAATTTGATAAATTCTAATATATTTTTTATGTATAAATATTTATTTTAAAGGATATATTCTTTAAATATTTTTGAGTAAGGCATATGCTTTGCCCATATATTAATATATTTTTAAACAGATAGTTTATGAAACAAAAATAATTGCTTAAATTATTTCAGGTGAGATGTCGCTGCTGGAAATCAAGGATCGCTACTCCCGCTTCATACTGCTCACCCTGATCTCGCGCCTGGACAGGATCCAGTCGAAGCTGTCGGCCAAGCGAAAGAGCCTTACCCTGCAGCACCTTGCCAGGGCACACACGAACATGGTCAAAGCGGTGGCCCTGTTCCGCAAGGACGCCCGCAAGCTGATCCTGCCCAACGAATCGGAAATCATGATGCCCATTGAGGACATCTACGGCGTGCCCGAGGACAAGGAGCGAATGCTGCGGCGAGGAGGATACTACGATCTGACCATCGATATCACCGACGAGACCGTCAAGGGTTTGTTCAACGCCACGTGATGAGGATAGTTTCGCTGATCCAATTGCCATTTCCTCCCATTTATCCGATCCGGCTTAGATTCAGATTCCTAGTAAATTGAAGCCCAGAGCTCTAGTAAGCTGAAGTTCCTTTAATTGCCTTTATCTGCGGTCTTCTTGAAAGTGCAGTGCCGTCTTAAAGCCGTTTTATTGTCCCAATTGTTTGGCGCTGCTTTTGCCAGCTTTTTATGGCCGCATTGTGCGCCAAGCCAACAATAACGGCCCAGGCCGAGACAGTTGGAGCTGCGAGTTGCCAGCTCCGAGTTCCCGACTGCCACAATAACAATAAGAGAGCCAGCAACAGCTACAGAAACTAAAACTAAAATGCCAGCCCTTGTCTGCACGGCTCAAAACAATGTCTAATGTTGTCTGCGGCAAAATATTTTGCCAGCGTCTTTTTGTTTTGGCCGCTTTTTGTTTCCGTGTGTTGCCTCCTCTGGACAGGACTTGTCTTTAAAATTAGCTAAAAGGTTGGGGGGACTTCAAGTCATAAGAGGGAAGTTGGATTATACAGGCTACGGCTGAAAACAAGGACAAAGGTGTCCAATCTAGAAAGTGTAACATATTTAATACTATTTAAGAAAAAGGGAAAGTGAAATTATCCTTTGATAAAATTGTTATATAAATATTAATATGATTTCTGAGTAGCAATTTTAATTTAGTTTTCGTTTTAGTTAACTATTTCTGGCGATTTTACAGCACAATAACTAAAAATTAAAGTTTAAGCTTGAAGCTCTTACAAATACTAAATAAAACCATATTTAATTTTTATTATTATTAATTTTCCCCCTGAAGAAGTTGCTAATATCCATTTAAATTATCAATTCAAGACTCCCTTCCTTACTTGGGCAACAGTTGGCTCTCCAGAGGCATGAACACTGTCGGCATGCCCATATCCTTGTGTCGAGGACTTCAAAGCGTTGCACGCTTCGCTGGGCCCCAAAAAGTAGGCAACAAAAATCATAAAAATAATGAAACGAGCAAAACTCGAATGAAAACACGCACTTTTAACGAATTTTCGAAGCTAATGCGCGAATGCCTAAAAAGTGACAGCCTAATTTCGGTTAATGTGGCGTGTCCCTTGCCTTTGGCCATAGACACAGAGCACATAGGACACATAAATAGTCGCACGCACGTGTGGACTGCCTGGTAAATATGGGCGAAATGTGGCCAACTGCATTACTTCATTCACAATGCGCGTCTTTTTTTTGGGTCTGCTCGTCCTTTCGTCCTGGGCGAAAAAGACATTAAGTAGATTATGGTCTGATTGCATATTTGCGGATATGCGCGCCATAAACACATTCAGACGTGCTGCAACCGCAACAACAGCGAATCCGCGGAAAACACGGCAGCGCAACAGTCCAAAAACCAACATGGAAAAATCGCTGTAACGAACAAAAAAAAAAGAAAAACCAAATAGGAAAATCAAAAGTAGAAAAAATAAAACAGAACAAGAGCATAAAGAACGGGGAGCAAGTACACACAAAAAGAAATACGAACAAAACATGAAAACGTACGCGCATCTAACCGCAGACAAAATGACGCCTCGCCTGCCACGCCTTCCCGGCCCACTCTTATGAGCGTCACCCCCACTGCCTCTGCACTGTAAAAAAAATTTGGTATCTTTTCTCTAAGATTTCTGGATATTTTATATTTTTTGAAAGAACATTAAAGTGGAAAAAGCCTTTTATGTAGCTGATTATATTTATATTTTATTTATTCTATTTTAAAAATGTAAATAATAATTATTAAAATTTGTAATGTATTTATGTATGTAGGTATTTACCGTTTACATAATATTTGTATTTATTAATATGTTTAATTTGAATGTTCCTCTTGCTAAATTCTTTTAATTTTCTAAGTTGCTTATAATCCCTATAAAACATTATTTTCAAAATAATTAGTTGCTTATCAAAGAAAATTAGTTCAAGACACAAAAGTAAAGTTTATAATAAGGCAATAGCCGAAACATATATAAGTTTCCGGCAGGGTCCGTCGACTGAAACTGGTTTAAACTCAAATAAATAATGAAAAACACAAATTTTTTATTGTGATTGCTAAACCCTAGACACTTTTAAGGAAATCATAATCAGAATCAGTTGGTGGAATAACTCTATTATTATTTTTATCCTTCGACCAAAAGAGAAAACCCTATTTTCTCTCTGCAGCCATCTGCAGCTTTGCCTTTGGCAGCGGCTTCTGCTTTTAACTTGGTGGAAAAGCACAACAAAGGCGTCTATGGCTGTGTCTGTGTCTGCCGGAAGCAGAGAAAATTCTCCCAAAACACATGTAGCCTGCCCAGCGTGTGTGTGTGTGTGTCATAAACCCAAATAGCAGCTATTACTTTATCGCCGAGGCAACACCACAAAATGGCTGTCTATTGCAGCTAAATGCTGCCAGCGGCTTTTCCCCTGCATGTGTGTGTGCTAGTGGGCGAGGGATGGGTCAGGATGGAAGTGCCTTCTGGGAGGGGGCGGGCACGGAGTGTTAATTCGTTCAGGTGGAAAACGGGAAACGACCCGCAAGCAATAAACAAATAATCATAAATAATGTTGCCTTTTTAACATCGACTCTAAATTAGCTATTAATTGCACCGCCGTCACCACTAATTCCCACCCGCAGAATCGGTTAGACCCCAAAGTCCGCCCACACCTTTCCACTGCCACCCTCAACACCCAGCCACCCCGCAAATTCAGGGTTGGTGGGGCCATTCCAATCACAGTTGGTTCAATTAGGCTTACGCCTTTGTATGCAAATGCTGAGCCACATTAGCATAGTGCTGGTCCGAACTATGGATGGGATTTGGATGTGGGTTAAACGTAAGGTTACCGAAAATAAAAATTGGGAAAAAAGGATTTTTAGAGCAACATAATTATTTTCACAAACAGAAACGGAGGCTAAAGACTTTTTCCTTGCTTAACTATCTCTCCTCTTTTTGTTTAGAACAAAATTATAAAAATTGGAGAATGTGTTTGTATACTAAAGAATATTCAGAAAATAAAAACAAAAAAAATTTCATGGCCAGTCACAGACAAATGCCCAATTATTTTATACAAAAATTCAGTGCAGCTTGCTGCTAATTTAAACACCTAATAAAATGTGATTACATTTTAAATGGAAGGTCTTATTGGAAGGTCTGTTACAGACAGTTGCATATTTATTGTATTTGCCTGGAAGGTATAATACGTTTTAAAACCAATAAATAATAAAAGGAAACCCCTCTATTAAACTGTAATTAATAACAGCAATTACTATTTGCACTAATAAACCAGTGCAATAATTGCCTTCAAGAGGTTAGCCCTTTTCCGCCAGCTTTAAGGATCCTTCAAGCCCACTGTGCCTGGCGAGGGGCACTTTAAATTTGATTTGATATGATTGCCATGCAAAGGATAATTTCGCAGCGTGGAGGATGGCTTAGCATATGCACACGGACTTCAATCAGCTATGTAAAATCTATGTAAAATATTTATATTGCACTGATGCATCCTGGGGGAGCTAGGTCGGTCGATCCGGCTGCGTGCGTATCCGTAATCAGGAGCACGGCACGGCACAGCGCAGCACGGATGGCCTCAAGAAGCTGGAGCCGGAGCCGGAGCCGGGTGCGGCTGGCAAGAATTTGCATAAACATTGCAGATACATGCCTGGCAGATGAGATACATTCCACCCCGCTCCCTTTCCTTACCAGCTCCGCCTCCCGTCGCACTTGTTATGACATTTTGATTATTTATTTAGACAAAAGAGTTGGCTCGCCTCGGTCCGGTCGAGTTCCCAGCAGCAGTATGTGTGTATATGACTTGAGTCCCGAGTATCCGCTGCACCGCTTCCCCAGAAATGCCAACGTAAATAGTTTGTTTTGGAAGAAACCCTGAAATTATTATCAAATAAATAAGTGCTCGAGTTAACAGAAGGGCGGTCCAAGTCGATTCGCAAAACTTTCGAGTGCCACGTTGTTTGGATTAGAGTTGGGCGTAGGTTTTCCTTTACTTAACTCGTGACACGAAATGCATAATTTGGGCATAAAGTAGTTATAAATAATACCCAATAAATTTTAAATAAAAATAACATTAAAAAGTAACATTGTTTGGGAAAATTTAGCTGATTTCCTGCTGAATCAACATGTTTTAGTTGTTCCAAGTATCCTCATCAGTTGCCCACGGCATTAGATACTATAATGATAAAATTCGTGCAATCGGATCAACAATTCGGTTCCGATCCCAAGAATAAAAGGGAGAAGACTTCAAAGAGCAAGCTCTCTCTTAGCATATCCGGTTTATCGTTTCTCTTATGATTCCATGAGTGGAAGTCGGATAGAAAAAATTCCACACTTTCTTAGAGTGCAGCTAAAAAAACTCTCTCGTTCGCTATTGCTTGTACGATGCAGGCAACCCGTGAAACTGCGAGCGAAAGAGAGATACTCACGCGGCCAAATCTAATAAAATCTTATAAATCTTCTAAATACAAATAAAGATTAAGCTTTAAATTATAAATAGTTTAAAGAATCCCCTCGCCCACGTGACACGCTCCCATCTCCAATTTTAAACACAGAAGCTGATAGCTCATGTGCGTCCTTGTGGCAACGCAATTTGCTGGCAAATCTATGGCTGCAACTTTGTCTGGACACTCTGCTTTTGAGTTGGCCAAACAAAATTGCCTCAAATGCAGCATAAGTAAATGTTGGCAAATAAATATGCATGCCCTGATAGAGAGATACCCGCACAGGAGTGCTCGCCCCTTTTCGGGCATATTCCTGCATTTTTCATGGCTCCGGTCATTGGTAAGGAGTTTGAACGAGACGCAGCCAATTGTGGCCAGCATAAATCACTTAAAATTTGTGCCAAACAAATACGGCCAAAGCCACAGGATCCTGGAAGCCGGAAAACTAGACTCTCATGGCAAAAGTCAGATGCAAAAATGCTTATGCAAGCCAAACAAGTTTAAATATTTATGCAAATCAACTGCAAGTGAAAAATTTTTAAAGTTTAATAGCCATAAATGCCTTAAACATTCAAAGCAAAACGTTTGAAATTAAACAAAACTATAAATAATTGAGGCTATCAAGGGGAGAATTTCACGGAAATTAAAGGTCATAAATAAACGAGTATAAATAAAAGCGACTGGCTTTAAAAGTGGTTTATACTGGCGGGTCGAGTTTAATGTCCCAGAACCGTCGAGGCTAAATGTTTTATTTTAATCAAAACCCTTAAATAATTGCGGCTGTCGGGTTAAAAAATATCAACAGCAAGGAAAACAAATTGTAAGTAATAAATTTGTAAAAAAGCTACACAATATACTCCTTTAAGGATTCTTATACTTTCCATTTTTACGAAAAAGGTAGATTTTTATTAAAGGAAACTCCAAAATCTACAGGAAATCTAATTACTTTAAAGGCGTCATATTCAAATGGTAAGAGACGAATATTTCGGACTGCAAGTAACTAAAGCTATCAAGATGAGACTTAATTTGTCTAAATTAGTCTAATTGAAAGCAATAAATTTGGGGAAAAAAGTGCTAAAGAACTTCAATGAAGACTGACGTATTTTCTGCACAGAGCTAGCTCCCTGCAAATCCCCAGAAACAAAGGGTTCTCTGATTTAAAAAGTAGTTTATATGTGCAGGAATAAAACGTGGATTAAAGCACCCCAATTCGAGTTGCAGAAGCGAAATGACAGAGGGCCTCGAGGCGCATATGCAAAATGGAAACTTTGCTGCCACTCAGCCAACTGCAGAGCCACATCCACATCCACAGCCAGATCCACATCCAGAGACCAATGTGTCGTATGCGCAACGTATAGTAAAACTTGGCCAAGCGTAAATGGATGCATCTTGGCAGCAGGCTGTAAGTGCCAGACAGAGAGAAACACAGAGAGAGAGACAGATAGAAAACAAGAGCGAGAGGGAGCAACGCTCAAACAAAACATGATAACAATTAAAACTTTGTACACTTGGCGTATTTACATTATTCATTTTGCTGTTGGATTCTCTTGTCACATTTCGCCCCACTTCCCCAGCATTCATTTTTTACACTTCTCCTTTTGTTGCATGCCACATTCATCTGCAGACACACATCTACATGTGTCCATGGATCCGCAGCCACTAGTGATGGGAAAGCCATTATCCTTGGCATAATCAAAATAGGAATTTACACTATATTATTATGTGAAGCGCTTGGGAAATTTATGAGGGCATTAAAAATCGTGAAAAGGATATGCAAATTTACTGCTTTTTGCTAATAAATAATAGCACTTTTCTTTAGAAATTTCTTAGGTAATTGGACATAATGTTCCTTTCTTAAAAAGTAAATAAGGATGGTTCTGGTAATATTTTTTATAAGTAGTTCAATTATTTTAAGTAAACGTTTTAGTGTGGTCTTTAAAATATCAAAATATTTCAAGAATTTCCACAATGATTTTTTAGTTTCAAATTAGAAAATATAAAGAAACCTCTTAGATAATTCCCATCACTGCCAAAAACTGTGGATTTGTTAGCCTCTTTCTCTTTCTTTTTTGGCCACTTGAATGATGCCAAGACATCAAGGAAGTGGAAAATCCAGTGCCGGGACAGAGACAAAGACAGAGCGGGACAAGTAGACAAGGACAGCACGTTAAGTACTTAATGACATTTTAAAATAAATGTTAAATTTATGACAAAACGTAATTACCGCCCAGACCGAGCCAGAACTCCTGGTCGTGGTCCTGGTCCTGGTCCAGCTACAGGTTCGCGCCACATGATATATGAAACCGTAATTACTTTAATTAAGCAAATATTTATACCCTTGCAGAGGGTATTATAATTTTGCCATGATATTTGCAACGCAGTGAAGGAGGCATCTCCGACCCCATAAAGTATATATATTCTTGATCAGCATCACCAGCCGAGTCGATCTAGCCATGTCCGTCTGTCTGTCTGTCCGTCTGTCTGTCCGTCTGTCTGTCCGTCTGTCTGTCTGTCTGTCGGTTTCTACGCGAACTAGTCTCTCAGTTTTGAGCTATCGGGCTGAAATTTTCAGCATAGTATTATTTCTTTAGCACGCAGTATATATGTCGGAACGGCCGAAATCGGACCACTATATCCTATAGCTGCCATAGGAATGATGGCGAAATTTATGTAAAAAATTTTAACTTCTCTGTTTTTCAACGAATTTTATAAACTTCGAGATATAGTCGTTATTTATAGTTCTAGAATTACGGTTTTAATTTCATTAAGATCGGACAACTATATCATATAGCTGCCATAGAAGGGATCGGTCGATTTATATGAAAATGTAAAATTCTACATGTAAAATGTAAAATTTACAAAATTTATTTAATTTGACATTTTTTTTTACATAACCAAAATGGATCGATTTTCAATGATCCAATTGCAGACTGCAAGGGTATACAAACTTCGGTTTACCGAAGTTAGCTTTCTTTCTCGTTTTTACCCTCAATTCTTTTCGCTATTTTGGCGCAGAGGCTTCGTCGCGGGGTGGCATTGATTGAGCATATTTATTAAATGGCTATTATTGCTCGCACATCGCACGGCGCACGGCAATAAATTGATGCATTTTAATTATCGTTTAAAAGGCCGGCCGGCCCACTCGCAGCCATGCCTCGTTTTCCCCCACAATATTCCCATCGAAATTAAAGAGCAATCGACGGTGACTGATGGTGAGTGAGAGCATTTTAACAAAAAAAAACTAAAAAGGAGGTTTCCTCAAAATTAAGACATTATTGGAAGTATTATATATTGTTTATTTACCAATATTATTCAAAGCAAAGCAAAAACTTCCAGCATTGTTTAAAAAAGCTACTAAAGTACACAGACAAAAAGCTACAAGTTGTTAGCTTGTGTTCATTTAGATCGATTTAGTCAGACATTAAATTGCTAGAATTTAATAATAAAGGTGTAGAAACAAGCCAATAAATAAATAAACGAGAAAGAAAGCTAACTTCGGTAAACCGAAGTTTGTATACCCTTGCAGTCAGCAATTGGATCATTGAAAATCGATCCATTTTGGTATTGTAAAAAAAAATGTTAAATTATGTAAATTTTGTAAATTTTACATCTTACATGTAGAATTTTACATTTTCATATAAATCGACCGATCCCTTCTATGGCAGCTATATGATATAGTTGTCCGATCTTAATGAAATTAAAACCGTAATTCTAGAACTATAAAAAACGAATATATCTCGAAATTAATAAAAATTCGTTGAAAAACAGAGAAGTTAATTTTTTTTTACATTAATTTCGCCATTATTCCTATGGCAGCTATAGGATATAGTGGTCCAATTTCGGCATATATACTGCGTGCTAAAGAAATAAGACTATGCTGAAAATTTCAGCCCGATAGCTCAAAAACTGAGAGACTAGTTCGCGTAGAAACCGACAGACAGACGGACAGACAGACAGACAGACGGGCATGGCTAGATCGACTCGGCTGGTGATGCTGATCAAGAATATATATACTTTATGGGGTCTGAGATGCCTCCTTCACTGCGTTGCAAATATCATGGCAAAATTATAATACCCTCTGCAAGGGTATAAAAAGCAGATAATAACATGAAACAGATTAATAAACGATTTTTGGTATTTATATGACGTCGACTTCAGTTACTATTTTTCAGCAAAAAGCCCTATTTTTACATTTTAGTCAGAGTTTGGTCAATAATTGATAATGGCATTTAGTAATCGATTCAGTAAAAAGCAACTTAGGTACTAATGCTAAATTACTGATATAAAATTATAAATAAATTTGATTATTACATTATGATAAATTTGAGACAAGGCAAGCCATACATTATAGTACTCGTTGGTAATTATACCCTTGCAGAGGGTATTATAATTTTGCCATGATATTTGCAACGCAGTGAAGGAGGCATCTCAGACCCCATAAAGTATATATATTCTTGATCAGCATCACCAGCCGAGTCGATCTAGCCATGTCCGTCTGTCTGTCTGTCCGTCTGTCTGTCTGTCCGTCTGTCCGTCTGTCTGTCTGTCTGTCGGTTTCTACGCGAACTAGTCTCTCAGTTTTGAGCTATCGGGCTGAAATTTTCAGCATAGTCTTATTTCTTTAGCACGCAGTATATATGTCGGAACGGCCGAAATCGGACCACTATATCCTATAGCTGCCATAGGAATGATGGCGAAATTAATGTACAAAAATTTTTAATTTCTCTGTTTTTCAACGAACTTCTATAAATTTCGAGATATAGTCGTTTTTTATAGTTCTAGAATTACGGTTTTAATTTCATTAAGATCAGACAACTATATCATATAGCTGTCATAGAAGGGATCGGTCGATTTATATGAAAATGTAAAATTCTACATGTAAAATGTAAAATTTACAAAATTTACATAATTTGACATTTTTTTTTTTACATTACCAAATTGGATCGATTTTCAATGATCCAATTGCTGGCTGCAAGGGTATATAAGCTTCGGTTTACCGAAGTTAGCTTTCTTTCTCGTTTTTTTTAACTCCGCTCACAAAACTAACAAATGTATTTATGAAAAGAAACAAAAGTCTAAAAGCGGCTGAGAATAGTACAAAACTGCCACAGCACAAGTGTTTCTTAAAAATTCTTTTTATTAGAAATTTCAAAAGTCCAGTTAAGTAGAATTTTAAAATGATTCAATTTCTTTTTAAGTAAAATACCCCATAAAGTTGAACTCATAATTATGTTAAAGTCACATCCAAATCATTCACTATAAACAACGAGAAAACAGATTAGTAAAAAAGTGGCAACAAGATTCAGAGATGACCTAAGTACCAACCTGATTAACAAAAAGAGGATAAATTATTAACAACACTGCGATAGCCAACAAAACGACTCATTTTACGCGTTTCCTTAAAGCACCGTGACTATACTCTGTTATCATGTTGAGAGTGGTCAGAACACACCCCGATACCGTTATAGATATGACGTTTTGCGCCTCGAAAAACCAATGTTTATGATCCAATAAAATAACGAACTCGGAGCTAAAGCCCCCGAAGAATCTCTCTGAGTTCTCGGAATCTCTCTTGACTCCCTCGTAGTACACTTACATATGTATAAACAGAGTATTATTGCTTATGCGGCGTGCACTTTTTGGTTACAAAGTGAGCAAAAAATATATAAATGTATACATAGTAAATGCAAGTGTTTGTATCATAAGGAAGACATCAGGTGTTACAAACAAGCACTATTTCATCAACCCTACACTCACTCTGCCTTTCTAGAATTTTATGTCTATGTTTGAGCCTTTGCGTATTTTCTTTATCATTTAATCTATTAATTTAACGAACTATGCAAATAGTATTTCTTGAAAGACAAAATTAAAAACGCACCAGGCACACTCGAGAATACACCAAAAACGCCGCAAATACATTGGAGACACATCATCTTTCTATGAATTCATTTTATTTGTAACGTGATCTGCGTTCGGTATTGCTGCAGCCAATTGATCGTAAGTATTGTAGGTATTGGATGTTGTAAGCTATGAATTGATGCGGAATAATGCGGAATCGTTGTTGTGGTCGACGCTGACGGCATCTCAGTCACTAGAAATATTTATATTTATTTTTAGCCACACTATGTAGTTAAGATATCTAAACGAGAGGTAAGTCACTAGAATCACTCACTTTGTTATCAACCTTTGATATTATGGATTATATCAGATTATGATGAGAAAAAGTGCTAGCAAACGAAGGCATTTACTCCAAAGAATAAGAGTTTCTTATTTTCCCAGGTCATCATCTTGACAATAAATGGCAGTTAACCCAGTTTATTTAGTCCGTTCGTCTCGGTTTTAAATTCTCTTAATTTACCACCTTTTCGCTATATTGGCGGAATTGAGCATATTTATTAAATGGCTATTATGGCAATGCCTCGTTTTCCCCCACAATATACCCATCGAAATTAAAGAGCAATCTATGGTGACTGATGGTGAGTGAGAACATATTAGCAATTCAACTGCAAAAAAAAACTAAAACGGGGGTTTCCTCAAAATAACATTATTGGAAGAATTTTGAATTGCTAATAAACAAGAAAGAAAGCTAACTTCGGTGGGCCGAAGTTTGTATACCCTTGCAGTCTGCAATTGAATCATTGAAAATCGATAAATTTTGGTAAACTTAAATAAATATCGAAGCTTGTAAATTTGTATAACATTTACTTAAACATTTTACATTTTACATGTAGAATTTTACATTTTCATATAAATCAACCGATCGTTTCTATGGCTATATGATATAGTTGTCCAATCTTAATGAAATTAAAATCGTAATTATAAAACCGTAAAAACAGCTATATCTCATAATTTATAAAAATACGATGAAATACAGGGAAATTATAATTTCCGTTCCATTAATTTTCCGATCATTCCTATGGCAGCTATGAGATATAGTGGTCCGATTCCAGCCGGTTCTACATACATATATAGTAACTTTACAAGAAAGAAGACTATCAGCAAAGCTTTATTCAGATATGTAAAAAACTGAGAGACTAGTTTCCGTAGCAATGGACAGACAGACAGACGGGCAGACGGACATGGCTAAATCGACTCGACTGGTGATGCTGATCAATAATATATGTAAATACTTTATGGGGTCGGAGATGCTTCCTTCACTGCGTTGCAAACTTCTGGACAAAATTATAATACCCTGCAAGGGTATAAAAAGCCTTTAAGAAGAACTGGATCGAAATCAAAAGCCTGCATATTCGATCTTGGTTTCCTCTCAAATGTTTTGTTTTTTTAAGAGTTGCGATTCCGCTGAAGAATATCGAGTCTTAATGAAACTGCAGAATTTTAGTTTGACCATTCAATCTTCTTTTCACATAAATGTAATTGTGCCTACTTATGCACTTTAAAAGCAAAGAGCATCAAAAACCACTAGCATTTACAAATTATTAGCTTGTATTCATTTAAATAATCTTTCACGTTCGATTTTCTTAGATATTAAAGGTATATTGCTGGAAAATATTGAAGGAAGTAGAAAGAAATGAATAAATAAATAAAAAAGCATAGCATAAAATGAAAAATATTAATAAACAATTTTCGATATCTTTATGGCGTCGACAATTTCAGTTACTTCTTAGTTACTTATGATGGTGAATGAGTAACCATTTGTTTGGACAATAAGTGATAATGGCAGTTAGTCATCGGTTAAGTAGAAAACAGTTTAGGTACTAATTACTGATATTTATACGTATCAAAGTTGGTCCAATTCAAGGCAAGCCACCTTCACGGTCATATTTTTAAATCCGCTCACAAAATTGACAAATGTATTTAGGAAAGCTTAACAAGAGCTTTGCAAAAAGTCTAGATGCGGCTGAAAATGGTACAAGAATGTCATAGCACAAGTATTTATTATAAATGCATTTTATTAGAATCTTCATTGACGTTTATTAACAACTCTACGATAGCCAACAAAACGACTAATTTTACGCGTTTCCTTAAAGCACCGTGTCTATACTCTGTTCTAATGTTGAGAATGGTCAGAACACACCCTGATACCAAGAAAGCCAAAGCTCATGATAAAAAAAACACGAGACTCGGGTCCGAAGCCCCCAAAGAATCTCTCCTAGTTCTCGGAATCTCCCCTGACTCTCTCGTAGTACACATACAAATGTATAAACAGAGACTCACTGTTTATGGTGCTTTGATGCATACATATGCGAAAACTTTTTGTTTTGACGACGTGCACTTTTTTGATACAAAGTGGGCAAATATATTTGTAAATATATGTGATATATACTGTATAGTAAATGCAAGTGTTCGTATGGTAAGGAAGACATGAGGTGCTACAAACAAAAGAACCATTTCATCATCCCTACACTCACTTTGCCTGTTATGTTTTTTGAGCCTTTACTTATTTTCTATTTATTAATATGTAAAATCATTTTATCTATTCATTTTATTTAAAAAAAACCAGGCCCACTAGAGAATACACCAAAAAGCCGCAAAATAATTCAAGACATCATCTTTCTATGAAATCATTTTATTTGTAACGTGATCAGCGTTCGGTATTGCTACAGCCAATTGATCGTAAGTATTGTAGGTATTGGATGTTGTAAGCTATGAATTGATGCGGAATAATGCAGAATCGTTGTTGTGGTCGACGCCGTCGGCATCTCAGTCACTGGAAAATATTTATATGTATTTGTTTTTAGCTTGTTTTTAGTTAAGATATTTCGTTTATATTAAAGTTATGTCACTTAAATCACTCACTTGGTGTTTTCCTTATTATCAATCTTTGTTATTTGTGTGTAGATTTATTATACACCAGATTATGATGAGAAAAACTGCTAACAAAACGAAGGCATTCACTCCAATAAATAAGCGATTGTTATTTTCCCAGGTCATCATCTTGACAAGAAATTGTAGTTAAAGCCGGTGCGAATATTTTGTTTAGTCGTTGCAGTTCAGGAAATCCCGTCCAAATGATCGTCGAAAGAGCCGCAGCCCGAAACTAAGAAATCGCAAAGCCGAGGGCCGAGAAAATCTCACTCGGTTTCACTCAGTACACATCTCAGTATAGAATTCTCTTAATTTGCCGCCTCAAGAGAGAGTCAGAGCCATGACAACGAATTGCAACGAGGGGAAATTATCTCTTTGTCTTATCAAAAGATATGTACTTCCCCGATTTCGTGCATACAGTGGCTCGAAGCATATTTCGTACAGGCATCAAATAAAGAAACGCCATATATTTTTGTTGTTATATGAAAAAATGTTTTGTTTTAAAGACTAAAAAAATACTTGTTTGTTATTTAGTGAATCAAGAGAGTCTTAAAAAGACCTAGTAAAAATACTTTGCTAGTTTAAAGTCTGAAATTTTATTTTATGCCTGCACTAAATAAGTTTCGAGCCACTGTATGTACAAAATGGAAATCGTAGGCCTGGAAAAGTTTGGGATTAAATAAAATAAATAAAAGTGTGTTTGACTGGAGTTTAATTTAAAAAGTTTGATTTTGGTGTTCCGAAGAGATAACCTACTTTATATTTGCAAAAAGTATCCAAATGCAGAAGTGACAGAAATGTTATAATCCTATAAAAAAGGGATTTAGACAAGTGATAAGGCTACTCTGCTAATCCTAGCTAAATTTTTTTGAATAGCTAATTTTGTATATAAAATCTTGGGTCTCTCATTAAATTTTGCCTATTTCCAAACTAGACTAAAAAAGTTAAGAACGACTGACCTCCTACTAAACCTGTCAACCGTCTAATTACGAAGGTAAATTATGAATATTTTTTAAGCTAGCTAATTTTGCGGGCGACAAAAACTGAATGCTATTGACAATTACTAGGTTGAAACTAATTTAGAATGAGAAATAGTCATCTCGAAAGCTCATCATGCTGACAAATATTAATGTGCATTGTGCCGTAATCAAAAAACCGTTTCGCTGGCTTGCAGTTCACTTGGAGCCTAGCCCTAAAAGCCGCACCCGGTGGCACCTGGATGGGTGTCTTGGGAACGTCCTTTCCGGTTATGACATTCTGCAGCAGACGCAGTACACACTTTGGGGCCATCGCCATACACTTGATCACCAAGCGTGGCTTCCTCTTTGTGTTGGACTGGAAGCCATATGTGTAGACCACATTGCCGGTATCCTTGAAACCGCTGTGAATAAAGATAGATACATTTATGAGATCGTATACTTGTCTTAAATAAAGCTATCATAAGCGTAAATTAGAAATTAGACTGTTGGGACAGTTGCATCCATTTTTGTAGCTCTAAAACAGGATAGGCGGACATGGCTAAATTATATTCTAAATAGTACTCCTTTATTGGAGTGAATTTTACCCAAAACCCTTGTTCATTTTCACGTAGCAGAGCAGCTCAGCCAGAATGGACAATAAGCCAAAGAGTTTGTTGCGATTAGTGATCCGAGGTAACATTGCACGCTCGTCTAGCACTCCGAGAAAGACACTGGACAGCTCCACTGTGACCTGCCAATGCATCAGGTTCATGCCCGACTCCACGATACGAAAGCTGTGGAATCGCTGAGGGGAAGACATCGTCAGTCTGAACAGCTAAATGAGGGGTGCCAAGCACGTTCGTTACCCACTCGCAGAAGGCGGAAGAGCGTCACCGTGTAGATGAGTCGTAGATCCTGCACATTATGGCTGGGTAGGCCCTCCAGGCAGTGCTGGAATCGAAAAAGGATATTGAAGAGCGAGTAAGGCGGCATTTCCACTCCCAGGGATTTCTGGTACTGGAAGAACAACATGTTGCTGGCAAATTGTGACTCAAAACCCTCCCGCAGGTAGTATTCGACCGCAATGTTCAGGACCTGTGAATAATAATTAATATATTAATATTTAAAACATAATAATAAAGCACAGCATACCTGCAGCATGATCCTTTCAGCCAGCTCCTCGGTGTTCTCCGTTGGCTTTTCTTGGCGGGCACAGTTATGCAAATACCACTCGTAGTTGCGCATCATGAAGCAAGTGTGGAACTCTCTCAACTCCTTGGAGGCACTGCGTATGAGCATCTGGTGGTCAATGTCCAGCTTAGGTATGACCATCTCCATGACATCATACGGCAGATCTAGCAAATTAAGCTTCCTTGTAATTGGGAACCCCTGCATCTGTGTATCCGCTCCCTTGTCCACCGATTGTGACATGATATTTCTAAGTAATTCGAGTATTTGTGTGTAGTTATAAAACAAATGTAGTTTTGTGTAGGGTTTTAACTGATTTTTATTAACGGCGTGACAACGGCATGCCTACTCAATAATAAACTTAGACTGTATACAGTAATATTGTATTATATTGAGCTCCAATAGGTTGGTTTGTTCTTGATCGATTTAAATTTGTAGGACCTAATTAGTTACGGTTGCGGTGCCCTTTTTATACATTCGACAGTGCAAAGTGTTATCAACTTGAATAGATTATCAAAAAGGCCCTTTCCTAAATATGTCTCTGGGCTAACTTTAGTCAAAAATGATTAGATATCTTCCGGTTAATGCATCAATGTGAGTTATGTTACGAGCACCTCGATTTGGTCATACAATAAATTGCATTTTGTTTTGGGTAGATTAATTACCGGCACTTGCAACTATTTCTATTTGTATTTCTATACACATTTAGAAAAAAGAATTGCAGTTTGGTCTCTGTGTATTACTGGGGGTTACTTGAATTAAATTGCGAGAATACTTTGAATAAAGTGCAACTAGGTATGAATGAGTTTATGTATGTACAATGAATGCATTGGGGTACTTTAAAATATGTTAAATATTGAAATTGACTCTAAGTTATCGCAGTTCATGTCAATTAATTGATAAGAGAACACTTATATATTAAGAGTTAATATATTTTGAAGACGGAAAATGCAGAAACTGACAGTTGCTTGGCCTGAGGACCTTGCAAAGTGAAGCAGAGCTTTTAAAAGGTCATAATTTTAATGTCAAAATGCAAATACGTTTAAAATAGTACTGGCAAATATCAGGTGAATGCAATGGTCATGAAACTGTTCGTAAAATTTAAGCTATTCCTGGCAACCTGCCCAGAAAGTCACGGATAATACAAACATGAAAACTGCGGACTCGGGTAATTTACAAACTTTTAAGTACAACACACAAAACTGCAACTGAAACAGATACTGATACCGAAACCTAAATGTTAATGTAAATGCTCAATGAGTTTTACACACACAATTGTTTGCTATGTAGGTAGATAACTAACGTTACAAATTACAATTTTTGCCTTCTTTTGTCACTTAAGAACTACGTAAATATCTCTGCAATTAACTAGGAAAACGAATTAGGGCTTGCTGCTATCGAAGCCTGCAAAATCGGAGGCCTCCGACTCATCCTCATCCCGCTCGACGCCGATGCAATGGATGCCGGTCCTCAGCATGGGCGTGCCCTTGCCCTTGCCCAGTACCCGGGCGGCGATCACCAGCTGCAGCAGCTCCTTGGCGTTGCTCGAGCTGACGATGTGCAGCGTTTCGCGCAGCAGCTTCTCCTTGTAGGCAAAGAACTCGATCTTCATCTCGAAGAAGTCGTGCTCGTCGTGCTTGGTGCCCGCAAACTCCGTGATCCGGCAGTGCAGATTTGGTGTGGCGCTAACCAAGGGCTCGAACTTGCTGCCCGGCAGCTGCTTTCCCGCCTCCCCGAACAGCGTCGTCGGCAGCTTCAGGTCGATCAGGTAGCGATGGTTTATCTGCAGGAAGCCCAGGCTAACCGCGATTGTGTCACCCGACCTCTGGTATGTCACACAGCTGTCCGTCTCGAAGCCATCCTTCACCGTGGCCGCATCGAAGTGGACATGGTGGTCTGAAAAGGTTTATAATATTATTTCTTTAATTGAAACTTGACTTCAAACTAAATTTATTTCTGTAGTAAATAACACAGCGGAGAATTCCCAAGCCATTTGTAAATATACACAGTGTTTAATTGAAAATCCTATTTGTTGAACAACCAAGATTGGATGAATTAAAAACTGTGTCGCAAGCCACAAGTCGCTGGAGCCAAAGGCCGTCGGGGGCTGGCGGCAGGTGGAATCGAGCAAAATTACCGTAATAAACATAAGTATTCCGAGATAAACAAACAAGCAAACAGAAGTCTCGTCGACACCGCCTCGTGTAAACTTCCCCCAGCGGCAGTCGCCGCGGAAATTGCGTGTAAGCGTGTAATTAAATGCCCCTCCTGCTTCCGTCGTTCTTACACAAAAGAAAATACTTCCATTTTGTTTAGCTGTACTATATTTTTATATTTTTTCTAGCTCAGTTCCATGACCTAGAGAAAATTTAGGTAAATATCTAACTCTTGATACTTTCTCTAATATCAAAGCTAATTTCTAATTTAATTTTAATTTTACAATTTTTGTTACGTGTTTTCTGTGTACAAAATGGATGGAGGTAACTGCCTGGACTTCCTTAGGGCTCAAATTGCATTAAAATTGGGTCAATTGGGACCAAGTGCACGCACTCCTCTGTGATTTGAAGAGTCATATTTTCCGGCACTCCGCAGAGAACGGATTGCGATCCAGGGAATTTAATTTATACATATACACTCACTGCTGGCAGTGCCGGATTCTAATTGCCGCTAACACGCCAATTGTGCACTAACTATGAGGAATGATCAAAAATACTGACGAATTTTTCTTTGAGAAAAATACATTTAGACAGAGAGTGGGAAAAGGTGACCTTTGCAACTAAATTGAAAATTATTTGCATATATCTGTTTAATTTGTAATGAAATTTAATTTACATGTTTATATCTATTGAGAAATTTGTATTATAGTTTCAGAAAATGCAGGAAACCAGTTTCCAGCAAGCTTACTTAATAGTATGTAATTATCTGTATGTGTTATGCACTCTACCATCAACCTGTTATTAAATATACTTTCATAAAACCCCATTTATAAATCTTATATAGGAACGTAAAAGAAAACAATTTTAAATAACTTCCCTATTTAATCAACACCTTTAGCTTGTATCAGATGACCGTGCTTTAATTATAAACCATTGGCCGCTTTCTATATATAAACCACAATCGAAATTAGAGCAGAATTTGAACCAAAGCCCCCAGCACTCTAATTGCATATTTAAGTAGCACTTTGATACAATGCTTGTTTTGCAATGTAATTAACAAATTGCTGACAAATGTTTATGCAGCCATTAAAATTTTGACAACTTAACGAGCCTCTAATCAGGCATTTAATCACGATCGCGGAATGAAATGAATAGCAATATAGTTAATCATGCGATTGCTTCCCAGAGGTTGTTTTCCATATTTCATGGCCCCGAAAAAAGTCGTGTCGTCTCTACTATAAATAGAACCCTTAGACGATTGGTCATGGCACTGGCAGCGGCAATTGTGGGGAAAGTAGCAAAACATTTCCACATAAATGTGGAAACACAGACAGTGCGTTTCAAAAGCTTAAGATACCTGAGGTCTGAGATCTGTAACTTCTTTGTTAAAACAATACTACAATAGGTCTAGATAACTTGATTCTCTGTGTGCATATTATTTTATCTTATTTACTTTATCAGTCAGCCTATTTGCAAGTCTAATATTTATATTTCAGCAGTAAGAGCTAAAAAATATCAAGATAATCTATTTTTAACTTTACTTTCTTCCCACGAATTGAATGCCACATTTTCCCTATGCTTTTGAATCGTTTTGTTGGGTTGTTTTGTATTTTTAAAATGATATTTTGTTCAGCTGTGTGGTGTCGCCACAATTGGAATGTCTGCGCAAAACGGTTGATCTTTACTTTTTATTTTTCATTCATTTGGTTTCTTTTTGGCCGATCGCCCGCTCAGCAGAACGTCATAATTCAATTTTGCACTTTAGTGTTCAGGAAATGTCGACATGATTTTTATGTGTAATTTCCTTCGTTTTTTGGTTATTCTTTGTTATTTTCCCTTAACGCTGCCGAATGCGAAATTGAAGTAATTTCCCGGGTGCGCCTTCCTTAATTCGCGGTATGTAAGCAATTTATTGTAATCCAGCTTAATCTGCTTAAACCCGACTCAACAATGGAGGCGAGCTCCCTTGGTCCCAGGTCGCACAATGCCTAGAGTGAGGCCAGGCAAGGCGATTGTTCTTTTTATAAATGTCACTTAGAGTCATGCGCCGCCACACGCAAAAATCTGGCAGACTCTCACGTGCCCTCCCCAATCGAATCACAATTGATTAACCATTAATGGAAATTTACAATCGATTCCGGCAACTGTTATTGCTAGAAATTCAAATTTGAGAGTCGACCATTTTTTGGGATTTCATCTCTGCACTTGCCAGCCGCACTTGCCGCTTTGGGGTCTTCAATCTTCGTATGAATGTCTAGAAATTATCTGATGCATATCTGACAGATTGTCTACCAATTGAATGCTCGTTGGCTTCTTCTATGTATTTCAATTGGTTCGTTTACTCGAATATATTCTAAATTAATGCCTGCAAATGGGGGCAAGCCAATCCATTCATGAGTGAATAGAGTCTGAGTGTATAATGACATGATCCGATTGTTCCCTACTGTTTAATTCAAGGTTTTGGGATTTTAAGACAAGAATACAATTTTTATTATATTACGTAGCTTTACTTTTGGAATCCCTTTTAAGAGATTTATAATGTCTACCTATTTATATTGCAATCCATTATATTATATATGGTTTTACGACAATACATATTTGCTTTCAATGTTAATTACATTGTGTAAAATACCCTTGGACTCCATTTGAAGTAATTTCAAATCTCTATCTATTTAACTTTAAATCTAGTTGATAAGTTATGGTGTTATGACATTAAATAATTGCCAAGTATTCTAAATTATACCAAGTTGTATAAGACGTTTGTAGCATACTTCTGGACGCCCTTCAAATATATTTTAAATCTCTACCCGGTTCTATTTAAATCCGGTATATTAGTTATGGTGTTATGACTACGTTCTTACTTTCATGGCAAATTATATACATTTTTAACCCCATTTGTGATAGATAGTTCTATAACCGATTTATGCCATAATTTCCACTCAAATTTAATGCGTTTGTTATTGCTGCAACTCTGACGTTGAGCAATTGGGTGGCATGTACTTGTGGGTCTGCCCCATAACTAATTCAGGTGCCAACCGGAATCGCTGTTGGGGGATGCCATAAAAAGGCATCCATTTGCGGTACGTGCCAAATCGAATATAGAATATATTTATTTATTATACCACGGAGAGAGAGGGAATGCCGACAAACTGCAAACATGCATAACAATATTGTAAATTCTGTTTTCGAAATTCTCGAATCAAAACAATTGAGTAGGTGTCCGTGTCCCAACGAGACAAATATCAATCACGAACACCTCGATGTGGTGGGTTGGTTCGGTGGCTAGGTGGCTGCTTGGCTGGCTGGGTGGTTGGGCGATGTTTTGGTTATGTGGTCTTCCCTCAAGCAGCAAGGCAACGAGGCCAAACAACGTGCCCGACAGTCCCCAAGCTCTATAAATAGCCCGGACTCATGTGCATTGCACAATTGCATATCACTCTGTGCAAAAAAGATTACAATAACAGCAGCCTCAGGTTCTATGCAATTTAATTAGCCCCAACGGGAACGGGGGGATCGTTTTCATTATTACCGCCCGTTGCTGGTCTTGCTGTGGCTGGAGGTGCTGAAACTACATATAATCTCCGGTCGGTCGGGGCGCTAAATGAATTCACAATTAGGATTGTTTGGGAAACGCTCGGCAAATATCATCAAGTACTAACTCACGACAATTTGCATGGGTCGGCGATAAAGCAGCCATGCGTTTTCCCTTTGTGAGACCTTCAAATGCTCTACTACTATTACTTTTTGGCTAAAATAACCAACAGAATCATAGAATAACTCAAATATTTTGTAATATTGAAGGTCTAGGAAGTAAAAAGAATATTTTAGCACCATTTCTTTCTCTTTTAAGTAAGGTGATAAATAGTTTATACTCTTATAATCGCTAAAAATAACTTTTAGCCATTGTTGTAGACCCCATTATAGTTGCCACTTGAAACTGCCCTCCTCAAAAAACGAGATAAACCCTAATTGATGGAAGCGTATAAAATGAAATGGAAATTCTTTGTGTTTTCCCTGTGCTTATGGCACACAATTCATTAACTTCTGTCAGGAGAGATCATAGATAAAAATTAATCTAAGACAATTTAAGAACGCTTCAACAGGCTAAACTGCCACTGATAAAAATTCTCGGCGAGCGCCGTCCGAAAACGGAAAGATAAGCGAACCCATTTAAGTCACGCGAATTGTGAATCGCCGCTAACACGGGAAAATCATCGATTCCGCCGGCAAATGTCAAAAGATTTCTGCGGGGGAGGTGTCGAAGGGGTCGACTCGGCTGGTCGTTGGGTGTTGAAGGTTGTGCGGTGTGTGTGGCACAAGCAAAATTGGCTTAGCTTTGGCCATGAGCAAATATTATTTTTAATATTGCGGCAGAAAATCAGGAAGAGGGTCAGAGAATAACAATTGGTATTGGCAAAAGTCGAGGAAATGTACAAAGTAGATGGGAGGGAAAAGGAAAAATACATATTCTACAGTTGCAGGTGTACACCGAAAGAATATCATGTTTAAGTTTAAAATTTGCACAGAAAGTTGTGGTATTTATGTATTTCCATTTGCAAGCTGTTTCGGCATTAGACTGTAGTTCTTCATCAGTATCCATTGCTGACGGAACATCATTAAGCCTGGGGTAACCTTCAATTGTAATTATTTTTATAGATTTTTTTTCAGAATATGTATTTATTAAATCATTTTAATTTATGGAGATTAATAATTATTGAAAATAAAATTTTAACTATCTCTCCAAATCTATAGTTTTTAAACAATCTGATTTTTTCTAGTGTATATGAATGTGAATGTTTAGCCAAAAATGCAGCTGTCCCGACTTCCAGCAAAGGGCAAAAGGCAACGCTTTTCCTCAAGTGGTTTCCACGCTAAATTTAGCCAACTTTTCTGTCATTTTAATTAAACAAGACAAAATCCACACAAATCCCCGCCACTCACCCCCGTTTATCAACAAAAACCTCGAAGCCACCGGCTTTGCCTAATGGTAGTTTAACGCACTGGGAGAGTTTCAGTTTGAGCATTAGAACGCCAGTTAATGGCTATGCAAATCACTTGAGCAAACAGCCCAAAACACATAGAATTCGTTCCACAATTGAGATTTTACCTAGATGAACACCTTCGTCGCACATTTTTACAATTCTATTTCCAGTTTTTCCTTGTTGGTGGGAATTTAAATGCCAGCGATTCTGAAATCAGTTCAACTGGACGACGCGATTTGTTCGAATTTCGAAAATAGTATTTATTTTTTGCGAATTAGCGCGTTTAATTCAGTTTTCAACGAGTTACAATAACAAAATAAACAAAATAGAGGGGGAGTGTGGCTGATGTGTGAACGACAATAAATGAGGCGCAACAACAAATACCACAAAGTATTTTTAAAATATTTTTGGTATTTCCAAAATAAACGGTCACCCTGATGAAATCGCATACAATAGCCCCAACGGTCGCTTCGATTGCCCAAACAGCACCTACATTTCAAAATTTGGCGGCGCTTTTGCAAGATTCAAATTTTGGGTTAACATGTAAATGGGTGTAAGATTTCGGGTGAACATGTAAATGGACAAAGAATTTCGGGTTAACATGTAAATGGACGAAGAATTTCGGGTTAACATGTAAATTGGCTCGAATTAAAGCTGTTAAGAACAACAGTCTGCTAAAAGGAGGGTTCCTGAAAAAAGACGAGAGAGACAAAATAGAGGGGAAGTGTGACCGCTACGATAACGATAAGAAAATACTGCATCTGCAGCCGATAGATACCATAAAGTATTTTTCAAATATTAATGATATTCCACCATAAACGGTCACCCTGATGAAATCCCATACAATTACGCCACCTAGCGGTCGCTTCGATTGTCTAAACAGTTGTGAATCAGTTCAAAATTCTAATAATAGGAGGGGATTCCAGAAAAAATCCGAGAGCGTTGAGCTGTCAACTTTCAACTTAATATAAATGCTGTTTTGAAGCGAGGAACGATAAAAAAAGACAAATATTTTTTGGAAAATACTATAAAAAAAGACAGTTTTTCAAAACGTTTATTAGTTGTTTTTGTTTTATTATTCATAATTTCATATATCAACGAAATGATTATGTTTGAACATGTTTTTCGTGGCAAATGCCACGTGTCACACATTACATCCGTACGATTTTGTAAAAAAAAAAATGTATTTTTTGTTAGGTTTCTGAAAAATATATTTAAAATTTTGTATTGTGCTTAGAAATATTTAAGTGTACTTTCAAATGACATAATAATGTGTGACATATACTGTGTTGTGTCAAACGCTACAAAACATGGAAGTTACTTTTGAAATTTTCAATTTAATTTGCAATTTATAGCGGATTATACATAATAAAGCATACCAAATCCAATATCTAAAATAAATCTGACAATAAAAAATGCATAAATAGATTATTTAAAGTAAAAAAGGTTTATGATTATCTAGCAAGCGCCGTGGACCATTGTGTCATTTTTTTCACTATTATATGTACATATTGTAGTTTTCTTATGAATAACTTCATATTTTCTTGAATAGCAACTTATTCTGTTCTTAATAACATAGATACAAAAGAGTAGATTTGGTACAAAAAGTGCAAACATTTTGTATTTTTTGAAATATAAAAATGCTCTTAAAAATAAATTTAAATTTTTTTTTAGTTTTTTGACCGATTTTTACATGGAAACACTATGATATACATATGTGTATATAACCATTGGTATTATAAATATTTTAATTTGGATTTGAATACAAAAATACGATGATAATGAACATTTTAGTTTCCGGGCCTGGTAGACGTTTTGCAGGATTTGTCCAAATGTATCTTAAGATTCGATTTCTTGGTAAATGACTTTGAGCAGTGGGAACACTTATATGGTCGCTCTTCCGTATGAAATTTTTGGAAGTGTATCCCAAGCATACTTTTCCGCGAAAAGGACTTCGAGCAGTCAGAACACTTGTATGTTCGGTCTCCTGTGTGAGTTAGTATGTGATTCTTAAGAGCATTTGAATGGGCAAAGGACTTTGAGCAGTGGGAACATATGTATGGTCGCTCCCCTGTGTGAATTCGCATGTGGCTCTGAAGACTACTTTTAATTTTAAATGACTTTGAGCATTGGGAACATTTATGCGGCCGCTCTCCTGTGTGAGCTCGGAGGTGATATTGAAGACCACTTGACCGCTTAAACGACTTTGAACAGTGGGAACACTTATACGGTCGCTCTCCCGTGTGAGTTCGGATGTGACATTGAAGACTAGTTGAGTCCTTAAACGACTTTGAACAGTGGGAACACTTATACGGTCGCTCCCCCGTGTGAGTGCGGATGTGTCTCTGAAGATTACTATTAAGGGAAAACGACTTGGAGCAGTGAGAACACTTAAACGGTCGCTCTCCTGTGTGAGTTCGAATGTGTCTCTGAAGATGACTATTAAGGAAAACGACTTGGAGCAGTGGGAACACTTAAACGGTCGCTCTCCTGTGTGAGTTCGGAGGTGGATTTGAAAAGTACTTTTCTGCGAAAACGACATCGAGCAGTGGGAACACTTGTATGGTTGCTCTCCTGTGTGAGATCGGATGTGACATTGAAGACTAGTTGACCGGATAAACGACTTTGAACAGTGGGAACACTTAAACGGTCGCTCTCCTGTGTGAGTTCGGAGGTGGTTTTGAAAAATACTTTCTGCGAAAACGACTTCGAGCAGTGGGAACACTTGTATGGTCGCTCTCCTGTGTGAGTTCGGATGTGATATTGAAGACTATTTGACTGGATAAACGACTTCGAGCAGTGGGAACACTTGTATGGTCGCTCTCCTGTGTGAGTTCGGATGTGATATTGAAAACCACTTGAGTGGATAAACGACTTTGAACAGTGGGAGCACTTATAAGGCCGCTCTCCTGTGTGAGTGCGGAGGTGTTGTTGAAAATTATTTTTCTGCGAAAACGACTTCGAGCAATGGGAACACTTATGCGGTCGCTCTCCTGTGTGAGTTCGGAGGTGATTTTGAAGATAAATTTTCATTGAAAACGACTTCGAGCAATGGGAACACTTATGCGGTCGCTCTCCTGTGTGAGTTCGGAGGTGTTCTTGAAGACTACTTTTCCTTGAAAACGACTTCGAGCAATGGGAACACTCATACGGTCGCTCTCCCGTGTGAGTTCGGATGTGGATCTGAAGATTACTATTAAGGGAAACGACTTGGAGCAGTGGGAACACTTATGCAGTCCCTCTCCCGTGTGAGTTCGGTTGTGGCTTTGAAGATTTTGTTTCGAGCAAAACGTTTTTGGGCAGTAGCTACATTTGTGTTCCTTTTTCTTCTCGAGAGAGCTAACACCTTGCTTGTGCTTGGAGGATTTCTCCTTATTCTTGATCAGCTGCAGGAACATCTTGTGGCTCTTCTCTAATGTTTGCCGTATCTCAAAAGCGCTCTGCGCACATTGCAGGCAAGAGCCGCAGATGTTTTTGGGATAGGAGTCTCCTTTAGAAATCTCATATTGAGTGCATTGAGAAATCATATCGGCAATGGATATCTCTAGTCCAGGCACGATGTCGAATATGTTGATCATGACTGGTGAAGTTCCCAGGCAAGCGCGACATATTTGCCTGAAATATAAAAATTTAAGTAAATTAAGAAACTATTTTTCCAGGAATGAATGTATGTATACATATATGTATGTATACAGCTGCGAAAAAAAGTAATAGCACTGCCAGCATAAGCAATTTTTAAATAGTTGTCCAGCTGACAATTTTAACTTTAGGGAAATGTTGAATACACTTTTTAAAATTTCAAGTTATTTACAACAAAAATTATTAAAACTTGTTTAATTTGCGAAAATTTATTTTAAAAAATTAAAAAAATGATGAAACCCTAAAAAAATTTATGAGTTAATCATATTGAGCTATTAAAACGTAGTTTATCTTCCTTATTTAATAATTAATTTAGAACCCATTATAACCAATAACAGTTGTCTAGCCCCTTGGCATAGAGTCAAGAAGGTCCTGGCATCCCTTTTGGTAAATTTTACTCTGGGACTCATTATTTGGTTGTTGACTTGGAAGCAGCAACTGCCATATTGATGTCAGATGGCGCTTCAAAACGCTAATGTCCTGTTAAAGGACCCTTACAAGTGGGATTTCATATTCTGCTAAGGCTAGCATAATTATCTTCGAAATATTCGAGTACACTTGGTGATCTGGGACCTACTCCCTAGTAGAAAAAGCAGGCCTATATCAGTACACTTAAACCTCAATGCTTAATGACTATGCTACAATAGAGGTTGATATTTTGTGATTTTTATACGTCGGACATACGATCGAGATCTCTTTCCACAAAAAAAAAACACCTTGCTCTTATCCTTAAAAAGTTACTTAATTTTTGGCACGTCGAATATTTATGTTCCTAGGCTAATGTCCTGTGTCTAGCAACATGTCTCAAATCTAAAGGTGGGTTCTTTTTTGGGTTATTCTGCCTGAGATACATATGTGAGAGCTGTTTGCTGTATTGCATTCGTTTTAGGCTACTTTCAAACTCAGTAGAAGACATGAAAGGATCTATGTACAGTGGATCCCATTAATATTCGGTTTTTTTTTTTTTCAACTTCAAATCCGAATAAAATGTATAAGATTTAGAGAAAACAAAATTTAAAAAATGGTAACTTAAAGCTTGTTTTATTACCTATTCATAAAGGTACATATATATAAGGTTTTATTTTAAATTAAAGGTGAAAACAAATATAAACAAAAAAAACTTCAAAATCTGGGTTACATTAATATTCGGTTTTAACTTAAAGAACTAAAAAAAACATAATATTTCTTGAAAATAACAGTGATTTAATATTTGGTATGATAGCCATTATTCTTTAAAGTATCGTTTAACCTTTTTGGCATATTTGAAATAATTTTTTTTGTATATTCTTGGCCAATTTTGGCCCACTCCTCCTGAAGCCGTTGCTTTAACTCTGTTATGGACGAAATCGGCGTTTTGTGGACACGGTGGTCCAACTCACTCCACAAATTCTCAATGGGATTGAGATCAGGCGATTGGGGCGGCGTTTCCAAAATGTTGGGGCAGTTGTAGAGCAACCAGGACTTAACTTTATGAGCCTTGTGTTTCGGGTCATTGTCTTGATAAAGCTTGAAGGTGTCGCCAATGCCCATTTTCTCCGCCGATTGCTTTAAATTTTCTTTTAAAATTTTCAGGTATTGGTCCTGGTTCATTATCCCATCTATAAAAACGAGATTTCCGACTCCTCTGGTGGAAATACAGCCCCAGATCATCACACTTCCACCGCCGTGTTTTACGGCGTTTTTAAAAGTACCAAACTTCCTTAGCTGCGATATATTTAAAAGTCCACCGGAACTAATGTTTAACGCTTTGCACAGCGCCGTGGTACAGAGATGATCAGCACATGAGCAACACGTACATAAATAATGCGCCAATGTATTTAAACTGTATTGTTTATGGTTTATGATAGAGGTGGAAGTAAGATTCCTCTTGACCTTAACTAGAGGTGGGGAGACATCGATATCTTTGCTCATAGACTTATCGATGATTTAAAGCAACACATTTGAAAAGCAAAAATTATTTTTTTAATTCGTATATGTCTGGCAATTATAGTTAATTAACACTACAAAAATTCAATTCCAGCAAAAATCTATTTTTTTTTTAAACCAAAAGAAATTGTTATATAAATATAAGGCATAAATGTTTTACAAAATTAGGCAACAAGATTGTCCGTTAACACAGTGATTTTCAACAAAATGTGGATCTTACATCTATTATAAAGTTTTTGAGAAACTACAATTAAGACAATATAGCATGAAAAATAGACAAAATTCCCGCTTGCCGCTATTTTACAATAAGTCCGGCATTTCCTAATGGAAATAGCTAATATCTAAATCTAAATAAATATATCTAACTTGGCAACTCTGGCCAAATTAAACATTCTTAGGCCCCGTTTCCACTACAGTTGCTTCTTCCAATTCTGCTTGTATAGGGTATAGGAATCTAGTGGTGTTTTGTTCAAAAGAATCGATTTGTTCAATCTTTTTCTGCCTATCGATGTGTGATTTTGCCCAACTATCACCACTAGTCAGCCGTTTTTGAACAAATGAAGTTGTCTGGCGGAACAAATATTGAACAAATTCAAGATTTTCTCCATGTTTTGTAAACATGGCATGCGGGGCGCATACCTAAACTTATCCTTCTCCTCCGGGGGCAGGACCGCCTCCACTTACTTAGTCGCAAATAGAAAATAAAGTCTAGCTCTTTCAGTTTAAAACCAAAACCAAAACAGCTGGTTCCCTTCAAGAGAGTGCTAAAAATCACTTTTTCTTAGTAAAGACACCTTTTCTGCTTTTCGTTATTCTCATGCGATAGTTTGAAAAAGCAACGTAGTGGAAAAAATACCCTTATAGCGATATTATTTTTGACTATCGATAAATCAAAAAAAGATATCGAAAATACGTTGCTTTAAATTGGTTGAATTAAAAATACTAAACTAAAATTTAAATAGAATATACAAATAACAATTAAATACTAAGTCCATCTGGCTTGAATTGCAAAAAAGTTTGCCACCATTGAAATTTTTAAATTGTGAATGTGTAAGATGTTTTAAATTAAAATTTATAAAAAGAAAAATCCCCTTTTTAGGATTTTTTAGCCACTAACTGGCAACGGCGTTGCCACATCGTCCACCCCTGCGCTGCCGGACCGGGCAAAGTATATATTTTTACAAAATGGTGGCTTCTCTTCGCGGAGAAATTAGTGGCTAATAATTCGAACAAAAAGCGAGCATTTGGCCAGCGAAATATTGGAAATTGGTGGCGAAAACACTCGCAACGACGCTGGCCGCAGCCCGCTGGTGGAAAAGTCGCGGAAAAGCGCCCACAAAACGTGCACGGACCGAGTGAAAATATTCGTTGTGCGGAGGCAATAAAAAAAACGCAAGCAAGCAACCAAAGTGCGTGCCTGTGTGTGTGTGCAAGTGTGTCTGTGTGCCGTGTGTGTGTGCGTCTGTGTGCTGCGTGTGCCTGTGTTTGTACGAGTGGCGCTGCTAGTGTGTGTGCGCAAAGTGTATGCAAAAAAGAAGAAGAGAAACGGAGAAGAGCATTAAAAAAGCAACACCAACGACGAGTTTCACGCGCCCAACAACAAAAAAGGCACCAGAAGCAGCAACAACAACGGCAGTAGCAACAACAACAATTAACCGACGAGCAACAAAAAGCAGCAGCAGAAGCAACAAAAACAACCACTAAAGCAGACTCGACAAGAGAGCCCAAAGAAAAAAAAAAACAGAAAAAAAAACAAAAGCAAAACGTAAGGAAAATCTACAACAAGTGTGCGAAAATTAATTATTACTAAGTGTGTCACTAATTTAATTTGAAATCGCCGGAGTGGCGTCGCAGTTGCGCAGCGTGCAAATCATTAAAATTTATATGACGGGGCGAGAAAACAACAAGAGAATGGTGGGGGAAACGGGGCCAAAAGCGGCGGGCTCCAGTCTATTATGGACGTTTATATATTTTTTTTTTCGTTTTTTGGGGTAGAACAATGCAAACACGGACTTACTGACGAAGGCTCAACAAATTTGCTGAAAAGGAATCGCAAGCGCAGCAGCAGCACAAGCAACAACAAAGCAAAAAATCCAAGCGTCAGCAGCAGTAGCGACAACAACAAATAGCAGCAGGCAACCCACCACCGTTGCGTCCCCGTTGATGTTGCTCGTGTGCTGCTGTTTTTGTTGTTGCTGTTATCGTCGGCGTCACCACCGACGCGACGCGACGCTCTGCGGCCAGCGCACCACCCCCCAAAAGGATGCTCCTGCTCCTGATACTGCTACTGCTGCTCTTGCCACTGCACCCAGCATATCCCGCTCCATCGACCACTGCTACTGCTGTTGTTGCTGCTGCTTCTTCTGACGCTGTCAGAAAATATGTTGTTGCTCTTCAGGCTTAAAAAAAAATATATATTTCAGAAGATTTACCAATATTTATAGAGTTTTTGTAAATAAGCAGAAATATCCATTTATTAAATACTGCATTTTAAAGCAGAAATATAATACATATTCCACTTTATTTATTGTGAGAGTTGTGTGAAAAACATAAATATGCTGTAAAGTAAACACAAAATTTACCTGATACCAATAGTATCACCTTCAAAACTACCTGAAAACTTATTTCAGTGGCTAAATCCAAAAGAATCTCAAAGTCAAGATTTATGCATAAATTCCCTCCATTTTATTGTTTTTTTTTCTAACCAAATTCTGCCTAATTAGCCAAGTCCAATCATTAAATAAATAATTAATTGGTTATAGTGTGGGAGTGGGATTTAAAGAAAAAGGAATATTTCAAACAAGGCAGAAATTCGGTTGCACGTCTTCACTCGATATTTATGTATTTACAAATATTCTCAAGAGAGAAATTTATATCGGTTTATTTATAATAGACGGTTTGGCAATAATTTAAAAATATAATATATTTTCATACAGAAGAAACTAAAGGAAACATTTGTTTCTGACACTAGAATTTCCAACACAAATAATAGAAATTTAGATGCTTAAACAGCCGTAATAAATAAATCAGATACGCAGCCATTGATGGGTAATAAGCTTTTCAGCTAAATTGTTTTCACAGCTGATTTATAGGCAGTAACAAAGTAAATTATTTGAGAATTACTCAATATGGGGAATAAATAGCGTATAGCCTCATTTTTGGACAGACAGCTTGTGCCTATTCGTGATTGGAGGCGTCGTATAAACATCGCTACTGTTGCATTGGGGATTTTATTCGCCCCCGTTCTCTTCTTCTCCTTCTGTTTTGTTCTTTTCTTAATCATCTTCGTCGTCTCGGCTCTCACCTACGTCATCTCTTCGCCTTCCAGCTGTGTTTGTGCAAATTAACCAAAATATACATTTCCGGCTGCCCCCTCGCTGAGCAACAGCAACAACTATAACAACGACAACAGGAGCAACAACCAACAGACCGCCCACCCCTTTCCATCGCTTCCATCGACCCAGAACACCATCATCAACATCAGCATCATCATCATCATCTGGAGTCTGAAGTCTGGAGTCTAGTGAGTGGAGTTACTTTGCCGCCTGCTGCTGGAGAGAGGAGGAGCTTCGGGTGGAACGCCTCGAGCATCTATATACCCCGACCCCGGATTCATGGTGAGCCAAGACATCTGCTTAACCCGGCGCACATTTAATTATAATTATTTGTTTGCTTAATTCGATACTGCTCCCCGCCGATACTCTGGCTGGCCCCGTCTCATGTGTCACAACCCTTGTTGCTTCTGTTTCTGGTTCGGCGGGCACGAGGCGGAAGGGTTTCTGGGTTAATGGAGGAAACTATTTTTCAAAGGGATCCCCAAATCAATTAAACCGGGGGCGTGTGTCATAATCCGCAGCCATTGTTGCCCCTACTTATATGGAATTTCAATGCCTATTTTCATCTATGTGTTTAAGGGAATTGCGAGTATTGACACAGATAAGGTTCCCGACTAAAACCAGATCTTTATCACGGCTATTGTGTTTATAAGTGGCGGGCTAATTAGTTTCCTTGTATGGCAATTATATTAGCCTTGTCCGAAGCGGAAAATAGGAATCTTATTGAATTAGATGAGGCATTACTAAGGGGTAATAGTTGCAGGAATTTAATATATTATATAACATCTTACGACTTGTAAAAGCCTTAAATAACAAAGCTATATATTGATCAGTCTTATAGTTGATGAGTTACAAGAAAATGCACTTATAATATAAGGAAAGTGATATTATATGCAGATTTTCCTAATAAACTCATGGGAAAACCCACTACCAGTGGCTCCTTCACTTGACATTTGTCAAGCTTAACAGGTTACTATTTAACCCAACAAAATGTATCTAGTAATACAACACCACTTGTACTCTTTACTCTCAGTAGTCTGCGATCCATCTTTGTGCAGGCTTAAATTCGAGCTGACGAGGGGATTACCTGTCACCTGACACTCGCATTTGCTCATTGTTCGCCGTAAATCCCAACACGTTATCTCTTCTAATGAACTTGCTACCATTACCTTTAACCTGATTTTCTGGAAGTTAGTTATTTCGAGGGAAACAAGAGATTGATTTCGAGGAAATTCCCAGACAATTTGCACCACTCCGCCGTTCTTATCTCTTTTGGCCCGCTCGGAACCGCCCATTTCCACATTTCCATTTGTTCAGCGCGCCGCTTATCTACACCGCCCACAATGACTGGAGAAGGTGGGAGTGTGAGTGGGTTGGAGGAGGGCTGCGGCGAGGCCATCTGATTAGAGACGCATTAAAAGGGTAGAGTGTTTAATTAATAAATAACGTGCTAATAATGCATTTAATAAAGAAGCGTTGCGAACGTCGAACGGAAACTCAAGGCGCGCAAATAACACGAATATTTCAGAAACACAAAAAGGAAAAAAAAACACCATAAAATGCTGTTGAGAAATGGATGAGTTCCCTTGCGGTTTCCCTGCTCTTCTGGTTTCTCGGTTCAGTTTTGGTTCGGTTTTATATTTTTTGTGTGTGTTTTTTTTTCTGGTGTGTTACACAGTTGCTGGCTGCCTTTGATGTCGAGGTTTTGTGCGCGCTTTCATATTTTATTATTAGTCATTTGGCTTATTTATAAGGTGCCGTTAAAGTTTAGCTTTTATTAATCTGTTTTGTTGCGCTTTTAATTTATAAATGCTGCTTATCTGATTGAAAAGTCCGTCCGTCCGTCTGTCCGCGCACACTTGACTTGAGTGCCGATTTATTGGGGTCGATTAGAAGTGAGCGAAAGGTTTCCCCGCCTCGCCCGAACCCCTCCGCTGCCCAGCAGTGTGTTTTCCCCCCTCTCGGTGCTGTGCTCTGAGGCTCTGCTGTCCATTACATAAGCGAATTAATTAGCATTGCTGGCTGGGCAGCCAAGCGGCTTGATCTAAGCCATCCCCTGACTAAAGCTGCCTCGGAATGGCTGCTGGAAAACCTTGGCCCTAGAGGTGTGTACGTGAGATAAGCTCGTGCGATGGTAATTTGTAAATAAATGAATATTTAATTGTGGGCAAAGGGAAAGCTGTAGAAGTACAGGGAAAAAAAGTATATTATACTATAATGGATGGAATTATAATATTTGAATTGCTATATAAGAGACGGAAGGTTATCCACCTCTGATTTTATATTTTATGTAATATTACTAAGAAACCAACAACCTTGAAGGCTGATAACTACCAGAGTTAGTTTATTTTGGATGAATACTGATGAGCTATTTAATTACAATCAATTTGTCTAATTACCTGAACTGATTAATGCCAAACAAATTGGGGAAAACGAACTTATTTTTCAGCCCGATTATATTATACACAATCCTCCGACTCCTAGACAATAATTAAAGAACTGCCTGCACTTCGCCTCACCAAGACATCGTTAGTCAAAGCACAGCGAGTGCTAAATTAATCCCAGTTACTGTTTTTGTTACGTGTTAACTCCATTTAGCGATAAGATAATTAGCACACACAAAGTGCTTATTAAAATATAATGCCGACAGAGATGTATTTGTTGCTGTGTGCCACGGCCCCGGCCAATTATTATTATTTATACTTTATTTATAATGCGAGAAAAATAGGAATAATTAACATAAGCTCGTGTTAATCAGTGTAAAATCAATGAACAGGCCGAAATGGGTGAGAATATAATGCAAAAGCGTGTTAAATGGCCCCATAAATCTTTGGCGTTGTGTGTAATTCTATTAGCCGAGCGGAATAAGCGGAATAAGCGGGGAAATAATAGGCAAGAATGGGAAAAACATGCAAAGAGCTCATTTACACACATCCAGGCACTCGTGCAATGGCAAACAAACAAATAACGACAGTTCCATAAACACTAGAGGGAAAAAAGGGACAATAACAAGCTGGGGCGGCTGCTGAGCGAGGAAAACGAGGAATGCGAGAAAGGCGAGCAAGGAGGGAAAAGGAAAAAGGGCCAGACAGAGCAGACAGACACCGACACAGTCGCCCTAATGCCGCATTTTCCTCCTCCGAGAGAGAAGACACATCCCGACATAAGTAACACGAAACAATTTCCAAATGAAGCGCGGATAAGCCGCAAAATCCTTAAAATACTCGATAAAATTACATAAAACTAATCGCACAAGCACACGCACGCACACCACGAAATTGGCTGGATACATGGGCGAAAAAAGGAGGAGGATGTGGCAGTGGTGGCAGTGATGGCAGTGGAGGAGGAGGCAGCCAGGCGACGGCGTGCAAAATGATGAAGGTATCTACACCGACAATCTGTTTAACAACTTCATGAGCAAATCCAACAAATCGTATGAAACGAAGCCAACAGACAGCCAAGCAGGCCAAGCAGACACGAGCGCTCCTCGGATTCCGATTCGCTTTCGGATTCGGATTCAGATTCTGTTTCGGTTTTCTTTTCGGATGCAGACGACCGACGACCCCCGGTTCGGATCGGTTCAGCTCGCATCGGATCGGGCCAATGAATGTACCCCTGGGGTGGACCTAAAACGAGGGATTTATAAAGGGATATTTAAGAAATTTAAAGAAAGATGTTTAGGGACCTATGGACCTTAATTTATATTTATTATTCATTTATTCTTATTTCCATATATATAATTGTAATGGGTTTTAAAATCTTGTAACTCATTCTTTATAGTATTACATAAAATTATTGCTATTTCAATCAGGAAAAGGTCTACAGAAATTAAATATTTATCTGTATTAAGGTCTGATATAATTTCCATTTACACAAGTTTTCATAAAAAAAATAGAATCTAAATAATATTATTTATTATACAAGAAAGATCAATGTTTTTAGATTCATAAGAGAACTCGATATATTTACTGAAATATCAGAATCAGAAAATTCAGAAAATCTAAATAGGTCGGTCTTGTGGTTGGTATTAGGATTTATTCTGACTTGCTTAGGTCCACCCTAGAGCGCACAGGTTGGCACAGGCGGCGGACGAAAGGGGGGCGAGTGCAGGGGCAGCGTTGTGGGTCGTTTATTTGGCTTTTGGAGCGTTGACTCGTCGTCGTCGGCTGTGCGATGATGATGACGACGTCGTCGACGACGACGACGACGAGGAGGCTGCTTGAATAGATGCTCAATCGCTTGGGTTGAATGAAGAAAAGCATGTGGAGTGGCGGCGAGTGGAGTGGAGTGGAGTGCAGAGGAGTAGAGTCCGTGTCCATGTCCGTGTCCGTGTGTGTGGCAGAGATTGGAGCATGAATAGGAATGCCGGCAGGGCTGGAGAATGAGGATGAGGAGGCAGCGTGAGTGCCACTGCGGTGGCATAATGTTCTTGTTGATGTTGAGTAATGGGCATAACAACTGTAAGCTGCCTGTCCAGACAAAAACGAGAACCAGAACGGACCAAACCAGAACCAGAAGCAGAAGCTGACGCTGACGCTGACTACGAAGCCGAAGCCGAGGCTGGAACTCGAACTGGCAGCGAGTCGAAAAATGTTCAACAGCAGCAAACAATTCCATTACCCGGGCGGAGAAAAGAGAAATTTGTTTTATGGGTTTTTGGCTAAATGCTCTCCCTCTCTATCTCTCTAACTCTAATGCTCCCTGGCTGACGATGACGACGGCGACGACGACTAGCCTTTGTTTGTTTCTTTCCTGACTTCTGCAACGTCTGTTTTGACTTGTTGTGAAAATTTGGCTTTCACAACACGAATGAACCCATCCACATCCACTGGCTACTCGTAGATACACACCGCACACACTCGCACACAACTTGTCTCTGCAAAGTGCCTACCGACATTTAATGGGATTTCCGTACTTGACACGAACCCTTCAAATAGACAGATGCAGGCACGGGCAGGGCCACAGGCACACGAGTCCCACAAATATGGGCATACATATGTGCGTTATATACCCCGGACACGGCGTAGAGGGAAGAGGGGTATCTCGAACCCACCGAAAAGCCTATGACGAACTCAATTGGCCATGCTGCATGGATAAAATTTGTGTGTGCGGTTCGTCTTGGTAATTAAATGGACTCCTCTCGAACGACTTAATAGAGAGGCTTTTGTTATGCCCTCGGGAATGTGCCGGACGGAGTTGGCAGTTATTTGAGAGGAGGGGGGCTCTGAAACTGCTAAATTAGTGGAATTTCTCGGTGTTTATGCACAAAGTTGTGGCATTCGATCGAATAATTTAGTAAACGTTAATTTTCACCAAAGAAATTTTGTGTTTATATAAAAAACAAATCCAAAGAGAAGCCTTTATATGAAATAACTATTATTTCCTTCATAAGAGTTGATTTTAAAACAATTTGCTATTATATCCTAAAACTACACAATCTTGGTTATAAATCGATGTAATAAATATCAGATAGCTTATCATGATATACTGCAAATTTTTTAAGCTCCCAAGGGCTTATGGATTTTTGGAAAATCAATAATGTATCTCGAAGTAGGGATGATTATTTTACTGCAAATTTATGGGAACAAGTAAAGGTATAAATCTAAAGCCTAAAGTGCACTTGGGTGTATCGATTTCAGGTCTACGCTGAATGAATCCTTGAATACCCAAATGGGATATAAATAAAATAAACAAAATACCCATACAAATTACACGAATACGACTGGGATCAAAGGTTCGCCTGAGTGGTTCAATTGAGAGTTCCGGTCGATTGGACAAGTTCAGAGCGATTGAACCCCACTCGAGTTGGTGGCGAGTCAATTGAAAACTGAAGGATTCCCACAATTTCCACCCTTTCGACGATGATGATGCTCACGACGATGATGATAATGGGGTTTCTCTCAATCACAGACACAGACCCAGGCCGGGGGTCTAATTCATTTACTGCCATATCACTTAGACCGACCTCCCGCTCATCGCTTCGGGGCTCCGTGCTCCGTGCTCCGTGTTCCGGGTTCGGGCTTCCATGTTCCGGGGAACTAACCTAATAATCTCTCGCCGAGATAAAGTCTCGGCTTTACGGCCACCCCTAATGTACAGTTGCGGCGTCGGGCGTAAGAAGCACTCTGCCTAGCGAGCGAGCGCTTGAGTTGTCTGTCTGTCTGTCTGTGTGCCTGCCTGACGCTCTTATTAACGCCGTCGTAGTTGTTGCTTCCCGTGCTGATGCCTATTTGTCAGTCAATTAGTCAGCTTATTGGCAAGCGATGATTACAAAGAGAAAAACAAGCGGGAGAGCCGCGTTGCCGACAGCCAGCCAGCCGACGACGACGACGACAGTCGACAGCTTTTCCATTTCAAAATTACACTCGCCAGAAGCTAGAAAGAGTGAGGGAAAAGGAGAAAGAGAGAGAGAGAGAGAGTGAGAGGCACCTCGTCGGATTTTCTCCACATTTTTCCCCCCCAACACGCAAGCGATGGGAGCCACTCGCGTCCGTTTAGCCGCGTGCGTACACACAATTTTCCGCTACTCATGCTACAAATTGTTTATTGAATTTCCTCTTTCTGTGGCCGATGTCGGTGTTGTTGCTCTTGCTGGTAGATGCACTCAAAAAAAAAAAAATACTTCAGCAATTTTATTTCAAGTATTTTTATCAAAAGAAAAAGTGTTAAATAAATAGAAGCTTAATAAAAGAATTTAGATATGATGAATTGAACTTAAATACACCCAAAAATACACCCAAAAAAAATCTAGAAACTATTATTATTACATGAATTATTACATGAATTCTATACTCTTGAGTATTAAAATTGTTTTAATAAGATGCTTGTTAATTTGATACTGAGTGTATACAAATTATACTAACCTGCACCAAGACTTGAATAAAATCTCTAACGCGACAAACAGAAAAGCACTAAATACCAGCTTACGCGATATGTTATCGACTATTCGATATAAGTTCGTATAAAAGTAATACTCGCAAATACACAATTGAAACTACAGAGTATAAAAACTATACTATTAAGTATGCATTTGGTATTATTAAGTATTAAATCTATACCAAACTCGATACACTGGTTGAGTATATTTTTAAAACAACACGTGTAAAGGTTTAACTCACGTTTTTATACCCTTGCAGAGGGTATTATAATTTTGCCATGATATTTGCAACGCAGTGAAGGAGGCATCTCAGACCCCATAAAGTATATATATTCTTGATCAGCATCACCAGCCGAGTCGATCTAGCCATGTCCGTCTGTCTGTCTGTCTGTCCGTCTGTCTGTCCGTCTGTCTGTCGGTTTCTACGCGAACTAGTCTCTCAGTTTTGAGCTATCGGGCTGAAATTTTCAGCATAGTCTTATTTCTTTAGCACGCAGTATATATGTCCGAAATCGGACCACTATATCCTATAGCTGCCATAGGAATGATGGCGAAATTAATGTACAAAAATTTTTAATTTCTCTGTTTTTCAACGAATTTCTATAAATTTCGAGATATAGTCGTTTTTATAGTTTTAGAATTACGGTTTTAATTTCGATCGGACAACTATATCATATACGCCATAGGCGATCGGTTGATTTATATGAAAATGTAAAATGCTACATGTAAAATTTACAAAATTTACATTGACATAATTACCAAATTATCGATTTTTGATCCAATTGCTGACTGTATATAAACTTCGGTTTACCGAAGTTGCTCGAAAATCAAAAACATTGTTTATGTAAAAGTTCAGGTTTTTCGTTACTGAAATCTTTTAAACCTCAAATGAATATCTTTCTTTATAAAATATATGTCAGAATGGATTGATTTCTGGATTAGAAAAGATTAATTCTTATTTCAAGGGGACTCTAGTTCGCCCACAAAATGTTTTAGCTTTTCTTCCTGTGTGCGGTTGCCTTGGCTTCCCTTGGTTTTTATTTCCATTTACATTTCTCGCTTTGTTTTCGTTTATGTTTATGGGCTGTTTAGAAAACAATTTTCAGCCACAGATACGGAGATACGGAGACACGGGGGGAACGAGAACGAGTCGAGGTTGTTAATCCAGTGTAACTTTATAATATGCGATGACATTAATTGAGCGAAGACGGACGCGCCAGTTGAGGCTGACAGCATTATTGGCCTTAAATTTGCACGCAGGTCAGATGGGGGCCAGGCGGGGGAAAGCCATGTTCGGAGATGGAGTGCTGACTCAGAGTGAGTGAGAGCCAAGTGCTTGAGAACGTCACGTAGTCAATGTACAGGCTACAGGCTACGGTCTACGGGCTACAGGCTCTACCTATGCTCTCTCTCTCTCGCTGGGTCTGTAGTACTCTCTCTTTTGCTGGCTGTGCCATAATTTGTGGTCTTTTTCCAGGGGAAAAAGGGAGCACTCGGAGGGCACTTTTCGGTGGTGGCAAATGTGTGTGTGTGTGCCCGTCGACGAGCCCTTCGTTTTGTCTTTTCAGATTTTATGGCTTTGTGCGTTTACAACGTCGCTTTTTGTAGTACATTTGTTTTATAACAGACCCCGACACCGCCAGTTTGCCAGTTGCCAGTTGCCCGTTGCCAGTTGCCAGTGGAAAGCGGAAAGCCGCCGCAGAGTAGAGCCCACAGAATATAGCCAGCGGGAGGAACAGCTTAGCACATTGCCAGCAGTTATTACACAATTTTTCCCCAAGCGCCAGCCAGGCAGCAGCCCAAAAGGGAATGCACCTAGAAAAATTGGGCACTGAGTTGATGAGATATGATTTTGAGCTTGGATTTGGGGCATCTTACTTGAAACTAAGGGACAAGAACATATTTTATTCAAATTAAAAATTCTACAAAAACTTAACTTTTGATAAAATTATTCCCAAGAAGGGTATTTAAAATATCTTAATATATTTACTGTATGATTTCGTTAAGTTGTTCCTAGAACACGACTTTCTTGCCGTGTAGCAGCCCACCGACCGTGCTCGGCATGTGGGGATCGGGGGATACGTTCGGTCGCGTGCCCTGCGCCCTGGTGGCCACCGCCACCTTGTGTGTGTTTATATGAAATTTTTCCACTCACGACTCCCCCATAAAAAAGTTTGCTGCCAGTTAAACCAACCAGCCAAGCAGTCAAAGCCCAACCAGGCCAACAGGGCCAGGCCAGAGCCCAAGCCAAAGCCAAAGCAAGTAACCTGGTCGGTCGCTTTGCTGCTTTGCGGAGTGGTACGAAGTGGTAAGCTGGCGTGGTGTGGTATGGCATGGCTATGGCTATGGCATGGTGTTGCTGCTGATGTCGTTGATAAGTGTTGGCCCCAAACGCAGACCGTTCGTTGTACAGTGGTGCCAGGTACCAGGAAACTCAAGGGTTATGAGCTCCACACCTCTTTATTAGGAGGAGTTTGGCCATAACAGTACATTTTCAACACGATACATAACTTTGCATCCATGTAATTTATATTAATAACGATTCTTATGCCTATTAGGGAATTATTTGAATGTTTACTGAGTTTAATAGCATCATTAAACACACATTTGAAGGCAATAATGAAGGGTATTATCCACAAACCAGAAGCACCCTCAAGTTTCTCATTAAAAAATGCATAGAATGGACTTTTTGGAGGGTTAGGCGGAAGTAAGTAGAACACTGCTGATACCGAAAAGCAATCCATTGATATCTCGACTTTTACGCTGGGTAAACAATTATTCATAGGTAAATATTCATTGGCATATTTCGCTTTCGCGCTGCCCGGGCAGTCAAACAAAAGCCCGTGGAAGCCGAATACGAATTCTCGTGTTCCTCCCCCCTGGCGGTCATGAATATTTCATTTGTGTGTTGGTGCGCGGGGATTACCGAATTGCTGTGACCACGGTGCAACCCCGGCACCGGGACCGGGTCCAGGTCCTCCTCGGGGATCGTTGTGTGTGTGTGGAAACCCCCTGCGCCCCGCTCGCCGTTGTCGTCAGTCATTTAGGCGGCGTGTCGTGCCTTATTGAGTGTAAATCTGTCGACAATGCGCACATACAACGCTATATACGAGTATATATATCTTCTCTTGCCTTTTTTTTCGCCTGCCTGTGCAGATCCGATGAGAGTCGGGCGGGCAGCCGTCGTCGTCGCTCCCGTAGCTGTCGCTGCATTTAATTAATTGATTTTAATTGCCATAATTTGTGTGCCGCTGCCACACAACCGCAGCACCGCCGGCATTCCTGATGAGACGGACCAGGCAGGCAGGCCGGCAGGCAACGCACTGTGTCCGTCTCTCTGTCCCTCGGTTTGCCTGTCATTGTGCATTGGCAATGATATTGATTCATAAGCAAATTTAATGATAATTCCTCTTGCTGGCTTGGGGGATGTCTGGTATGGGATTGCGAATGGGAATGGGGATGGGAGTGGAGCAGGCTTACTTAGCCGCCTCGTTACAGTTATTCGCGAACTTACTTGAGCGGAAAATCTGTTTACAGCTGCACGCACACTCGAGTGGCAGCACCAGACAAGGCGAAGAAACAAAAAACCAGACAGCCAGCGATGGCCGGAAAAAATTGAGTAAAAAACCAGACAGGAAAGCGAACTGGGTAACCGATGATGGGAATACCCTAGGAGTCGTGTTCCTATCAAATTAGGCTTTCCATTTGTTTATTATTATTATTTTAAATGGCTGAACAAGGCTTATAAGGAAATAAAGCTTTTTAAAGGTGTCAGAGCCACTGGGGATAGGATATTATTAGTCTTAAGCAGTCCGAATATTAATAAACGTATATTTATTATAAATCAATAGGGTCCGGGACCTAAGATTTTAGCTTAGGCAGAAATAAAGAAAGGAAAACTCTCCGATAAAGGCTGAATTTAATACAAAGAAAGCCAGATATAATCCAAGTAACTAGTGTCGATAACTAAATAGGTATTCAAACTTATTAATATCCCCAACTTGTAATCAAAACTGTAGACTCTTAAGAGAAAGGTCATAATGACTGAGCCGAACCGAAAGCAAAAGCATTCGTCTGTCAGTCGCACAGTCCAATCCTCCGAATCCCTTCGGGGCCTGTACGTGGCGGGCGCATTAACATATGCAGGCGATTAAGTGGCGGAGAGACTCAATCGTCCGACAGCGTAAACCCCTAATTTCCAGAGCCCATCAGCCGTGTCCCCCTGCCTCCGTCCCAGTTCCAGTCCATGTCCATAGCCACGTCCACGTCCACGTCACATCCCTCCACTCAACGCGCTACTCCATCGTTCGCACATTACATGGCATTATTTTTATGGATTATTTATTTATGCATGTTGATATGAACTTCATCGCTTTATTGAAAATGCTTTTGGCCCTGCCTCCTGCCTCCTGCCTCCGATGATGATGTGGTTGGTGGTGCGTTCTCTTTTTGCCTGGACCCCATTTTTTTAACGAATTTTCTCTGTGTGCTTGGATCTATTTGCAGTTGAATTTTCATATCGTAGAGGGCATAAAAAGGCTTAACACTGGACCGGAAGCGTGTTTTTAAAGGGTGATGGCGGCCTCCACTCAAGGAGAAATTCGAGTGGGTCCCGGCCACCAGGTAAACGATGTCTATGTACGTACATAACTCTCACAAATCAGAAATTCAGCTCACGGTAACAAAAAATACAACAAAAAAATAAAAAAACAAAGAACTACAAAATTTAACAATTATGCAAAACGAAATAAATATAACCCTTATTTCTTTTGTTTATTGCAAAAGTTGTAATTTATATTTCTTTTGTTCTTCCTCTTTGAATGTCTTCAACGAAATCTTTCACTGATTGCTTTGTTTGTAGCCTTTAGAAGGAGCGGAAAACAAGAGTAATTAAAGAACTTAATGTGCCCGTGCCCCAGTTTCCGTTTTCGATACAAAGCAAAATTTCTGCAAAAACGGAATCAAATAATTTTTTTTTTGAAAATTCAGCAGTCTTTGACTTGATGGAATTAAGTATTCATAGAACAAAGAAAATTTATAAGTTATCGCAAATTTTGATTTAAATATGAATTTAGGAATAATGCATTTGAAACTTGTATAGTACCAGGTGTCTTATCACCTTTTTTTTGTTAAAAAGAACTCATAACTTCTGTACACCAAAGAAAAAAAAAACTTCATAAAAACTTTACTATTTTTCTATTCTTTTGAGTATTAAAAATTTCTTATAAAGATGCTTATAAATTTGTATAAAAATTATACCAATCTGTACCAAGACTTGAGAAATATCACTAACGCGACAAACAGAAAAGCACTAAATTCCAGCTAACGCGATATGTTATCGAATTTTCAGTGTATGTAGGTTGATATAAAAATAATACTGGAAAATACACAATTGAAACTATAGAGTATAGAAACTACTATTGAGTATACATTTGATATTATTGAGTAATAAATCTATAACAAACTGCTTGAGTATATTTTTAAGACAAAGCGTATAAAGGTTAAACTCTTGGACTTTTTTTTGGGTGCAGGTATCTTTCCACCTTGTTTTTGTTTAAAAATGAACCTATAACTTCTGTACTCAAGTACCAATATACGCTCAATAAACTCATTATTTTACATCAATGGTTGTCTTCCGTTTCCTTCGATAAGGCTACTGCAATATGCGTTTCATCAACTAATTTGGTTACTCTTAAGACATAACCTCTTCAATTATCCCTGTAAATAATGCCCAAGCCATGTAAATAATTTGTAGTTCTAGCGTTTATACAATTGGCTCTTACTAGTTCCGAATCCGATCCGAATCCGAATCCTCGACGCGTAGAAGTTGACCCAACAGATCCCAACTGACCTTTCCCATGTCCCGTGTCCGTTCGAGTTCGATGAAATCCGTAGCACACATTATATACATTATTCATTCATAATCATGCATTAGTCTTAAGTTTGTGTATTGTCATCTCGTGGCTGTCTTGCCTGTGGTGTGTAGTGTGTGTGTGATGTGATGTGGTGTGGTGTGGTTGTATGACTAACCCATCAATCGTCCTCCTGGAGTTTTTGAACTAATCCCGAAACTTTTCGTTTGTCTCCTATGACGACTGAAGGCAAAACTGCCCGATTATAATCCAATCTCAAGCTTCCCCATCGACAAGGAAACCGATGAACGTGAACTAGAGGAATCAAGATGGAGTCCAGGCGTTGTGGCCGATGGCGACTTGTTAATGTTCTTGCGTGCGGCTCGCTCCATGGCTGCATTTCAAGGAATGTGTGATGGCGGACTAGAAGACGGTTGTTTGGCTGCCAGTCGCGACGACACCACAATAAACGCACTCGACGTGGTGAGTACCAGTAGCAGTCCATCCTAATGAATCCTCTTTAATCCTTGCCTTAATGCAGCTCCACGATTCTGGCTACGATCCAGGCAAAGCTCTACAAGCACTCGTAAAGTGCCCCGTTTCGAAGGGCATCGACAAGAAGTGGACCGAGGACGAAACTAAGAAGTTCATCAAGGGTCTGCGACAGTTCGGCAAGAACTTCTTCCGCATCCACAAGGACCTGCTGCCGCACAAGGACACGCCGGAGCTGGTCGAGTTCTACTATCTGTGGAAGAAGACGCCCGGCGCGAACAACAACCGGCCGCACAGGCGGCGGCGACAGAGCGCCCTGCGCCGCAACCGTGTCACGCGGGCGAACAACAACAGTAACAGCAATACACCTCCCAAGAAGGAGGACACACCGGAACCACAAACTGCGACGACGGCGACGGCGGCGGCGACCGCGGCGTCCGAGACGGCGAGTCGCTCCTCGCCCGCTGTCTCCAAGGAGGAGAACAGCTCGCTCACCGAGGACGACGCCAGCGAGTGCGACAGTGATTCGAGTCTGACCCACAAAAGGGATGAATCACCCTCAAGGATGAGGACGCGAAACAAGCAACAGAACAACAACAGCAGCAGCACCAGCAGCAACAACAACGCAGCCGGAAACGGCAGTGGCAGTGGCAGTGGTGGCGGTTCAACCGCCTCCGTGGGCACAGGTTCAACCGGTGCCGCTGGCGGCAACAGCTCTTCCAAGGACCAGACCACAGCCAACGCCGTGGCTAATGGCAAGCGGCCCAAGCGCGGCTCCGAAACGCCGGACGCCGCCGCCGGCGGAGGAGCTACCTCTGTCGACAGCCCCAAAACGCCCACAAAGGCCGTGGCCGAGAGCTCGGCCACCAAGCGCAAGGGCGGCAAGCAGGATACGCCGAACAAGAAGAAGCGCACGGAGCAGGAGGCCAGCGAGCTGCCGAGCGCCCAGGAGGAGAGCGCCGTTGTCAACAAGGACAAGCGCAAGCGACCGGACAGTCCGGTGGAGAGCATGAACTCGGACAGCCGGCCGGACTCCGTGCTCGACGACGGCGAGTCCAATACGACGGACACCACCACCGCCGAGCAGCAGTCCACCAAGGACAGCAAGGAGACGGTCAGCTGCAAGGAGGAGCGCGACATGGTCACCAACGACCTGGACGCCAAGGCCGAGGAGAAGGCCATCATCAAGGCCGAGGCCTCGACGGAGGACAGCAAGGACAGCGCCATCAAGAACATGGACGAGGAGACGAACATCCAGGCGCCGAGCAGCGTGGAGACGAGCTCCACGGACGGACCCAATCCCAATGTAGTATCCAATCCCGTTGCGCCGCCCATTGCCATGAAGGTGCCGACAATAGCCACCGTGGAGGCGCTGAATGCGTCCGTAGACCGCAAGGAGGCCATTGAGAAGATGGAGACGGCCTGCGACAGCGATCCGGAGATGCTCAAGAAGCTGGCCACCATCAAGCAGGAGGCCTCTCCGCAGCAGCATCAGCAGCAGCAGCAGCAGCAGCACCTGCAGCAGCAGCAGTCGCAGCAACAACAGCAGATGCAGCAGCAGCAGCAACTTGTGCCAGTCCAGCCGCAGCCCGTGTGTCCGCCCTCGGAGGGCGTCTACATCAAGAAGGAGCCCTTGGAGGACTCGATGGACGCCACCTGCAACCAGAACAGCAACGAGCCGCAGGACCTGAAGGTGAAGATCGAGATCAAGAACGAGGATGCGTTGAAGCACAGCAGCGGCGGAGGTATGCCTCCCTCGGGTCAGGCCCTGCATCCGCTGTCCGGAGCACCGGTGGAGAGTGGTGGCCAACCGGAGCCCCTGCACCTGCACATGCCCCACACAGGCCCGATGCCCCCGCAACCGCCCGCTGGCTACCTCATCGATGGCCAGCTGAAGTACGGACCTCCGGGCCAGGGCGGAGGAGCGCCCTCACAGCCTCCGCAACTGCACAGTGATGCGGCAGGACCAGCCCCTCCTGGGGCGCCTACAACGCCGCAGAAGTATGCGCCGGAGATGGAGCTAAAGTTCACGCCCCAGGATCTCAAGTATCCGCCTCCGCCACCCCTCGATGCGCTCAAGTACAGCCAGGAGATGCAGGCGGCGGCGGCGGCAGCGGCAGCAGCTGCTGCTGGCAAGTACGAAATGAAGTACATGATGGAGCAGCCGGGCAAGTATCCCGTCGAGCTGTCCGCTGCCCACCAGCCGCCGAGCAAGCCCGGCTACCAGGACTCGCTGAAGATACCGGACGTGAAGCCCGGCTTTGGCCACCTGCCGCACAACGTGGGCTCGCCGCTGGACGTCGCGCACAAGTACGGGGGGCCGCCGCCGCCCACCTCCCAGGAGTCGCAGCAGCCGCCCCAGTCCCAGCCTTCCGCGCATCAGGTGCCGCCGGGAGCGACGCCACCGCCTGGCATCGCCATGCCCAAGCCGCACTATCAGCACGACGTGCAGACGCCGCCGCTGGGACGGCCCTTCGAGCCCTCTGGCCTGATGCTCAAGTACGGCGATCCGCTCTCGGCCAAGTACGGTCCGCCGCAGGATCTGAAGTACCCGCCGATGCCACCAGTCTCGCAGGCGGGTCCCTCAGACGTAAAGCCGTACGGCGGCGAGAACCTGATTAAGTCCTCGCCGTACGGACCGCCGCCAGAGAGTCCGATCGACGCCTCGGCCCGCTCCACGCCCGGTCAGGACAGCCAGGGCAGCAACAGCAATTCGCAGCCGCCCTCGATGCCCCCTCAGCCGCAGCAGTTCCAGTCGCCGCATCCCTCGCCGCACATGCCTTCGCCAGCTGGCCTGCCGCCCGGGATGCATCCGCAAAATCTCATCCACGGCCCGCCTCCAGGTTCAGCGGGTGGCCCTCCTCCGCCGCCCACGTCGCTGCACCAGCCGACGCCCGTTTCGGGTCCGCCGAGCCTGCAGCACGGACTGCATCCGAGTCAGCAGCATCCGCAGCTTTCGGTGGCCTCCTCGCTGCCCCCGAGCTCCATTGGGATCCCACCCACGCTCTCGACGATGGCGCCCTCGCACATGCATCCTCACCTGCACCCGCACCCGCATCTGCAGGGTCTGCATCGGCCGCACGACCTGCCGCCCAGCATGCATCCGCATGCGCCCATGCCGCTCTCGCTGCAGGGACATCCGCAGCACGCCCACGGCATGCCGCCCTCGCACGCGTCCCAACAGCAGCAGCAACAGCAGCAGCAGCAACAACAGCAGCCGGGCGGACCTGTCGGCACGGTGCGCACGCCCTCGCCTGCCCAGCAGCCGCCGCGGTCTCTGCACGATCCGCAGTCGTCGCGGGAGCCGCCCAACTCGCAGCCCTCGACCACGATGGCGGGTGGATCGAGTGGAGGTCCCGGAGGACCGCCACCGCAGCAGTCTCCGCACTCGCATCGGACCTCGCCGCTGCCAGGACTCTCGGGAAGCGGACCACCGCCACCGGGACTCATCGGGCACCCGATGCCGATACACCCGCACCTGGCACACCTGCCGCCGGGCCATCCGGCCCACGCAGCGCTGGCCCACCCCGGTCACCACCTGCTGTCGCACTCGATAGCCGGCCTGGGACCCGGCGGCGGACCCATCGCCCTGCTGGCCGGACCCGGCGGCCTCGGAGGTATTCCAGAGTCCGCCCTGAGTCGTCGCACCCCGCCCTCGCACCTGCCACATTCACACGCCTCCTCGCTGCCGCCACACTCGGTGGCCGCCAGCATGGCGCCCACCAGCGTGTCGCTAACCACCAGCACGGTGCCCTCGTCCGCCTTCAGTCGCGCCAGTCCCAGCGTGCAGATCTCGAGCGGCGGCGGTGGGGCTCCGTCTGGTCCTGGCAGTGGTGGACCTGGAGGAATGCAAAACTCCTCGGCAGCCGCAGCTGCAGCGGCGGCGGCAGCTGCTCACCGCGCGGCGTCCCCGGCTTCCAGTGTGGGCAGCCTGAGCCGCCAGAGTCCGTTGCATCCGGTGCCGCAGTCGCCACTCAGCCATCATCCCTCCTCCTCCGCGCTATCCGCAGCGGCGGCTGCCGTGGCAGAGAGGGATCGGCATGCGCTGCTGCGTCAGCAATCGCCGCACATGACGCCGCCGCCGGTGTCGAGCGCCTCGCTGATGGCCAGTCCGCTGAGCAAGATGTATGCGCCCCAGCCGGGCCAGAGGGGGCTGGGCACGTCGCCGCCACCTCACCTGCGGCCGGGCGCCTCGCCGCCGGTCATTCGGCACCCGCAGATGCCTCTCCCGCTGCCACTGATAGCGCCTGGCGGCGGTATTCCGCAGATCGGAGTGCATCCGGGTCAGTCTCCGTATCCGCACCCGCTGCTGCATCCCTCTGTCTTCTACTCGCCGCACCACCACCCCTTCAACTCGCCCTATGGCTATGCGCCGTACGGACCGGGCTTCCCGGCCTACATGAAGCCGCCGCCGCCGGCCGGACCCCTGGATCCGGCCGCCGTGATGGCCGCTCACCATGCTGGCCTGCAGGGACCACCGCCGCAGCAGGTGCGCCAGGACGAGCAGAATGCGGCGGCCGCCGCAGCAGCAGCAGCTCATTCAGCCGAGAAGCAGCACGCCGCCGCCGCTGCGGCTGCAGCAGCCCAGCAGCTGAAGGCGCCGCAGCAGCAGCAACAGCAGGGCGGCATGCAGCCCAACAAGCCGCCGACGCCAAAGACGCCACAGGGACCGGGCGGTGGCGGGATGCCATCTGGCATGGGCGGCCCGGGAACTCCAACGGGCCTGCCTCCAGGCGCCTATCCAGGCAGCCATATGCCGGGCTATCCGCCAGGACCGCCCCATGGATCGCCTTTCGCGCCCCAGGATGGCCAGCCGCACGGCATGAAGCCCACTTCGCACATGGATGCCCTGCGAGCGCATGCACACTCGGCGAACTCGGCGGGATTGGGCGGAGGGCATCATCCAACGGAGCCACGTAAGAAGATGAAGGTTTTGAAGGTTTTCATTATTAACTCTTTTATGCCTAGTGCCCATTGATATTGAGCCGGATCCGGAGCCAGAGATACCCAGTCCCACGCACAACATACCACGCGGACCCAGTCCCGAGGCGAAGCCGGACGACACCGAGTGCCATCGCTCCCAGTCTGCCATGTACGTCGACTTAAAGCTTGCTAACATTTCGGAACTAATGTTTTCTTTATGTTATATTATTCATAGATTTGTGCGGCACATCGATCGCGGGGATTACAATTCGTGCACGAGAACGGATCTGATATTCAAGCCGGTGGCAGACTCGAAGTTGGCGCGCAAGCGCGAGGAACGCGACCGCAAGCTGGCCGAGAAGGAGCGCGAGCGGCGTCAGGTTAGTAGCGAGGCTAAGATCATCTCAGTGGCAGTCCTTAATCCTCAAGTCGTTTTCCTCGCAGCAGCAACAGCAACAGCAGCAGCAGCAGCAACAACAGCAAGCGGCAGCCGCTCAACAGGCGGCGCAGCAGGCCAAGATGAAGGCGGAGCTGAAGCCTCCATATGCCGATACGCCGGCCCTGCGCCAACTGTCCGAGTACGCGCGTCCCCACGTCGCCTTCAGGTGAGTGTCCACTCTCTACGTGGTTTTTGTGAGTCTTCCGTTCGGTGTTTAGGAGTCTTCGTCTGTTCCGTTCTGTCTTCTGTCGTTATTTGGTTTTCCCGTTAAGTCGCGTTTGTTAATTGTAATTATTTCGATTCAATTTCAGTCCTGTTGAACAGATGGTGCCATATCATCATCCAATGGGCCCCATGTACAGAGAGAGGTACAGTACCAAAGCGCCTGCCACTCACCTCAATGCGAGAGTCCCCTCATATCATCGCAAACCCGCTTACATCTCATCAATATATTCCATTCACATTCCAATTCCCCGCAAACTTTATTCATACATCCTTTGAGTTTACAGACAGTGCATTTCTGGAGCTTCAAACTCTTAAAAATTCACTCTACAATAGAGTTATGATAAAATTTCAATTGTATTTAAAGAAATTATCATTTCCTTAATTTATTTTAATATATTTTTGAATAATATTATCAAAAGATAAGGAAATATTACCTTGAAAAGCACTTTCTCTAGTAAAACTCTTTCCCCTCATGCAATCACAAGCCCCTGACACAGTTCCCCGCTTAATCCTCGCCCGCTTTTTTACCAATTCGGTATATATTCGTTATGCACACGTCGAAATTAATTAAGTTATCATTTGCTAAGTTCGCCTACTCCAAGCCCTGCTTTCCTAACCCAACATTTCTGCTCCCCACCTAGTATTCACCCTTAAATTCCGATTACTTGCAGGGAACTGGAGGAGATCAAGAACGCACAAGCCGCTGCGGCGAGTCAATCCCGACTTGATCCGCACTGGATGGAGTACTACCGACGGTTGGTTAAAGATTTCCCGCCTTTTAACGATCAAAAATTAATAATTAAACTATTTCTTGTATTTTCTCCAACAGCGGCATCCACCCCTCGCAGTTCCCGCTGTACGCGAATCCGGCGATATCGCAAATGGAGAGGGAGCGCCTGGGAATTCCACCCCCGCACCATGTCGGGCTTGACCCGGGCGAGCACATGGTGCGTATGGTAGGCTACACTTCTTTTTTACTCTCCACTCGACTCATATTCACAAAATCAATCGTATTTGGAACGTCAAGCGATCGAACCAATCACTATGTCCACTCTGTCAGCTTGTCACCTTGTCACCCGTTAACCAGTCCAGTCCCCCTCACACATAACCCAGCACGTGTCCCGTCATGCTGTTCTTCATGTTGTGTGCGCTAACCATTACTTGCCATGCCATACTTGCCACTTGCCACCACGACGGGGCACCTAACCAAACCAAGCAAAAAAAAAAAAAACAAATCGAAATCGAACCGAATCGACATTCGTCGCCATCTAACCCGCATTACGCATCGTTACATAAAACCTCTGTTATCTTCTATTGGCGTCCACGCCCATGCAGCACTACTGGCTCTTTTGAAAACTTTCTACGATATATTCCGATAATTTTCAGATACGATTGACGAGAGAATATCATGCACACTCTCATACTCATTTACATTTGCCTTTGCATCCACAGCCGCAACCACCGGAGGCCGGTTTCCAACTGCCACGTGAGTTTGTATAGCCCTTGAGGTTTTCGCCTTGCGCGTCGCCCTTTTTCTGGATTTTCCATATAACTGATCCTTCTGCCTTTTTCTTTATTATTCGTTTCGCATTTCAGCGAATGTTGGTCAGTATCCGCGGCCAAATATGCTTATACCTAGGGAGCCGCACTCGGATGTCCTGCTGCGCATGTCCTATGCCGACCAACTACAGGTTTCCCAACTCCCCAACCCGTCTCCTAACTCATTAATTACATATATACAGTATTTACAGGCCGCCGAGTTCCAGCGACAGTCCCTGCACGATCAGTACTTCAGGTGAGTGTCGTTGGGTGTAGAAAAAAGTAATGATCTATCAACGTTTCCAAAAAGTGGATCCACAAACCCTATAATATATAACCAGAGCTCGCAAATAACAGTTGAAAGTATTCGGATGTCCCAAAACATGTCTCATTTATGGACCCTTTAGCTCTCGCATCGAACACAGTAAAGAGCAAACTAATCCGAGACACAGTTATGGCACTAAACCGATTTCATCGGACTTTTTCGGGTACCGGGACCCATGGATGTGCTCTAGATCCGGCTTCATCTGTTTTGCGGTGACTGACATACAGTAGCCGGTCCAACATGTCCTATCTAAACTCGAGGGTACCACAAGGACTGCGGTCGCTAAACAGACAACCGCCACTGGTTGCGAGGTGTCCAAGGCATTATGGTCAATATACAACCCAAAGCACACTTCCGAGCTCTTACACTTCACAAAAAACAGGCTAAGGACGTTGATAGAAGTCTTAACGGGACACTGCTACATTGGTACAACGGTTCGGTGGACCCCGCCAAGACTTATGTCGGAGCTGCGGGAATAAAGAAGAAATAGAGAGCGACCAAAACACCTCCTCTGTGACTGTTCCGCACTTCCTAGGAGGAGAACCCAATTCCTGGGTAGACCCTTCTACGACGAACTAAGCAGTCTGGCGAATGTGCGCCTGGATGATCTTGCGGCCTTTCTGTCCTCAATCGGGTGGTTCCGGGGGCTTCCGCATTCCTAGCTATTCCTCTTGTTTCTAAGATTCAGACATCACAATGGACCAAACGATCACTAGGTGCACTCGACGTCTGTCGAGCCGTCTGATCTTCCTATCCTATCCTATGGACCCTTTAAGCAGAGAGTTCGAGATGATGAACCGTTCCCGTGGTCTCTTCAGGATTTTTGCTTTTTAATTTAGGGTTTCAACAGGCTAGGTCTATAAAATGTCTATAAGTTGTCAGGGAATGAGCAAGAGAAGAATATCTCAACTGAGAACTCTCAACCGAAAATCAAAACGAATAAATTCAATCTGTTCTGTGCAGACTTTAGCAAAGAAAAAACGTTCAAATGTTATTTACGAGCTCGGGTCCTGATATATGAAATCAATTATGTCCGTTATCTATGTTATGGGATCCTTGATTGTTAAGCTAAGATCATTCATCTCATTTAAATATATTATTTACCACAGTATCCGCGACTGTTTCGTTTGCATTTATGTTTATGTTTCTGTTCCTGTTTCCGTTTGATCATCGCCCCGCTCTCTCTCATCCCCACAGACAACGGCCCAGATAAGTGGACGCCAGGCGGCAATGGTAGAGAGCAAGCAACTGAACAAAGACAATACTCGGGCCGCGGCCGTGAGGAAATGCTTTGTGTGATTTTTGTGTTCAAGCGTTTACATTTTTGTTTCCACACACACATCCAACCAAACCCCACAACATCATCACCAGCAGAGACGACGAGAATCGAATCGAATCCAGAAACCAGAAACCAAGCGACTCTAAGTTGCGCAACGCCTTGTCACGTTTTTATGTAAAAAGTTAGTAGACCGTTGAGTTTGTTTTCGTTTAACTCATCCTTATGCTTGAACTCATCCTTTGTGTGAATGTTTAACTCATCGATAAGTTCCCAATAATATTCTAATACGTGCTATTTTGTGTCACAGGAATCAGCTGCGTTAATCCCGGGAGTGGACCGCGGATCAACAACCACACACTCTTCACACACACCAGACACTCACTTACTGACCAAGGCATTCAGAATCAAAAAGCAGAAACCAACAACACTACAAACAGAAACTAAACTAAACTAAACAAAACAGGACACGATGGTCGCAATATTTCTTAAGTATCCTCTTCATAGTGTATAGTGTTAAATTCTTAAAAACTTAAGCAAGACGAGCAGCGAGCAGCGAGCAGCAAGAGATGTTAAATACAGTCTAGGCTTACGCAACCGATTAAGGCAAAGGAACAAAGGCACACACAAATTTTTATTGAGGTTTTCAAACATAGATATGAGAATGCGTGCTGCACTTCGTCAACACTAGCAACTAAGCTCTACAAAAATCAATTGATTTCTAAGACACGACGATGATGACTAAGCAAAAGCAGAAGCAGAAGCAAAAGCAAAACCAAAACACACACAACACTCACCCGCACTTGCTGTGCAGGAGGCAAGGTACATAAATTAGTGTAGAAAAACGATTAAGGATATAGGCAAAGAGCGTTCATACATATATAGATATATATTCGAGTGTATTGTACAAACGGATTCGGAGCTTTCTTTCTTTGACATTTCGACACTCCTCTACCCATAGTTAAGCATATATTTTAATTTAAATGTACTTCCAGCCCCAATTGAACTATTTAAATGTACGGCTTATACATACGCTTGCTGCTTGACGTTCGACCTTTTAGCTAAAATAAAAAAAAAACGAGAGAAAACCGCAAAAAAAGAAAAGAAAACACGCCAATGCCTAGATTTTGCTTTGTGTTAGCCTAGCAAGCTTTGCTTACCCACTAAATAATTGCTACTCATTAACTTATTTTATTTGCTATTATGACTAGAGTATTATGAGTCGTCGGAAGTTTGTAAAAAGTGCATAATATTAACGAAACAATGGGTATTAAGTGGAATGATTTAGCACTGCAATCTAAATAGGTGTGTCATGATGCCTGCATTTGAAGCAGCCGCAATTTCGAGTGCTTAATTTATACATTAGTAATTTATATACAATTTATTATACGCAAAAGCATGCTTAACATATATTTAAAGCGGTTTATATTAAATATAAGGCCAACAAAGGAATGCAGAAAGAGCAAAACAAAGGAAACATATTTTTAAATACAGTTTTTTATTTCACATTTTGAATATACACTTTGATTAAATATATTGTAGCTGTATACATATATATATTAATTATGAAAGTTTATTGTAGGAGTCTTGCAAGCGCATATTCAATGGCACACAAACGACAAGAAATTTAAACAAAAGCAACACAGATTTTGCGTAGTTAACATTTAAGATTGTGTAAAGTGAAGATCCATACATATTTATATATATATACAACAAGAAAAACACACAAATGCAGCTATATTATTGCAGCTATATTACTAAATAAATTATAAAAACAAAATGAAAGAGAAAACAACAAAAAAATCATACACACAAAAGATAAATTATTGAAACCTGTAAAAACTAAGTAAAACAAGAATAAAATTAGTTACATTAGTTACCAAAATCCCAGAATAACTTCATTTAACCATGTGTATTCATCCGGAGTGCAACCAAGGCCCAGAAACCAATAGCAGAACTCTCCAGATCCACACACACACACACTCAGTGAGGGGTAAATACGTTTTCGTATGCTTAACTTAACTAAACAATATTTGGACAGTTCAAAACCATTGGTAGCCGTAATTAAAACAAATTGTATGGACATAGAAACAGAACGAAACGGAAATTTAAGGAAACAAATTGCAGATAATATACATGAATTATTTAAAGAAAAAAAAGAGAATTTAAACAAAAGAAACCTGCTTTATTCGCTGTTTTAATTGGGGTCTTTAAGAAGCTTGTAAATTAGATTCAACAAATATTTTCTTTCAGTTCTCCCTAAAATATACGAAAAAAAACGATAGCTGAAAACTGAGTGGAACTTATAATCTAATGTTGCTGCCTTGCTTGTACATTCATCCATACATAGGCCAAATATCTTTCCGAAACACAAGCGGTTTCAACAGAGAAAGAATATCTTTCAGACTTTAAGCCCTCTGCGAACTTTTAGTGAAAAAGGACCCTCTCTGGCGGGCACTTGGTTTTTCCAATAAAAGTGGACTGCACTGTAACTTCTTCAGTTCCATGTTTCCCTTCAATAAAAAACCGCCTTCAGTTTCTTTGAATATTAAAGTACAACAGTTTATTTTTGCTAATCGTATCAATAAAATATAAAATCTATTTGCTTAGGGTGACCTTAAATTACGGACTTGTTTAAATAATTAAATACATTTTAATCAGTGGCTTGGCTATGAAGATAAACTATCGCTAAAATGCGTTCGATGACAATAAATACGTGCACAAATAATATAAATAAGTTAGATAAAGATAAGGTATAAGCCTTAAGTCTAGACCAGGCGGGCGGCTGAGCAGGTGGCCGCCGAAGGGGCGCTCTGTGGCTCCGCTTCGCTGCCAATCCCCACCAGACTAACAGCTCCTCCTCCTACGGAGGCGCTGGCCAGTACTCGCTTGTAGTTGCTGCTGCACTGCGAGTCCGCCACCGATCGTCCGTCGCCCTCATCGCGTCGGCACAGATCCACGGTGAAGGGCGCGGCTCCAGAGGAATTGGCACTGTGACTTTCCAGGCGTCGTTCCAGGATGTCCGCCGTGGTCAGCTCGCTGGCCTGCACCATGCTGCTGGCCGGCACATTGCTCAGCCAGGGCTTGAGGATGCTCTTCTTCTGGATGGTTGCCGCCTTGCAGCGGCATATGACATCCGCGTGCTCGCCGCAAATGGGGCAGGTGTCCTCTGCGGCAGGAGCAGAGGATCCCTCCACGTCGTTGCCACCGCCGCCGCCCACTACAGTGGGCATGGTGGCGCCGGAAGAGCTGCCGCTCAGCTCCAGTTCGCTGACGGCATCCACCAGGGTCTTGAGGCCAGCTCCGGACTGTGGACAGCCCTCGGCCAGGCTGACGACCTCCTGCTCCTCGTAGTTGGGACTCAGGAGCAGCTTGGACAGCGGCGGCGCCAGTCCCAGACCCAGGTTGCGTTCGTGGTACAGCTCCGAGATGCTGGGAGTCAGTTCCCGGGTAATGTGCCGCATCATGCTGTCCGGCAGGCACTTGGCACTCGACTTGGAGGCCACCGGAACCTCCTCCGTCTTGGGTTCGCTGAGCAGATCGGCATCCGACTGCGAGAAGTACAGGCTGGAGGGATTGAAGGCCACGCTGGAGACCTCCTCCTCCTCGGGCAGGGCCAGGGGCTTCCTGCTGCCGGATCCGCTGCCCATGGCGTTGCCTCCGGGCGCACTCAGCTCCGTCCGCACACTCAGCCTGTCCATGAACAGGGCGTGCTCCTTGTTGACCCGCGCTGCCAGCGAGCTTTGAGCGCTTCCCAGCTTGATCTTGGGCTTGCTGCGTCCTCCGGCTCCCACGCCCAGGTTGTGGTAGGTGGGCGGCCGTGGCGGTGGCAGTGGTGGCTGCTGCTGCGGCATCGCTCCGCGTCGCAGCACTGTAGCATGCCCCGATCCCTCCCAGTCCGTGGTGCTGCTGGCAGAGCTGGAGCTGTCCGGTCGTCGGCTTAGGGTCGCCGGCGCTGGAGGAGCTGTGGCCACGGAGCTGGTCGCCGAGTACAGGCTTCGGATGCGCGTCTGATGGGCCAGAGCCAGGGACAAGCTGGGATCGGTCACGGGCGGGCTCGGGGTGAAGGCGGCGTCGCTCTCGCCTCCACCTCCCGGTCGCGAGACTCGCACTGGCGCCCGCATGCTGGCATAGCCCAGCCGGAGATTGGACAGACCACCTCCTCCTGGCTGAGTGGCATAGCCGTCGGACAGTGAGTGCTCGCTGTCGGTGGTGTTGGCCAAACTGGAGTCCAAGCCGCCTCCGCCTCCTCCTGCTCCTCCACTGCCAATGGCTTCGGTTCTCCCACCGTCCGGCTCACCACGACGCCGCACATACGAGATGAAGGCGCTGCGCGGATGCAGGGGCAGCGGCGCCTTAGTGGCTCCGTTCACGGAGGGCGTACTGCTGGCCGCAGGCGGAACTGGTGGCACATCCAGCTCCGGTTCGGCGAGAGACTCGCAGCTGCTGCTGTGGGCTGAATCGGGGTCCATGCCCAGGTTCTTGGGGGCCTCGCGGGTATCTGAAAGGGGAATAAATTATAATTAATCAATTAATTAATTAATCCTTAAGAATACTCACCAAACAAGGCCAGGAGCGCCTGCAGCACAAACTGGCAGTGGCGGCGATTGGCTTGCTTGCCCGTGCGCAGAATCACCTGGTCGGCGCCCACCTCCGTGAGGTCGAAGCCCACGGAGGCGAGCAGCTCATGGCAGCCGGCCACCCGCCAGAGGCGCACGCTCAGCGGCATCTCTATGAAGCAGGATTCCGCCATCCCTTCCGTCTTGATGGGGGTCGTGCCGGAGTTGGTGCCCGGAAACTGGGCCAGGATGTTGCGCATCACGGCTATCACGTCGTCGGCATGCTCGGCACTGTTCACGTGCACCAACTTGGCCAGCGCCTGGAGCGTGGCCGGCGTCAGGGCGAGCAGGGCCTGGAGGCTGGCCGAGCACTGCGACAGCCGCTCCTCGGGATCCGCCTGCGGGAAGAACACGCTGGACGGGATCCCATTGGCGGCTGGCTCAAAACGGAAGCCCACTGCCATCAGCAGATCCTTCCAGCCGGCCACCGGACCCGCCTTGTTCTCGATGCTCTGCTGGGTGGTGTACATGGCGTTCTTCTGGCCGCGGTGAATCCGCTGCAGACTCTTCTCCACCAGGTGCAGGCACACGCGCAGCGCATCCCGACACCGCTCTGGGGTTCTTAGAAGTTCGCAGAGGGCATGGCCCAGGGCCACCTTGTTCGAAAGCCGGACATTGCTGCCCACCAGCAGGAAGCCCGCCCAGTTGGCCGGATGGGCAAAGTGCTTGGTGTGCTGCACCGTCTGCATGGCCTCCGCCAGGGCGCTGTAATGGTAAAGGGATCGTTAAGAGTATTCCAAGGACATAAGTAGGTCCAAGTACTTACCGCGCTGCTCGAGCTCCCTGCAACAAGGCCGAGTAGAAGGCGCGCAAGAGGATCTTGGCCGCCGTCTCCGGAACTGGCCACAGCGAGATGAGCACGGCGCCGGCTCCGGCCATCAGCCAGCCGCCCGCCAGCTGAGCCACGCCGGCTCCCGTGATGGGTTCCACCGAGTGATACGAGCTGAGCACCACCAGGCGGGCACTGAGCCGGAGGTGACGCAGCTCCCCGGCCGCCAGGGTGAAGTCCGCCAGCTGCGGTTCGTGCGGCTCCTTCTGCTGCTGCTGCTCGGCGGTGACCACGTCGCCGGGACTGAGGACCACGGCGCCCAGCTGCCAGCTGAGATTGGCCGCAAAGTGCACGCACTCGGCGGCGGGCAGCTCGGCCAGCACGGACTCCTTGGTGGCATTGGAACCGGCCAGGGCGGTGGCCTGCAGCATATCCGCCACCATGGCGGCCTCCTGCAAGGCGGCGGGCGACTCCGCGCCAGCCCAGCCCCAGCGCTCGGCGAGGGAGCAGGGGACACGAGGTCCTCCCACCACCAGAGCCTTGGGCGGACGAGCTCTGTCTCTGCGGGGCCTTGGACGGCTTCGCAGGGATTGCAGCGAGGGAGCGGTGAGGATGGCACAGCGCTCCGACAGATACTCGCCATCCTCGCGAGCCGCCCGCAGAATAGCAAAGGGAACCAGGTACAGGGAGCTGTCCAGCACCAGGACCAGCTCCCTCCTGCCCTGCCGACTGGCGTTAGCTCCTCCAGCCGGGAGGAGATCGTCGAAGGGAGCCAGCAGGAGGTTGTACAGGGTGTGCAGGCAGGAAGGTCCTCGCCAGGCGGGCAGAGTCGGAGCTCGGCGAGAGCTGCGACTGCCCACGGACCGCGTGGAGCCCTGGAGGCTGGCTACCGACCCACCGACCGAGCCCAGGGAGAACAGGGAGCTCAGCGAGTAGTTGGACGAGTTGAGCAGCTGGTTGCGGCTCACCATGCGCAGGAAGCCGCCGCCGCCGCCCGAGCCCCCGGCTCCGGGTAGATCCTCGAGGAGCTGCTCTGTGCTGGCACGCCAGCCACTGCCGTCGCCCTCGTGCAGCAGGCTCTGCGAGTTCACCCCAAGATTATCCCTCACCAAGTTCACGTAGCGCTCCAGCAGACCATCGGGCTGCTCCTCCTCGCCCTGCTGCCGTTCTGGCTCCATCTCCAGTTCCTCCTCCTCCTCGCTGAGGGACAGCGGCAGCTGCAGGCTCTGGGCATCGATGCGGGCCGCGTGGAAGCGCACAATCCCGGCCTGCGGCTGCAGCAACCAGGCGAGCAGCTGCTCCCCGGCCAGGCTGTAGTAGAGCACGGGCATCCGTCCGCGGTTCACCGTCTCCTGGATGGCCTCGCTGTCCGCCAGAGGGGTCTTGCCGCTCTCCCCGCTGACGGCATCGGCTCCGCCTCGAGCCTTGCAGCGCTCGGCAGCCACGAGGGCGTCCTCGTTGCGATTCAGCCCCACCAGCAGGAGCTGCAGCAGGTGGTAGCAGCTGGTCTGCAGATCGTACAGAGCCAGTCGGGTCTCCGGACTGCGCTGCTCGTGCCGCACGGACTCCAGCAGCTGGGCAGCGGTTTCCAGTTGAAGGTGAGCGCCTTCGGCGTCGCCAGAGGAGCGAAGGGCAAGACCTGAAAGGAGATTATGGATGAGGATAAGTTACTTACGAACCCCGCGCCCACTCACCTAGTTGATGTCTTATCTTGGCCTCCTCCTCCGACTTGCCCATGGACTGGGCGCTCGCCAGTCCCTGCCGCAGATACTCCACGGCCTGGCTGTGCTGCTCCAGCTGATGGTGGACCCTTCCCAGGGCCAGGCAGGCCATCGCCTTGCCCAGCCTATCCGAGCTCAGCTCCAGCTGCCGCTCGTAGCACTTGAGGGCCTCGGCCTGCTGGCCCAGGGACTCGTGCACGGATCCCAGGTTGCTCAGCGCCCTGGCCTGCAGCGCGGGCGCGGCCAGGTCCGTGCAGATCTGCAGATCCTGCTGGTGCAGCTCCAGGGCCGCCGCATGCTGGCCCATCCGCTGCTGCACCTGCCCGAGGGCGCACATGGCGTCCGATTCGAGGGCGCGATCCTGCAGCCCCTGGGCCAGCTCCCGCTGATGCTCCAGGCAGTTCAGGGCCTGCGCATGGTTCCCGAGGGCGGCATGGACGTGCCCCAGGTCGCCGTAGGCTAGGGCCTTGATCTCCGCACTGTGCAGCTCGTGGGCCACCACCAGCCGCTTCTCAAGACAGACCAGGGCGGCCGGCAGCTGGCCCAGTGCCCGGCGAGCGTGTCCCAGGCCGCGATAGGCGCGCTCCTGATCCCGGTGACTGGTCAGACCCAGGGCCAGCTGGAGCTGCCGGTCGTGGCACTTCAGCGCCTCCTCGTAGTCCCCCAGGGCGGCATAGCAGTCGCCCAGGTGTCCCAGGGCCCTGGCTCGATCCGCCTGAGTGGAGGGCAGGGACACCCGCTCCAAGGTGCCCAGCTGGGCCTCCAGGCAGCCAATGGCCGCCTCGTAATGGGCCATGTTGAGCCGAGCTATGCCCAGATTTCCATGAGCCTGCGCCTCCACTGCCGCATCCCGTTGCTCCTGAGCCCGCTCCAGCTGCTCCTGGTAGCACTTCACGGCATTCGTCCAGCTGCAGAGGGCCATGTGCACGGCGCCCAGGTGTCCGTGGGCCCGGCACTCGCCGGACAGGTCACCCAGCTCCTGGCGCAGCGTCAACTCCTGCGTGTGGTGCCCCAGCGCCTTGTCCCAGCGCCGCATCAGCCGGTGGGCCAGTCCCAGAGCTCCGCAGGCAGCTGCCTCCATGGATCGGTCGCCAGCAGCCCGGGCCAGGGCAAGCTGTCGTTGATAGAGCTTGATGGCCTCCTGGAAGGGATAACATTCGATTTAAGGTGAAATCTGGGGAGTTATTCCAGTATAATATTTACCTCGAGCGACCCCGTTCGGATGAGGATGTCTCCGATGTTGCCCAGCGCCCTGAACTTGGCCGGCAGCTGGTTGGTGGCGTGCGCCACCGCCAGGAACAGCTGCTGGCACTCCAGGGCGGCGGCGGTGTGTCCCAGCGCCAGGTGAGCCAGTCCCAGGTTGCAGTAGGCCCGCCCCATGTTGGGCCTGTGCTGGGCATCCTTGGCCAGGGCCAGATCCTGGTCGTAGTACCTTACAGCCGCCCTGAAGTTGCCCAGACAGAAGTGGGCATAGCCGAGCAGGTGGCACGCCTTGCCCTCGGCGGTCACGTCGCCCAGCTCCTGGGCGAGCATCAGGTAGCTCTCGTAGTGCGGCACCGCCTCCTCGTACTCCTGCCGCCCGCTGAGGCAGTTGCCCAGGTTGAGCAGGGCGCAGGCCTCGCCGGCGGTGTCCTTCAGCGACCTGGCCGTGGCCAGGTGGGCGCGATAGTGGGTCAGGGCGGCGTCGTGGGCGCCCAGCGCCTGGTAGGCCACCGCCAGATTGCCGTGCGTGGCCGCCTCCGCGCTGCGGTCGTGCACCGCCTGGTTGATGGCCAGCTCCTGCTTGTGGTACTTCACCGCCGCCTCGTAGGAGCCGGCCATGTGCGCCATGCGAGCCATGTTTCCGTACGCCCGTCCCATGCCCGTCCGGTCGCCCAGGGACCGGGCGATGCCCAGGTGAGCCTGGTGCAGCTTGAGGGCCGCATCGTGGGAGCCCAGCATCTGGTAGACAATGCCCAGGTTGGAGCAGGCTCTGCCCTCGCCGAGCTTGTCCCGCGCCGCCAGCGCCATGGCCAGCTGGCGTTCGTGGAACCGCTTGGAGGCACTGGCATCGCCGGCACAGCGCGCCGCATGGCCCAATCCCGCGTAGGCGGCCGCCTCCATGGAGCGATCACCCAAAGCCTGGGCGATGCGCAGCACTTGCTCGTGGCACGCCGCCGCCTGGGTGAACTGCCGCCGCTGATGGTGCGCAGATCCCAGATTCGAGTAGGCCCTCGCCTCCTCCACCTGGTCGTGCAGCTTGCGGGCCAACCGCAGGTGCTGCGAGTGGCAGTCCAGGGCCGCCTCGCACTCGCCGAGGGCCAGATAGACGGCCCCCACGTTGCCGATCTCCCGGGCCTCCTGCAGCCGATCCCCGAGCTGCTTGAAGAGCTGCACGCACTGCTTGTGGGAGGCCAGAGCGTTGGGGTAATCCCCGCTAGCGGTGTACACGTGACCCAGGGAGGTGAGGGCGGCCGCCGCCGCCTGCGTGTCCTTGCACTTCATGGCCAGCACCAGTTGGTAGCGATGGGCGGTGAGCGCCTCCTTGTGGGCTCCCTGGCTGAAGTAGGCGGAGCCGAGGTTCCCATGGGCCCGGCACTCGCCCGCCGTGTCGCCCAGGGACTTGGCCACCGCCAGGTCCTGCTGCATGTACCCGATGGCCTGGTCCAGCTGATTCAGCGCCCAGTGGGCGGAGCTCAGGGCGCTGAAAACGGAGCCGCGCAGCTTCAGGGAGCAACTGCCGATCCGCAGGGCGGCCTCGAGAACCGACACCGCCGCCGGATACTGGGCCGCCTGCAGCAGCTCCTGGCCCACCACCGAGCTGACCACGAACGGCGACTCCTGCAGCTGCATGGTCCTTAGTTGCTGCAGCGTTGGCTCCAGCGCCGTTCTCAGGGGACTCTTCAGCGAGGCCTCCACCAGACCTCCCATCAGCTGCTTGTTGGTCGGCTCCTGCGCCAAGCCGGAGGCAAAGGAGGCCAGAGCCTCTCCATAGCGTCCGAGGCACTGCAGGGCCACGCCCTGGCGGAAGTAAGCCTTTGGCCACTGCGGGCACAAGTCGCGCGCCTGCGTCGCATCCTGCAGGGCGGCCGCGAACTGGCCTTGTTTTAGCAGCGCCGCCGATCGATTGCTGTAGAGGATGTGGTTGCCCGGGTCCAGCTGCAGGGCATCCGTGTAGAGCAGCACCGCCGTGGCAAAGTCACCGCTCTGGCAGGCGCCATTCGACTGACGCACCTTCTCCAGGAAGAGAGCGCGGTTCGCGGCGGGCAGCTCCGGCGTGCACTCCGGCTCGTTCTAAGGAAGAATCAATGAGTAAAGTTGCAAATTAAATTTTATAATTAATGTTTAAGCCTAGTAATAATAGGTTATAGTTTTAATATAAATATAAAATAATTTTAAGAGATGTAGAAAAATATATATAAACCAAAAGAGCTTAAAATCATGGAGGAACTAAATCTCTGATGCAAAATGAAGTCAACACTTAGAGTTAGCCTTGATTAGGACCAGATATCTGGCATGAGGAGCATTCCTCGGAGCTATGGCCTAAGTAGAGCAATAAACACAACTGTACAGGGAGTGGAAAAGTGGATAACTCGAGGGGCAGGCGCTGAGATGACTGTGCCGGGAATTTGCAGAGGAGCGAGAGCTGAGGGAAGCGTCTGGATGATTGCACATCTGCCGCAGTTACTGGGAAGCACAGTGGGTTAGGGTAAATAAATGAACTCGAATTTCGGAAGAATTTTTCCGATTCCTAAATTGTTACAGAATTTAATGAATGTGTTTATAGCTTTTTCTTTTAAATATTAATTAAGTTTAGGAGAAGGAAACTAATTTGAGTTAATGGAATGATAATTCTCTATTCTGAACAAAAAAACAACAAGAGTTTCGCCTTTATATGCGTTGTCTTAACAATATACTCAAGCAGTGTAACGAGTTTAGTATAGACTTAATACCTTATTATACAAAATGCATACTAAATAGTATATTTTCTATACTCTATAGTTTCAAATAATTATTTTTGAGTATTATTTATAAACGAACTTACATTAAAAATTCGATTACATATCGCGATAGCTGGAATTTAGTGCTTTTTGTTTGTCGTGTTTGTGATTGTTCTCAAGTCTTAGTGCAGATTAGTATAATTTTTATACTTTGTAGTATCAAATTAAGAAGCATCTTATTAAGAAATTTTGTGTACTCAAAAATATAGAATTCATTTAACAAAAGTATAGTTTATCTAACAATTTGTTTTTTTTGTGTAATTCGTATCAGATATTAAAGAATGGTTTTGTAGTAGTTTTTTATTTTAAGTCCTTTAAATATTAATTGAGTTTATAAGAGAACAAATTTGAGTTGATACTTCTCTATCCTATATGTAAGTCATAATTTAATAAGAAGTTTAATAATAAAAGCTAATAAAATCCCAAGCAAAGAATACATTGAAATTCAATGATTGAATTCTTCTTTAATGGAAAATGGAAGAGAATTTTAGTTAAGAGTTTTGCTATTTTAAATGTCATCTGTAATTAATATTTCCAAAGCATTTTTCGATCTTTTTCTTCCACTTTCAGGCCTTTTTTTATTTTCCCCCAAAATACACTAAAATATATCCCGTTGTCTGTTGCACCTTGTAACCACTGTGCAGTCGACACTGGGTTGTAATTATGTTAAATGCCGACGCACCAGCTTCGCGGCTAAGTCGCCAGCCCTCGGAACACAGGTATGCGGCCACCGAGTCACGTTTCCCGGCCAACTGCTGTTTGCTCCCAGATCTCAGCTCCGCAGCTCCACAGCTCGGCAGCTCCCGATCCTGTTCGCTGGCCGTCAAATGCGGAAGCAATTCCACGAATTCGTGGCCCAAGAACTGAGCCACGACTGGCACTGGTGGTGAATCAGTAGCCGCGACTAGAGCCGAGGCCTTTTTGGGCATAGGCCATGGTCACGGCCATTGCAGGGACGAGACAAGACGAGACACCGTGACAACGACGTGGAAATTTTTACATATTTTTTGAAGCAATTAAATGCAATGAGTATGCAAATGCATTAGGCCGCCACCGAAACGGCGACCGAGTCCCACTGCCACTGCCACGGCCGGTCCTTGGCAGGAAACGTGGCCAGCAAGTGCTGATGCTGTCGCTGGCGGGGCGTGAGTTACGGATAACGTGCTTAGATTGGCCTTCTGGCCGGGACAAGCTGGACCCGAGCCTGAGCTGGAGCTGAACCTGGGCCTGGCGAATAAATCAGCCAGCAACAAAGTATCTGACAGATGCAGAACGCAATTTTCGCTTTATGCCGCTTATAAAGGCCGGCAACGGACTTCACCTCCTCGGAGATAAGCCCCAAATGAAGAGGGCGTTACCAAAAAAAAAAAAGAAAACATCGAAGCCAAGCGAAACGGGGAAGGCAGGCTGGCCAGGATGACCGACTCTCAGAATACCCTCTATTTTCTATGGCAGAAACTTTATAAAAAGGGTACCAAGAAGAGAACCCCAACTCTTCGCCGCGTTGGCGGTGCTAGCCGAGTAGATCTTGCTGAAGATATTGCGGAACGGCTGCCAATGGTCAAAGTCGGAGTTAAAGTCAAAGTCAAAGTCAAATAAACACGCACAGAAAAAGACGGCCAGGAACATGCCCTCGAAACGGGCTTGCGAAGATCTCCGGCGGAAGGGAGCGCCGACGGAATGGCATTAGCAGATGTTATCACCCTCCGACTAAAATAATAATAATAATAAAAGCAGACAGTCGGACGGAGTTAAGGGGAACTCGCAGCGGAATGTCGATGGCTTAGGATAAGCCCAAACTGTGGGAATGCTGGATGAGAGCTCAGTGATCCAGTGATGACAGATGTGAGGCATTTCTTTAAAGTACTTTTGGGAATAAAAATTTAGGAATAAATATTTATAGCTTATGTTATCCCTTCCGAGACAATTATTTTCATAGAAGAGGTTTAAAAGCTCTTACTTTGCATTCACAGAGACTTATCTTAATGTATCTTTCTTTTGTATAAGTTGAGCTAGGGGAACTGACAGTACTCTGGTGTCAAAAATATAAAAGAATATTTAAGTCTTAAGTTTTATCAATTTTTGTATTATTTTGAGTTATAATAAAGCTGCTTTGTTCTTGTTTTAAGGCAAATTAAACTTTGTACCTCTCGAAATAGTGAAGCAAACATAAAATCATATATATCGGAGCCTTCTTTCGATTTTTACTGAAGTTCTTTTAGAGATCTAAGTCAGATAATTTTAAAGACCGTTTAAATGCAATATTATTAAATTGATTATAAATATTTATATTATCTATAAGATATTCATCTAAAATAAATGCACATAAATGGTTTAAAACAGTCTCAGTCACCTTATTTTTGGATTATATATTTTAGATCTTTTTATGACACCCCGGTTTTGGTAGTTATTTCTTTCTTCCCTTCTAACTAACTGCTCTTCTTTCTAAAAATCAAAGTTGAATTTCCACAGTTTCTGCACACATGCCGCCCTTTCGCTTTGGGTTTTTCCTGGCTGGTCCAGGCTGTGTGTCAATTTAGGAATTGGCGCCCAAATGGCACATAGAGAAGTCATGTAAAGTGATACGCTTGCCATCTCGCTCCAGCAATTCCAGCTAAATTGGCAGCAGCAACTGCAGCAACAGCAGCAGCAGCAACTGCAGCAACAGCAACTGCAGCAACAGCAACTGCCACAGCAGCAGCAGCATCTTAGAAAATAGTGGAAGACGACCAAGAATTTTATGCAACGCGAAAGGGAGAAACAGAGGATCGAGGCGGAGATAGAGATAGAGAGAGAGAAAGGAAGTCGGCGGTGGAATTCAGGAATGCCAGAGAAAAACCTGCGATTCGAGAACTGGTCGCCGTTTGTTGGCTGTCCGCCCAACACATAAAAAACAAAAGAAAACGAGAAGGGAAGGTGGCTTAGGTAAGCAGAATAAGGTATACCCTTTAGTCTTTGTAATCTTTGGAAATATCTAAATTATTTTAGATTTTTCTGATCATTTATATATGAGCTATGGGTTATATCAATGACATTAATATCATAAAGATTATTTTTTTAACTCTAGAGCGGGCGCCAGGCTCTCTTAAAATTTTGTTCTTAGCCGCTTGCAGAAAAATGGCTTGCATATTGCAAGTCAAATGTATGGCCGTTCGGCATCTTGGTAATTATTTTGCTCTTGCGTGAGCATATACATAGGTAAGAAACAGACCTAGTCAGAGAGATAGACATGTCTAGATCGATTCACCTGCTGATGGTAATCAACAATAATCCCAGATAACTTTATATTGTTACATACTCCTTAAAAAAATTCGAATACCCTTTATAAGAGCATGATCTTCGCAAAAAAAACACATCGCGCGGAGCAAGACAAAAAGTGGCACCCATAGATGCACTCGGGCGGTTGCCTGGAACCATGGAGTGTGTGTGAGTGGAGTTCGGAGTCTGTGTGCGTGTTGGCCAAGCTGAGAGCCTGCCAGTGTGTGTGTTTGTGTGGCAGCCCCAGAGGCTGCTGGCCAAGAGAGCTTCGATAAAGTCCGTCCGGAGCATTGGAATGCAAACAATTTCACGATTGCTTGTGGCGCACATTGGCATGTTCTGCGCTCAACTTGAGAATTTTGTTGCAATTTAACGCGTAATAAAATAATTAGCTGCGGGCTCCGAAACTCCCGCTCTATAATCCCCTCTCCGAGATCTGTGATCCGCTCTCGCCGTGAGGCTAATCCCGGATTATCCCCTTCTAAAAGCAGACAAGAAGTCAACCTTTGGCAAATGAACATCAGACATTTAATTCTAAGTTTTAGTGGGTCTGGTGTCTAGACATTAGGGTGGAATTTATGAGTTGACTGGCTTCTATATTCACTTTTATATTCCTTGCTAAATTGTGCATTTTAAGGGGAGTGATAAACTAATTCCCTTCAGACAGTGCAATTTTAATTAATGACAGCTGTCTACGGACACAAATTGCCTTGAATCGTGGGCGGAAAATACCAAATTTAAGGATTATCCCATGCTAATTGGTAATTAGCTTTAATTTAAGAGAACAAGAAGCACACTTAAATGATTATGAGGGTTTGATAATGACTGAGTTATTACTGTGGCCTAAAAGTTTACATATATTATAAGATTTCTTTAACCTCACCCTCTGCATGCCTGTCTCCTCACATCACCCTTTAAGTAACCCCTAAATATTCGTATGTTTAGGCCTTAATCGAAACCGACATTAGTCTGGAATTTATGCACTCATTTGGCTGCTGCTGTTTCCCCTCTGGTTGCCGCTCCGAAATTCCTGGCCACGCTTCTCCGATCAGAGAATCTCGAATGGCCACTTCCTATCGTCCGTCTAGCTGCCAAAAGGGCAGAGGATGGGCTCGGGTACAGGGACACTCGAAAGGCAGTCAGTCAGTCAGTCAGCGAGACAGGCCGCAGGGGTCTTGCGATTGTGGATTCCGGACTGGTCCGTCTCGGAGACAGCGCCAGAAACTTATCCAACATCGTTGACGTTGTCGTCTGTTCCTGATGTTGTTGTGCCTGGATCGCTCGGATCTTTTTTGTTATTGCCCATGACATGACAGCGCGGAATATGATGAAAGGGCCGGGCCCAGACTCCAGCTTCAGCTTCAGCTTCAGCTCCAGAGTCAGAGTCAGGGTCAGGAGATGGAGCTGGGGGTTAGTCGCAGTCCACATCGGTCGCCGAGGTTTTGCGTTTTGGCATTTTTATCTCTGTCTGCTCTGTTGGGCTTTTGTTTAATTTGGTCTTGTAGCTAAGCCCTTTTGTAGTCTTGCCGCTGAGTTAATCAACATTGAAATCATTTTGCCATCATTTTGATTATTGCCTCTGATTGTTTTTTTCCTGTATTACCTGCACTGGCAGAAAAATCAGCAGCCAAGAGTTGTTACGAGAAAGATTTTTTATACTTGGCACCAAGAGGATTAGGGTTTAAGTTCTACCACTACGATTAAGCTTTATATAATCTTAACATAAATAAATGTAACACTTGCAGCAGTTTCTTAATATCTAAAGTCTGTTTAAGTATTCTAATCTTCTATTAAGCAGGGTTTAAGCCAGTGGTGGCCAGGAAACACACTGACATTGTTAGAATTTAATATTTCTAAGTAAATAATATAACAAAGTATCTAGATATGAGGAAATATAGCTTACATTTAAAAAAGTTGCTTAACAAATTGGTATTTAAATTTATTAAAGGCTAGACATAGCCACAGTGCTACAATTTGTTGCTTACATTCTGTATATTCTGTGAGTGTGCTGGCAGAGGTCGGACAGATAAATTGCAAAGTCGCGAGTCAGAGTTTAAAATTTATTAATATTTGCACTAAATGGGAGTAAAAAAGGAAGCTCCACTTCTTAATTACTTTAAGTTCCCGCTTTAAGTTGTATGATCTTATATCTTAAATCTTTTTCTACAGTATTTTTTTAAATCAAATTCACTTGTATTTAATTTAATCCCCCCTTTTATTCCTCTGTGCACTTGATTTCCTTTATGTCTTTGCCTCATCTCATCTCTTCTTTGTTAAATTTTGGAGAGCGTAATGCATGATTAAGTTTTATATATTTGAAGGCCATAAATAATTGTCATGGTGTTTGAACTGCAAACTGGAAATACATGGCCGGCAAACATGTTTTTCTTTTTTTTTTTTTGGTTGCCTTTAGAGCCGTGTGGCAGCTTCCAGAAAGCAATAATTGAACAATAATTCGATTTCCTTTCGCCTCTCGGACTTACCTCGGAGAAATCCCGCTGCGACATCTTATTCAGCAGCTGGTCGCCAGCGACGGCAATTTTGGCATTGTTCTCATTATTGGCGGCGTGATTATTTGCATTAAAGTTTAATGGCAAATTTATAAGGTTCTCATAATTCGTCATTTGTGTGCCAGCGAAGAGTCATTAGGGCGCCCTCGGATCGCTCGTTGTTGTCTGCAAACAAAAGACGGGTAGATCGTGTTTATTTATAGAGCGGGTTCGCGAAACAAAGCCCAGACAATGAGACTTTCAAATGCCAGAAGAGGAGAAGAGAATTCTAGGGAACAGCCAAGGGACGACGACGACGACGTCGACGCCTCTTATGCAAATATTGGCCGATCCTCAGCCGCAGTCACATAAACTTGACAATTGAATGTGGCCATAAATTTGTGCGATCCCCTCTCTCTCACTGCTCTTTTTATTTTCTTAGCCCCTATGACAGCTTCTCGCACAGTGGCCTCAGCTCGGCGAGAATTCTGTCTCGGCTGGGATACGGGTTTCGGTGTCGGCATGGCACCGGGCTGGGTGATTCTGATTGCGCCATTCACTTGCCAGCGGCGCCTGCCTATCAACGGCCATCGGGAAAGGTGGTTGGTGGCCGCTCCGCCCCTTCCCTTCGAATTTGTTATCATTTAATTGGCTCCGCGGTAGCCGCAAACTCCTCTTCTAGAGAAAGTTGCCAAAGCAAACAAGAAGCCGTAATTAAAATCCCGAACCGAAATTGGCCAAAATCAATTAAGGCTCTTTTTTCATAAAGCGGAAATTCGCAGCCTCGCAGACGCGATCCGATACGATCCGGTCTCGGATCTCGGATCTCGGTCTCTCATGTGGAAATTGCGTGTGTCTCTTAATAGGTTTCCATTGTTGGCCAGAAGCCATAGATACGGCATTAATTGAAATGTTAGGCCCCGTGACAAGAGGCGTGAGTGACAGGCCTAGGGAAACCGCAGTCACCATTCCAACTATTCCTCCTTGGCTTAGTGCGTTCCCCCTGAATACATTTGGAGGAAAACTGCACTGGAATTCTAATGAGAAGAGTGTCTCTTGGTGGCAGTAAGAGAAGAGCAGATTTATGAGGGGAAATATCTATATATTAAGGCTTTTTTTATAAAATGTATTATTTTGGATGTACAACTGCTGCAAAAGCGAGCCACTTCTTCCTCATCAATATCCGATTTGAACCAACTTTCAACTTTCAGGATGATATGAATATCAGGATAAATACCACCTGGTTGCAGATGGAACCCATTGACAGTTTAAGGGCAAAGCAAGAGGTACTCTAGAGGCCCCTTGTGTGCCTTGGACATCGTCCTCTTCTTCAGTTCTTCTTTTATTGAAATTTAAATTAAAATAGAAAAAGAAGGGAAGCTTAACCAAGCCGAATTTTATATTTTCTTGCAGGTAATAATACAAATAAAATGAAAGAATTATATATTTACTTTCTCTAAAAACAACGTAGTTGTTGTAACAATTTAATTTCTTTAAAACAAAGTAAAAGTTAATTTGGCAGGAACGTTCCTATGGCGACTATCTGATATAGTGGTCCGATATGGTCCGTTTCGGCAATCTGCAAAGTTTTATTTAGATAGCTCAAAGACTAAGAGACAAGCTTTCGTAGAAAGCATACAGACATACGGACAGACGGACATGGCTAGATCGACTCGTCTTGTGATGCTTAACAAGAATACATATACTTTATGGCATCGTAGATGATTCTTCACTGCGTTGCTAGCTTCTACTAAAACTATAATACCCTTGCATGTAATACTATATTTCCAGGCGTGGAATTCAATATTAAGTATAATATGTGGCGTTAACTAATTATTCTGCAATATAATTACCTATACAGATATCTACAGGCATTTAAATATATCTAAAATCATCATTGAATCATAATTATCTAAAAGCATATCTAAAATCTAATACAGAATATCTAAAATCCGAGTTTTCACGATAGGCGATCTTAAAAGGACAAACCGCCACTTTTAGTGCAAAAGTGGCCCACGGGGACTTGAGGAATTTGCGTAGTCAAATTTAATTGAGTGCACAATTCTCCGTGGAATTTGTCTCGCGCATTTATGTTTCGCTTTGCGATATTTTTATGATCGGCAGTGCCGTTCGCTCAATTCCCTGCTAGCCTCCTCTGGCAAATATCCAATAAATAGGCATAAAAATGCATAAACCGTAATGCATTCATCGGGCTGTCATAAAGCGCTTATCAATTGCTCAGCGTCTGTGTGGCGGCACTTTTAACAGTTCGCTTTATTACTTTTATTGGTTGTGTTTTTATTTTCTCTGTCTCTGGCAGCAGCGCTTTTGCACAATTATCATTCGTTTCAGCCAGGCTCGGCTCCGGCTCGGGCTCGGTTTTAACGATTATGATGCCCGGTTTCATAGCAAATGAGCTAATTTAGATGCCTTAATGGTTTTATAATTGTGCTTGGTCCCAGGTTTTATGGCGAGCGAGCCAGAGAAATGCCAACAGCAGCAGCATTGGATCAAGTCTCTCAGATGAGCGAATTATTCGCATTTGATTGAGTATTTCTTTTCTTTCAGTTATTTTTGTTGAAATATATGCGAGTTCGTGTCCTAAGTCTTTTGTTTGACTTTCAAATTTCTGCAAAATTGAGACATATGTAAGAAGAGTAGTGTGGAAATTGAGCGGAAAAATAATACTAATGACAATGAGTGCAATTAAATGTTTTTCGCTGCATGCATTTATTTGATTTTTTGCCTGAGCAGTTTCTCTATTACTTAATAGAAAATGTTATACAAAAAAAGACTCTATAAATGAAGCAATAAATACTATTTTTGTATGGAAGAATATGATATAATAAAGCGCGATAGGAACATAAATTCCCTTTTAATGCTCGGCGTTTGATAAATTATCACTTTTATATTTCTTAAAGAGCCCATTGATTCACATATTAATGAGTGTCGCCTTAGCATGCGCTTTTATGAGCTTTGTTATTTCCTTTGACCATGTTTCGCGATCGAGGAAACACATTTTTATTGCCCCAAATAAGGCGTAGTCGCTTTGCTGTCGCTAATGAACTCTCACAGTTTATTTGCGCCCAAAAGTCAACAAATGCCGGCGAGAACGCCGCGGCGTTGAATTGCTTTTGTCAGGTCATTAGCGTTGACTAAAGTTGCCTTAACTCAGGCTCCTTTGGCGGGCCCCCCTTTTCGACACGCCACGCCACTGTCGCGGCCACAAAGTGTGGCAACATTCTTGCACTCGGCCACGTTGGCGGTCGTTTAACGAGCACAAAACCCAGCCCCAGGGCAATGCGAGGAGGCGGAGGACTCGTCCGAACCGAACCGAAAACATGACCACCGTTGGTCCACCGACCAGGCTGGGGCTTTATTACAACTTCTATAAATGATTTCCGCTATTAAAGTGAAACATTTTGCATAATTTTCACTTAGAAAGGACAACAAGCGCAGGCAAAGGAGCGGCACGGCGAGGGAATTCCTCACGCTTCATGAGGCCCGCCAGGTATGCCCGAAAATTCCACACCAAAAACGCCTACCCAGACCCATATACTCGACTCTCGATTCTCGACGCTCGATCCTCGGTTCCCAGCCCAGACCGCGTCCAGCGTCATCGTCGTCAACGTCTTCTTTGCTCGGTTTCTGATAATGCCCTCAACCACCGCTTTCATCCCGATCTGGGATCCATCTCGTAACCTGTTGAAATGTGTGACAAATTGGGCGTAAAGAGGCCTCGGCCCAGCCCCATCCCCGACTCGCTTCCTTGTAGCCCACGGACATGAGACGTGGGCGTGACAGCACCGATTTTGGTTCAGATTTTTGGCTTTTCTTTTGCGGCGAGACCGAAAATATATTTTAAGCGGTCTCAGTGCAAAATTGAGTCATAAATTATTATGTTTAATAAATTTATAAGCTGAGGGACCGTTGCAAGAGGTGCCTTTTGCCAAAGTAAACTGGGGAGGCATAATATATGTAATGAGAACTTATAAAGAGTCGAGGATTATAGTACTTGATGCTTATTAAAATCTTTGTAGGAAGTATAACTGATTTCTGTTTAATTTTCCAAGAGATTCTGTTTTAAAACTAAAATCTTGTGGAGCATTTTCACTTCCCAAGGCTTTCAAAGTAATACATTTCAAGTGTTTATGCAAATTTAATTTATTATACTTTCTTTGTAAATTACAAGCGGGGTTCGCAATTGAATTTCCCAGGGTTTCCGTCGCTGTCACTTTCCCTTAAACGGCAGCGTCTTTTTCCACACATTGGACACTTGTTAACGAACAAATCGGCGACTAAATTAATCACACAACATGAGTTGTGTGGCGGCGCGGTGGCTAAAAGGTGTTTATGTTTTAGTGGGCCTTGCGTTTTCGCAGCCGTAACTGGCATCTTGTACAATTTCTTAAAACTCATTAAAATTGCTGGCTGCCCGGGAAACATACGGACTGGATGGATGTTTGTACATTTCCCTGTTGGCGCAACATGGAAACAGCATTGGATAGAAAAAGGAAAGAAGAAAGATGCAGGCTGGCCAAACGAAAAGCTATTTTAATGAAGCCAAAGTCGCAGTCACTTGTTGCAGTTGTAGTTGCTGCTGTTGCAGTTGTTTCTGTGGCAGGCCGCATTGTTGCTGCCTTATAAGCACGGCATGCATTTGTTGCCCGCAATGCGAGTGGCACGATGTAATTGACATCATTAGACTAAAGCGCAGCGGGTCCGACTAGAAAGTGGCCGGCTCTGGATGGGGCTTTGTCACCCCTCCACACCCCCACCACTGTTCCTTGCTGCACCGTTAGCCGGATTACCGTTCTACGGGCGACACGACCCACCCGCTGCAAGTTTGTGTCCTAAGTCTTTTGTTTTTTTCTTGGAATTTTCTTCAAATATTTTTATATGGCAAATTCTTGGAGTTACTTCCAAGACTTTTTATAGCGGCTACCCCCCATAAGGTTCAAGGCTATTATAATTTAGTAACAACCGAGAATGTAACAGGGAAAAGAGGCATCTTCGAACCCATAAAGCGAGTTGATTAATAAAGCAGATGTCAGAGACTTTTTTAATTATAAACGTACAACAAAACTAAAGTCTTAAATTCGGTAAGAAGTAAATAGATCTGTATTAAATACATATACAATTTTAAGTAAAAAAATTCTAAAACTTGTATTTTTAAAGTCGTAAGTAATCAGCTTGGAGAGTCTCAAGAAGATGTGCGCTTAAAGCCATTTGAGCTTAATGAACCATTAAAAAACGCACATTTTCCTTATTGGATAACGGGTGTCTCATAGCTAAGCACACTTACTTTACTTTAGCTGTCTTTTCTGTTTTATCTCTAAACTGTTAAAATTTTAAAATAAAATTGGATCTATCACTTAAATCACAAGAACACCTTGAAACTTAATGCCTCCTGTTATTATTACTTAAAAAAGAAATATTCTAAAACTAGTTCTAATGACCTTTTCCTTAGTCTAATGCATTTGCTAAAATGTTTTCTTTAAAATAGATTCTTACATCACCAAATCAAAATATAGGCCATGAAAATAAAGCTTTTTTTAAAAATTGTATAATTTTGAACAATTTAATGAAGCAGCATAAGAAATCTCCTATGTACATATGTATACTTTTTCTAGAAATGAATTAATGTTGTATACTTTTAATACCCATTCCCTAGCTGGTCTTATCATACATCAACCTTGAATTAAAATTCCCCTGCTCATAAATGCTGAATATCTGTTAACTTAATTGGCACCATGGGAAAACGAGCAGATGGATCGACCTTTAAAGTGGAAGGCTCTTCCCATAGATAAACTCAATTCCCTAGCTTTCCTGCGTGCCTGTTAGGCCCGCCGCCGATTACCGTTCGACGGACGAGCACGACCCACCGCGACGTGGAAGTTGGCCAAGGAAACCCCAGAGCGATCGCCGAGCTGGGGCCCAATTATGCAAATTATTAAATGAAAATAAAAGTAATGTAATTATTTCGTGCCGAAGATTTGAATCCCTAATGCCACTGTCACATAAATTTCGAGTTTAAGCATTTTCGGTCGAGACTTTCGTTGGGAATTTATGGGAATTAATGTATGCTGTGGCGGCCCCCACTCACCATGGAATGTGGAATCTGGGGACTGGAAACTCGGCTTTGTCCTCCAATCTCTTTCGGTGGCTTCTTTTCCTTTCTTTGTTTTATTTTTTATGATTGTTTCGCTTTGTTTTATCACAGGCTGCTGGATCTTTTTCGAAATCAATTAAATGGGTGAAATTGTGCCACGAAAAGTGTAATTATAGCGAATTAGAGCAAATGATTATCACTAATTAACCATATATCGGCGATCACCCGTTATATCGGTTTTATCTCATTATTCGCGAGTTTTTCGGCTTGTTTTGTTGCCGTTGCTGCGTTACATAAAATCTCAGGAGTTATGCGAACGCCGTTATGTTGTTGTATTTTGTGCTTTGCTTGGGCGCTGCATAAATTAAAATTCATTTTATGGCTCTTATGTGTCATTTTGTTAGTAATTTATGTAGAATACGGACTTGGCCAACAACAGCAGTTGGATTCAGAGAAGAAGAACGAGGAGGAGAAGAAGAAGAAGAAGGAGAAGTCGCACTCAAACACACACACACACGCAAACACTGACACACACTTACACACGGGTCAAACAAGTCAGGCAACTTTTTTTCATCTCTTTTGCTGGAAGCGGCCAATCTTCGGATTGCCTTCTTTTTTCTTCTCTTTTTCAGTTTCTCTCTTTCTTTTTTTATTAGTAGCATTTACTTAGGAATGCACCAAAGCGAGAACGTTTCGGAAAAAATTACAGCAAGTGCACAAACACATTGGAAAAATGCCTGGAAAATGCTTTTGGCCTGGATTTTTCAGCGGAGAAAGAGAGCGCGAGGCGCGGGAGAGAGTGGTATTGCAACATGGCTAAATATCTTCCAGTCGATCGCGACCAGATGTCAAAACCAATGGTCGAGTTCAAAGGCCGTTTTGCCGAAAGCTTCTCAGCATTACATATTTGCCCGCATTTTCGCAACTTTACTCGAATCTTGTTGTTGTTTTTGCAACACACACACACTCACACACAGACACGAACACTCACTTTGTTGTGGCCCGAAACGGAGATCGCGTTTTATCCGTTGGTTGTTCAACGCGCCGCATGCAAAATTCAACTGTGCTGAGAAAATCGAAATCGAGCCGAGCCGAGAGAGCGGCTCAGAAAACAGGTAACACACAACAAAGCAGGTATGAAAAGGTTCAAAACAGTGCTGACAACTTTAGCTTGAAACTAAAAGCCGCTGTTTTGACGGGAAGAACGATAAAAATAACCAGATTTTCAAAACGTTATTTGATGGTTTTATTTCGCAAAAGAAAAAGTCTTCGCGTAGTGTTGTTATTGTTATTGTAAGCATATAATTTCATCGATGTTTACAGCTTCTTCCAGATGTTGATACGATTTTTACGTATACGTAATATACTTACGTACGTATACGTATTTATAAGCTTAGCTAGTGACAGTTTCTTGGAAATCGTTTTAAAGTTCGTAAGCCTGTCTTCAGTCCAAGTATAAAAAAAAGGGTATCAGAAACAATTGTTTCACTCTTTTAATAAAAATAAAAAGCCAGAATTTCCGCTGCCCGCGGTTCGTTAGTTTTTCTAGCAAATGGCCTTCAAAAAAGAAAATATGAACTTTTTCTTTTGAGGAATTTTTTTTTAATTGTTATTAAAAAACAATAATGTGTTACACATAAACTTAATAATTAATCAAATTTATGTTTCTATTATTATTTTACGTTACAAATTTTAATAAATAAATCGTACGTTTCAATTTTTTTTTTAAATGTTAAATTTTGTTTGTTTAGATTAGTTTTTATTTAATAAACTTATTTGCAATATTTAGCGATAATTAATATCCTCCTCTCTCACGAAGAGCGGGGATGTATTCCTACATCCTGGGAATGAATTCTGATTTGATGTACAATCTTGGGCATGATTTCTTTGTACAATTCGAAAAAGAGGAGGCAAGAAAGGAAAGAGATCATCTCAGAAGAGACTTCGTGAAAAGGATTCAAGAGAGGAAAGGATTCGGTGGAAAAACACTACAAAAATACCGTTTTAGTTATAAGGAGTGGGTAATAAATGAAAGAGTGGGAAACACTGCTAAAGCAATTCGTATTTGAAACTACGTAAGGGAAATACGATATATGCGACCGTACGAAGGGGTAGGAAACATTGCTGAACGAAATCGAATTTAAAACGTAAGGAAATTACGATATATGCGACCGTAAAAAGGGTGGAAAACATTGCTGAACGAAATTGAAACGTAAGGAAAATATCGTTAAAAGGGTGGCAAACATTGATGAACAAAATCGAATTAAAACGTTAGGCAAAATACGATTTGTGACCGTAAAAGGTGGGAACATTGCTGAACAAAATCTTATACGATAAATGCGACCGTAAAAAGGGTGGAGAAACATTGCTACACAGTAAACAAAATGCTTAAAAACTATTTATAACTATTTTAGCCAGTATATTGGCGGAATCAAATGCAGCTTTTGATCTTACGCAAATATATTGGTCTTTATTTTTTCTTTTGATTGTAGAAATTAAACTAGTGAAATTAGAGCTTAGGATAAACGCTATAACGATACTTAACCAAATTAATTTGTACCTGAAACGTTGGGTCCAAGACTTCGCACGATTGCACTATCACTCCTCTTCGCTGCCGCCCAAAGGTATGAAAGCGGGCAGCGTACCCAGGGTCGGCCGCTTAAACACTCTGCCTGTGGGTTCTGGTTCCGTTTCCGCCGTGTCCTCTGCCTCCTCCTCTGTCTCCTCCTCTGTCTCCTGTTGAGGCTCTTCTCTATCTGCGTCATCGTTGGGAATCTTTTTGCCAGGTCACTATCGCATCTGAAGTACCTTGAGCTACTGGGAACATCCGAATCCTTGGCTTCAGGCTCTTTGGGTTTCTTCTCAACTTTGGCAACCTTAATGATAATCGTCTTTGGCCGAACCTTGACCAACCGCTTGGATGGCGGTTTCTTGCAGAACACGCACTTGGACAACTCGCACTTGCCCTGGCGCTCCAGCTCCGGGCAGGCGAACTCGTGTCGCTTGTTACACTTGAAGGGGAAGGGCGTTAATAGGTTACCTTAGCAGCCATTCGGCGTAGGGAACTTACCTCGGCAGCCAGCGGACAGTAGCCGCGCACAAAGTCAATGCAGATCTCGGCCTTGCGACTGAGCTTCTTGTGCAGGTACGGACAGTCCTCGCGGACGCAGACACCGCGCAGGAAGTACCGGCAGACGGGCATCTTCTCCAGCGTGACGTTGTGCGAGAGCAGGCAGTCCGGATTGAGCACTCGCCGCGCAGGAAGCTGTAAGTAGAGGAAGGAGAGAATGGAAACCGAATTGGGGACGAAGTGGAAGTACTCCTTGCGTGGCCTGGGACAAACCTGGTACAGATGGCAACCTGCCGCTGGTCGTGCAGCTTGCGACACTTGCCGCGACTGTGGGCGGCACACTTGCCCAGTTTCTGGTAGATGGCACAGGGCACATTGGTCTTCACCCGCGACTTGTTCAGCAGCGTCAAACTCCTCTGCCTGGCGGTGATGAGGTGGGCTCGCGACAAATGATTGGTGGTGCGTATGAAGACGTTCTGGGTCTTGGGCGAAGCCACATAGGTGAGGCCGCCAATGTCGATGCGCCGCAGGGTAGTGCGATTCACGCTCATCTGTGCAGCAGCAGCAGCAGCTGGTTTTGGTACTGTCGAAGCTGGATGATGAGACTCTGGTCAGACGACAGCCCGAGGGATCTAAAATAAACTTGTTTCCGCTGGGACGAATAGCGTCCGGCCAGACAAGGCTCGCTTGAGGGTCCGCGGAGTCGCCGTGCTGGCATCCAGCTTCGTTAGCTTATTCTTCGATATCTTCTTGTACATCACGCCGTGTATGCTGACCATGCTGAGGGACTTGTTAGCTCCTGGCTTTGGCACCTGTGGCTCGGATCTGCAAGATAATTATATAGCTGCACATATAGATTTCAAAGCGAGGATTTTTCCACATAAAAGGTGATCTTAAGCCTAAAAGGGAATATCTTCATCGTAACGTGGCCAAGATATGGCTAATAATTCTACCTCAGTTTCTTTTGGGCTCCTCATCGTTGGTCCGTCTCAGGGCGTACTGACCCACAAACTCACGCAGTGGCCTCCGCCTCTTGACCAAAGGAGTAAAGGTTAGTGATATGGCGCGCACCAGCTTGTACCTGGTGCGCTTGGCGGCGCAGCCAGCTTGAGGGCAGGAACAGCCTTTGCCGCCGTCAGAGCTCCCTGGCGCACAATCTTCCGCTTGGAAATGCTGACCAAGGGCGGCTGGACGCGGGAGGGAACCACAATAGGAGCAGGGGGTACAGGTGGGGAGCGGCGGACTTGACCGGAGCCTTACGCACCAGACACGTGCTCGCCTTGCTGATAATCCTGGCCTGTGGCTGAGGTGGTGGGCTGGCGCGGGAATCACAGGCCGGATGAGGCGTCTGTTTGTAGTACGAAGCGGAAACCTGTTGGTGCTGGGCATGCTGTGGCTGCTGTTGTTGTTGTTGTTGCTGGAACTGCTCGTACAAGGCCCGCTGGCGCTGCAGGAAGTGTGGATTGATATGGATGGCGGGCGCTGGATGCTGTGGCGGGAGTGGGCGCTTGAAACGACGGCATCTGATGCATCGTTTGACCTTGCAGCAGGGCAGACGCTGTGCGAGCCATCTGGAAATTGGGATTAATGTACACCTTCCGCGTCACGGACGGCAGGCCTCGTCGGCGCTCAGGTGCGGCAGCATCTCGTTAAATACTTGGGCAAGTCTATTGATCGTAAGTGCTTATATTTGTGATGAATTCTCAACTTTTAACACATATAAAAAGACTCCTTTGTACTGTGATTATTACGTGTATTTTAGTGTAATCGTGGCTGGGAAACAAGAAAACGGTAAGCAAAAATACTAAATTTGTGTGAAAGATACCGCAACAACATGCAAGTCAACTGTGGAATATAAAATAATTTATATCTAGATAAATATTTATAATAGAATATATATAATATAATTATCTGAATTATTACTTTACCTTTATTACAATCTTAAAGTTAAAAAAAAAATATATATACCGCTTAATTTAAATATACCAAAAAAAAGGTCCCACTAAAAAGCGACCACGTTCATATGTTTTTCCAAAACGTGGATTTCATTTGCAGACCATAGCTTTTTACAGACAATTTTTTGAATAAAAAATGGGCAAAGATCGAGGCAGAGGACGCAGAAGCCATCACTCCGGACCCTACAACAAGAGCAACTGGCGTGGCTGAAAGCGGGACCGCCCTCCCAGAACGGAGGACAGCGCAACAGGTAAAGGGTTTAATTACAAAAGCTGCAAGCACTTACCGGCTTTTCTTGTTTTCAGAGCTCCGCAGCCGCAAAAGTCCGTGCTGCTCGAGAACCAGGTGGGCATCACCGAGTTCACCAATCCGGACGCCCTAGGTTTCACGGGTATCCTCAAGTCGCGCTTCGGACTCTCCATGTAAATCGAGATCGACAGCGATGGCAAGGTCCTGGAGCTGAACGACCTCACCGTGCCAAAGGTGGCCATCGAACGTGTGTATTTGGACTACGTTTCCAATCACTAATGTGCTTATTTATCGCCTGGAATTCTAGCGGTGGCTCCAGAGGATCTGGACAAGTGGCGCAAGGAACTGGAGGCGGTAATTGGTCCTGAAGTGTGGCAGGAAATAGCCGACCTGGCCGAGGCCAAAAGCGATCCTAAAAGCGAACTGAAGGTGGAGATCGATGTGAGTAGTCTGGAAGGAGAAGCGGCCAGGTCCATGAGCTAGTTAAGCAGTTGTACAAGGGCAAGCTGGTGTCCACCACTATTGGGCAGCAGCACCAGGTCAGCCAGAGAACTAGACGGAGGAGGGAGAAGCCGCCGGTGGAGAAGAAAACCATACGCATACTGAAACCCAAGGCAGGACGCGGTAAGGAATGGAGCTTGAGCTGAGAAAACTCTAGTTAATACTATATTTTCTTACAGGCGACAAGCGCTGGGGCTTTCCTCGGACTTATGTGACCTTTTGGTGCAATAAAACCAACTTGGTTACCAGTGATGGCCTCCACTCTGGCCTCGAAGTTTGCGTTAGTTCTATTGCGCACAATAGTCAGACTCCCACAATTAAGACTTGATTTCTCCACAGCTTGCGGCCCTCGCAGGTCAACTACTGTGGCATCAAGGACAAGCGGGCCAAGACCACTCAGAACTTCTGCATCAAGCGCCGTACGCCGGATCAAATCGTAGGTGCCGCCCGATCCCTGCGGAATGTGCAGATCGGCAATTTTGGCTTCCGAGACACCACCCTCAAGCTGGGTGACCTGCAGGGCAACCGTTTCCGCATCGCCCTGCGCCACATAGACAAGGAGAAGCGTGCCGACATCGAGGTGGCCCTGGCATCGCTCCGGGAACGGGCTTCATCAACTACTATGGCCTGCAGCGGTTCGGCAACAGTGCCAGCGTGCCCACATACGAGGTGGGCGTGGCCCCGCTCAAGAGCTGACTATAAGCTGGCCTGCGAGCTGATCCTGAAGCCGCGCGACTCGGACGTGGAGTTCATGCGTCCCATTCGCGAGGAATGGTGGAGAAACGCGACTCGGCGGCTGCGGCAGCGAAGATCTACGGCGACAAGTTCATCGAGAAGAAGTTGCTGGACGGCTTGGCCAGATTCGGGGAGTCGGATTACTCCTCGGCTCTGCGGCAGATTCCCAGGAACATGTTGATGCTGTATCCGCATGCCTACCAGAGCCTGGTCTTCAACAGGGATTGCCTCTAGGCGGATCAAGGAGTTTGGCCTGAAGCTAATCCCCGGCGACTTGGTATATGTCGAGCAGGAACAGGGTCAGGAGGAGCAGGAGCAGCCTCCTTCGGATGAAGAAAAATACCGAAGATCTCCCAGAAACTGGTGAGGACGAAGTCATCGAAGAGGAATCAGTTTTGCGCGTGCGCCCCCTTACGCCCGAGGACATTGCCAGCGGCAGATTCCGCCTCTCCGACGTGGTTCTCCCTCTGCCGGGTCACGACATCACCTATCCGGCGAACGAGTGCGGCGTCTGGTACGAGGAATGCTAGCCGAAGTGGGTCTCACCTCGGAGCTCCTCAAGCACAAGGAGAAGACGTACGCTCTGGGTGGGGCCTACCGCAAGATGATCATTCAGTCCAGCGATCTCAAGTGGAACTTCCGGCTGTACAACACACCCGAGGACACACTTATTGCCTCCGACTGGGAGCTGCTGAAGGGCATTCCCATTACACCAGAACCCGCCGAGGAGGAGGCCAGTACATGGCCCTGCTACTGGAGTTCTCGCTGCCCTCGGCGGCCTATGCCACCATGTTTCTGCGGAGCTCTTCAAGCAGGATACGTCGACGGCCACGCAAATGCAGCTGGAAAAGCAGGCGATGGGGAAGCGACAGGAGGCGACGGAGGAGCCAAAGGAGGAGCCCATGGAGGAGGGGGGGGGGAGGCGGTGAAGGAGCAGCAAACGAATGGTGGAGGTGCAGGCCAACTAAGTGCAGGACCGACGACCGAAGCCAAAATCAATATTCTCGGGAAATCAATTTTACGCGCTTCGTCGTATCCCAACTTCAAACCAACCACAACAATAACAATGCGCACGTGAGGACGACGACGACGAGGGCTGCTCTCTTTCGTTCGGGCGGACTCTCTCTCGTTTGCACCCTGTCTCTCTCTCGCCAGCTGGATGGAGAGTCCTTTTGGTCCTGTCCTTCTGGGGCGACTGCGATTTCATTTGTTCGCTGGCCAGCAACGCGAAAGCTCGAAACGACGCGCTGCGCAGTTTTCCCCAGCTCACAGCCACAGCTCACACAGTCCACCAAGTCGGACCAAGTCGGGTTTCCCCATAGTTCTCAATGAAGAGCAGTGTCAAATGATTAACTAAACTTAACCAACTAACATTTACGGCTCCCCGAGACTCGATCCAACCAGTGCATCCAACCCAGCCAGCAAGGAGGACCCAGCCAAGGTGATTTTTTAGCAGCTAAGTGTGTGTACGCTTTTGGGCGCGTATTTTGAATAAGCCATTTATTTAGCCGTAAGCACAAGTCAAGGCAGGAGCAATTGCCAGTAATTAAAGTAAATAAGAACATTGAACTTTCACACCGAATAACCCCGAACTGTACAATACTTTTGATTTTGGCTCTGCCAGCTTATCGATTTTTGTTGTGTGTGTGCTTGTGCCCGAAATCAATCGATAATACGGTGTTAATACCAAGCGAGGGAAGGGTCGCGCGAATGGGGAAGGTTGGAAGGTTGGGAAGGTGGCTGGCCGTAGGAGTAGTTCATGGTGGGCTTAGTTGAGGTGCGTCGGGGAGGCGGCGCTGCTCGGTGCTCGCTGCTCGGAGATCGGGGTGACTTTCGGCTTGGCGGCAGTCGTTAGGTGCACGACGCTCCGCTATGCTCCTCGTTCGTTATGTTTTGTTCCTCCCGCCCTTTGGGAGTCCTCAAATTAATAAACTAAATGCTTGTTTTGCGTCGTTCACCCGCCCACTCTCCGGATCCTGCCGAAGCCGATCCAGACGTGGATATTGGACATGTTATTGTTGCGCGCGCACTCTTTGACTCTTTTTGACCAGTTACCAGCAGCAGCAGCAGCTGCGTCATATATATAGTAGGAGTTTTGGCGTGGCTGAATTCGATTTTCTGTCGCCTACCCGCGCCAGCCCATGAATGTACCAACCAGCCAGGCGAAGGATTTGTAAACTCCGATATGTTGTAGCTTCTTAAATTAGTCGAGTTTGTCCGGTGTAAACGTTTATTATGCGTTATTGAGTTAACTCCGATACTGATAGGTAACTCATGTTAGTGTAAATAGGCTATTATTCTTTTAAATCGAGTTAAATCTCAGACAAACTGGGTTTTGGAATCATTAAATAATTATGTTATAAGATTCCTTTAATGCTCCTTGTTATAATGGCACTTTTAGCTGTTTATTAGAGGTAATAAAAGTGATTAAGTAATTCATATTATGTTAATAACAATATACAAATAATATTTTAGAGTTTTGAGTGTGTTTATAGAGTAAGTAATTGCATGTTACAATCAAAAATACATAAATACTTAACCTTTAATGAGTAAATCGTTTAGAGATCGCAAACGGTCAAACATTTAATATATTTAAAGTGAAATTTTAATGATTTATGAATGAATTTAATGAAATTTAATCAATATAAATTTAAAAGGTTTTTAGTATTCGAAAAAATCAATGATTTTAAGGTGAATTTGAATTTGTATTTTAAACTTTTATGTTGTGCATTTCCTAAATGAGTTTCTTACTGAATGTAACTAGAAATTATTTTTTAATATAATATAGATAAAGTTCAGTTAAAGCTTGTACAAAATAAGATTTTAAATACAAAAATTGAGTAATATAACAATTATGTTTAAGATCTTTACCGCTTTAGTGACTATATTACTATATCATCGATTTGTTCTTCGTTGAGAGCGCGCAGATTGCATTTGCATAGATAGGCCAGAATCCTTTTCTCCGCCTTGGCGCGGTTCGCTCTCCCCCCAACTCTCGAGCAGCGCCTCAATCCGCTTTAGCAATTCGGCGCTCACTGGAGCAGCGGGTGGTGGTGGCATGGCTGTGGCCTGATTAGCAGTGGGTGGAGGTTGGAGTGCCGGTACTGGTGCTCCCGCACTTGCTAGCTGCTCATCCATGGCCTCTTGCAGCGGATCCTCCTCATCGTGGACTTCCTCAATGGGAGACTGGGGTTTCAGAGACCGCCAATTGTGTCTGCTACGCTGCGGTGGCTTCCGGAATGATGTGGCTGCAGCAGGAAGCGTAGGTGGGGCAGTAGTCTCCAATCGGAGCCAGCGCCTCCCGCCTTTCTTTGTCCAACTCCCGACGCAGCTTGGCCACCATAATTCCATCGGGTAATGCAGGAATTAACTAAGAGAAAGTGCATCACAAATTTGGGGAAATAACAATAAATCGCAATTGTTTACCATCCGTTTTGAGGAAGTGGAGATGCTGCGCCAGAGCTCTTTATTCCGCTTCTTATTTGCGGTGTAGGGCATGCTCCGCACTTCCGCTCATAGAGATTGGGATTGCGCGCACCAACTGAATTAGTTCTATATCAAAATCCATTTTCGACTAAATTACAATTTAAAATTGAAAACAAACAAAAAGTTGTGTGTAAACAAGGTTTCAGAGTGACCGTTGCTAGACAGTTAAAGCATACCATTAAGCTTCAGAAAAATACCAGATAAAGGTGAAGAAAATAAAAGCTTCAGTTAGCCGAAGTTTTTATACCCTTCAAAAATAATGCAAAGAATATATCTAGGCTTTGATCGTGCCAATGGCAGATTATACATCTATATAATCTATTCTATATAATGTACTCAAAACTTTTCTTTTATTTATATATTTATACTCAGATATATTTCAAAAGTTCATTGAAAATTGAACAATTTCAAATATTGGTCTTAAATTAATGGACCAATTGCGTACATGTAGAAATTCATGGGTATTAATTTATTTTAAGCAATTCAATCCGTCGGATAAAACATATATTCTATACCTGTTGTTAAATCGAACATGAATGTATGCATTAAAACTTTGTTTGTATCTGTTACCCACAGTCTGCTCGCTCTTATTGATTTATTTATTGATTTTCTCATTGACCAGGCGCTGTCCGCCGCAGAGATGGCCGAAAACTATCACCTCAAGTGGGACTCCCACCTGTCCTATCTAAACTCTTCCATTGCCACCCTCTACAAGTGAGTATATCAAAATGAATGAATTAACTTGATTTTTAAATCATCAGTGAATGAAATCTTTGAAAGGGCGCCAAAAAGTATGCGTGTTTGACACCTTTACGAATATTTTTACATTTTTAACTTTAATAACATTTTGAAGAGATATTAACTTTTTAAAAAATTTTCTAGAACCAAGTGTAATCTAAAGTGGAAAATAACTTATTTAAGTTTAAAGATTTCTTTTCTAAGCTTGCATTTCTACGATTTTAAGTTAATTCCCTTTTTCACTTACTTCATTATTTTTAATGACGATTGATTACATAAAATGTAAACTAAAGTAAAGTAAGAAAATTATTCTTAATAATAATAATAATAGTTAACCAAAAAATACTATTCAAATTCTCTAGGAATGAAAAGTTCGCCGATGTGGTCCTGTATAGCTCCTACAACAGCAGCGGCATCCCTCGGACATACCACGGTGGGCATCTCCGCTCACAAGTTCATCCTGAGTGCTTCGTCACAGTTTTCGCCACCATGTTCGAAACGGCGCCGATTACGTCTCCGAATGGCGTGCTGTACGTGGTCCTGCCGCCGGATCTCAGCCATCGGGCCATCCAGATCCTGGTGCAGTATATGTACAGCGGCGAGGCCACCGTCTCCAACGACATACTCAACGAGGTGCCGCGGCGGCGAGATCCTCACAAGATCCGTGGCCTGTGCCGCACCAGCGCTTCCAACGGCGGGCTCCGCCGTGTCCAGCTCGCACCACACGCTGGCCGGGCACCTCCATCCGCGGGAGGCGAGCACCATGTATATGTCCATGGCACGCGCTCCGCAGCACTACCGCCTCTGCCGCCGGCGCCCATTTCGGATCACTATTCCAGCAAGCCGGGAGGATCCACACGCTTCGCACTGGACCACCACCACCACCTGTCGTCGCACCACAACCACCTGAGCCACCACCATCAGCAGCAGCAGTTCCGAGGACTGGGCGCCTCCGTCATGCGCCCAAGGACAGTCCGGTGATCATCAAGTCGCCCAAGATGGCCGCCCACACGGGCCTCCCTCACAGTGGCCAGCAGGCAAGCTGGGCATCTCGGTCAACAAGGAGGTGGCCATCGATCCGGAGGACAAGTGCTGCTTTGCGGCCCCGGACAAGTGGAGCTGCCGCCACATCCACCGCCTCCAACCTCCTCGTCGACAGCCGGCGGCGGTGGGGGTGGAGTAACCATACCAGGAGGATCCTCTGCCTCCCAGCCCATATCCATATGCACGGAGGTGGGCTGCAGCAGTTGTCCCATGGCCCCTGGGCCGAGCACGGAGCAGTCCGAGACCAGCCTGCGGCGCTCAGAGTACGAGGAGCAGCTGCGCGAGCGGAACGAAGTGGGCTGGTCTTCGAGCGACGTCTGCGGCGGAGAGCGCCTGCGAGAGATGTGAGTCTACATACTCCTTTAAGAAATAAATACTAATATACCTTGTTAATCCCCGACAGCTCGTGACTACTACGAGGCACCGCCACCCCACTTCGAGCACGTGGTGCCCTCCCGCCTGGCTGCCACACCACCGCCGCCACCTTCACAGGCGCCGACCCATCGACATGGCCACAACTTCCTCACCATTAAGCAGGAGCCGACCGACTGGAGCACCAACCCACCCAATGCGTCCAGTGCCAACAACAACAACCTCGAGGAGGGCCACTGGTGTCGCCGAAGCAGCCGCTGGACTTCAAGATGAGCGCCGTGAAGCTGGAAGTCAACCGGGATCAGGAACGCCGTCTGAGGATTCCGAGGAGCACACGCTGCGCGACTACAACAACTTCAAAACAGCTGCTGGTGTGCGATATTTGCCAGAAGTCGTTCGAGGACACCAAGATGCTGGTCCGCCACCTGGGCACCCATGCCAGTGATCCAGCGAGCGGTGCGGGCTCCAATCTGTTGGGGCCCAGTGCCAGCGGCAGTGTCGAGCGCCTCCGGCAATTCCAGCAATCTCGCCCTGAGAGCCCTTAAAACCTATGTGCCAAAGAAGCGACGCCGCGTCTCGGTGAGTGGGGATAGTTGAGATATTCTTAAAAGAGGTGTCTCGTGGACCTGTTTTTCTTTTGTATACCCGGTACCATGGGGTACAAGGGAATTATAAGTTAGTGCCAACCGAGAATGTATGTAACAGGCAAAGGAGGCATCTCTTTTGTATACTTTATTATGTATAATTCGCTAGCGTGCGGCACAACACATTATGAGCGATTATTTCGAAAATAGTAACTGTAACGAAATTTTGCATTATGTCATTTTGTGTATATATTTTTCAGAAACCTAAAAGAATATTACATTTTCATTTACAAAATCGTACGAATTTACCGTAGACACGTAGGATTTGCCCATATAGACTTAATAAGTAGGCACTCGCGGACGTTTTTAAAAAATTTGATTAAAATCGGATAATAAACATGGAAGTTATTAAGCGATAAAGTTTCTGTGCGTGCTTCTTCTTTATGTTGAGAGCGCTCGTACACGTTGCTCAACATGTCTCTAGCAACATTTATCTTTTTCGGTGTTGCTTAACATGTTTCTAGCTACATTTGACTTCATTTGTCAACATTAATTTAATTTAATTTCACTCCACAATGCTTTTGGGTACGGGTATCTCACAGTCGGTCACTCTCGACTGTAGCTTTCCTTCTTGTTTTACTTACTTTTATTATTCCCTTTGCAGCAACAAGAAAACAACATGGATCACGATCATGTCACCCTGCTCTGCGATTTGTGCTCCACGTAAGTAGATTCCCGGAAACATTTCCTTCAAAAATATAGTTCCTAATCCTATGATATCCCTGCAGAGCCTTCGAAACGCCCGCGGAGTGGCGGCACATGAACAGCCAGCACACCGAGATCGAACTGGCCATGTTCAACAGCAAGAAGGATGGCGAGCAGAAGGGGTGTGTGTCCTAAGGTCACCTAAGGCACTCTGATGAACTCTGTTCATTTGCAGCCAGCAGCAGCAGCAGCAGCAACAGCAGCCGGCCACCAGCAGCTCTTCCACAGTGTCCACCAGCCAAATGCAGCCAAAGTATCCCAGCTCCACCTCCAACTCCGCGCGATCTATGCTGCTCAACAGGAGCAACATCGTCGATGGCAGCTTCGGCTGCAACCTCCACCTCTCCGGGATCTTCGGAGGCAGCCACCTCATCATCGAATGCCTAAGGATGACCACCACCACCACCACCAGCACCCCACCAAAAACTCGCCACACGGATCCAGGGGATAGTGAGCGGCAGTCAGCCACATCAGAACACAATTTTGTTCGATAAATTCAAGTCGTTCCAGCCGTAATCAAAACAAGAAGGATGTTTATAATGCAACAGCAACAGCAAGAACCGTGATCAAAGTGCAACCCGTTTGCATATTTTACAGAGAGCAACAAACAAAATACAAAAATCGCAAAAAATTAACGAAACTGTAAACGAAATGCATAGAATCGGAATCGTCAGGCAACGATGCAAAACAAAACAAAACTAAATGTAAGGAAACCCTTTTTCGCAAACGAAAGGATAATACCAGATTTAACTCAACTGTGTAGATCGTTTTTGTAAGTGTATGAATGTACTTAGTTTTAGAAATATTATTCCCCCAGTAAACAAACATGTAATTACTGTACCAACGCGCAATTGATACGATGAAAGGTAACTCAAACTCAACTATTTAATCATAAAACGAGCGAATGATTTAAATTTTAAATCATGTTCAACACCGGACATTGTAAAAATAAAACAAACTCTAGCACTATCAGAGCTCGTACATTCGGCCCAGTCCATATTCTTTCCGTTCTGCTCCCAAAATTAATCGGAAACAAATTATTGAAAGCAGAAGCGGATTTTTTTGTTTCTCTTGACTCCTTTCAATTGCACAATCGCTCTTCCGATTGCACTCTCTCGGCTACTGAGCGGAACAAATAAGTTGTTGTTGATGCTTTGCTTGTACATTGCAAACAAAGCGTGGAAAAGAGATCTTTGAAACTTTTAGTGAAATGCGACCCTCTTGCGAGCTCTGATGATAAATTAAGTTTCAGACACCTTAATTCCCAGCTTTAGTTTTTAAAACCAAACAATTCCATTCGTAGGACCAACATAACAGCAGACAGGTTAAGATAGTTATCAATTTTCATAACAAATCATTATTCAGGTGCATCGAAAACCAAATCATCATAATATTCGTCACCTGCTGCTAATTTCGAAATGTAATAACTGATAACTATTGTTTTGTATGCTGCTATCGCGGCGGCCATATGAAGTCAGCAAATTTGTTGTATTTGCACTCGAACTTTTATATTCCTTTATATGTGACTTCATTGGAACAGTAATTTGAGAAGTTTTTGTATATAGATTAAGTTTGATTTTGAAAGTCCGCCGATCGAACCCTTTTGCGAGAAGTTTATAAACTTAAATCTCTAGATGTGTGTGTAGTAGTTGGAAGTTCAATTAAAACTCTCCCCAACCATGTAAAACCATATATATACTATATATATTTACAAGCAGGCGTGATTATTAACAAACTAAGTAGATGTAACATGTAAAACAATGCAAGAAGAAAGCTGTGTTTCTTCCCAAAAACAAACAAACCAATCGAAAATGTAGCAAGAGCGTTTTAATTGCAAATAAACGACTACGATGAGAAATCGTTTTAAAAGCGATATCGAAGAACTGCCGAGAACTGAGTCACATTGCCTAAAGCTCATGCGATTGCTCGCAAGCTTTATAAATACAGAGCGCCGACGAAGAGAAAAGTTAGTGTGAAAACCAACGTCGAGTTGACTTCAACAATTAAGTGAATTTTTTTACAAAAGCCATAATGAGCTCTGGAAAACATTTGGCCAAAGGTAAGAGAAGCTGTTGTCAGAGTTGACAGTGGTTAGAGAAAATGCCGTCTCATTGTTTGGTTAAACCAAAACAAGTTCTCCTACATTCCACCGGGTAATTTTACGTACATATTTGTTTTGTTTTAACCAAATAATGGGACGGCATTTTCTCATACCACAGACAACATATCAACTCCAACATTCCACCGGGTAATTTGACGTATTTTGGCATATAAAATTCGGGTTATTTGTGCAAAAAACTGAAAAAGAAAGGGTATTGGTAAAAAAAAGAAATTGGTACAACAGAAATTTAATAGGTTAAAATTTGGTTATAATTTGTGCAAAACACTCGCCCACAGCATGATGGGAACTTACGTGAAACCTGAATTTTAAGCTTTATGTTTGCAATAGATATTTGCATATTGTGTAGGAACCTTCTCGAGTTATTGGTTTTATAATAGTGAACGTCCCTAAAAATTTAAATGGTTAATTCTTTCTATTTATTTCGTCCCAAAACATGAGCTTTTTTCTACCAAAAATATATTCCCTTTTTAGATAAACAGTCTTTAAATTTAAAGTCTATAATTTTAACTTTTTTATAAGCTTAAGGTTATTAAAATGTATAAATAAACGAAAATCTGAAGACAGACGGGCTTGCTGGTCACAGAATAAATTTAAGGAATGGAAAATCATTAAATCAATCAATACTATTTAAGCTTTTCCAACTTACCGACGAACATTTACTATAATACAAAGATCGACGAACCATAATATTTACCCGTCAAACACGATAACATATCAGTTAAATGTTTGCCATATCACGTTCGGCTCAATCAAACTTAAACGTATGACTTGCTATATGGTATTGACAGAGCCGGATCCTAAGGGGGTTCTGTTTAAGAGATAAGCTTTTGCCAGACCTCCAAGAATACTTTTAAGACGCGCCTGGTTCTTCATGACACCCTTATCGGCTTTCTGGAAATTCCACTGATTAATCCATATTTTCAGGCTCCCCAAGCCCGTTCTACCCGATGATGGAGTCCTCCGCATCTACTCGATGCGCTTCTGTCCCTACGCCCAGCGTGCCCATCTCGTTCTTAATGCCAAGAACATACCCCACCACACCGTGTACATCAATCTTTCGGAAAGCCGGAGTGGCTGGTGGAGGTGAGCCCTCTGCTGAAGGTTCCTGCTTTGGAGCTGGTGGCGGAGAAGGGCCATCCTTCGCTCATCGAGTCCCTGATCATTGCCGAGTATTTGACGAGAAGTCCGCAGAATCCGCTCCTGCCCAAGGACCCTCTGAAGCGCCCAGGACAAGATCTTGCTGGAGCGCTTCAGTGGCATTACCAATGCCTTCATGAAGATTCTGCTGCAAAACACCGGGCTGGATGACTTCTGGACGGTCCTGGACATCTTCGAAGAGGAGCTGACCAAGCGGGGCACTCGCTACTTTGGCGGCGACAAACCCGGCTTTGTGGACTACATGATCTGGCCGTGGCTGGAGCGCCTCGCAGTGATTGAGTTCGTTTTGAAGGACAGCTACAGCTTTGACGAGAAGCGATTCGCCAAGCTGGCCCAGTGGATTGCCCTTCTGAAGGAGGATGCGGCGGTCAAGGGCTTCTATGCCACTCCGGAGCAGCACCAGGAATTCTGGCGCACCCGTAAGGCCGGCAATGCCAACTACGATCTGTTGGCTTAGATCAAACCTGAAACTCCTAAAGTCTCAACTTTAATTTATAGTAAAAAAAAGGAAGAAAGAAAAAATAATATTTAGAAATTTGAAAATATATAATTAAAATAAATGAAGAAAACAGAAAACAAGAAAAAATGGAAAGAAAAAAAAAAGAAAAGAAAAAATAAAAATATTTAAAAATTGCCTAAACAAATATATTTGCCTTTCTTTAATAATTAGAATACATAAGTATAAAAAAACTGGACGTCGATATGAAATCAATTTTAATTGTGTCCAACAGTATGCTACATAAATGAAAGAACTCAAGGCAATTTCATTTTCAACGATTTTGGCACCTAATTTATTCCACACATTCTTTAACATTTTATCATCGGTGCATCACCGGTAAAACAATTTATAATGTTTAATATTACCCAGAAAGTTGTTTGATCTGTAAGCCGTCTAAATATTATGGAAAGGGAGGGGTTTCCCAGTTTTTTTTTTAAAATTTCATATCTCTCTTTAATATTACCTAGAAAGTAATTGGTTTTATGAACAGTTAAAAAATTACCATCTCTCTTCAACAAATAATTAAGTTTTTTTAAAAGAAAGGGGAAAAGGGGAATCTTTTAATAATGTGTTTAAAAGTATGCAATAAAATGGGTTGATTTTATTTACGATGTAACATTTTGTAGCATTATCTGGACACTTTTTTAAAGGAATTCAAGACCCTAGTGTTCAGACGAAGATTGTTTTTGTTACGAGAACCGAACATTTAAATATGTAAAATATGTAATCTAATAGCTGACAGGGGTGCATGGATGCACATGCAATCTTAAGTGCGCGACACTTGAACTTTCCCTGAGGACACTCACCTTCGGCGGGAGAACATGGGTAAGGCTCCCCCCGCTCAGGTAAGGGGAATGGCCGACCTCTGCGTAGGTCATAGATTAGAGTAAAATTAGAATACAATGTCCTATATAAAGCGGAGACCGGTATAAATCAAACCAGTTCCTTACAAAACTTACTGTGTACACGTCTAATTTCCTGGACCTTCTGTAACATCCCAACGGTTCCGATATATTCTCTCGATATATTGAAGTTAATTTAATTAAAAGAGGGTTCCATTTGTTTTAGCGGTCCAAAGCAGCCTAAGCAACACTGTATCCATCCGGCTGGCTATGTGTCAGCCGCAAGGTTGCCCGGCCACCAAGTTCAGGCCGGTAATAGATGCCGCCGCCGAAGGGCAGCCAGTTGCTCTTTATATATCACCCGCTGGCAGCCACTATTATCACTTGCATCTCCAGACCCGAGCACGCACATCATGAGCAACGGCAGGCATTTGGCTAAAGGTAGGGATGGAGCACCAGGATTTGTCATAAGGAATATTGATAATCCCCATCCGCAGGCTCTCCCCGCCGGATGTGCCTGAGGACGGAATCCTGCGCCTGTACTCCATGCGCTTCTGCCCGTTCGCCCAGCGCGTGCACCTGGTGCTGGACGCCAAGCAGATCCCGTACCACAGCATCTACATCAATCTCACAGAGAAGCCCGAGTGGCTGCTGGACAAGAATCCGCAGGGCAAGGTGCCAGCTCTGGAAATCGTGCGCGAGCCCGCCCGCCAGTGCTTACGGAGTCGCTGCTGATATGCGAGTACCTGGACGAGCAGTATCCGCTGCGGCCACTCTATCCGCGAGATCCGCTCAAGAAGGTGCAGGAGAAGCTGCTGATCGAGCGCTTCGGCTCGGTGCTGGGTGCCTTCTTTAGGGCCTCCGATGGCGGCGAACTGGAGCCCTTCTGGAGCGGTCTGGACACCTACGAGCGGGAGCTGGGTCGCCGGGGCACGGACTCTTTGGCGGCGAACAGACGGGCATTCTGGACTACATGATCTGGCCGTGGTGCGAGCGCCTGAGCTGCTGAAGCTGCAGCGCGGCGAGGACTACAACTACGACGAGGAGCGCTTCCCGCAGCTGGTGAGTTTAATCTCTGTAGCTGAAGATAAGTCCTTAAACCTCCATCTTCGACCAGACGCTGTGGGTGGAGCGCATGAAGCGGGATCAGGCTGTGATGGCCTTCTACATGGAGGCCGAGGTGCAGGCGGAGTTTCTGCGCACGCGCAGCGCCTCAGCCCAACTATAATCTGCTGGTCAAGGAGGCCTGAAGCACTCCGTTTATTTGAAAATGTAGCTTGGAGTGAATAAAATGGATCGATCCTTCAAATGCTGTTCACAACCGGTCACTGGGCATCCCTAGAGATGGCCTTTGAAGACTATATCGTATTGGGGCTTTCCCAGGGTCTTGGACTTTGGAACTTGGCATGCAGTTGAACATCCAGAGCGGTCGTCTTTACGGCCTCGTCCTGGGCCACCAAATCGCGCCAGCTTAGCTGGAATGATGAGAGGTTCTAGATTAAGACATCTTCTCTTGGTTTCGATTTTCCTACAGACCAACTTGGCAAATCTCTGGGCATCCAGCTCGTACTTCTGCTTCGTGTTGACTTTCATGCTGGGAAAGCGTTCGAACCACGGCCAGATCATGTAATCCACAATGCCAATGTTCTGACCGGCAAAGTAGGAGTTCCTCTTGGCCAACTCCTGCTCGAACACATCCAGGGCGTTCTCAAACCTCGTCAGGAGCGATCTGTAGGGGCATTGGGATTGCAGGTCAGCACCGGGTAAACAGCTCTGACCACCGACGCAAAGCGCTCGATCAAAATCTTGTCCTGCGCCTTCTGCAGCGGATCGGTGGGAAACAGACGTGGGCCCGGATACTCCTGATCCAAGTACTGGCAATGACGAGCGACTCTACAAGGTGGGTTGCTCCTTTGGCGAGTGAGCTGCAGGGCTGGCACCTTGCCCAGCGGGCTGTAATCCTTGTACCACCTCGGCTTGTCAATCAAGTCGATGTAGATCTTGTGGTGCGGGATCTTCTTGAGGACCAGCAAGAGGTGAACACGGTGGCTAAGGGGCAGAAACCCATGGTGAAGAAGCGCAGACGCCATCCTCGGGTAGCTCGGGTCTGGTATCCTGCAATGCCAAGACGGGATGTTAAGTCAGAGGAGGGACCTGCCGTAACCCAACCCAGATGGAGGTGCAATGAGATATTTAAATATATATGTTTAATTTCTCTCGCTAAGCGGTTTCACAATTCAAAGTTAAGTATCTTGATTCCTGCTGTTCCACAGTTCCAATCCACAACTAATCCCGGCCAGAACTTCTGTCCTTACAAGGGCCCGAAAGCCACGTCGTAGTTGGCTTGGCTCTCGACGGTGCGCATGAACTTGGCATGGATGCGGGCATCCAGGGCAGTGGCCTTGACGGCCTCATCCTCGGCCACCAGATTGCGCCACTTGAGGAGATTCGCGCAGCGCTTTGCGTCCAGCTCGTACTTGGGCTCCAGAGTGTACTGGAGGGCGGGGAATCGCTCGAACCACGGCCAGATCATGTAGTCCACAATGCCGATCTTGTCGCCGCCAAAGTAGGGCGTGCCCGCTTGTGATCTCCTGCTCGAAGACATCCAGTGCCGTCTCGAAGTTCTTAATGCCATCGGCGGGCGGATCCTTGTGAAAAACACCGGGTAGATGGCACTGACGGCCGGGACAGACGCTCTATCAGAATCCTGTCCAGCGCCTTCTGCAGCGGATCCTTGGGGAAGAGCGACCGCTCGCCGGGATACTGCTCGTCCAGGTACTCGGCGATCACCAGCGACTCCACCAGCGCCGGCTGGCCCGGCAGTTGCGGTAGGCTGGATGGCCGGCACCTTGCCCAGCGGACTGTAATCGCTGTACCACTCCGGCTTCTCGCTGAGATCGATGTAGACCGTGGTGCGGTACCTTCTGGCGGCCAGCACCAGGTCCACGCGCTGCGAGTACGGACAGAAGCGCATCGTGTAGTAGCGCAGGACTCCGTCCTCGGGCAGATCCGGCTTGGGAGTACCTGTTGAAATGGGCATGCATGCGAGTGGTATATGAGTGGTGAGTCAGCTCCATGACTATAATAAAATTGAATCTGCGATGCGAGGCGCGGAATTTCCGCTCTTCGCGATGCTTGCAGATAAAACTAGGAATCAATGACCAACTATTTGCCCCGTCACTATCCCGGTGACCTTCAGGTGCTCCCGCTGCTGCTCACCTCGCTTAAAGTGCTTTTGCGGCAGGGCCATTCCGTTGACGATTTTAAGATAATTCCTTAGGCGAGAAATGTTTGTATTAAAGCCGACTGCTTCCAATCGAATAACAACAGATGGAGCTTTGGAATTCCATATATATGGCAGTGGATGCAGTGGTGCCACTTTGGCCATTTTTTCTGTATTAAATTTTTGCCATTTTTAGCTGCTTTACTAGATTTAAATTTTAAAGTAATGAAATAATAAAAAACAAAACAAATTGGAATTGTTGTATTTTAAGCGAAGCAAGTAAAATCATTATAATTCCTTGTAGTTTTTAGTTGCTT